>OY731405.1:17073048-17714619 GCA_963425845.1 Sphenostylis stenocarpa | reverse complement strand
GGAAATCCCTTGGAGTTTAGAGCTACGAATCAGGTTCTGACTACTTAAACTGATTGTTTTAATTGATATAAAGCAGTATTAATCGATTAAAATAACTTACAAAGGAATCAGAATATCGGTCAGTACCATTTTAATCGATTGAAATATCGAATTAATCGATTAAAATGCTCTCATGATTTGAGTTTAACTGTTTTAATCGATTAAAATGAATTTATATCAACTAAAATTACTAAGGTATCAAATTTAATCGATTCATTTTCGTTTTAATCGATTTAAATTCTGGTATCATCTTCTAAATCTCTTCCAGTACAGAAAAAATCGATTTTTTTGTATAAATCATTTTACTATTGCATTTTCAAACCGAATATTAAAATAATTTGTTGTTCAATAAATTTGTTCCTGAAAATTATTTTCAAAACATCCAAATGAAATTTGGTCAGCAAAACAGAGTCAGAAACCCAAGGTTTTATGATAATCAGAATCTGCATAATATGTTTAAAATTTCTTTGACCAAGTCAAACATATTCCCAATAGCTGCAGTACCCACTGTCCTGAATCATCAAACCAGGTTCTGAATTTATCATTTCTCAACCTATATCTTTCTTCTGCTTTCATATTTTCAAAACCTTCTCTCAATTCTCTACTGCAAACATGATCAGAAGCAACACAGAAATCCATGGTTTCACTGTAATATTCATTAGAGAATTTAGTTTCTTTCAGCCTTAAATAACGGCAAGACAATCATGAATAATACCGAATTTTCTTTCAATGGCACAAATTTTTAATTGGACAGCGAAGGCTGAACAAATCTTTGAATTGGAAACTCGACCAGTGACATAATGTGGGAAAGTTATTACTGTTATCCATGAATGGAAAAGTCTTTTATTTTGACAACAACATAGACATGATTCAAGCTGTAGATGTCTACATTTCTCTTAAAAACTTTACATGAAATGCTGAGTGGTAATTAATATTTACTTATGATAATAAGTTGTTGATTACTAAGAAGTATGATCAAATAACTTGATCACACGTTTACATTAGATTTCTGGAGATTACCTAGCAATATATTTGAAATAATTTTGGGCATGCATTAGTTCAAGACTCTTAGTGAAAATCATTGGAATTGTGCAACTTTGATAATTCGTTTTAATCATCAAAGTCACGTGGTGTCACTGTAAGGAAACCAATCTATGTCAGCAATTCAAGAATTGAATGAAAAGCTAAAAGTGCCACAGGAATGTGTGTTTTATGGTCAGTATAGGGATCAAGTTTATACTGATGATCTGGCTTCCTTAACAACAAACCAACAAGAGGATCTTTCAGTGATTTTAAAGGAATTTCAGATGTTTGGAACCAACATAACTGTCTTCCATCAATGAAGGCAAATTTCGTGACGAATTCGATGCTTTTTAATGCCCATAATAATAGTGATGTATGAAATAAGTATGGGTATGGTTATTGACCGGGAAGTCCTGGATTGCAGTCATCACTAGTTCTGTTCTGTATGGATGTGTTCCAGTATATGATACCACTAAGTTGAAGAAAATTCATTCCTCAGAGATAATGATGACTGATCCATTTAAAGGGAAGAATAACACGCTATCATTCTCCTTCATACTACATTGAGAATGTAGTTATTTGCTTGGATGATGATAATTGCAGAGCTCATAATAGGAAAAACAGCTGTTGGTATCTCAATGATTGATAAAGCAAAATTGGTTTCAGAAAAAAATGAAGCCTATGGCCTTTTAAAGTTGGTAGGGATCAAATGACTAAGTCATGAATTTTGATATCTGACACAAATAATCAGGGAAGTATGGATAAAAAGGGTCCCTTCTTACCTTATCTCTTATATCTTATTGCTTTTTTATGCTTATTTTTCTGGGTCTGTAATATTACTGGTTATATACCAGGCACATTTGCTTTAACCTTGACTCATATAATATAGGTTTTAATTTGGATGAAACTAACTTAAGATAAAATTAGCTCATAGATCCCTGAGAAATTTAATTCTGATATTGTTGGATTTATTAGTAAAAAGATAATCAATATAAGAAATTCGCATCAGATATGTCAGAGTTTTCAAATCTGAATGTTTTAATCAATAAAAACATCTTTTAATCGATTAAATGAATTTATATATCATTTTTCATTAATGTTTTAATCGATTAAAAGTCGAAATAATCGATTAATTGCACTAAAGTTTCATGTCTTCAAATTCTTAAATGTTTTAATCGATTAAACCTTTCTTTCAATCGATTAAAATCATTACCAAGAACATTTTAATCGATTCTGTTCTGTTTTTAATCGATTTTTATTCTGGAAAGAAAGATTAAAGGCTTTAGTTAATGGTTGTTCCTGTAACATGCTACTAAAGCGTGATTCCCTTATCTTTACACGTGTTAATTGTATTCATTACAAACGTGTTAATGAAGATAAGTTTGAATCAACTTTAATTAATCTTTACATGAGTAAAGTATTGATTTCTTTTTCTTTTCAAAAGCTCAAACTGTTGAAAACCTTTGCATTTCATTATTTCTCTTCTGTTCCCTATTTTTGATGAAGTCAAAAGGGGGAGAAATAGTTGCTTTACTTTAGGATCAATTTAGAGAAATAACTCTCACATTAAGGAAGCATCATTTCAGGGGGAGAAATAGGACATTAATACATTTTCTAATTTCTCACTAATCTGTTTTATCAAGTGACTTCTCTCGCAGAGTTATTTTTCAAAATGGGGTTTGTCTTCATCAAATAGGGGGAGACTGAAAGTGATGAAGATCTTAGTGAAACACTTTGGCAAAGATCTCATTGATTTGATGAAGTCAAAGATGAAGTCAAAAGGCTACTTTGCAGCAGTCAACAAGTCACTCAGATAAAAGAGTTAGAAGATTAGTGTGTCTAACAGAATGCTTAGGTAAAACCACTTTATCTTTTCTGCTGCATGAAGTTTCTTCACTTAAATGATTTTGCAAAATGCCTCTAAAATCGTTTTAAACAATTAAAAACAAAGCATTTTGACAAAAGCTTTCTTAATAATATTTTTAACTGATATAGTTTTGAAAGAACCGATTAAAATCACTTAGAATGTTCAAAGAAGTGTTTTTTCAGTATTTTAATCGATACAAATTGCTTTTAATCGATTAAAACCCTTTAGAACCCATTATGACCGATCAGATTTGAAATATGAGCGATCAGAACTTATTTCAATCGATTAAAACACATTTCAATCGATTAAAATCACTTAAAGGGTCAGAATGATCGATCAGAATGCAGTTATGACCGATCAGAGTTGGTTATGATCGATCAGAATTGAATTATGACCGATCAGATCTATTTCAATCGATTAAAACGCATTTCAATCGATTAAAACAACTTGGAAAAATTTTGTACAGAGTTTCAATTGATTAAAACACGTTTCAACCGATTAAAACAAGTTGAAAAATTTTGTACAGAGTTTTAATCGATTAAAACTTCTTTTTATCAGTTAAAATAACTTGAAAAGTTTTATAAGAAAGTTTTGCAGTATATCAATCGATTAAAACACGAAACAATCGATTGAATTAACTTAGAAGACTTTTTGAAAAGTGTTTTAATTGATATAACCGTTGCTGTATCAGCTAAAACAATTCTGTTAAAGAAACAAGAACGCGTTAATGGATTGAAAGGACTTTTAACAGATTGAAACGGCTATTTCAACAGATTAAAACAAAACTTTCAACAGATTAATTAATGCAGCAGTTTTTGAAATTACTCTTTAAAAACAGTTTTGCTTGAACGTTTTAAACATACATTGAATATCAGTTTTTACACATCCTTAAGCAATCATTCAAGCAATCCTTAGCACTCTTTTTCAAGAAAGACTCGCAACAATTTTTTGAAGTTCTTTTGAAAATCTTTCTTGAGGCAACTTGCATTCTTTTGAAGAAGAAACTCTCTGCAGATTTGGATAAACTGGTTTGAGCTTTCTAGTTTCTTCTTTGTCAATTCTTTTTCATTCTTTTGTATTGTGTAGTGCCTGGAATTTGGGCACAAGTTTCTCTATAGCTGGAAGTTGGTTGTGGAGGTTATCAAGAACTGGAATTTGGTTCTTGGTGGAGAGGTTAAGTGCAGGAACTGGAATTTGGTTCTTGTGATAGATTAGGTGTAAGATTGTTGAATCTGTAAAACATTTAATCTAGTGGAACCCAGCTGGAATTTGGCTGGAGACTGGACGTAGCCCTGGTATTGGGTGAACCAGTATAAAATACTGGTGAAATCTTTCTTAACCTTTCTCTCTTTAAATTCTGTTGTTGCGCTTATTTTGATTGATTGCTTTAAGATTCAAGAATAGATTAGTAAACTTAATTTTCGAATTAGATAATCTGTTATTTGCAAAAAACTTTCAAGGATCAATTCACCCCCCCTCTTGATCTAAAACTACTTTTCTAACAAATTTTCCAGGGTCTCACAATGCAAGACGGCAAAAGAAATATGGGACACTCTTAACACTACAAGAAATATTAAAATTACCGACGGTCGAAATTCGTCGGTAATAGCAAAAATTCGTCGGTAAATGAATATTACCGACGGAATTCCGACGGCCAAAAATCCGTCGGAAATTCGGTTGTCGATAAATATTTCCGACGGATCTAATAGTCCCCCTCCCCTTTATACTCTTATTATTTATTATTAATTATTTCTTCATATTATATTTTTATAGCTTTGAATTATTATCGGATTAACGAGAATGTCTTTGGCAGATCCAAACCCGAGTACCTTAAAGGTAGAGGTCGATACTCCAACCACTAAGCTACCGGAATTTTTCGATTATAATTTACAATAAATTATATTTATATACAAATATACAAATATATTTATATATATTTATATATATTTATATATATTTATATATATTTATATATATTTATATATATTTATATATGTTTATATTTATATATTTATATATTTATATATTTATATATTTATATATTTATATATTTATATATTTATATATTTATATATTTATATATTTATATATTTATATATTTATATATTTATATATTTATATATTTATATATTTATATATTTATATATTTATATATTTATATATTTATATATTTACATATTTATATATTTGCATATTTATATATTTATATATTTATATTTATATATTTATATATTTTTATATTTATATATTTTTATATTTATATATTTTTATATATTTATATATTTTTATATTTTTATATTTATATATATATATATAATTAAATATTTATTTTTTAAAATTATTTAATTTAATAAATTATTATAAATTAATCTAATTATGATTAAATTAAATTATTAAATAAAAAATATTTTATTTTTTAATTAGGTGAATAATTAAATTATATTATATAATTTTACCGACGGATATATCCTTCGGTAAATAATTGTTAATTTACCGACGGAAATATCCGTCGATAAATAATTGTTAATTTACAGATGAATATACCGACGGATATATCCGTCGGTAATTAATTGTTAATTTATCGACGGATTTACCGACGGATATATCCATCGGTAAATTCCTCTATAAATTACCGACGGATTTATCGACGGATATATCCGTCAATAACTAATTATTGTTTTACCGACGGATATGTCCGTCGGTAACATCAAATTCCATATCCGTCGGTAACATCAAATTCCATAAATATTTTATATCCGTCGGTAATTTTCGTTGGTAATGATTATTTTCCGACGGCTATAAATCCGTCGGTAAATTTCCGTCGGTAATACGCGATTTTTTTGTAGTGTGAAGTAATACATGAAGGAACAAATGAAGTAAAGCGAGCACGTAAGAACACACTCATCCAGGAGTATGAATTATTTCAAATGCAGCAAAATTAAAGCATCACGGATTTCCAGACACGCTTCACACATATAATAAATCACTTGAAAGCATTAGGAAAAAGTTTTGACAATGAGGAGTTGAGCACAAAGATCTTAAAATCCTTAGACAGGAATTGGCAACCAAAGGTCACTACTATTACAGAATCAAAGGATCTCACAAAAATGAATATTACTACTCTATTTGGAAAGCTGCGAGAACATGAGATGGAGCTACAAAGGTTAAAGAATGGTGAACAGAATCAAGCCAAGACGATAGCTCTAAAAGTAGAAAAATCTTCAAAAGACGAAAACGAAAATGAAGGTAAGTTTTTGGATTCCGATATGTCTCTTTTTGTTAAACAATTTTCTCGATTTATGAAGAACAGGAAAAAGAGACAGCAAAGAAAGGAGAAAACAAATAAATTTCATTGCTATGAATGTGGAAAACTTGGTCATATCAAACCAGACTGCCCGGAACTTAAGAAAGAGAAGAAAGATATGAAAGAGAAGAAGAAAGAAAAGAACGATACCTATAAGAGAAAACGCAAAGCTTATATTGCTTGGGAGGATAATGATTCTTCCACAACACAAGAGAGTTCTTCCGAAAGTAGTGATGGAGAAGAAGAAGCAAATCTTTGCTTGATGACAAAAAGTAATGATGAAGCCTCATCACAGGTAAGTAGTACAAATTCCTTAAATGAATATGATGAGTTATTTAAAGAATATCAAGATATGTATGAAGGTTTTACCAAGTTATCAAAGAAATACAATGCACTTAGACAAAAGTTTAATGCATTAGAAAATATTGTTGGTATTCTTGAAAAAGAAAATGAGTGCTTAAAGAAAGATGTTGAGAAATGTAAAAATTTGTCTAAAAATAAAGAAGTTGTTAAACCTTGTGAAAATTGTAATCTTTTAGAAAATGATATTTTCAAGTTAGAGAAAATAATAAGCAATTTTTCAAAATCTTCTGAAAATCTTGATTCGATATTAGGTTATCAAAGAGGAAATTCTAGCAAAGCTGGACTTGGTTACAAACCCAAAGAAAGTCTAAAACCTCTTAAAACTAATTTTGTGAAAGAGTCAAGGAAAACAGATGTGAAACCAGTTTCAAAAACTTTAAGAAACGCATTTAGACCTTTTCAAAGAAAATCAACATGTTTTTATTGCATGAAATTAGCTCATACATCAAATAAATGTTACATAAAACATTTTGGCATATATAATGGCAAATATGAATGGGTGCCTAAAGGAAAAAAGCATTTATACATGTCTAGATGATAATTTGGGCATCTAATTGATTATCAAAATCGAAATTTTTTTTCTTGTTGTCATAATCAATTATGTTGAAAGTTTGAATTTTGAAAGTTTGAATTTATGAAAATTTGAAATTAGTAAAGTTTGAAATTTTGCAGTTTGAGATTCTTGAAATTTGAAATTTTACAATTTGAGATTTTTGAAATTTGAAATTTTGCCGTTTGAGATTTTTTTTTTAAATTTTGCAGTTTGAGATTTTTTTTAAAAATTTTAGTATGAGATTTTTGAAATTTGAAATTTTGCAATTTGAGATTTTTGAAATTTGAAATTTTGTAGTTTGAGATTTTGAAATTTGAAATTTTTGCAGTTTGGGATTTTTGAAATTGAATTTGAATTGGAATTTGAAATTTGGGATTAGAAATTTGAATTTGAAATTTGGAATTTGTTGGAATTTAAATTTGAAATTTGAAATTTGTTGCAATTTGAATTTGAATTTTGAAATCTGGAATATGAGTGCATTTGAATTTGAAAGATGTCTAAATAAGAAGACTGCAATTGGGGAAACTACTGCATTTCATTTCATTATCTCTATAATCATTTTATTCCCCTATCTTTCTCTCTCTTCATTTGTCTTGGGTATCGTAGATATTGTCTCCTTAATATGATATTCTTCTCTATGACACTTTGTAATGCATTATCTTCTCTACCTTGATTTATGTATTAATATGTGCAAATTTGTTCTCAGTTTCTATTGCAATATTTTTCATAATTATCAATGAAACAGGGAAATATTTTGATGATATTAATCTGTGTGAAACAGGGGGAGATTTTTTTCTCTTATAATATTTTTTTATAATTATCAATGAAATAGGGAGATATTTTGATGATATTAATCTGTGTGAAACAGGGGAAGATTTTTTCTTATAATATTTTTTATGATTATCAATGAAACAGGTGGAGATTTTTTGATGAATTAAAATCTGTGTGAAATTCTTTCCTATCTAAATTAAACAAGGGGAGTTAAGAGAAGTCTTTGCTCATATGAGTTAGGGGAGTCTTATTATTAATATATTCAGAGCGAAGATTAAGAGACTCGACACTTGATACAAATCTGTGCTAATCTTGAAGTTGGCTATATAGAGTCAAGCATTTTAATTCATTTCAGGTGTTTCCTTGATCGTCATCAAAAAGGGGGAGATTGAAAGCAATGAGGGGGAGATTGATGGAAATGTCCCTACATTCCCAAGAGATGATTTTGATGATGATTCAAGTCAACTACATTCAAGTCAACACCATTCAAGATGAATTAAGGACAAGCTAAATTTATGATGTTGGTGAAAATGTGAAACATTTTCCTACATGTCCAAGATATGTTTTTGATAAAGATGATGATTCAAGCAAGCCCAAGATTATTCCTGAATACTAGATAGAGTCTTAGAATACTGGATATGGAGGTACAAGTTGATGAAGTAATATTATGCATAAGCCTCCAAAGCACAAGTGTGATAAAATTCATAACATGATATTTTTCACTGTCATAATTATTTATGATGCATCAGAAATGGAAAAATGATTTTGTCTATCATAATTGATTATACTGGTAATATAATTAATTATGGCAATTCAAATTTAAAAAATATATTTGTTTTAAAGAATAAATGTTTTTGAATACATTCTGATTTTCTCTATGATATTATTAATGTCCAACGACCATTTTCTCGTTGCTATTTTTCTATTTAATTACGTTTTGATGAAAAATCAAAAAACACACAATTACAGAATTTGAAAATACAATTTACATTCAATCAGTTTTGAGAAAAGAATTCTGAGCAAGGCAACAGAGATATTTTACACCTTCTGAGAAAACCTTCTTCTCTACTGTCTTCTGTTCTTTCATTGTTAATCACACTTCTTGGAGATTAGTATTCTACAGGCTTCTACAATTTGTTGTCTCCATTACCCAGGTGTGTCTGTTCTTATTTTTATTACCTTCATCCTTTAGTATTGGTTGCAAAGGAGGTGTTTTCATCATTTGATTTGTTCAAAGGAGGTTTTCATCTCTAGTGTGATTCTAGGGAGGTGTTCATCCTTAGTGGGATTCTAAGGAGGTGTTTTTTCATCCTTTGATTTGTTCAGAGGAGGTGTTCATCCCTAGTGGGATTCTAGGGAGGTGTTCATCCTTAGTGGGTTTCTAATGAAGTGATTGTCTTTTTAATTAGTTTACTTTTTACTGATTCTTCTGCTGAGTTGATTGTAACTTGTAAACTGAATTTGAAAGATAGTGAATTGGGAGTCACTCTTGTGTTAAGAGTTGACTAGGAACTGGATGTAGGGTTGGCTATACCCGAACCAATATAAATCACTGTGTGCTCTTCTCTTTCCCTTATCTCTTTCTCTTTTCCTGATTATATCGTTTCCGCTTTATCTGTGTTCAAACAAATTATTGACTCACAAATAAATTTTTAATTTAATATCTATTTTAATTTGTGCATCTATTCACCCCTCTAGAGGTCATTTGTCTAACAATATTTGTTTTTAAAAATAAAATATTATTTTAAAATTTAATATTTAATTTTTTAATTTTTTCTTAAATATATAAAGATATAAATATAAATGTATAAAGATATAAATAAATATATAAATATATAAATATACCAATATATTAATATATAATATATTAATATATAAATATACCAATATATAAATATATTAATATATAAATATACCAATATATAAATATATAAGTATATAAATATGTAAATATAAATATATATATATATATATATATATATATATTTAAATATATATTAAAATATATAAATATATTTGTATTTATAAATTTTATAAATATATAAATATATAAAGATATAAAGATATAAATATGTAAAAATATAAATATATATATATATATATATATATATCTTTAATATTTTTTACATGTAAATTTAATTTATATATATTTTTAAATTTTTTTCTAATTTTTATTTTTAAAAATATAATATTATTTTTAAAATTTAATATTTAAATTTTTAATTTTTTTTAAATATATAAAAATATAAAGATATAAATGTATAAGGATATAAATAAATATATAAATATATCAAGTATATAAATATATCAATATATAAATATATAAATAAATATATATATATATATATATATATATATATATATATATTATCTCCTCGTATATTATTATATATTATTAGCATAATTTTAGTTTAATTAAAAATTAGAATACAAATATATTGTAATATTTGTAATTTATTTTTATTGTGTATAAATTGCAAAACTAATAATTTTTAAAAACTTTAATGATAATTTTTTTAACTTATATATTACACAATATTTTTTAATACTTTAATAAATATAACTTTTTTAAAAATATTTTCATCAATTTAAAGTATAATTTTTCATATTTTTTAGTATTTTTTTAAATGTGGATATATTTAATATTTTGGACATACAAATATAATTTGTACATGTTTTTAAACCTTTTTCTAATATTTATTTTTAAAAACATAATATCATTTTTAATATTTCATATTTATATTTTAATTTTTTTTAAATATATAAAGATATAAATGTATAAAGATATAAATAAAGATATAAAGATATAAATATATAAATATATAAAGATATAAATATATAAATATATAAATATATAAATTTGTAAAGATATAAATATATATCTTTAATATTTTGTATATGTAAATATAATTTATATATATTTTAAAATCTTTTTCTAATATTTATTTTTAAAAATATAATATTATTTTTAAAATTTAATTTTTCATTTTTCAATTTTTTAAATATATAAATGTATAAAAAAATATATAAATATATAAATATATTAATATATGAATATGTATATATATATATATAAAAAGATATAAATATATAAATATATAAATATGTGAAAATATAAATATATGTAAAGATATAAATATATAAAGATATAAATATATAAAGATATAAATATATAAAGATATAAATATATAAATATGTAAAAATATAAATATATATCTTTAATATTTTGTACATGTTAATATAATTTATATATATTTTTAAAACTTTTTATAATATTTATTTTTAAAAATAAAATATTCTTTTTAAAATTTAATATTTATTTTTTTAATTTTTTTCTTAAAGATACAAATATATAAATGTATAAAGATATAAATGTATAAATATATAAATAAATATATAAATATGTGAATATATAAATATATCAATATATAAATATAAATATATAAATATATAAATATAAATATAAAAATATAAATATAAATATAAATATAAATATATAAATATAAATATATAAATATAAATATATAAATATAAATATATAAATATAAATATATAAATATAAATATATAAATATAAATATATAAATATAAATATATAAATATAAATATATAAATATAAATATATAAATATAAATATATAAATATAAATATATAAGGATATAAATGTATAAAGATATAAATAAATATATAAATATATTAATATATCAATATATCAATATATAATATATCAATATATAAATATATAGTATATCAATATATTATTTTATAAATATATTAATATATCAATATATAAATATAAAAAATATAAAGATATAAATATATAAATATGTAAAAATATAAATATATATATCTTTAATATTTTATACATGTTAATATAATTTATATATATTTTTAAAACTTTTTCTAATATTTATTTTTTAAAATATAATATTATTTTTAAAATTTAATATTTTAATTTTAATTTTTTCTTAAATATATAAAGATATAAATGTATAAAGATATAAATAAATATATAAATATATCGATATATAAATATGTCAATATATAAATATATTAATATATTAATATATAAATATATCAATATATAAATATATAAATATATGAATATTTAAACATATATTAAAATATATAAATATATTTGTATTTATAAATTTTATATTTATATATTTATAATTTACAAAACTAATAATTTGTATGCTATACTAATATATAATTTGTATACTATATTAATAGTATAATATACTATACTATAATATTATTTGTATACAAAACTAATATCTTTATATCTTTATATATAAATATATAAAGATATAAATATGTAAAAATATAAATATATGTAAAAATATAAAGATATAAATATATAAATATATAAATATACATATTTAATATTTTGTACATGTAAATATAATTTATATATATTTTTAAACTTTTTTCTAATATTTATTTTTAAAAATATAATATTATTTTTAAAATTTAATATTTAAATATTTAATTTTTTCTTAAATATATAAATATATAAATGTATAAAGATATAAATGTATAAAGATATAAATAAATATATCAATATATCAATATATAAATATATAAATATTTAAATATTTAAATATATAAATATTTATATATAAATATGTAAATATATAAATATATCAATATATCAATATTTAAATATATCTTAAAATATATAAATATATTTGTATTTATAGATTTTATATTTATATATTTACACGGATATACATTTATTTGTATATAAATATAATTTATTTGTAAGTTATTATTGATAAATCATATTAGCTTAGCGGTTGAAGTTTCAACCTCCAATATAAATAATTAACTTTGTCATTGATTTAGCGACCGATATAAATCGGTCGCTATTTTTTTAACTTTGTCATTGATTTAGCGATCGATTTATACCGGTCACTATTTTTTTAACTTTATCATCGATTTAGCGATCGATTTAAATCGGTCGCTATTTTTTAACTTTGCCACCGATTTAGCGACCAATTTAATATATTAATTTCGGTCGCTATTTTGCGACCGAAATAAAATCAGTCCCTATTTTGCGACAGAAATAAAAATCGGTTGTTAACACATTAGCGACTTGACTTTTTGCGATGACGTATTTCGGTTGCTAATTGATTAGCGACCGATTTTTTGACATTAGCAACCGATTTTTTCGGTCGCTAAAGCGATTTTTTCTTATATTGTATGGATGTTGTATTTATCACTTGAAACTTTAAAAGAAAGGTGAGATAATCTATAAAAGGAGATTTAAAAAAATAAAAGAACAAAACAATTAAGTGTTCTTAGCCATAGAAATAAAAGAAACTCAGTGTAAAAACTTTTCGATTATTATTGTTAGAAGTCTCATGTTATTTATATCATATTGTAAAAGAATTATTTTTTATATTTTAAAAATATGAGTTGCACCAATATTATTTCTTTGAAGTGTAAATTTATGTCCAATAATGAAAAGAGAAAGACATGCAATGTTTTTTTCCAGACGCAAATTTAAAAAAATTACAAACTTAAAGAGGAAGACAAGGAAATAAAAATTTTGAAATATTTAAAAAATTATATTGAATATTTTTTGTGTACGAATCGCAACAATCATCATCATCATTGCTTTAAAAACGATAAAAGAGAAACCTTTTAATTGGAAAAACTTTGTTGGGATATTCATAATTATTCTCATTAAGTGAATTTTCAAAATCATTTCTTTAACTACATGACTCATCTAACCAAAAGCTAAGCTTTCAGTATGAATATGAAAAAATTCATGAAGATGATTGCAAATATTTTGTATCCAAATGATACAATTTTTTTTTAAGTAATATAGATGTTAATGTACTTGAAGGTGATCAACCAAAATGTTCGTGCACATAAGATAATTGATATTAGAATCAGCCAACATATAGTCAAATTCAGTATTTGTTTTTTTTTTTGTTTCTAAAATAGAATTTAAATTTATAATATTATTAATTAAAATTAACCAACTAAACTACTTTTATTGATGTTAATTATTGATTTAAATATTTGATTCTAGAAGATGCATTCAAATATAGTTTTTTATCAAATTTAAATGAATTTTCTGTACACCACTACAAATTATAGAAATTAGTATGAATCTCGTTGGGAGTTATAAATAGATACACGTTTTTGCACCCCCACAAAACACGCCATGTTTACTTTGTCAAGAATTACTAATTTCTGCATGCATGCATACCACCCTCTCTTTTTCTTCCTTCCAACCTTACTAAGTATCAGAGAAGCACCAAGAAAGACACACACCCTCCCCACCTTGGATCCTGAGAAGAGAACTTTTCACCCTCTCTACTCTGGATCCTGGGAAGGAAACCCTTTCTTCCCTTTTTTTTCTTACGACCTCGACCCTTCTGGGTTCTGAATCCCTCGACTCTTCCTTCACATATTGAAGCCTAGGCTAGGGTCCCCCTAGGCTTCTTCTTCACGTGAGTCTTCTTTTCTTTCTTTTCATTTCTTCAAAATCAAATGTTCTGCTATGAAATGAAACTCATGATATGCTTACATGATTGATAGATAACTTTATTCTGTAAAGATGTGGTCAGAGATTAAATTTTTTGTTCTGAACGAATGGAAGATCATCACAATATCCATTCATTAGATATCATTACCTCCTCATTCACAATTTTCTGCAATACTGAGGATCGTGAAACCACGATGCTTACCAATCATTATTCAGATTAAATTAAAAAACATTTGCAAAGAATTTTTAAGAAAGATAAATGAGATCTGTGGTGATTAATGGCAGGAATCAAAATGATGTTTTGCAATTTAACCCCATTTTCGATTATATATTGTTATTTATTTTATTTTTGAAATTTGTGAGTTGATGATCTAATTTCTTACATCAGATATGAAGCCTTTTGAAGGAATAACACAGGATGTCAAAGGAAGGGTTGCATGTTACAAACACGATTGGACCAATGCATTCGGTTCTGGCCTTAAGTAATTCTTGTTTATCTTGGCCTTTTGGGGAAGCAATGCATATTGATGAGATTTCTTGCCCCTTTTTACTTTATAGTGTTATATGTGCTTAATTTTGATTTGTGATTCTTTGAATAATGTTAGGATACTGGCTCCTACTTTCTACATATTCTTCGCTTCTGCTCTTCCTGTTATTGCTTTTGGAGAGCAACTTAACAGGGATACAGGTAAAACTTTTCTTCAATGTAGAGTTTCTTTGAGTAACTTTCAACAATATGGCGTTTCAAAAGCCAATGCTATGCTTTTTGTTCCAAAACTCCGCATTCATATCATGCTTTCATAGGTGGAAGCTTGAGCACAGTGGAAACATTGGCATCAACTGCTATTTGTGGAATTATCCATTCAATATTTGGTGGTCAGCCTTTGTTGATTTTGGGAGTTGCTGAACCAACGGTTATAATGTACACTATTCTTTATCAGTTCTGCTCAAAAACGCCAGACCTAGGACCTAAGATGTTTCTGCCTTGGGCTGGCTGGTATGTATCTATCTATCTATGATGCACAAATATGATAAACCTATACGATTATATATTCTAAATATGTGTAAGATATATCTCTAACTATGCATCAAGTTTCATAAATGATAGATATATAGTTGTAATTCTGCAAATGTAAATTAAAAATATACTTAGTAGACAACACTACAATGTATAAAATTATAAATCATTTGTCATCATTAATCTTTTATACTGTGATCAAAAGGAATAGTCTCAATATCATTCCTTTATTGAGATCATCCATAAGGGTACAAGTTCAATGTTTTGGTTCATTAGAGGATAACATTTCTTTGTTTCCATCCTATATATAATTTGTGTCTTAGCTATATTAGAATTTAATAATTTTTTCCATAGGCTTGAATACTTCACATGTACATCTCAGTAAAGTATTAAAAATTATCATTATTTACATGAAACAAATAAAAGCATCTGGATATGATATTGTACTTAATTTTTCAAATCCTTCTTGAATTGTAGTATATCTACATCTAACTTTTATGTTCAATTGTGTTTCAGGGTTTGTATGTGGACATCATTCTTGCTGATTATGCTTGCAATTTTCAACGCGTGCACAGTTATCTCTAGGTTCACAAGAGTTGCAGAGGAATTATTTGGCATGTTGATTACTGTCCTTTTCTTCCAAGAGGCTATAAAGGTACATTATACTTGGTAGCAAAATAGAATGTTAATTTTGCACTTCAAGATCCAACCAAAAATTCATTTGATCCTCAGGGAATCTTAGGTGAGTTCGGCACACCCAAAGATGAAAATCCTTCGTTAGAAGAATATCAATTCCAGTGGCGGTATACAAATGGACTGCTTGCAGTCATTTTCTCTTTTGGAATAATCCTCACTGCCATGATGAGCAGAAGAGCAAGAGCATGGAGATATGGATCAGGCAAGTGACTCAAAATATCAACATGTACCATATAAGACCACACTCATAATGTTTTAAACTTTTCATGTGAGACTTGGTGCATTTAGATCAACTTTTCCATAAACAGTTCTACAAAAGAAAAACTAAAATGGACTTTCTCATAAGCTGAAATTATAACATGTGTTTTTTTTTTACAGAAGTTAAAATCAGTTGATGCTCTAGTTAAAAATAAAGATTTAGAGAAGTTATATGAGAGAGCTTTTATAAATGAGTCGTGAAGCATGCACATGATTTTTTTGTCATTGTTTTTATCTTCATTGTGGTATTCAATGCAGGGTGGCTACGAGCTTTCGTTTCAGATTATGGGGTTCCAGTGATGGTAGTGTTTTGGACTGGACTATCTTATACTTTACCAGGTAAAATTCCATCTGCTGTTCCTAGAAGGCTGGTTTGTCCATTTCCATGGGAAGCCGCTTCTGTCTACCACTGGACAGTAATAAAGGTATTATTACACACATTATGTATTTTTTTTTTATCATCTTATGAAATAGAACAGGTCCTTTCTTTCATGGCTAAAATTAGAATTAGTCCCTACATTTAAAAAATGTCTGTCCCCATATTAATACTTCATTTGACATGACGGACGAAATCCATCACATCTCAAAAAAATGAAGGATCAAAATCGTTATTTCTAGCCTGATTTTGACCATATTTTGAGGGAAATAAACAATATTTAACCCTTTTTTTTTCCTCCTTATGAAACAGAATGAGTCCCTTTGATGGTGCAGGATGCTTAACAAAAAACAATGCTTTCTTACTTTTGTTAATTTCATCATGCTGTCTTGCACCATGAACTTGGATAAGAATTGTTTCAACATTAGTATATTTAACAATTTCATGTCAGACAAGTACTAGAAAACATCTAACATGATTGATTGCCAAGTGTAGGATATGGGAAAGGTACCCCCGGTTTACATCTTTGCAGCATTTATCCCAGCGGTGATGATAGCAAGTTTATACTTCTTTGATCATAGTGTAGCTTCTAAGATGACTCAACAGAAGGAATATAATCTTCAAAAACCATCTGCTTATCACTATGATATTTTCCTTCTTGGTATACTGGTATATACTATTTTCTCCAAAACCTTGCTACCTAATGCATCTCATTGTGTAAGCTCCATTAATTAGTTGTCTGACATATATATATATATCCATTTCATGTATAGACTTTGATTTGCGGCCTTCTTGGCCTTCCTCCATCAAATGGAGTCCTTCCTCAGTCCCCCATGCATACAAAGAGTTTGGCAGTTCTAAGGAGGCAGGTAAGTATCATCTTCATTTTACTTCAAGACCCTTAAGCCGAAAACATTAACTAGAATATATTATAATATTACTGTATCAATTTTTAGATGATCCGAAAGAAAGTGGTAAAAACTGCCAAGGAATGCATTAAGGAACAAGGAAGCACCACTGAGTTATATGGAAAGATGCACGCTGTGTTTATAGAAATGCATACAGAACCAACTGTTAAGTATTGCTGACTTGATAGTATTGATGTGTGTTCCTATTTGTTCAAATCCAAGAGCAGTTTGATTAACATTTTAAATTTGGTCCAGAATCAAGAGTTGGAGAACTTGAAGGAGGCTGTAAAGAAATCTACTGAAAGGGATGGTGAAAAGAAATTTGATTTTGATGTACACATGGATGCCTATATACCTGTCCGTGTTAATGAGCAAAGAATGAGTAACTTATTGCAGTCTCTCTTGGTTGGCCTATTGACATTTGCCGTTTATATCATCAAAATGATACCTACTTCAGTTCTGTGGGGATATTTTGCATACATGGCTATTGATAGTCTCCCAGGGAATCAATTCTATGAAAGGATATTGCTTCTCCTCATCTCACCAAACCGGCGCCACAAGTAAGTATCCCTACAACTTTTAAGAGAAATTCTATGTCATCCTAGGAAATTTTAGGATTTCGGTACTGTTATTAAGACACTCTCCCTCTCTCTTTCTTGGTGTTCTCAAACTCATTCAACTATTGGCCCTGTACCAAAAACGTTAGATCTCTATGGTTACCAAAAGCACTCTCAACTCAAGCTTTAGTCCATATAATGGTTTTGAAATTGATATATTGCTTCATTTACTTCAAAGCTTTCTGACTTTGTGGTAGAAATACTCCTTTGTATATTAGCAGAACTGGTAATCTAGCATTAGAGTACAAAATGTAGTTAACATTGCACATGCACAGTCTACAAAAAAAAGAATGCCAATGTGTAGGTCTTTCATTCTTCACTACTTTGTGTCCAATTAGTGTCATTTTCATATGGTATAAGAAGCTAATTACATTTTCAATTTTGTCATTGCTCTAATGTGAGTTCTTTTTGGCAGAATTTTGGAAGGGCCTCATGCCTCGTTTGTGGAATCAGTACCATTCAATACCATAGCTACATTCACAATCGTACAGATTGTGTACTTTTTAATATGTTATGGGGTGACATGGATACCTATAGGAGGAATACTTTTCCCATTACCTTTCTTCTTGCTCATAACTATAAGAGAGCACTTGCTTCCAAGGCTATTCAAGCCTGATCATCTTCAAGAACTAGATGCTGTTGAGTACGAGGAAATTATTGGAGCTCCATATGTGGTACATAATAAACCAAGCAATCTAGTTTTATGTTTGTACATATATAATAGTTTAAAATTCAAACTTTCTAACACATCTTCTAAAATGTTTGCTCAGAACAACTGCGGTGATGAAAAGCACATGGAAGATTATTATGATGCAGAGATATTGGATGAGATGATAACTCGCAGGGGACAATTGAAGCTCAGAACCATGAGCCGAACTAACAGTAGAAGCTTCAGCTACAGCTTCTCTGAAGACAGGCCACAATAGGGAAAGGACTATCAGGTAGGTAGTCCGAGTTTATGAACTTTTGTCTGAGATTGAGAAAGTTTTGAGCTTTGAATGATGAGATGTGCTGTAGCTAAAAATGGAATGATTGGGCAGGTTCACCCTGAAGAATGAGTCTCTCCCCATTGACCTTTTGTTAGCATGTAGAAATGGGCTTGATATATGATTATGAATGCTCAAGATTCTTGCAAAGTCAAGAAGACATACAATCTTATGTGGAACATGAAATGAAAAGGATTCGGAAAAGAGGTGTGCAAACAGGCACGAAAACATTGGGAACTTTGATTAATTGGCCTCACTATTTTAACTAGGAAAATACATTAGCTTGTTTTGTTCAAGGACCATTTTCCTTCATTACTTGGCCACAAAGTTCTGTAAAATGGGTCAAGAGAAGGTGGTGGAGAGATTGATAACATGTTGAAGCGAAGACAAGGGGGAGAAGCATGGAAATTAGAAAAAATCCAAGAAACTATCTGTGTTGAAGAGGATATATAGATAATGTATTGTGGACATGTGATGTATAGTGCTCTCTCTCTTCACGTGTGTTCAATTGGACACATAAGGGATTGTATACATTCTTTGATTTAATTTAGTAATATTTTATGAATCCATATTATTATGCACAACCCTAGTTTCTATCACAAATTTAGGGCTTTCTATATGTGCTACAAATGTTTGTAAAAAATAAAAAATAAAAAGAAACTAATAAAGTGTATATTTTAATTTTAATTTTTTTCTCACAATTTTAATCTTTTAATTTTCATTTATTTGGGATTTTGGTTAGTAGTTTTTAAAATTTATCAGACTATTATCAAGGTTGGCTAACTTTTTCAATTCTAAATATAACTCAAGAGTTTCCAATTAATTTTATTGCGTCATATCTAAAGTAGTAATTTGTTTTGAATTATTATAAACTGAAAAATAAATAGAATTATAAATAACTAAAAATTAAGAAACTTACATAAAAGAATTCAGAACCTATGTTGTAGATAAATAAAAATTAAGAGACTAATATTAAGAATAAAAATTATAACTAAGTCGGAAAAATATGTAATTGGATAATTATTTTCGTCCGAAAATTTCATGTTTAAATGTTTTGTAAAAATGAAAGGTGTTGACAGAAATTGTTGTGTAAGTGTTAAAAGATTGTGAAAGATGGATTTTGATGCATTTTAGAAGATGAAATGCATTTATAATGTGTTTATTAGAAATCAATGATGGTAAGTATAATTAATTTTAGATTTAATTGTATATTTGGTTTTATTATAATTTTAAACCATTGATTTTTAATCAGTAATTAATACTAAATGGACTTTATTTATTAAACTATAAAAATATCGCTCAAAATTTATTGATTCGATTTTTTTTTATTTAAAAAGAAAAAAGGCTCAATTGATTAAAACTATTATAATGACTAATTAAGATTTAAAAATAATAGAAAATTGAGATTAAATCCCGATTAAAATTAGATTGCATATCATTCTTGTGTTCATCTTTTTCTCTTTATCACAATTATACTCATTTTTTCATATTTAATATCAATCAGTAACTCACTTCTTATTTTTCACATATTTATCAATGAGAATATAAAAATGTTCTGTTCAAAATTGAATATGAGAATGAATAAAATAAATAAATAAATATAATTATTAAAGAGATTTTATTTTCTCATATAACATTATTTTGAATCGAAATATTCAAATATATCAATTGAAATATTCAAAATTCATAAAATTTATCCGAATAACACTCTTTTAACAAAAGATCAGACTCCGCAAACGAATTCTGACATATATTTTAATGATTTTAAAAATAAAAAATTATTTAATAAATATAAATATATTTCTATATTTTAAATATTTATTTATATAATTATATCAAATACATATAAATATATTTTTTATATATCAACAATATATTATATAATTATATTATTAATATATTTTAATAAATATAGTAAATACAAATATATTTAATATATATATATATATAATATTTAAATATTTATTTATATTTTTATAAATATAATAAATACATGTATATTTATATATTTAACAAATATTTATTTATATCTTTCTTTATACATAATAATATAAATAAATTATATATATTATTTAAGTATATTTTCGAATATAAAATAATTTTAGTAAATACAAATAATATTTCTTTTTATAAAATATAAATATTTTTATTATATTTTAATATGTTTGTATATATTTTTATAAATATGTTAAATACATATTTATATTTTATTATATAGATTAAAACTTTATTAAATATAATATATATATATATATATATATATATATATATATAATACTGAAGTATTTATTTTCTATAAAATATTTTTAGGAAATACAAATTATAGTTTTCTATTTTTTTCATGGAAATGTATAAATATTTGTAGTAAATATAAATAAAGTTATTAAATATATATATATATATATATGTTAAATAAATATATAAATATACATATATAAATATGTAAAACATTTGTTTATATTTTATATATAATAAATATAAATATATTTATACATTCAACCAATACATATTTATATTTTATATATATACATATATATATACAAGTATTTATTTAATAAAAAAATGTTTAGTAAATAAATATAATATTCATACTAAAAATATTTTTATTTAATTTTGATATAATATAAAATAGATTTGGTATAAATATTTTCTTAAAATTTTGTATAAATAGAAATTTGAATAAGATAATTTGAGTAAAATAATTTCCTTAGGTGTCCTTCTTCGCGGATATTCATTTCGGTCTTAATTTGTGTTGACTTAAGATGATTTTGGAACTTTTTATTCATTGGATTGGGGCAAAATTGTGAGTCTTGATATGATGATCGATAATCTTCGTGTCTAAGTTTCCCAAACAAATTATCATACACTTTGTTGACTACATTTAACCTCGTAAACAAGATTGATGTACATCTCGTAATCATGGTGAGCATGCTTGCACGCTGCAACTACATGAGAACATGGTAGATGAAGTTTTTAGAACTTCCCACAATCACACCAAATTTCATCTAGTCTAACAACAAAACTACCAGTTGGTCAAACTTCTCTTGGGTTGACGATTTCCTCCACCAAGAATCTTGTGTTACTTTTATCGAATTCAAGTACCCTATGAGTGTTTGATTTTGTATAAGCATCTTGTAAGACCTTTGATGCAACTTTTGAATGGATATGACCAGTATTAATCATTGTTATGATTTGTCTCCCTCTTTCTGTGAAAAATTTGTTGCATCTTGTATATGTGACCATAACTATGGAGAAGATTAACAGATTCCTTGTTTTCTTTAGGATTGAATTGATGGATTCAGCTAAGTTGGTTGTTAGGTGACCTCATCTTCTACCATCATCATATGCAAGTGTCCATTTGTTCCTAGGAATTTTGTCAATCCAGGTTGCTGCTTTTGGATTGGCTTACCTTATGATGTTGTAGTAGTAGTTTGTTCTTGGCTCAGTCATTGTCTATGTTACATATTTAAATAATAAAAATTAACATAGAATAGACAAGATGACATAGTAAAATAGTTTAGATAGAACAGGAATTGTTACCCATATTGACAAGGTCTTTTTTTAGAGTTGTATTCTTGAATCTTCTCATAAAATTTTGTACAAAATTAACATATAATAGACAAGATGACATAGTAAAATAGTTTAGATAAAACAGAAGTTTTTACCCATATTGACAAGGTCTTTTTCTAGAGATGTATTCTCATAAAATTTTGTGCAATGGGTCGAATGCAATACACATGCATACAATTACCCTCAATTCATCCACTCTCAGATCTTGCGTACGCTACATGAATTGAGTTGTAGCGATCTGAAATTAAGCACAAATTATCCTGAGGCGTGACATACCTCCTTAGGGTTTTTTAAGAAAAATAATAACAAGCATATGCAGTTTCACCTTTAACAATCGCAAAAGCAATGGGGAGTATGGTGTTCATTATGTCTTGTGCAACAACTAGTAGTAGGGTGATAGTAAAAGGCAACGACTAAGATTAACTCCACCTCATCCTACAGTCTAAGTCACAACACAGAGGTCATTGTTCATGATAAGATTCTTCTGTATCACGTCGTAACACACACTGCACTGGGTGACAGTAAAAAGCAATGACCAAGATCAAATCTCCATACATCAATGACCAAGATCAAATTCACCTCATCCTATGGTCCAAGTCACAACACAGAGGCTACTTTTCATCATAAGATTTCTCTGTATCATGCCCTAACACACACTGTCCTAAGTAACAGTAAAAAGTAACGACTAAAATCAAATCTCCAGACATCAATGACCAAGATCAATTCCAGTTCATCCTACGATCCAAGTCACAACACAAAAGTTATTGTTCATGATAAAATTTCTCTGTACCACACACTGACACACATTGACCTAGGTGACTGTAAAAAGCAACAATAACAAAATTTATTGTTCATGATAAGATTCTTCTATACTACGTCCTGACACACATTGCCCTAGGTGAAAGCAAAAATCAACGACCAAGATCAACTCGTAAGGCATACACACTTACCTCTATATATAGTGTCATTTGCAACTTCTTGTTTGTAACGCTTTCAGAGAAATATTACTAACTTTAATTGTATTTTGTGTATTTGAAAAAAAAGATATTATAATCATCGATAATGTTGCTATGGAAACAAGCTGAGCATAGGTATGCTTCCATAAGAACAATGGTAATATTCTCATGTTCATATTGTTTATATGTTCTTCTTTATTCACTAATTACATTAATTATATTTGACCATATTTACCTAAATTCTCTATTATTGTACGACCTGAAAATAGTATTGTGTCTTCATATTGTCACTCAATGTCCAAGCCACACCCTCTAGTTGTTTCAATACTAGAGGAAGTTGACTTTGGGGGAGTGGCAAGATTAAGACATCTAAAAGTTGACCACAGTCTAGTCACAACTTTACTGGAGAGATGGAGACCTGCAATACATACATTTCATCTACCCATAGGTGAATGTAGCATCACATTAGAAGATATTGCACTATAACTTGGGCTACGAGTGGATGGTCATCCGATCATTGATTAATTTATGTATAACCAAGCGATATAGTTGGAGTTTTTCATGTTTATCTATTTTGTATAGGAAAATGTGTAAAGCAACCGATGTCAGAACAAAAACAATGGGAGGTTGTGCTTCAATATGACAATCATGGGCATGACATCAAGCATGTCACATATTGCATCAATTAGCCGCTTACAACCAATGTATCCATTAGTAAGCAAATGGAGTGGGGGTAGGGTTTTAAACTTTTAGAATATACCACACAATGATCTGGTTGGGTACTGAGCAAGGATTAATCATATTCAACCTCACCAGGTGAACTTGGTTAACACTTTTATTATTAAATATATGTTTTAAATTAATTTTACTAACTAGTTACTCATAACTTCGTTGTATTTTTTTATAGACATCATATCAACGGTTAGAAACATCAATAGTACTAACACAAACATACTAGGATTCACATTTGTAGACATCTTGCACAACCATAATTTGTTTTGTAGTTGTGGAGTGGCATCAATCTAATTAGGTCAAGTTTCAATTTGGTTTACCTTAGGAAGTCCCTTCTCCACCCAAAATCCAGACAACCTGCACAGAATTGACATGCGAGGGAGACCTGATGAAAATTGGCAAATAAGACATTCCAAATTGATCAATATATGTAACAATAGACGAGACCTTGTACTACCAAGTCTACCATTGCAATGGTTTTTTAATCACACAAGAGAATACATGGAATGGTATACTTCCAATTCCATTTTTTTAATATTTGTGCCAGAACTAGTTCAAGATCCAAGAAATCAACAACGTGCACACAACCAATCATGCACATTTGAAACTGGCTCATCTACCACACCGTCATTTCATATGCATCCACACCAACCAACAATTCACAAGTACTTTCTACTAGACACCTCCACCACAACCGGCAATGGATCCTACTCGACTTTATTTTGCTTCAAGTTCAAATGATTTTTTGTCAAATTTATTTGGAGAAAATCCTATAATACCTTCATTTGTCGACGATTATATGTAATCAATTTACCCACCACAGTATCATCATGAAGGAACTAGTTCCTCTATCTTCCTTCCCCATGAACCACTTGAACAATAACCACCGCAAGAAGGACCACCCCAAGAAGAACATCAAAGAAGAAATCCACGACGTAATAAATTATGTCCTTATTATGGAACTGGTCAACATTACGGAGACTAGTTTAACTTTTCTGTAATTGATCATAACTTTTGTGTAATGCATAATAATTGTACTTTAACTTTTTCTGTAATGCATATTAACTTCTGTAATTCATTTTAATTGTACTTTTTTTTATTTAAATGTTATTTCAAGTATCCAACTTTATCAATTTCTTAAAATATAACAAGAATGGACTAAATTTCAAATAACAAGATAAATTACTAAATATTATTTTATAAAATATTTATATCTAATTATCTAATATTAAAAGTTAAACAAGTATCATCATAACTAATGGACTAACTTAATGTTAGCAAAAAATATGGTCAAAATTGAATCTCCAAAGATCGACGATTCATATTTAATACACACTGCCCAATATGTACATTGTCTAAGACCAACCTCAAATATTGTTCATGTTAAGATTCATTTCTATTATATATTTTTCAAGGTGTTAACAAAAAATAATGATCAAAATTGCATCCCCAAATATCAATTATCCACATTTAACACACAATCCAACATTAAAGTCAAGTCACTATTACACTATCTAAGGCCCAACTCAAAATAAAGAATACACTAATTTATTATGTGGGCATATTCGTCTGCATAATACAGTAAATGACATATATAAATTCAGGTTTGGTCTCATAAAAAATTCACCCACTCATCTTGCCTATCAACACTCATATCCAACATTTGTGTTATTCTTCTTTTTACTCTTCAAATGGAGGAACTTGATATCACAAATACTAAAAAATTTGAAAACTCTTATCTTGTAGCAGTGTTTGGAAATGGGCATGTAGACCCCAAATCTTGCCCGGCCTCAAAATAAAGAGCAGAAGACCTCCAATTCGAAGATGGGTGAGTCCTAAAAGTTCCTTAGAATAGACTATTAGGCCCCATATTAGAATAGGAAGGTTTTTTGTATGAAAAAATAAGGATTTTTACTTGAAGGGTCGAGACCACCGTCTCGCTTATCAAGATTGAGGGGGGGCAGCTGTAGACCCCAAATCTTGCCCGACCTCAAAATAAAGAGCAGAAGACCTCTAATTCGAAGATGGGCAAGTCCTAAAAGGTCCTTAAAATAGACTATTAGGCCCCATATTATAATAGGAAAGTTTTTTGTACGAAAAAATAAGGATTTTCACTTGAAGGGTCGAGACCGTCGTCTCACTTATCGAGACCGTCGTCTCGTTATTAGCAAGGTCGAGACCGCCTTCCCATTTGGTGAGACGGCCTTCTCGCCACTTGCAAAATCGATATCGTCATCCCGAATGATGAGACGGTCGTCTCGCCTTTTGCCAAAGGCGAGACCGCCGTCCCGATTGGCGAGACGGCGGTCTCGACCTGACAAGCGCGAATCCCTATAAAAGGGGGGGCGCTCTCCCCTTCATTTCACACAGTTCTTCCACCTTTCCTTCTAGCATTTCTTAAAATTCTTCTCCCAGAGCCCCTCCGAAACATTTTCGGAGTTTTCTGAGTGTTCTTATAGAGTTTTTATAGCGTCGTAAGAGAGAAAAGTCGACGTTGTAGAGCGAAGGACTGCCAAAACGCGTTTCTTCACTCTCTCCCTTTCTTTTATCGCTTTGTCATTTATATGTACATTAGCTATTAGGGTCATGTAGTCATTATCTTTTAATTCCACAAATAAAAAGGGTAAAAGCGTCATTTTTAAGTTTATTTATGAAATAACCGGCTTATCATAAGGAACCCGAAAGGGGCGTTGTGGGGGAAGCTAATACCTTCCCTACACGTAACTAACTCCCTTACCCAACTCTGGTTATAATGACTAAAGTTGGTTTTTCTTAAAAACCAACGCCTTCTTTTTTCCTTTTCCGATGTTTTCGGTAAAAACATCGGTGGCGACTCCATAAGAACCCTCTTCGAAAACCTTGTTTTTAGGTCTAGCCCGGTTATTGGACAACCTAAAAGCTCCCTTTCGAAAACTTCGTCCTTAGGTCCAGCCCGGTTATCGGAAAACCTAAAGGCATTGTAACACCACTCATCCAAAACGCGAAAATGGAAGTCAGAACCATCGCGTCGCTCCGACCGCCTCTTTTGACGACGGCGACAGGGCAAATCACATCAAATGAGGAATGAGTGTACTTTCAATGTGCATCTCCTAAACTTTTTCGAAGTTGCACATTCATCATTTGAAGGAAAAAATATGCATTTTTTTATGGATTCCTGCATGCACCTTGTTGAATTATTGGTAAGCGTACCAAAATTATCAATAGCAGTATAGTATTTCGATTAAATAAAAGTTGATCCCAAGAGGAACAGTTTCAATGGAAATTCCCAATTATGCTTACTAAGTAGATTAAACAGATTGGGTTTTGCAAATAAGAGTTGAATTGAAATTAAATAACAAAGAACTATAAATTGTTGAGAAAATATTAATTAAAGGCACTTAGGATTGGCTTCCTTCCTTGTCCCTCTTTTGTACTGGCTATGTCAATTAAGAACGTCAATTAACCTAACAATGTTGATGTCACCTACTCAATTCATCCATGTTGATTCCTCACACAATTAAGAGATTTTCCAGCATTAGAGTTAGGGTGTTAAGCAATTGATACATTCATTCCATTCCTGACAATTAACGTAACAAATATTCTTACCGTTATCTAGGGTTTAAGATATATTTTCCAATCATACCTTAAACAATCAAGAATAAATCATTCCAAAGTATAAAGGATAAGAATAACAACATCAAAGCATAGATTAATATCTCAAAATATCACCATGATACAAAAGAGTTCAAAGGAAGTGCACCGAATCCTAAGAGAATGAAGTTAGTCACTCATGTTGGCCATTACAATGCTCAAATTGATGAAAAAGTGAAGAATTGATGAAGATTGGACGAAACCCTAGCAGTAGTCGCGCCTCTTCTCCCCAAAACCGCTTGCTTTCTCAAAACACATCTTATTTTTTATAAGAGAATTTGGGTCGGGCCTCGTATCATTCATTCGCTTAAGGGATCTTCTTTTTTTCAATTTTTCTCTAATTATGCTGACAATTATGCTCCTTACTCTTGTATCAAGGTATTCTCGAATTCATCCTATATTGGGAGAAAAATAGATTAGAATTAACATAAGTTAAATGGTTTCATAACAATTTAAGGCATAATTATATCAACTTTTTACCACTTAACAACTCCCCCAACCTAGAATCTTGCTTGTCCCAAGCAATGTAATTTTTCCAGAACAAAACCATCGCCTATTATCACTTTCTCTTCCAGAACCACAACATAAAAATTTTCAAAGGTGATGCTCACAATTCCAAATGAAAATAGAACATATAAGCATTCAAGTTATGGAAACCAACAAAGAATAATTAGTCCTCAACTATCCTCAGAGAAGCATGATCTCTCAAATAGAGTTATATATACTCATCTCTAATTCTCACAGGTAAGTGTTTATCTCATTCAATCACTTCATTTAGACAATCCAATATTGGTAATCATCTTCAAGCAATCATCATTTGTTAATCAAGACTTAAATCAAAAGGTCTTTTGAGGCTTATAATGGGGCTGGGCTAAGAAAGAATTATTGATTTTTCTGGGATATACAAAAAAATATTTGAGAAATTCAACTCATATGAATGATTCTTGATTAACAATTCATCAACTCAGGTTTCAAACTTCATGTTTTTTTCCCTAACACAATGACAGTGAGTTAATGATCTCACAAGTTATTATTCCCCCCTTGAACTATTTTTCTATATTTTTTTCTCATGCTTTTGCATGTATTCTTTATGGCTTTGCCAATTTTTAAGCTTTGCTTTTCCTTTTACTTTACACTTTTTTTGTTAAGAATCCCTCCAATAATACCTGCAGGACAACAATAGCAATACCCAACAATAAGAAAAATAGTGACATTCATACTCATTTCCTTTCTCAAATATAGGAAGGTAGATAAATAGTGTTTAGGCTTAAGGGTTCTGTTTAAGAAACAATATTATTTTTTGCTCATAAGGGGTTCAAATGGATGTCCTAAAATTAATGCAGGGTTGGCTATTTGGCTCTGGTTTAAATCTACTACAAAGAAAAAATTCCTTTATCATTTTCAAGTCTTACCAACATGTAATCACATCAAAGAATCAACCAATATCAATTATCAATCACAAAGTGTTGTAGACCCCAAATCTTGCCCGGCCTCATAATAAAGACCAGAAGACCTCCTTTTTGAAGATGGATGAAGCCTAAGAAGCCATTAGGAGAGACTATTAGGCCCCATATTAGAATAGGAGGGATTTTTGGCATAAAAATAAGTATTTTCGCCTTTTAGGGTCGAGACCGCCATCTCGGATTCGAAACCGCCGTCTCGCCTTGCAAAAATGGCGAGATCGTCGTCTCGACCTTGTCAGACAAGACGGCCCGTCTCGACCTGATAGACGCGAATCCCTATAAATAGCCTCGCCATTCACCTCATTTCACATAGTTCATCCATTCTCTCTCTAGACATTTCTTCAAATTCTCTTTCTAGAACCCCTCAAAAGCATTTCCGGAGTTTCTGAGAGTTTTCTATAGTGTTTTAGAGCGTTTTTGAGAGATTCCGGCGCTGTAAAGAGTGAAGGGCTGCCAAAAAGCACCCAAATTATTAAAGAATTAATAGAAAGCTTGCCTCTGAGGTTTCTACACTCTCTCTCTCTCTTTTACCGCTTTACTTTTAATTATGCAATAGATATTAGGGCCATGTAGTCATAATTTTTAAATTCCGCAAAATAAAGGGTAAAAGCGTATTTTCGCCGGTTTAATTATTTAATATAGCTTGCCTATCATAGGGAACCCGAAAGGGGCATCGTAAGGGAACTAACACTTCTCTTACACATAACTAACTCCCTTACCCAACTCTGGTTCTAATGACCAAAGTTGGTTTTTTGAAAACCAACACCTTTTTCACTCCTTTTCCGATGTTTCTGGTAAAAACATCGGTGGCGACTCCAGAAGAACCCTTCAAAAGTTAGTTCTTGGGTTAGCCCGGTTATCGGACAATCAAAGAACACCTTTTCGAAAACCTCGCCCCTAGGTTCAGCCCGGTTATCGGACAACCTAAAGGCGTTGTAACCACACCTATAAAAACGCGAAAAATGGAAAGTCGGAACCATCGCGTCGCTCCGACCGCCTCGTTTTGACGCCGGCGACAGATGGCGACTCTACTGGGGAAGCTAGAGAGTTGATCTCATTTAGTGATGGACTAGTTTGATAAATAAAAGACTTAAAAATTACGCTTTTACCCTACCTTGTATTATAACATGTTTTAATGCTTGGCTTTAATAACTGTTGTTTGTTTATATTTACGCAATTGTTTGAAATAAAAACTGTACACAAACCCTTGCACACAACAGTTCCCTCTATACCCGGGGGCAAGTGAGAAATCCATAGGGAGTGGGTGGCAGGTACGGTTCGCTGTAGTGATGGCCTTGTGCCCACTACTGTGATCGGAAACCACCACTCAAGGTGATAACCTTCCTCTTTTGGCACAAAGACTGACTATGGCCTTAGTGCTAAGCATGGTCGGAAGGCTGGAGAGTGGGGACCCTATAATGGGGGCACCTTGGGGGCCTAAGCCTTGGTGAGAACAGTTAGAACCTACCCTTGTCAATGCACTTTTCTGCAGGAAAACCCTACCTCGTGATTAAAACGACTTCTCGCCTGTTCGCGGATGAGTGAATTGTATGTGCAATTGTTTGTTGCATTTGATTGCATAGCATAACGAAACAACAGATAAAAACAAAATTTTACAATAAACACCCTTACTCGGACAGTCTGTCTTTTAGCTAGCCTGGTTTCAGGTTCTTTGTAAGCTAAGTAGTCACGCAGTCCGATAGAAGAGATAAGGGATGCTAATATTATTCTTTCGCCAATAAAACCATTTTATCTTGGACAGTCTGCCTTTTAGCTAGCCTGGTTTCAGGTTCTTTGTAAGCTAAGTAGTCACGCAGTCCGACAGAAGAGATAAAAGGCCCAAAAAAATAAATCCAAAATAAATAAAATAATAATAACAAAATCAAAACATTTATAAAAATAATTTTGACAAAGTCGTATCATTCATATTGCATCATTCATATTCCTCACCTTTTTCCCTTCGTTTTGATATGTTGTGCGTCCAAATTGGACATCTCACTCAAAAGTTATGTCACTTTGAACATCTACCGCCCTTTTGTACTGGTGCATGCATAAATACATTCATTCTAAGAAATATTCATCTCATAAATCATTTGTTTTAAACAATAAAAATCTTTTTGTATTCTAGAAAGTGGCTAGTATTCTTCATGCCCTCATCCGCATACAAAAAAAAACACAAAATCCCAAACACTATCATACATCATGTTAGAAAATAAAACATGATAACGTTTAGGAAAAAACAAACACTTGCATACATACATCCACCAAACTTCATCCTCATAACATGCATCTAATAATAGACAATCGAAGAAGTGGACTTTCCTCAATACCATGAAAAGAAGATTAGGGCATTCACATGCCATGCATGAGAAGTAAAAAAGAAAATAAATAGAAATTCTAACCTGCCTATGGGTTCATTTAGGCTTCTCCACTTTTTAAAAAAAAATGTACTTCGAAACATTGCATTGAGGAATGTACACTGTCTGGATGAAATAAATAAAATTGTTTGTTTTCATCATCTCTTCAAGTGTCTATTGTATTCATAAATTGCCTTCATTCTCACTTTAATAATAAGAAGATAATAAAAAGAAATGATTAATTGATGTGCTTTCCATGAATTGGAATAAGATGAAGAGCAAACCTTTTGTCGTCAAGTTCTCTCCAACGGTTGATCGGCCTAAAGAGGATAATAAGCCTCAACCGTTGGGTATCCGAGTTAATAAGGAAGAAGGGGCAAGGATGTCGTTACATTTGTTCACCCCATACATCAAATAAGGCTGCACCATGGAGATATGCAAAAACACCGTCCATTAACAGGGATATCTCCAGCATAGCTGGCATTGGGGGCAAAATTAGAAATGGAAGAATCTATTCCCCCAAGGAGTTGTAAGATGACGCTCCTACAAATAAAGAAAAAATAAAAAGACTGAATAAAAACATAATTCAAAGAGGAAACTGAGTAGACTTTGGATTCACGATGCTAAGGCAGTTCTCTCAATGCTCTGCCAAAGAGACAAACTAACGGTAGGCGACAAGCTGGTCACGGTTTGAGCTAAAAACGACATTCGGATCAGCAAGTTGTTTGCCCTACCTTGAATGGATGCGACTGAAAAGGACCTTTGAAATATCTTTTGCCAATATGAAAAGACTTCCCCAACAATATGAAGGTGGCCCACATGATGAGGAAATATGGATGTCACCCAAACCAAGGGCTCATTAGAAACTCTCAAGGAATAAGGGAGCCACCAGATTTTAAAGACAATCCTTTAAAGCATGGTCTAAGGCATGACCCTACAAAGGATCAAGCTACATGGAGAAAAGGGAAGTCTCCCCTCTACAGCTCGAATCAGATTTTCCCAAACAAAGGGGTTCAAGCGTCAAAAGCGACTTTAGTCATTAGGTGTTCTCCTTCTGATTCTTAGGGTTTGTAAATCCAATGACTATTAGAGATTACTCATCGGGGCTAGCCCGACCCCCGAGCATTGTAGGGCACATATTTCCCTATTAATTACAAAGAATGTCATTCTTATTATCTGCTTCTCTTCCTACTATTCATATCTAAACCTCATTAATAACCATGATTAAACAAACGTTTCAAAAATGCGTCAAAATGCGCCATCATCAAAATAATCAAACCACTCATCACCACTGATTGACTAGAAACACAAAATAAAGTTTTACCTCGTCATAAATAAAGTCGTGTTTCGCCAATATTGTGCAAAAAGAAAACAAAAATCGAAAGAAGCCCATAAAATCTAAAGGCCAAAAAGAGAGGGCAAGATACCCGGTAGGAAACCCACAAAGGGGGCTACGCAAAAGTTAGGGTAAACCCGCTAGGAAACCTGAACAACCATAAAGGGTAGCCTAGGCAAAAATTAGGGTTACAAAATAAAGTCTGCTAGGTTTCCAAAGCAAGAAAAAAGAAACCTAGACAAAAGTTAGGACAAAACAAAACACAACATCCTAAGCTGAAAACTCAAAGGGCAGACTAGGGAAGTCAATCAGTCATAGCAAGCGCCATAGAATAAGACGCCACTCCATAAACAAAACGTTGTTTAAACTAGCCTAAACACTCTAACCAACCTTGGCTAGCCATGCTTACAAAAACCATTTTTTGTCAAAATAAAACAATTCTAAAACACAAGTCTTTGAATTAAATATCCTCTTCTTTTGACCCTTACCACTACGACATTCTAGTAAGTAGTAGGGAAATGTGGAGATAGTAATCAATAGGAGGATTGACATCCCCAAGGAAAGGGAGGGGCGCACTGACATGGCAAGTCACTCTACAATTAACACAATCATTCTTCGGTCATGAAAAAAATTGAGACGGCAAAATTAGTATAGCCTATCATGTCGACAAAGCACATAACGTCAGAAGCTCATCAGAAGTAAAAGCACATTGGTTAATCCTTTTGAAAAATTAATTGAAATAGTATTATTGGATGCATATCACAAACATTGCATACATGCATAGGGTCCTTTCTCTCAAAAAGAAAAGAAAAATGAGAAAAATAAAAATAAAAAATAATGCCTGTTAGGAGATTCTTAGGCAAAAGTTAGGGTAGTCTGCTAGATCGAAAACCCGCAAAGGGCGGTCTAGGCAAAAGTTAGGGCATTCATAAAAAAGGAAAAAAGTCCGCTATGATATCCTAGGCAAAAATTAAGGCAGCCCGCTAGACCGAAAACCCCAAAAATGGCGGTCTAGGCAAAAGATAGGGCTAAACCAAAAAATGAATAAAAGAGAGGGGCCCTTCATCATAATCATAAAAATTCCAGCAGGAGAATATCAGTCACTTTTCCAGATGCATCAAAGAATAGATTGCATTTAGGGCATCCACACACAAGTAGTCGTACAAAACGACTTTGTCAATGTCAAAAATGAAAGAAATAAAAATTACTTCAGACAAATAACAAAAAACGAAAAGCATTCATGCATATAAGGAGACTAGCTCCATGTTTGTGATTGAAAATAGGATCACTGAGACTGAGTCTCCAAATAATGCCCTCAAGAAAACGAAGCAAGTCGTCAATCAAGCGACTCAGCAGAATAAGAGTTTCTGAAAATCAAGAGCTCCAGCTACCATCCTTCTACCCAGAAAAGAAGGCACAAGAAAGTAATAAGTCTCCAAACATTGTTTTCCCTCAAGAAAGAAGAGCGAGTTGTCAAAAGAAGCCAAAGCTCCAATCATCACCCAATAAAAGAGGGCACAATCATCAGACATCATAAAAGAAAAGTTGACAGAAAGGCTTAGTCATCCCCTAGAGGATCCCTTCCTACTCCGAAGGAAAAACAAAAACACTCCTCATGGCTCAGCATTACCACTACATGAGTCATCCAACACACTCACCCAAAGTCTCCTCCACACTCCCAAATGGAGAATAAAGGCTTCAAGAGCCCATCATCATCAACAGTCAAAAGAGTCCAATCTCCATACCAACAAGGGCTCAACATAAAAAGAAAAAAAAAATTCTTGCATCCCCAGAGGATGTCCAAAAGAAAAGGCAACAACAGAGAAGGCCGAATAAAAATCCTCAAGTGGATCTCCTAAAAGGTTTACAAAAAAGAATCAGAAATTCCCATCCTCCAGTGGAATAAGAGCTTCACAAGTTTAGCTCGCATCAACATCAATCAAGGAGCCAAGACTCCATCCCTAGAAAATAAAAATCAGATCCCCAGGGAGTCAACTAATTCCCTGGTGGATCACCAAAGAAAGAAAACTTCATCCCTAATGGACCTCCCAAAAAGAAGGAAAAAAGCTAGCGTAATAAAAAGAGACTAAAAATTAAAAAGGCTTACGCATTATCCCGAAAAAACCAAATTTCAAATCACGAAAAAAAGGAGATAAATCGCGGAAAAAGGCAAAATCAAATGAAAATCCTTGCTCCCTAAGTGGGTCACCTCAGAAAAAGAAAAAATCAACAAAAAAGAAGGAATTGGAAATTCCATTCCTTCAACAGAATAAGAGCACCACAAAAGCCAGCTCGCACCCACATCAATTAAGGAGCCAAGATTCCATTCCCCCAAAGGGGCTACCAAAATCTGACCCCCGAGAAGTCAACCAATTCCCCGGTGGATCAATCAAAAAGAAAGATCATCCCCAGTGAGCCTACTGCAAAGGAAAAACTTCAGATTCATCCTCAGAATGTCATTTGCCTACACATAGGAAAGACCTGACAAGCAAGAGCCAACATCCCCATAGGAGAATATCAACCTAGTCAGAGGCAAAACAAATGCAGCCAAAAGTCTTCACTTCCGATGAAGCATCTGCCCACTCAGAGGCATTACTAGAAACTCAATGGAGTATCTGCCTACTCGGAGGTACCATCAAAATCAACAAATTTTCAATGGATATCCGCCTACTCAAGAGGTGTCACCAAGATCAGCAAATCCCTAGAGGATTTCTGCCTACCTAAGAGGTACTCATCAAAAATCCCCGACAACCAGCAAAGTCGGATGACCACTACCAAAGGATCAAAAACAAAGAATCCCCAACAAACAACAAGCTGGATGGCTATCAGGAAAAGCCAAAAAACAAAGAATCCCAGGCACACCGGAAGACTTTACCAGAAAGGTCCAAAAACATTTATCAAAACAGAAATCACTCCCCATGGAGTAGGCGCATGAGCTAGAGCAGTAAGCCACCACCACAGCTAAAGGATCGGCTACCGCAAGAAGGAGCATCCGGAGGCATAACACCAGATGGGGGTGTATACTCATCGGGCCTTACAAAAGGGGGCTTACCAGACGGGGGTTCATACTCGTCAAACACCAGATGGGGGTGTATACTCATCGGGCCTTACAAAAGGGGGTTTACCGGGCGAGGGTTCATACTCGTCAAACCAGATGGGGGTTCGTACTCATCAGCCGAAAGGATCAGCTCCGCCAGAAGAAGCGTCCTGGAAGCACACTTTTTCCCGGAAGATCAACCGCAAGACGGAACATCTGAAGGACAACCGGGCAAGAGGGTCAACTCCTTTACCCTCCAGTCGACCTCCTTGGCACAATAGGCCAACAGTCGACTAGTCGGGTAAAGGGGGGGCAGCTGTAGACCCCAAATCTTGCCCGGCCTCATAATAAAGACTATAAGACCTCCTTTTTGAAGATGGATGAAGCCTAAGAAGCCATTAGGAGAGACTATTAGGCCCCATATTAGAATAGGAGGGATTTTTGGCATAAAAATAAGGATTTTCGCCTTTTAGGGTCGAGACTGCCGTCTCACCTTGCAAAAATGGCGAGATCGCCATCTCGTTTAGCGAGACGGTCGTCTCGCCACTCGTGGATGGCGAGACTACCGTCTCGTTTGGCGAGACGGTCGTCTCGCCATCCCTGCAAAGCGAGACGGTCGTCTCGACCTTGTCAGACGAGACGGCCTGTCTCGACCTGACAAGCGCGAATCCCTATAAATAGTCTCGCCATTCCCCTCATTTCACATAGTTCATCCATTCTCTCTCTAGACATTTCTTCAAATTCTCTTTCTAGAACCCCTCCGAAGAATTTCCGGAGTTTCTGAGAGTTTTCTAGAGTTTTTTAGAGCGTTTTTGAGAGATTCCGGCGTTGTAAAGAGTGAAGGACTGCCAAAAAGCACCCAAATTATTAAAGAATTAATAGAAAGCTTGCCTCGGAGGTTTCTACACTCTCTCTCTCTCTCTTACCGCTTTACTTTTAATTATGCAATAGATATTAGGGCCATGTAGTCATAATTTTTAAATTCCGCAAAATAAAGGGTAAAAGCGTATTTTCGCTGGTTTAATTATTTAATATAGTTGGCCTATCATAGGGAACCTGAAAGGGGCGTCGTAAGGGAACTAACACTTCCCTTACACGTAACTAACTCCCTTACCCAACTCTGGTTCTAATGACCAAAGTTGGTTTTTCGAAAACCAACGCCTTTTTCAGTCCTTTTTCGATGTTTCTGGTAAAAACATCGGTGGCGACTCCAGAAGAACCCTTCAAAAGTTAGTTCTTGGGTTAGCCCGGTTATCAGACAATCCAAGAGCGCCTTTTCGAAAACCTCGCCCCTAGGTTCAGCCCGGTTATCGGACAACCTAAAGGCATTGTAACCACACCTATAAAAACGCGAAAAATGGAAAGTCAGAACCATGGCGTCGCTCCGACCGCCTCGTTTTGATGGCGGCGACAAGTGTTGACACTCAATTTATCTATTTTTTGTACTCTACTCACCTGGGTTTTGGCTAGCTTCTCCAATTCAGTTAATTCCTAATTCTCCTCATCAATTCCTTTTCACTATCATACTCATCATCCCAAAATCACTTGTTATTGGAAACAATCAAAATGATTTTTCACGTTCTAGATTTGAATTAGACAATAAGCAATAATCTCATATATGGCTCTAAAACAAATTATGAGACAGCAAGGGAATTCAAAATTTAAAATAAAGCAATTAAAAACATTAAATTAAAAAAAAGGAATTAAAAACATTAAAAATAGAGTAAGTTTCCTCCCTCATTTTCTTCACTTGTCATCTACTCCTTATCTTGTGCCTTAGCCTCAGCTGCAGACTTTCTCACCCCCTCCGGAAAAGTTGGACTGTCCCCAGGCTATTGAAGTAAGGCTTCAAAGTCTTGAGGAGAAGTTCACTGTGTACCTAGAGCAATCTTGTGAAGAAAGAACCTAAGGAAGAAAATGCACAAAAAACTTAAACTGCAAAAAGAAAAAAGAGAAGCAAAAAGAATTCAAAACATTGGATTGCCTCCCAGGAGCACTTGTTAACGTCTTCAGCTCGACACCTATTTGCTTTAGGCCTCATGCAGGTGAGTTATCAAGGTGATATATACGCATTCTCCATCCTTTGACTGTCCTTGTGGGAATGAATTTATTCTTTTCATTGCGAATAACCTTACGACTGTCAGAGATTGGATAAATCATACCTGCTTTAGGAGGTTTCAGTACCTCTCTTTGAATAAATTTCTTCATAGTCAGACTAAGATGTCTTTGGAGTTGTGCAACAGGCTTGTAATATTGTTTTTCAGTTGAGATGGGTAATTCCTCCAAAGTATTTATTCTGAGGCAATCTTTCTTGTCTTCCGGTTGTTGTATAGGTTCAAACAGATAAAAATTAACTTCATCATCTTCAGTTAATTTTCAACTTGCCCATGTCAACATCTATAATTACTTTGGCAGTCTTTATAAATGGCCTTCCCAGGATCAATGGGACTTCCTCATTTTCCTCCATGTCCATAATCACAAAATCAACAGGAAATATGAATTTATCCACTCTAACTAAAACATCTTCTGCTACTCCATAAGGAATCTTTAGAGATCTGTCAGCTAGCTGTAGTGTCATTCTTGTAGGCTTTACTTTCAAGTCTCCTATTTTTTTAAGCATAGACAAAGGCATTAGATTTATACTAGCACCCAAATCGAGTAATGCCTTACCTACTTGTAATGTCCCAATTGTGACTGGTATAGTGAAACTGCCAGGATCCTTGGACTTTTGAGGTAATGATTTCTGAATTATAGCATTGCATCTTGCTTCTAGCTCCACTGTTTCTGTAGTAAATCTCCTTTTCTTAGTTAACAATTCTTTCATGAATTTTGTATAAGTCGGCATCTACTCCATAGCTTCCATAAATGGAATATTAATTTGTAAATGCTTGAAAATATCCATAAACCTAGTGAATTGTCTTTCTTTATCTATCTATGAGGGAACCTTGGGATATGGTAACTTCTCTACAAATGTTTTTTTACTCCCTCCTTTTTCTATCTTTTACTTTTTCTCTCCCTCTTCGTTCTTCTTATTAGGGATATGTCTTTCTTTATTATTCTCCTCTTCTTGCTCTTCATCTTCTTTTTCCAAAACTTCTTCTTCAACAACTATATTGTCACCAATCTCCTTACCTACAACTTTTCCACTCCTTGTAGTTATTGAATTGCATTGCTCCTTTGGATTGGTTTGTGTGTTGGTTGAAAATTGTCCTCCTTGTTGATCAGATAATTGTTTAGCCAGTTGACCTATCTAGGTCTCTATATTTTTGAATGAAGCTTCAGTATTTTTCTTATTAGCCATAATATTTCTGAATGAAGCTTCAATATTTTGTTGATTAGTCACAGTGCTTTGCATGAATTTTTCTACAATATCCTCCAATTTACTTATTTTGTCAGGCACTAAAGGATAATGTTGTTGTTGTTGTTAATATGGGGGTTGCTGATATGACTGTTGTTGAAATGCAGGTTGTCTAGTAGATGAGCTAACACCTTGTTTCCACCCAAAATTCTGATTCTGATTCCCTCTCCATCCTTGTGCAGTATTATTCTGATAATTGTTAGGATTAGGAAAATTACCATGTTTTCCTTGACTACTACCTTGGGCACCCATATAATTAGCTTCTTCTTGTTGAATGTTGTCTTGATAATAGCATTGTTCATTTGCATGATCACCTCCACACACATCACAACTCATCTGTTGATTAGGAATAGATTGTACTGTGTACATTTGTTGAGGTAATTTCTCTATTTTCTGGTTCAATGCTTCAATTTTTTGCGTTATAAGTTTATTATGGGCTAAGATAGCATCTAAGCTGTTAAGTTCAAGAACTCCCTTCCTTTGAATTGGATGTCTATCATGTTGGGCCTGTTGGTCTGTAAAGGCTAGTGCATCAATAATTCTGGTGGCATGATCAATTTCTACATCCAACATGGATCCTCCTGCTACAGTCTCTAATAGCATCTTCGCATCATGTCGCAACTCAGTATAGAAAATATTCAACTAAACAACGTCATCAAATCCATGATTTGGGCATCTTCTCAATAGTGATTTAAATTTCTCCCATGCTTCACAAAATTGTTCATCTGATCCTTGTCTGAAAGAAGTGATGTCAGATTTTGCTTTGATGTAGCGGGATGGTGGGAAAAATCTATTCAGAAACTTCTCTTCTACACTACTCCAATTAGTCAAACTCTGATTAGGATGTGCTTTCAGCCACTCCTTTGCCCTACCTACCAAAGAAAAAGGAAATAATATCAAATATGCAGATTCAAGATTTGCTGCTCTAAATCCCATGGTACCAATCAACTCATAAAAAGTAGACAAATGAATATAAAGGCCTTCATGATCCAATCCAGTGAATTGATGAGCACTAATCAAGCTTAAGAAAGATGGATTCATCTGTAATGTATGATCATCCGAAATGACAATACTGGAAAAATGTCTTGGACCTTGCTGCATAGCACAATTTCTAAGAGTTCTTTTAGGTGGATTTGTATTTGGGTTTTGATTTGGATTTATATTGGAATCTGGATTCGGATTCATATTTGCTCCTTCTTCCGCCATATCTTCTATAATTGAGTCTGGTAAATCAAGTGTGAAAGAAGAATTAGCGGATTCTCTTGTGGCTTGTTCTTGAGTTTCCCTTCTTCTTCTACCCCAGTTCCTCCAAGCTGTTTTTTCAATCTCTGGATTAAATTCTAACTACTCTGAAGATACCAGTCCCCTTAAACACATAAATCAAAAGAGTACTCAAGCAAAGATTAGCACAAGACAATAATTAAATAAAACTAAAACTGAAAAATAAAACAAAAATATAATTAAAAATAAAAATAAAATACTCAATAAGCTAAATAAAGAATTCTCAAAGAACATTATTCCATGGCAACGGCGCCAGAAATACTTGTTAAATTATTGGCAAGCGTACCAAAATTATCAATAGCAGTATAGTATTTCGATTAAATAAAAGTCGATCCCACGAGGAACAGTTTCAATGGAAATTCCCAATTATGCTTACTAAGTAGATTAAACAGATTGGGTTTTGTAAATAAGAGTTGAATTGAAATTAAATAACAAAGAACTGTAAATTGTTGAGAAAATATCAATTAAAGGCACTTAGTATTGGTTTCCTTCCTTATCCCTCTTTTGTAATGGCTATGTCAATAAAGAACGTCAATTAACCTAACAATGTTGATGTCACCTACTCAATTCATCCATGTTGATTTCTCACACATGAAATGCATAAGAAAACCTAATAAATGTTGATTTCGCACACAATTAAGATATTTTCCAGCATTAGGTTAAGGGTGTTAAGTAATTGATACATTCACTTCATTCTTCGTAATTAACGTAACAAATATTTTTTCCATGATCTAGGGTTCAAGATATATTTTTCAATCATATCCCAAACATCAATAATAAACATTCAAAAGCATAAAGGATAATAATAACAACATCAAAGCATAGATTAATATCTCAAAATATCACCATGATACAAAAGAGTTCAAAGGAAGTGCACCGAATCCTAAGAGAATGAAGTTAGTCACTCATGTTGGCCATTACAATGCTCAAATTGATGAAGAAGTGAAGAATTGATGAAGATTGGACGAAACCCTAGCAGTAGTCGCGCCTCTTCTCCCCAAAACCGCTTGCTTTCTCAAAACACATCTTATCTTTTTATAAGAAAATTTGGGTCGGGCCTCACATCATTCATTCACTTAAGCGTTCTTCTTTCTTTCAATTTTTCTCTAATTATGCTGACAATTATGCTCATTACTCTTGTATCAAGGTATTCTCGAATTCATCCTATATTAGGAGAAAAATAGATTAGAATTAACATAAGTTAAATGGTTTCATAACAATTTAAGGCATAATTATATCAACTTTTTACCACTTAACACACCTCAATCAATAGGTTGTATTACCATCAAGCAAAATTAACAGGTGATGGTTTAATTATGTATGATATTACTGAATCATTTTCTAATATTGATGTATCTAACATGATTACTTGGAAGTCACAATTCTCTTTAGATACTATCATTGAATTATATGTTCAATGTACAAGATCCACTAATGAAATAATGATGCTTTTAAACCCCTCTGTTTCTACCTCTTTCGCAAACTCAAACAACATCCCTTCTTCTATAGGTATAATTTACTTTGGTGGGCTTGTTCAACGTCCAACTGAAAAGTCCAAATGATTTTTGTCTTACTTATACATGTTTAAACCCTAGAATAATGGTAATCCAACGCACATGGTTGTTAAGTGGTAAAAAGTTGATATAATTATGCTTTTAATTACTATAAAATCACTTAACTTATGTCAATTCTAATATATTTTTCTCTCAATGTAGGATGAATTCGAGAATACCTTGATACAAGAGCAAGGAACATAATTATCAACATAATTGAAGCGAAAACTAAAAGGAGGAAGAAGATTTTTAACATGGAAGTCGCTCGAGCGAGATAGACTCTCGCTTGAGCGAAAATTAGTTAAACTTCTATGGAACTCACTCGCTCAAGTGAGCACTTTGTCGCTTGAGCGAAAATAGGGAACTTTTGCTTTCGCTCAAGATGTGATGCCCAATTCTTCTTATAAAAAGATAAGATGTGTTTCGAGAAAGGGAAGCGGTCTTGGGGAGAAGAGGCGTGACTACTACTAGGGTTTCATCCAATCTTCATTAATTCTTCACTTCTTCCTCATTAGGAGCATTGTAATAGCCACCATGAGTGACTAACTTCATTCTCTTTGTATTGGGTGCACTTCCTTTGAACTCCTTTATATCTTGGTGATATTTTGAGATATTAATCTATGTTTTGATGTTGTTATTCTTATCCTTTATGCTTTTGAATGTTTATTCTTGATGTTTGGGATATGATTGAAAAATATATCTTGAACCCTAGATCATGGAAAGAATATTTGTTACGTTAATTACCAAGAATGGAGTGAATGTATCAATTACTTAACACCCTTAACCTAATGCTGAAAAATCTCTTAATTGTGTGTGAAATCAACATTTATTAGGTTTTCTTATGCATTTCATGTGTGAGAAATCAACTTGGATGATTTGAGTAGGTGGCATCAACATTGTTAGGTTAATTGATGTTCTTAATTGACATAGTCATTGCAAAAGAGCGATAAGGAAGGAAGTCAATCCTAAGTGTCTTTAATTGATCTTTTCTAAACAATTTACAATTCTTTGTCATTTAAATTCAATTCAACTCTTTATGCAAAACTCATTTTGTTTTAATCCACTTAGTAACCATATAATTGGGAATTTCTATTGAAACCATTCCTCGTGGGATCAACTTTTATTTAATCGAAATACTATATTGCGATTGATAATTTTGATACGCTTGCCAATAATTTAACAATGGTTTTTTGCTTAACTATATGAAAACATTGCTCAAGTACTTAATTATGGAGATCGCAAACAAATTATTGAAATCAACTATTATCATCTAGTTCGGGTGTGAAATTAGAAGATTATTCACGACTAGTACATATTAAAATTGATGTGGATGTTACCCAAATGATTAACTGCTAGAAAAAAACAAAATATCTACACCAACCATGCAACGTGAACAAATATGAAAAAAATTAAAAGGTAAGACTATACGAAAGGCAACATCTAACAAAATCATTCATGACTTAAAAGATAGTACATATGTTGACAAACATGAGATAACAAGGTTCACATTTTCTCAGGATTAATAATATGATTCTTCAATTATCATTTATCTTATATTATTTTTAATTTAGTTGGGTTTCATGTTTCAATTATGCACCATTAATCTATGATCTTTTAATATTTTATATCATGAATTTAAATATCTATAAACAAAAAAATTATAAATATATGATTATATATTTATAAAATCTATACAAATATATAATTATATATATATATATAAATATATATATATATATATAAAAATACATGTATATATAACGTATAAATATTTTATTATATAAATCCATATTTATTAAATTTATATAAATGGTAAAACATATCAAAATATATAAATATATATTAATTATGACCCACATGACACATTCTCATGTTAAATTTATATATCAAAATCTCCCTACGTCACACATTCTTGTTCAGAATTCAGTTTCTCGAGAATCGAAATCACCTTACATAGTAAACATGTTTATTTGGATAAATAAAGTGGGTGAGGTCTATCTGGGTATATAATTATTTTTTTAATATTATTTAAAAAATATCTTTTATACAATTTATATTAAACAATTTCAATAATTTTTATTATATAATCTTATAATTTATTTATATTTTTCTAATTTTTACATTAAAAGTTATTATTAAATAAATTATTATCCATATAATGTCTTATATAAATTTATTTTTATTTATTATTCTTATAAATTATTATTTTTATCATTTTTTTCTTCAACTAATTTATACTATATAAAAATTTAAATATTATATATATTTACTATATTTATATAAATATATTTTGATGATATATAAAAAATCACTACAAGAAAAAACACATTTAGCCATCGAATTTTTCGGTCGCAATTAGCGACCGATTTAGCGACCGATTTAATTTTAGTCGCATTTAGAGACCGATTTAGCGACCACTTTAATTCGGTCGCCATTAGCGACCGATTTAGCGACCAAAATATGATTTGGTTTTCACTCCTTTATTTAGCGACCGAAATAGCGACCAATATTTGTGCGTCGCAAATTTTCAGTCGCTAAATCGGTGGCTATTTCATACATAAATAAAAAAATCATTTAGCGACTGATTTAGCGACGGAATTACACATTGAAATAGCGACCGAATTAAAATCGGTCGCTAATGAGAAAATAATACATAATTATATCTTATTTTTGCAATATCGCTCAAGCGAAAATAACGTCGCTCGAGCGACACCACCTGCTAATTCGAAAATTAAGTTTAAAGATCTGTTCTTGAATCACAAAGCAATCAATCAAAATAAGCGCAACAACTGAATTTAAATGAGAGAAAGGTTAAGGAAGATATCACCGGTATTTTATACTGGTTCACCCAATACCAGGGCTACGTCCAATCTCCAGCCAAATTCCAGCTGGGTTCCACTAGATTAAATGTTTTACAGATTCAACAATCTTACACCTAATCTAACACAAGAACCAAATTTCAGTTCCTGCACTTAACCTCTCCACCAAGAACCAAATTCTAGCTCTTGATAACCTCTACAACCAAATTCCAGTTGCAGAGAAACCAGTGCCCAAATTCCAGGCACCAAACCTTTCACCAAGAACCAAATTCCAGTTCTTGATAACCTCCACATCCAACTTCCAGCTGTAGAGAAACTTGTGCCCAAATTCCAGGCACAACACAATACAAAAGAATGAAAAAGAATTTACAAAGAAGAAACTAGAAAGCTCAAACCAGTTTATCCAAATCTGCTGAGAGTTTCTTCTTCACAAGAATGCAAGTTGCCTCAAGAAAGATTTTCAAAAGAACTTCTAAAAACTGTTGCGAATCTTTCTTGGAAAAGGATGTTAAAGGTTACTTGAATGATTGCTTAGGATTTGTGAAAACTGATGTTCAAATGTATGTTTAAAAAGTTCAAGCAAAACTGTTTTTAAAGAGAAATTTCAAAAACTGCTGCATTAATTAATCTGTTGAAAGTTTGTTTTAATCTGTTGAAATAGTCGTTTTAATCTGTTAAAAGTCCTTTCAATCCATTTATGCGTTCTTGATTCTTTAACAAAATTGTTTTAGCTGATACGGCAACGGTTATATCAATTAAAACACTTTACAAAACTTTTCTAAGTTTGATTCAATCGATTGTTTAGTGTTTTAATCGATTGATATACTTGCAAAACTTTCTTATAAAACTTTTCAAGTTATTTTAAGCTGATAAAAAGAAGTTTTAATCGATTAAAACTCTGTACAAAATTTTTCCAAGTTGTTTTAATCGGTTGAAACGCGTTTTAATCGATTGAAATGCGTTTTAATCGATTGAAACAGATCTGATCGGTCATAATTCAATTCTGATCGATCATAATCGTTATCTAAAGTGTATGTTAGATAGCGGTTCCACCTTAACCGCTATCTAAAGTTATGTTAGATAGCGGTTAAGGTTTAACCGCTATTATAAGTGGTTTTTAATAGCGGTTCAGATGGAACTGCTATCATATACAACAAGATTTTGAGATTCTCATTGATCAGATTTTCAAAATGATCGATCATATCTGCTAATTTTTTCAAAGAATTAATTATAATAGATTAGTTTTGTAAATTATTGGTTAGAATTGATTAGTTTTTCAAATAATAGATTAGAATTGATTAATTTTTGAAATATATATTCAAAAATTATAATTAAAAATATAGATTATTTAAGAATATTAACTATTGTAAAGATAAAGTTGAACATGGGAGGAGATGAGGATGATAATATAATGATAGAAGTTACAAAAATGTAGAATTGAGAAGTTTGAATAAAAAAAAACTAAGCAAATAGAGATTTGATTACACTTTTAATAAATTGAAGATAATATTAGTCTTGATTTTTATTTTTAACTATTTATTTTAATTATTTAAAACAGAGAAACTATAATTTGACTTTCTAAATACTCTTTTTTATTATTATTTTTTTCCTAATTTTTGATAAAGTTAATTTTAATATTTAAAACTATTTAACATTTTGAATTCTGAAAGGTTTTCTCTAATAGCAAATTTAAAAACATAATATTCAAAAAAATAGTTTAAGATTGTGAATTCTCGGGTTGTGTTTCAGCTTGAGCGAGACTACTCTCGCTCGAGCTGAAATCTGATTCTGATCGATCATAATTTGAAATGATCGATCATAATTGAGAGGATATAATAGCGGTGCCAGTATAACCGCTATCTGAAGTGTATATTAGATAGCGGTTATGGTTTAACCGCTATTACAAGTGGTTTTTAATAGCGGTTCAAGTGGAACCGCTATTACATACAACAAGATTTTGCCATTCTGATCGATCAGATTTTCAAAATGATCGATCATATTTGATAATTTTTTCAAAGAATTAATTATAATCGATTAGTTTTCTAAATTATTGATTAAAATTGATTAGTTTTTCAAATAATAGATTAGAATTGATTAATTTTTGAAATATATATTCAAAAATTATAATTAAAAATATACATTATTTAAGAATATTAACTATTGTAAAGATAAAGTTGAACATGGGAGGAGATGAGGATGATAATATAATGATAGAAGTTACAAAAATGTAGAATTGAGAAGTTTGAAACAAAAAAATTTAAGAAAATAGAGATTTAATTACACTTTTAATAAGATCACAAAATGTAAATTAAAATGTAATTGATGCTAATTGATGCTATTTTAATAAGATCACACTTTTAATAAGATTTAATTACACTTTTAATAAGATCTAATGTTATTGATGCTAATTTTAAGAAGATCACAAAATGTAAATTAAAATAATTACAATATAATTTTCTACTTTGAGAATGAACAAAATAATTAAACTCAAAATTGAGAATATTATAATACATTTTTGAACTCTTTTGGATTAATTTTTTTCCTAATTTTTGATAAAGTTAATTTTAATATTTAAAACTATTTAACATTTTGAATTCTGAAAGGTTTTCTCTAATAGCAAATTTAAAAACATAATATTCAAAAAAATAGTTAATATAATTGAGTATATTAGATAGCGGTTGAGGTTTAACCGCTATTAGAAGTTGCAATTTAAGAGCGGTTCCAGTGGAACCGCTATCATATACAACCATATTTTAAGATTGTGAAGTCTCGGGTTGTATTTCGCTTGAGCGACATTGTACTCGCTCGAGCGACATCCGATTCTAACATGAGTCTCCTATGTTACATTATCCGGCTAACTTTGATCGACGTTTGCGCAGGTCAACATTCGCTCAAGCGACAATAATATCGCTCGAGCGACGCGACCTGCACAAAATTGGCCTTCCCGGGTTGGATTTCGCTTGAGCGACACTACTCTCGCTCGAGCGACGCTACCTGCACAAAATTGGCCTTCTCGGGTGGTTTTTCGCTTGAGCGACACTGTCTCGCTCGAGCGACATCCACATTTTTTGGTTATGATCGATTACATTTTCAAATGATCGATCATATTTGAGAATATATAATAGCGGTTAAGATGTAACCGCTATTAGATGTGCTATATAATAGCGGTTAAGATTTAACCGCTATTAGAACTGCTATTATAATAGCGGTTAAGATTTAACCGCTATCATATACAACCACATTTTTCAATTCCCTGTCTCGCGCCACTTATCCCCAAATAACCCTAACTCTCGCGCCTCACTCACCCATTCCCTGTCTAGCCCCCTCACTGCTCCCCCCAAGTCAGCCCTCACCCTAATCCAACCTCCACCAAAGCTCCTCGTCACCCTTTGAGCCACCGCGCCACCCTGTGAGCCACCGCGCCACACCTCTGTTCTGAAGCTCCTCCGCACCCTCTGCCACCGCGCCACACCTCTGTTCTTAACCTAATCCAACCAAGGTTTGGCTTGTTTGAATGTATATACTGTTATTCTCTTGCATTGTGAATAATATAGGAGAGATACTTTTGACAGAATTTCTTTATCTGTTTATTGTAGGTGGATTTGTGAAGTGGATAGGTTCTTCGATCCCTCTTACTGCGGATTTGGTGGTGCTTGACAGACCAATTTGGGAACTACTCGAGACTGTACGCCCTCAGGTTAACCATTTGTAATTTGTTTCACTTATCTGTTGCATCTTAGTGAAAAGAAATTTCATAATTATTGGGTTTACTTACACAATTATTTGGTGGTCTGTACCATACGTACTGCATAAGTAGTGGATAAATACCTTGGAAAAATGTATTAGAAAAACGTAAGTATTGCATCACATGAAGTGAATAATGCAGTTTCACTTATGCTGATTGTTGTAGTTAATTTGCAAGAATAGAAAAACATAAGTAGTGCATCGCATAAAGTGAATAATGCAGTTTCACTTATGCTGATTGTTGTAGTTAATTTGTAAGAATAGAAAAACATAAGTAGTGCATCACATAAAGTGAATAATGCAGTTTCACTTATGCTAATTGTTGTAGTTAGTTTGCAAGAATGGAGATCCATGTTGGTAGAATGTGGATGTATCAAAGATTGGATGGTAACAAACATCTAACAGATGAATTTAGAGAAGGAGTGTATAATTTCCTACAATATGTTATTGCTCAACCTATGTTTCAAGAACAAGGTGAAATGTTAAGATGTCCTTGTGTTAAATGTAAGTGTAAAGTTTTCAAGTTTGTTGATCAAGTTGCATTGGATCTTTATCAAGAGGGATTCATGCCTAATTTTTATTGGTGGACAAACCATGGTGAAGAGTCGCCGGAATTTCCTGCAGTGGTTGTTGAGAGATCACATGGAACTTTTCAACAAATGGAAGAATTAGGTCCTTTCCATCAAATGATTATAGATCATGTCGGACCGTCACTTGGATACCAACTTCAAACCGAGAGTGAAATTAGAAAAGAGGACATGGCAGAAAACCCTGATCCTGATACTCAAAAATTCTTTGACATGCTTGTTGCTGCGCAAGCACCATTGTGGGAAGGATGTACACATCACTCTGAATTGTCAGCATCTTTGGAAGCTCTAAGCTTGAAATCTGATTATAATATGGCTGAAGTATGTTTTAATAGAATGGTCTAATTTATGGGAGAGACTATGCCAGAAGATCATCGAATGCCTACAAATTTTAACCAAGCTAAGAAGTCACTGATAAAATTGGGTTTGGGTTGTCTCAAAATTGATTGTTGTCCAAACGGATGCATGTTGTATTATAATGAAAATTCATCTAAAAATATAACTAATTGTTTGATATGCGGAATGGATCGATACAAGATTATCACTAGGAGGGGAGTTGAGAAAAAGATTTCTATTAAAAAAATGTGGTACTTTCCAATTATTCCTAGACTCAAAAGGTTATACTCTTCAATGGCCACTGCACCTCACATGAGATGGCATAGCGAGAATGAAAAGGACCCCAATATTATGTGTCATCCATCGGATGGGGAAGCTTGGAAGCACTTTGACACTCTTCACCCGAGTTTAGTCAAGACCCAAGAAATGTCGGATTAGGGTTATGTGCTGATGGGTTTAATCCTTTTGGTCAGTATGGCAAAAGTTATTCTTGTTGGCCGATTATCCTAACTCCATACAATCTTCCACCTACCATGTGCATGAAGAGAGAATTTATATTTTTGACAATTTTAATTCCAGGTCCTTCAAATCCAAAGCATAAGATTGATGTATTCTTGCAACCACTTATAGATGATTTGTGCACCTTATGGAATGAAGGGATATTGACTTATGATGTGTCATTGAGGCAAAATTTTATGATGAAAGCTGCTTTGATGTGGACAATTAATGACTTCCCAGACTTATGGCATGTTATCAGGTTGGACGATCGTGGTAGACTTGCTTGTCCTATATGTATGGAAAGAACAAAGACATTTTCTCTTAGTCATAGCCACAAGATATCCTATTTTGATTGTCACTGTCAATTTCTTTCACAAGACCATCCATTTAGGAGGAATAAAAAGGCATTCAAGAAGAACGTTGTTGAGATTGGTCCCCTCCTCCACGTTTATCTAGTCTTGATGTCTGGAATAGGGTGGCACACTTACCAGTTTGCTATCAATTACAACAAGTAGACAATATTGCAGGATATGGTATTACACATAATTGGAAGAAACAAAGTATTTTTTGGAGGTTGCCTTATTGGAAAACCCAACTTTTACGTCATAATATTGATGTTATGCACACAGAAAGAAATGTGTTCATGAATGTGTTTGACACTATCATGGATATCAAAGGCAAAACTAAGGATACAAACAAGGCTCGATTGGATGTAGCTGAAATATGTAATCGAAAAGAGTTAGAGTTGAAAGACATTGGATGTGGAAAACTTATCAAACCAAAGGCAGCATATGCTTTCACCAAATCCCAAAGACTCTCTATTTGTAAGTGGGTTAAAGAACTTAAATTGCCAGATGGATATGCTTCCAATTTGGGTAGATGTGTTGACTTGAATCAAGGAAAGTTACATGATATGAAAAGTCATGACTGTCATGTGTTCATGCAACGATTACTTCCAATTGCGTTTGATTCGTTGCCAAAATCAATTTGGGAAGTACTAGTTGAACTTAGTATTTTCTTTAGAGAATTGACTTCCACAACACTAAATATTGAACACTTACGAGTTATGGAAGAAAATATACCTGTCTTATTGTGCAACTTGGAACAAATATTCCCACCAAGCTTCTTTGATTCAATGGAACATCTTCCAATTCATCTACCTTATGAGGCAAAGGTTGGTGGTCCAGTTCAATATCGTTGGATGTATCCTTTTGAGATGTATCTTTACACTAACTACTCACCCTCCATTTCTAAAGTATTTTATATGTTCTTTAAAGACTCCATTTTTGTATTCTTTTTTAGATTCTTACACTCCTTAAAAAGGAAAGTGAAGAATAAAGCTAGGGTGGAGGGCTCTATTTGTGAAGCTTACTTGGTGGAAGAAACATCTACATTTGCCTCATTTTATTATCCTGATCATGTTGAAACAAGAAGGACTAGGATTCCTAGAAATGTTCATGTAGGTGAAGGTTCTTCATCCCCTCCTCCTATTTCAATTTTCAACTACCCAGGAAGACCAATAGGAAAATCTCAAACATATTTTCTGGACCAAAGAGACTATGATGCTGCCGAATTATATGTTCTTCAAAATTGTGAAGAGGTTCAACCATATTTTGAGTAAGATGTTTTCACTCTTCTCACATCAAAATTACTCATGTTACTTTGTGTGGTTTAAGTAATTTGTTACATGTTTGCAGTATTTATATTGAATATTTAAGACAGCTAAATCCTAGTATTTCTGGTGCCCAAATTGACCAAGACATTTCATCCCATTTTCCTAAATGGTTTAAAAAATATGTAAGTTTTTGACTTATATGTCTTACAAATATTTATTCTGACTTACATAGTCTAATGTGTAAAGGACTTTGCTGTCTTTAGGTTCTAAATCCAGAAAATAATATTGAAGATCCATTATTGGTTAATTTGGCATGGGGTCCCAAGAGAAAAGTTGAATCATGGCCTATGTATGTTATCAATGGATACAAATTCCTCACTATTGTTTGGAGTGAAGGCATGAATTCCTGTAACTATGGTGTTTATGTACGAGGAACCAATGGTCAATTAGAGTCAGATTTTTATGGATTATTGTCTAATATTATTCAATTAGAGTATACTGGTTTGCCATTGATGAATTTAGTTCTCTTTCAGTGTGAATGGTTTGACAATACTCTTAATATAGGAACCAAAGTAGATAATAAGTATGGAATCGTGGAAGTAAAGCAATCACGAAGATATAATAAAGCATATGATCCTTTCATATTTGCACTAACAAGCGAGAACAAGTTTATTACACAAGTTATCCAGAGGGACACCGAGGTTGGTTGGGTGTAATAAAGACAAAATCTCGTAGTAGAATCATTGATAATATAGTCGATCAAGTTGAGCATGAGACTCCATACCAAGATGATGAGCTTGTAGAACTTGAAGTAGTGCTTCGTATTGATCCTAACTTCATTGATGATTCCCTTGCTGATGTTAATGGTGGGGGAGAAGAAATAGATATACAATTACTAAATGAAAGAAATATAGATGAAGATGAGGATGAATATATTTCAAGTGAGGATGAGACTGAGAGTGATTTTGATGATACAGATACTTCGGTAATTCATGCATTAAAATTATTTTTACAATTGTTAAATTTGATTGTACACCTTTATTTAATATTGCATATATATACATACATATATATATATATTGATATGATTATGATTTAATTATTTGCGAGTGAATGAGTGGTAAGCTAACTGACACGTTTGGTTGTAGAAAACACAATCGGGTAATTCATTGTTTCAATTGTTTAATTTTATGCATGTTACATATGTAATAAGATCCGCTTGTAGATGCCACAAAGGGGTAGAAGTGGTGGTCGTAGACCACCTCATCGTGGTGGTCGAGGTGTCTTGGTTGATGATAGAGGTTCACCCAGCCCTAACTCTCCTAGTTTTGTTCGACCAAGATCCAGTGGAGTCTACTAATCCTATGTTTGTAGAACGCACACCTCCCTCGACTCAGCGGGAATCTCTTGTAGCTATAGTAGTAGAAACAATTCCTACTACCTTCTTTGCTTGAGGCGACATTTGGTCAACCTACACAGTACACTGGGTCAGTCGCAACCGAGGTTGAGTCTGGAAATATGGTTGATCAAAGGCCATGGTTACAAGCGAGACAAAGGAGAGTAAGTATGTTTTAATTTAATTATAATTCTTTAATATGAAATTTCTTAATAATATCAATCCCACAATATGTTTCAACACAGGTTTATACCAAGCAAATGGTCCTCCTGCTATAATCTCTAGAATCATCAAACAAAAATTTGATGAACCAAGTCCCACTTGGAGAAAGGTTTCACTTGAGCTTCAAGATAGATGGTTTGGAGAGTTCAAGGTAATTTGAATTATAGTTACATTAAACAATGTCATTTCATTCTTATAAATTAAATGTTTGTTGTGTATTTTATTTATGCAGAAAGAGTATATATGGGATGTGGAACAAGAGCAAGCCATAAGATCTATTTTTGATAAGAAAGGTTCTCGAATTTTAAAAAACTCAATGAACAAAGTTAGGAAGGGTAAGGATACGGGAATCTGGATACCACCAACTGTTCGAGCATCTTTGGACTTATATTGGAGTTCTCAAGATTTCCAAAACAAGAGTGCCATTGCCAAGGCTAATCGAGCTGTTGATAAGGGTGCCTCGGCCTACGTGGAGGTTCCATATCTACTGCAGACTCACTTTGAGAAGATGGTAAGTTTATTATATTTTTATATAAGTAATTTAATACAATATATTACACTTTAGGTAATGAATTTTGTCTCATTTTAATGTGTAGACTACGGAGTTTCAACGGGAACCAACCGTTTGAGAGGTTGTTGAGAGGACAAAGAAATTAAAGACTGGACAATGGGTCAATGAAAAAACTCGTTATCTTGCTGTATGTTTAACATCTAAGTTATAGTTTATTATTCAATATATGTTTTCTTCATAATAATTATATTTCACTTCATTTTTAGGAACAATATATGCAGCGCAGAGAAGAAGTCCATCAACAAAACTTGCGTGAAGGCTCATCTTCACAAGAGTCTCCTATTGTCTCTGTTGATGATAATCAAATATACATTTCAGTTGTTGGAGGTGAAAATAAAAAGGGAAATGTGTATGGACTTGGTACATTGAGCAAAAAGTTCACTACTACATCGGGTTCTCAATCTTCTACTCAAGCTGCAGATACTTCATCAAATTGAACAAATGCGTGAGACTATTGAAAAGTTAAATGCTTGAATTGGTGGCAAAGCATAATAAGGAGAAGACACTTGAAGAAGAGATGCAGGAGTTGAGGAACAACCAACGCCAACAAGATGAGCGAGATGAAGCTTATTTTACAACATATTCAAATGAATAGTCATCCTACTACAAGTCAACATGACACTAGTCAACATGACAACTGACAATATACCAGAGGACTAATTTTCATTTATGTTATGTTTGAATGAATTATGTTATGTTATGTTATGTTTGAATGAATTATGTTATGTTATGTTATGTTATCTTAAGTTTTCATTTATGTTATGTTTGAATGAATTAAGCGGTACAAATTTTATGATTTGAATAATTTGACTTTAGTTCTTAAGTTTTCATTTGTGTTATGTTTGGATGAATTAAACAGGTACAAATTTTGTCAAATTGGATATACAAAATTTTAAACGAAAATTTTCAGATTTGGTTAGATTAGTGATCGAATTTTTGGTCGCTACAAATTTATTATAATATACAATTCAAATTTAGCGACCGATTTAGCTGATCGATTTAAATTATTCTTTAAATAATTCAATTAATATATTAGCGATCGATTATATCCGTCGCTATTATTTTTAACTTTGTCTCCAATTTAGCGACCAATTTAGCGATCGATTTTAATTATTATTTAAATAATTATATTAATATATTAGCGACCGAATAAATCGGTCGCTATTCTTTAAAATTTTACCACGGATTTAGCGTACGATTTATTATATTATTTTCGAGTCGCTATTTTGGTCCCCAAAGAATAAGTGACCAAATTAATTAGCGACCACTCGATCGGTCGCTATTTAGCTAACCGATCTGTAGTCAGCTAAGCTAATTAGCGACTTGCCCTTTTGCGACCAACCATTTCGGTCGCTAATTTCGATCAGCTAACGATTAGCGATCGGTTTTTAGCCATTAGCGACCGGTTTTTCGGTCGCTAATACCGTTTTTTCTTGTAGTGAATATTTTTATATTTATTTAATATTATTATATAAATAAATGTTTAAAGTATATAAATATATATTTTATATTTATATATTTATTTTATATAAATATATATATATATATATATTTAATATTTATATTTATTAAATATTTTTTATTTTAAAAAATTATTAAAATACAAGTCAGGTTGCGGGAGACCGAATTCTGACTTCTTATTAAAAATGTGTTATTGGTGAAAAATTGGTCAACCAATGCTATCTTAGAATATTTAGGTTCAAATAATGTTAACAGGGAAAAATCCATTAATGAATATGAAAAAGAATAGAAAATAAATCATTATTTTAATGATACAAGAAGGAGTATGAGAATGTTTACAATTCTAATTAAGGTTTAATGTTCGTAATTTTTTTTAATTTTAATTTAACTGTTTATGATTGTTTATTTCATACTTAATTTAAGAATTATTCTCGTTTAAAATGTTAATATCATTATAATTTAATCATTAATTAATCAGTACAATCACTAATTTAATGACTCATGTGAGATTAAGAATAATTCATGTCTTCTAACAAATTAGGTGTTGTAAACGAAGTTGAATAATTTGACCCAAAAATTATGTATATATTTCATAAGAACTAAATCAACACAAATAATTGTTTAAACACTATTTTAATATATTACATATTTTACAAATAAATAAATAAAAATCTACCCTTTCAATACAAATTAACTAACAGATTCTTTTGTATGGTAAAAATTTGGCAATTTACAATGAGCAAAAATAGGTAAGGTGTTAAGATACATGTGCACAATATATACTCAGAGAGTGAAGTCACGTTTTGCTATCTTCAACGTTCAATCCTATACGAGAAGAAGATGATCACCATCTCTTACGACATCTATGTCTTCAATTTCAGCTCCTTCTGAGGTCAATATTTTGGAGGCAGAAAAATCAAACTTTCGAGCACCAATACGTAGCAATTCTTGAAGAGAACTAGGCAAAAAGATAAGCTTCTTGGCTCTTTCACCTTTCTCTGGACAACTAACTGTTACTCTGGCTGTCACTTCTTCTTTAATAGTGTAACTGATTTGAGATGTAGCTATTGAATCTTTTCTATCTGAAAATAAAAACAAAACTGAAATTCAATATTCTGAAATGCAAAATAGGATTTTCTGTTCTCACTGATAGTCAACAATGGAATAAACTTATGTATCTATCTATACATGATATACAAAAATTTGCTACTTTCTTTCCTTGAACCAGTTAAAAATATGGTATGCATGTTTGAAGAAAACTGTCTAACTTAGACCAAGTGGTTAAAAATATTACAATTCTCTATGAACTTCCTGGTACAATTTTCTTAGCAACCATTGATGAAATTGGTTAGAAGACTATAAATAATGTTTAATAGAAATGCATATTTACCAAGATGTGCTGATGACATCATTCCAAAAATGGAATTGTGGAAAGGGTTGGCCCTTCTTCTTTGATAACTATCAAACCATGCCATTTCTTTATTAGGTGGTTTGTTGTTGTTGGGTTGGGAAATGCCTGGTATAGTGGGTTCACTTTTACACCTACCAACATAACATGCAATAGGGGGCATACTATGTGTCGTATTGTTGTGTCCAATTTTCTTAAATATGTTCAGTATTTCTTCATGGCATTGGTGTTCTGCTAAAGACCTTGCAGTCAAGCCATTACTATCTTGCATATCAACGTCTGCTCCTTGATCTAGAAGGTACTGCACTATTTCAGCATTTCCTTCACACACTGCAGCATGTAGTAGTGTGGTCATTTGACTCGTGCTTTTTGCTGCTTCCCCTTCACGTTGAAGAATGTCCTTGAGCATATCTATTTTATTTTGCTCAATAGCCAGGCGTGCATATTCAACTACATCATTAGATAATATTTCTGCACCATTTTGTAGTAGAATTTTCATCACAGCTTCATGTTCACTCCTAATTGCTTCCCATAGTGGAGAGTTTCCTTCTATGTCTGTGTAATTAAGAGTAGTTAGGCTACACCAATAGGTCCAAATACCAATTCTCACATACATAACTTCTATCTGGAAAACACTTGTCACTGATGAAACCAAAAGGTCTGCTAGATGAAATGATAATTTAGCTCAGAATTTATGTTCCAACAAAGATTAATGGAGGGATGGATTCATTATGCATGGACAGAGTAATTCCCTTCATGTGCTGAGTGTGAATTGAAGGAACATATTGACATTCAATAAAAAAATTGATGTCAAACAGTATTGTCAAATTTATTGTCTGAGATTCCAAAGTTGATGCTTCCATCACTTGTTTTTCTTTTCTTTTTTACTGCTAAACTTTTTATTTTCAATAGAAATTGAGTTTTCAAAAAGCCTCTACCTTTGATGTTGGGATTAGCTCCATATTCTACAAGCAAAAGTACACAATGTTCATGGCCTTTGGAAGCTGCAATGTGCTGTTGCATGTGAAAGTAAAGTTGTAAGAGTTCAACATAGTAGGTTTAAACATATGTGTATGTGTTCATACTGGAGGAAAACATATTTACTAACCAATGCTGTCTTTCCATTCTTATCCCGCTCATTTGGATCTGAACCCTTCTTTAGCAATTGATTCAACAAAATATCATCACCTCTACTAGCTGCAAACAATAAACTGATAGGCAAATCCATTTTTCCCCTAGCCAACATTACTTCTACTTCTGCCAAAATTCCTTTCATATCTGGATTCCCTATTTCATGTAAATGCTGCACCAAGGAATAAAACAGATCAAAATGACATAGACAAACTCCTGCATGGAAAGCAGTTAGTTTTCTGTCTCCTAACGATGGTTTGTGATTCTAATCACATTTATAAAATTCCACTTCGACACATAGGAACTATATTCCATATAACACAATAAAATCTATTATAAAACTAAACAAATCATGTAAGCAAATTGCATATGTTTTGTAATGTATCCCATCAACAAAATGTTTTCTATAATTATTTTCCAAATTTATACTCTCTTCTCTTCCATTTCAGATGTATATCTGAGAAGCCAAGTGTTCCCTTTTATAAGAACATGCTAAAAGTTAGAAGAAAGATTGCTCAAAGGTTTTAAAATATCAGACAATGATGTTGAGGTTTAGTAGATTATGCGTCCACTAAAATCGAAAACATTTCAAATAATGATCTTCAATAGGGAAATTCAGGGGAAGGGTGGAAAAGAATCTTATTAGTTAGATTTATAGTCTATACCATTTGGACCAGAAAATGAAAGGAACTAAAAAGAAAAATTTCATAGAAACTTAAAAGTTTTACATACTTGAAGAAAATTGTTTATGATCATTGTTCCATCTCCAACATTTGACTGAGTAAGATTTAGAAATATGGTTCGATTCATGCGCAAAATCTGGCTCAATCGCTTGGTACGGACTGTGAACAATTGTGGCTTATAACATAAGACTCCTATTTCCCCAACTACTTCTCCTGGCTTTACTTCTCCAACAACCTGGTATAATTGCATGAACCTTTTGTTAGTATAGAATCAAGCCTTCTCATGATGTCAATTCCATGACAATGGCATCACATAAAGAATGCAATGATCATTCAAAAAATACTAAAATAAGTAAACTTACCTGTTCCATTCCATTATTTTGAATGATAAGATCCTGTTAGGAACGACAGAATGGAAGTTAGCTTGTCATGTTTCTCTTTGAAATAAGCTATTAAATAGAGAATAGACATGCAAGAAATTACCTATTCAAAAGCTTGTGTGTGCTTGTGGAACAAAAATACAATAAATTATAACATAACAAAGTAAATAAAAATAAAGAGCAATACAATATCTTACAGCAGCTCCAGTAATGAATATATAAAAGTCTGTTGGTGCTTCATTTTGCAAAATCACATCTTCCTTTGGAGGAAAATACTCAGCTTTCATCTCTGTGACCTTCAAATATTGATATGTAAGCATGGTTAAATAAAACAATCTGTTCATTCAAGATAGAAACAATAACTTGAATTGTTCAAGTTTTTTTCTTTTAACATTATGAGAAAAGGTATGACAAACACAAAATATTACCAGTTGAAAAAGTAGGTCATTTGACACTCCATGAAACAAGTACACTTTGTCTACAACTGAAAAAAATAGGAAGTGTGAGATGCTAGACTGAATGGCTTTTGGAAGGGAATCAATGATCTCTTGTTGTTGTAGTCCTTCTAAATCTGTTCTATACTTCATAAGCAAATGAGCAAATATTTGTTCTCGCAAACGAGCAGGCAAGTGATTCCTTTTGGCAAAATTTGAGGCAGTTTGGACAGTGTCTCTCTGTTATGCCACAAAGAAACAAACACTTTTTCAATTAAAATTATTAAACCAACGAAACTCCTGGAAATGAAAAAAATCTATATATAGTTTGCATAATGTTTTGAGACTTAGAATTCTCTTCATTTTCCCTTCCTATAAGTAAAGTCTAGAACTTATAAGCAAGTTTTATGCTGTGGTCACAGTTTTATCATAACAGTTGATATTGTAGGACCTAGCTGATAAAGTTTAACTATAAACAAAGAATGGTGAACAAGAAGATGCACTTACATATCTCTTAGTTCTTTCTGTCCAGTGGACAACCATGTTGGTCATGTTTCCTATCAAATACGAGGTGAGTCCAAGATTAAAAAGCATATACAAAATGCCAAATATCATCTCTTTTGTATTTACAGGATGTAGATCACCATAACCAACTGATACAAGGGTGACTATGGACCAATATACAGCTACTACATATTTTCCCCATATATTTTGGTCAATGGCGTTAGGAACAAGTCCAAGCCATGTAGTTTGAGGATCATCTCGAGCACCAAGAAAATAGAAAAAACATGCAGCAGCATGCACTGTGAATAGAGTAACCTACATTGGCATGACACATGAATAATAAGATAGGGTGTTTTAGCATGCTCAAAACTCTACCAAGAAACCACTGCAATATAAGTAAGTACTTACACATGTAAGCTTGCAACAACGCACCCAAAAGTAGCTATAATTTCGATCCTTTTCCAATCTGACACATAAAGGTATAACATAATGTAAGTACAATGAAGCAAAATTTCCCTAACTCTAACCAATTTTTTTTTTTTTTTTTACATTACTTTCCTTTACATTATTGTGCCTCTTGTGTGAACTATCAAATCATTTAGAATCTACGTTTTTTTTTTTTTTATTAAAAGGTTATTATATATACATAACACTAAATCTAAGTATCTTAAGTAAGTTGACATACTAAAGTTCATAATCATTTGCAGCTATGTCAATGTAATACTAATAAGAGTAAAACATACAAGAAGTAACATGAGGGGACATAGACCAGAACTCAAGTAAAATAAAAAAACCTAAAACAGTAAATCTGGTTTATTCCTAATAAAGTCCTCTTCTAGGAATCGTGGAAGAGTTTTCCACCAAATAAAAACCCTAATATTTCCTAAACCCTTACATATATGAAGCAATGTGTAAGATTACTAATTCTTTCCCATTCACACTCACTTTATATAAAATCTATTTATCACCAAAATTTATGACATGTTTTAAAATTATATGCTTTTCAACCAACTTCTCAATTTAACCCATTTACATGAGTTTAAATTTCAATATATGAAGTTTTTCCAGAGCCTTTGAAGTCACACATGTTGTAGCATTGATCACATTTATTAGCAATTTGTTTTATTACAATGCAATTAAAATTGAGACATCAATCACATGTGAAAACTCATTTTCCCATAGAGAAAAGAGGCTTTTCAAAGAGTGTAGAAAAATAGAATGTGAAATAATCAAGTTTTGTTCTAGATATGAGTTGAGAAGGAAAAATGAGTTATGGCATTACCTTGCAAACATGGCACTGACTCGGTGGAGGCGCCATAGCCGGAGAATATTGAGGTAACTATATAACTGAAGAGGAGGTGGCAACATACTACGAACAACTTCATAAGGAATGGTAGCAATGACATCCAAAATCAACCAAGATTTGGCATATCTCAAAGCAATGAGCTTGTGGTCATCAACTAATAGATAAGTAGACTTATCAAGGTAAGCAACGAAGAAGGTGAGCACAATGTCAATCGCAAAAAACCCGTTTACAACATTGTCTGTTATAGCTAATGGACCCTTTGATTTTTCAAGGAAACCAAATTCAAATGGGCATATCCAAGCTGTGTAGAAGACCAATATGAGCAAAAACTTGGTCCATAATCTGCATGATATATTATAATCACATACATGTAAACCATTTTTCTTGTATTATTACCTTGGCATTCAATATGCATAGTAATTGACAAACAAGGTTCTATCCCACCCAAACTTCTATAAATTATTCAAATCCTTCCTCACTTGTTAGACTGTAATGAGTTAAAACATGCCTAGTAAATGAGACAATGTGTTCACTAACAAAGAGATAATGAAAAAACAGTAAAATATTGACCATTAATTAACATTGTGTTTGTTCTTGGCTTCAACCCTTATGCCTACAAATTGTTGCTTCTAAGAAAACTATGGTTTGGCATTTGTGTAAAATGAATGAAATGCGTATGCAAAGATGCAGAAAATTTACTTGTAACGACGATTATATGGAGAGATAATGTCACGACGAAGCGTTGGTCTACGACTACCGTGGTGGATAGCGGTGGCACCTAGAGAAGGAAGAAGAATACCGGTGAGACTGTATTGGCTGCCATCTTCTCTTGCCTCAATATCTCTATCTTTTCCATCACTATCATCATCGTCTTCATTAACAGCATCCCCACCTCCACGACCACACATTCTAAACATCTTCGTCTTCCTTCTTCGGCTCGATGACATGGTTTTCTTATCTACCACTCTTTCGTTAGGAAAAATAGAGAAACACCAGTTATTATCTTCTCTTTTCCCTTCCTTCACCCTCTCCCTGCTCATTTCTTTTGTTGATTGGCGTAGGTTAATGATACCATTTTTTACTCTCTGCATCAACGAATCAATCATAAACTAATACAAAAAAATGTTTGGTGTTGTGAATGATGAATATAGATAGATTATCCATGTGTCATCACATGTGATATATATGTCCCTTGGCTCCAATCAAAAACCCATTTGTGTTTGAAGGATGCAAAAGCTACTTTCTTGTTTGATGCTATTGGTTGCTATTATTAGAAATGGTTTCCTAACGTATCTACCCTCACCAGTCAAAACGTGTCATGAATGGTTGCTGCCTTGTTGGTTTTGGTTTGTTACCTTTTGGCAGTGCAACGATATTATAGAGTCGTGCATGGCGCTAAATTTTTGTTAAAATCTTTACTCTTTGTGTCTCCTTCACATGACCATGAGGTTTATATATGGAAGGGGCTAAAGTCATTGGAAGATATTTATTTTTATATAAGGAAAATAAGTAATTTTCTCTTAAAATACCATGTGCTATGAAACCCCATTATGAGTTTATAATCAAAATTTATATATTTTAATTTATTATTTTCCCTGTTCCTATATTTAACTTGTTTAATCTGATTAACAAGACTTATAAATAGGGTTAAAGATAATATCTATTTTCATATCTATTAATTGAGACAATATTGACTTATTTTTTAAAATAGTAAAATCAACTTAACACTAAATTTAATAACCACACAAATTAAAAATTAGTAAAAAAAAAAGATAAAATGAAAGATTAATGAAGTTATCTAATTGCAATGCTAATCTTTAAAAGAATAGTAATATTTTTATATAATACTATTAAAAAATAAATAAATATTAAGTACATACTTTATTCCTATCGTGTAGACTATAAAAAATTGTATACTTGTTTTAATAGCAGAAAATGTCATTATTTTTACGATCATTATTATAAACAAATATATTTTATTAATATGGAAGATAAATAATACTTAGTTTTTTTTTTTTGAGAATTACTTATAAATGTTAATATAGAAAACATTTCAAGTTTTAGTATTTAAAAACAATGGTCAAGGCCCCTAATATTCAATGTAAAATTGTTTTTATATATAAGAATAATATTCTCAGGATAGAACATATTTAATTTCAATCATTAAATTAGAATGAAGGTTTAAATTGAAACATTAAAAAAAAAACAAAAGTAAACTATATTTTTAGTATTTATAAATATTTTAGTCTATACATATAGCTCTGATTTAAAAGTTGATATATTATATATTCTCATTCTCAACTAAAAATCATTCTTCCAATATATGCGTATATATGTTAGTTATTTTAAATAAATTACATATCATTTTGAATGTGATTTTCATATATAAAAAAATAGTTCTGTAATCAGGGTTAGAAATCAAATCAGATGAAACCATAAAATTTTTATACTCATCACGAGTTAATTACATAATAATACTTTTAACATAAAATAGTTAAAATAATAAATTTATAATTTTTTAATTATGACTAAATCAATTTAATTATTAATTTTCCCCAATGTGAATTCACATTAAAACCAAGTATTATTTTTCTCACTACTATAATCACTTACCTTATTGTAATCGAGATGTATAATATTAAGTCAATGTTTAAGGAAGATAAAGAAACTAGTTAAGAAAGATGTAAATGAAACTAAGGATAAATAAGAGAAGTCTTTATAAGCTTCTTATTATTACATAAAAGAAAAAAATAATCTTAAAATTTAATAAATATTTTAAATTTTACTTATAAAAAAATAATAGCAAAATTAAGACAATAATTTAGTATCGTTAAAATTATTACTTTGTTTAACAAAATATTTTGTTTATTATGGTTTATAAAATTTAAAAATTGATACAATTAAAAAAAATACTTGTATGATCTTTTAAAAATATATTATATTAATATAATTCAACAAAAAATTAATTTTATATATTAAATAGATTTTAAATTTTATTACATACGATAATGTGTAGTTAAGAAGATTTAGATTTTTGAGCAAGTAATATATATATATATATATATATATATATATATATATATATAAAGTTTATTTTAAGGATTAAAATTTTAAATTTTTTATTATCTTTTAAAATGTAATTATTATCTAAATAAGTATATTAGAAAATAATAATTCGTGTTTATATATAATATTATTTTTTTATTATATTATTATATATTATAATACATTGGCAGTGGAGGGAATAAACGACACGTCGTTTCGTAACAGTAAATAGTCGTAGACGAAAAGAACGGTGTGGTGCAAAATAAGAAGCTCTCCGTTCCTCTTCTTTCTGATTGTTCGAGAAACTCTCAAACAAAAGAGCGAGAAAGAAAGCGAAGAGAGCAATTGCAATGGCGTCGTTTCTTCAATCGTTTCTTAATCCGAAGAAGAACTGGTTTGCTGCTCAGCACATGAAATCCCTCTCCACTCGCCTTCGCAAATATGGTCAGTTCCTCTTTTCTCTCTCATCGTTCAAACGAAACCCTAATAATACAGATTTGTAAAAATTGTTGTGGCTTTTGTAAATTAGGGCTTCGATACGACGATTTGTACGATCCTTACTACGATCTGGATGTGAAGGAGGCGCTGAATCGGCTCCCCAAGGAGGTGGTGGACGCACGCCACGCGCGCCTCAAACGCGCCATCGACCTTTCCATGAAGCACGAGTATCTCCCTGATGATCTTCAGGTTTTTTCTTCTTATTTTATGTCTGTTTTATTGTTATCAAGCTATTTTTTCGAGCTATATGGATGAAAGGGAATTTTTATGTGATGGGTCCAAATTGATTAGCTTTTAGGAGATGGTGGATGTGTGTTACTCTGTTGTCTATGATTGTCTTGTTCTTGTTTCTGTTGACTGGGATTAATTAGGGTTTTAGAGATAATGGATATGTATAAATCGATTTCCTACAATGATTTTCGATGGATGTATATGAATTTATTAATTACATGGTCTTCGATGGATTTGTTGCTTTTGTTGAGTTTTAGTTACAACCAAGATGGTTGAAAAAGAAAATATTGTGGTGAAATGCTAAATGCTTACAATGGTCTGAATTTGAGAATGTACAGAATCATGCTTCGGTTTTAATATGACTCGGTAATAATAAATGCATCTGGAGGGTTTGAGAGGTTTGCTCACTGTAACCTAACTATGATTAAACTACTTGATAATATGGGACAATCCAAATTTTTGCAAAATGTTCCTCTCCTAGAGTTGTCTGAGAGAACACTCTGACTGGATACTTGTGTTTGTTTCTTAGAATGTACGGGTGTGAAGATTTAATGTCCATTTTGGAGTATGTGCATTTACGAAAGATCGCATGTTTCTATTCGGTTGAGTAGAATGTTGATTTTTTAATTCTCATATTTTCCGGTTTTGCCTAACTGACAGGCAATGCAAACACCGTTCAGGGGCTACCTTCAGGATATGCTGGCTCTTGTAAGTGCTATTATGATATATAACTAAATATGTGTTGGTGGATGTTCCATTATAATATTTGATGAAGGTTGATTACATCCTTCTTAATTCTCCATGCCTCTCTGTAAAACCCCTGAAAACAAAACTTGACAATGTGAACAGGATTCTGACATGCACCACTTAGATTGTTATTGTTTTAGATATAACTATAGTTTCAAGAAATATATTAGCATATTTGATGATTCACTTGGAATCTATATGTGAAGTAGAAAAAAGTTGAAGACTACCTTCGTTTCGCACTATCACTTCAATTCTGTAGCTTTTTTTGTGAGTGCCTACTTGCTGTAATAGATACATGCGAATTTTTCTTTAGCTTAGAAATAGCTTATCCCTTCATGCTTGCAACAGTATTTTATTAGTTTATTTAGATAAGGGTCCAAAAGCATAAAGCATGTTTTACTTTCAGAATTAAATTTGGAAAAAAGTAATGCCAAAATTTCTTTTACAATACACTGTTCATAGAAAAGAAGAATGGATAAGAAAACTCTATTTTATTACAAAGTAGATAGAATTATGTTTTTAGTCTGTTATTCAGGATAATTTGTTTTTGGTCCCAAAAATTAAAAACAAATTATTCATCCCTCAACTTTTTGAGAAATTTATTTAGTGCACGGTGTCTGGAGGTGTAAACGGAAGTGAAAAGTGATGTGGAGCTCCCAACATTTGAAACATGTTCTCTTTCAATTGACATCACCATTTTTATTAATGTTGTCTGGCTTCAAGGACTAAAATGTATATTTCGCTCAATTTAGGGGGGCCAAAAACAGATTCATCCCAAATTTCAGGGATTAGAAGCGTAGTTAAACCTATAAGTATCATAAAATCAATATATTACTTGTCCAACTTACAGTTTACATCTCGATTGGATGAATATTACATTACTGAAAAGATTAAAATTTCCCTCTTAGTAGACGTTTGTGATAAATTTTCTATAATAAGCAGAAAGTGTTAATCCTTAAATGTGGACAATCAACAACCAAATAGCTGTTAAAACAGTCATTAAATGCTTTGCTACTTATGATTTGCAGGTGAAGAGGGAGAGAGCAGAACGTGAAGCATTGGGAGGTTTGCCCCTATATCAACGATCCATTCCTTGAGTGCATTAAGGATTGCCAGAAGGTATTTTGATTGGAGGTTTAAATTGTATTGAAGTTGTGGTAGAATGTTTTCTTTTAAGAAGAAAATATGGACGGTTTCTTTAATATAAACTTATATGAAATGCATTTTTTAATGGTATAAACTTGCCTCAGGAGGCATTTTTTAATAAATGGAAACAATAGACACTTTTGCCTTGAAATTTATAGCTTGCGTGTTCTTTTGGTTCTGTGCTTATCTTTGCTTTGGAAAACATTGCCTGATGTATATGTTCTCGGAGTTCGTCTCACCTTTGTTTCGAAGAGGAACAAAATATTTGCTACAATTCAGTACTTGGTGAATGAGTTGTTTCCAAACATCTAACACTACCATTTTTTTACCTGTGATATCAATATGGTTGGTCGGTTTTATGTTTATCATTTATTTCCCTTCTCAACACCTACTATTAAAAATGTAAGTGATACTAAAAATTAATGGTTTTTGTAAGAGAAACACCTTGGGGAAATCTTATTTAGCCTCGTGATGAGGTCATACATTTAAAATTGAAGTACTGGAGTAGTTTAGATTTCACACAACTAGGGACGTGAATTGTTTTGGGGAAAGATTTACTCTAAATCCTATACTCCAAAAGAAATGTTCGGCAACTAGCTTTTCTTAAGCAAATAAGCTGAACTTTATCTAATAATCCAGGGTTGTGAAAATAAACAAAATAATTATCCTTTTTATATATATATATATATATATATATATATATATATATATAATATATATATATATAATATATATATATATATAATATATATAGGAAAATGATACTTTGACAATTCAAATCCATACAATTCCTATAAACAATTCTCTTTTAATATTATAATAATAATTTTATTTTAATTTTTATTTTTATTCATTCATTTTATAGATTATTATATTAATAAAAGTGAGTTGTTTTATGTTGTCAAAATATCACCACTCATATATATATATATATATATGAATATATATGAATGAGTAGAAATAAAAATATATAGATATTTCATGAGTAGAAATAATTGAAGGATTCAATTATTAAATAATTAAAATCCGAAATTTATATTTTTCTTCCTAATACAAATTAGTGAATAAGTTGCAATGTGAAAAGATAGAAACTTAAATTTTTAGGAGAACAATGTTTAAATATTAAGATAATTAATTATAAAATGTAGTAGATAATTTATTGTGATTAATATATTTTTCATATTCTAGTAAATTAAAATAAAATAAGCGGTCCAACCGCTATTTTGCTAAAAAAATATAGGAAAAGTAAGTTTTTATTTTATTTTTAGTTACAGAGGTACAAGTATTAAAAAAATTGGAGTGTAAATTTCTAAAATATTTTAGTTTATTTTTATTTCTTTTGGAAAAAAAAATTCTCTTGTTTTCGAATATATTATTTAGGCTTTTTATGTTTTAGTTTATTTTATTTTATTTTATCTCTTTAAAGACTACATTGACTATTTGAAACATCAAACGGTGTTTCAATATTAAAAGACAGTTTTCCAAAAACCTAAAACTATATTTTGAAAACTTTAGAGAGGTTAAAAATCTATTTCATACTTCATTTGTTTATAAATTAATTTTGATATATAGAAAAAATATATTTTGGTTATAACCATTTATGAAAAATTAACTGGACTATTTTATCTTATATTAAAAGAAAAAAACTTGACTAGTTTATGTCAGAGAATTCGGTACAGATTTTTTTTTAAAATAAAGTTTAATATAAGAACCAAATCATTCGGGTTATCAAACTTTTATGAGTAAGTTTTTTCAGTTCTCTATGAAAAATGTCCATTCTAATTCACGAGTCCTGGTTCACTTTGGAGCTGCAATGATGACTTTAACCAACATACACACAAGAAAGAAGGAGTGGGGGATAAGTTGAACTAAATTAAATTTTATAAGGTAAATTAAATTAACATAATATTTTATTTGAAATCAACTAAACTGAAAAAAAAAAGTTTTAAAAATTGAAGTGAATTTTTTTTAAAATTTAGTTATTAATATTCTATAATTGAACTGTTTTTCTTTTTAATAAATTTATCTAACTTCCGACTGTATTCTTATTACTAGAAAATAAAACAAAAATGTTCTATTACTTTATTTCTTTCAACTTAAATTCGTATATTATTTCATTTATTAATAATATATAAACTTCAATGTTTCATAGTCAAATTACATATAATAATCTAATCTAACTATTGAAGTTTTAATCCTAATTAAAAAAATACGACGATTTACTAGTATAGTTACTATTTACTTTTCGCAATAAGAATGCAATAATAATGTTATAAATAAGAAACATTTTTTTACGACGTTTGTTTTATCAACCCTCACAATAAATATTTAGTATGATGATTAAAGTTTGAATTATCATAAACAAAAATTTTGGGGTAGAAACAACAAATTCTTTTCGTGTTTGCCAGTGTTTCTTGCGGCACCTTCAATTCGTTTGTTCCTTTACTCCTTTAATGTGTGTTCATGTGTTCACATCTTAGTTATTTCAGTCCATTGTAAAAGATAAGTCTTCTATTTTATTGAATAAAAAATATTTTCGATAATTATTGGTTTTGTTGTGTATGAACAGAAATTTTCTCACTCGTTTTGTTTTTATTTTAGAAAAATTTAAAAAAATGTATTTCTTCATGCGTAGAAATTGGTGGACGTGATAGAATTATTCAATCTTGTAATATGTTGTATTTTAAGTTGTGATGATCTAATCTTGGAGATTTTATCTGGAATTGAATTTTAAATATATATTTTAAATTAATTATTGAATTATATTTTAATATTAAATCAATTTATAATAACAAATTTGACAATTCATATTCAATTTTAATAACAAAAAAAACACCATTGGAATTAACTATTTATTTAACCAGTTGGTGAAACTCATGAAAAGAAGTAGAAGGAATAATATTAAAAATTTTATATGTTGTAGGATCTTTTGTGTAAATTTTTCATAAGTCTTATAAAATCTGCATGAAAATTTTATTTCATATAAATTTTAATTGAAAATTAGTAAGAAATATGAAAAATTTTAGTAGTAAAATGAGATAATAAAAAAAAAACAAAAAACGAATGACAACTCATAGTATTTTACTAATATTTTTTATATTTTTTATTTTTCGTTTATTATTACAAAATTCTTTCACTTATATTTAATATTTTTCCCTCTTTTTTTAATATTTCTTCACAAATTATCTAAAAAAACTAATTCAATTTTGAAAGAAATTATACTTCAAAAGTAATTTTAAACATTTTTAAAAAATTATTTTAATAATAATATAATTTAATCTAAATGTATTTTATATTTAAACTAATATAAATATTTTAAAAATTATAAATAATACAAATGCCAACTAAAAAATGTGTTCATTGATATGAAAAATAATTGATTATGTGAAATGAACCTGTAACGTGTTTATTAAAAATAGTAAATTATATTATATTTATCATAAAAAATATATATTACTTAATTATTTAAAATATAATTTAAAATAAATTGAAAGAAAAAGAATAAATACACATGAGATAAGACAACGTTTAATAAGTTATATATATATATATATTATATATATATATATATATATATATATATATATATATATATATATATATATATATATAAGTGGATACAAGTCTTTTTCTATAAAAAAGATATAAGTTAGTTTTTAAAAACAAAACCAGATAAAAATTCGATACTTTTATAATTAAATTTGTAATAATAGATTAAGTAAAAATAAGGAAAAGCTTTAACGATGTTATGTGTGTTATTTATTTTGTAAATTGAGCAACTTAGAAATGGAAAGATATTGGATATATAAAATATCATTGCAAATGTATTTCTTATTTAATTATTATCAATGGAATTTGTTTTGTTTTGTTTTTTACAATATTCTAAGACAAGATCCTTGACTTTAGGGTCATTCCCAAATGCTTTTGGTCTCCACTTGACTTATCCCATTGAACATGTGAGTTGTACGACATACATACTATCACTTACCCTTTATTTTAATCACACAAGTTTAACGTGTTGTATATATATGTCCATGTTGAAGGTATAAGGAACTATCAATTGTTGCAAAATGCACAGCATAGACTCTTCATCCATGCCACCTCATGTGTTTCAATGTGTGTAGACTTTAAGGTTCTTTGAGTTGTTCATTTTAAGTTGTTTTCTCAAGTTTTCTTTCCATCTCACCCTTTGTTTCCTCTAAAATGTCTTCAAACCTCTCTTCCATAATCCTCCAAATGAATGCCACATGCTATCTTCATTTTATCTTTTTCATCATAAAATATCACATGTCATTTGATGGAGTGGGTGAAATTTGTATATTTAATTGAAATGTCATATTTTAACTTCAAATTAATTTATACACATATAAATTATATTTAGATAATTAATGTTTTTTATTAAAAAAATGTCTATTAGACGAGACTAAATTAATTCTAATATTATGTCAAATTTAGATTATTGGTTAACATGCATATAAATATGTCAAAACGAATAGTGGAGTTCAGTTTGATCTAATCTTACCGATTAAGTAATTTATATTTTAAAATAAACAAAAAATTTTAGTTTAATATGTCTATGGTAAGTCAATTAACTAACGAGTCAATTTTAGCCTGATTAATTTAAAAAAAATATGAATATATCTATATAAAATTAGTTAATTAAAAAATATTTAAATAAATTTATATTTTATTAATGAGATTAATTTTATTTAAAATATAATGATTTAACATATAAATTATAAGATATTGCATTTATTCAATCTCAAAATAAGAATTAAAAATTTATCTTTATTATTATTATTATTTATTTTTAGTAAATTATTAATTTTAAATAGTAATTCATCTTAATTATTAAATATTTGAATAAGTGATTATTAGTGAATTGTGTAACATCTCAATTAATGTAAAAGATAAACATTATCAAAATCATAATTACTGTATTTATGATTACGTAATTAAATAAATAAATAAATAAAAAATTTGCAATAGGGGGGAAGGATCGGTAGGAAGAAAGAGAAAGGGAAAAGAGAAAGGAAGAGAGAGAAAGAAGGAGAGAGAGAAAGGAAGATAGAGAAAGAGACAGAAAGAGAGAGGAAAGAAGAGAAAGAAGAAAAAAAAAATTGTCTCTACAACAATTTTGGTACCTCATCCGCAGCTCTTAAGGTAGGGGGGAGAATATTATCATTAAATCTATTTTATTTTGCTTATAGTTGTGGAGTGAGGTGTCTCTAACCTCATTCTATTTATTTAGTTATTTGTTTATTTATCTCAACTACGTATGGCCCTACCTTATGCTTGTTTATTTTATCTCCAGTCTTGCACTGGTCCTATTTTAATTATCTCCAGTTATGTACTGGTCCTATTTGTTTATTTTATTTTATCTTCAGTCTTGTACTGCTCCTATTTTAATTATCTCCAGTTATGAACTGGTCCTGTTTGTTCATTTTATTTTATCTTTAGTCTTGCACTGATCTTATTTTAATTATCTCCAGTTACGTACTGGTCTTGTTTGTTTCCTTTATTTTATCTATAGTAATGCAACGATCTTATTTATTAATCTATAGTTATATTATTCAATTACAATAATATCTATTGTGAAGATTTGATGATATTATAGATGGAGGTTGAATCTTGGGGATTTAAATGAGTAAATATCATTGTGAGAGTGATTAAAATTGAACTCATTTATCCTGACTAGTCACTACAAATTTAATTTAAATCTTCATAAAATAGAATGTGTTGAGGAAGTTGAAACATATATATCTATATATTATAAGATTGTATTATTGTAATTGATAAATGTTCTCACTCCCTATTGTGATCTTTTGTGCATGTTTTATTTAAAAATCAACTTAAGTAGATGGAGACGCCAAATATTCCAAATCCCTTTTCTGCAAGCATCACTGCCTTCTTTTCCGAACTACTTGGAACACAAATGTTATAGACAATTCGGTTACTTTTAGAGGGACAGGATTTTCAATAATAACATTTGTATCTAATATGAAAAATCTCATTATGTTAGATGGGCCAGTAGTGGTTACCTTTTGTATGTCTCCTACTTTTTTCCAAAACCCCTTAATTAGTTTGTTTCTACCGGCAATGTAGATACTTGTAAAATCGTAGAAAAAATATAAGGAATAAAAAATAAAATTCATTCTTCTATTGTATATCTTATATAGTGATGTAAATTACTTTTACATATATCTAATATTTTTGACGTCCTACTCTTATAATAATAATAATAATAATAATAATAATAATAATAATAATAATAATAAACGTCACTAATTTCTGTCAAATTTACTAATAATAATAATATTATTATTCTATAAACTGAACTAATGTAACCTAAATCCATATAAATTATAATTTAAATAGATAATATTAAAATAAATTTAATTTAATTTAGGTTATAATTTCTTTTTATTTAACTTGACTCATTTCTCAAACCTTTTAGTTAATTAATGAAACTAAGTCTATTTTGAAAACAATAAAGATATGGTTAAAATTAAATTACACTCAATTTTCTTAAACAACGCTAAACTACAGAACCTTAAAAAATAAACAGTAGATGTTTGATATAATATTAAGGTTCCAATCAATTTTATTTATTTTTTAAGAATATTTGTTTAATTAATAATATATTCGGACTAATGAGTAAGTGGAATAAATAGAATTGGATTCAATTAGTTGAATTTGAATTTTGTGAATGGAAAAAAATAAAGTTAAGAGAAAATATTTAGGTGATCATTTAGGTATTTTATTAATATTAATTATTTTTCGTAGATACTTTATTTCAATATTATCATGATAAAACTATTGGATAGTTGCCAACATACGCATTGGTGTTCTTTTCTTTCTCTCCTGCATACATTTTAAGTTTTTTTTTCTTTTAGTTTTCAGTTTCGTGGTGCCCCAAACCCCAAAATTATTATTAACCAATTATAATAATTAAAAATAATAATAATAATAATAATAATAAATAAATAAATAAAATGAATGGAACAATTTAATGAGTTAATTACGAAAGGATCTATGATTACGTATGCATTTCAATCCTTAAAAATAAATAAACAAGACTTAAAAACAAATACATATAATAATTTAAACAAGGCTAACTTCTCTTTTCACTTTTATGAATTATGGTTTTTTTTTTTCTATTATCCCACGAGTCATGTCTAACATCATGTCATTATATGTAATAAACTCGTAACCACGTGCAAGTGTTGGTAGTTAGACCATAAATGAAATTACTCCATTTATTTTTGTGAATCCCTCTAATTGGTTGGATCTATGGACACCCCATCTTCTCTAATGACCCATAACATTTATCTTGTTTTCTAAAAATATACATGAGATTATTGTGACAATGAAATTGTTGTAGCATGGGCGGATCTTCTTGGGAGCTGAGGGGGGCCGTGGTCCCCCCAAAGTTTTGTAATTCCCATCTAATTAATAATTTTGGCTCCCCCAAACATAATGAGTATTTAATATATTTACTTGTATATTTACAATTTTATCCTCCTAACCTTCATCAGTTTTGTAACTTTCATATAATTTATGATTTTGTTTCCTCAAACTTAATGATAATTTAATATATTTAAGTATATATCTACAATTTTATCTTTTCAACCTTTCATATTCTTTCTTACTTTTATATTTATTTATTATTTATTAATAATATATTATTTGGTCCCCCAATGGTGAAGATCCGCCACTGTAGGAATTTTTTTTTTTTACCTATTTTACTTACTTTGTTTAATAACTATAACTATATATAGAGAGAGATTTTAAAGTTACAATGAAATTATTCTTGGAATATTATTTTATTGTTACTAAATCTAGAGTTAAGAGAGGACAATTAATTATGAGTAGCAATTCTATTATGTATGTGTTGGGTGCAAAAGAATCAAAATTGAGTTTGGAAAATCTAATCAACTATAGTATGTTTTTTAACTTTGATTAAATGAGAGATATTTTTAGTTTTATTAAGCACGATTTGTTTATAAAATAGACAAAATTTGACTAAATTCAGATGTGTTTAATTTTGCTGTGTGTTAGCCTAATCTTGTATTTAATTTTTTATTAAAGCATTTAATATATTGTAAATAATAGATGATTATAATTGTAAATATTGACAAATAAAACTTGATATTTGACACCTATATAGTTACTGTTCTTATGACTTGTTTATGACATGTTATGCAAGTTTTTTAAGATACAATAGAAATTTTTTTGAGATTTTGGAAGAACTCAAAAATTAACAAAATATTCTTAAAAAAATAAATAAACTCAGGATAAAAAAGAATGGAAAATGAGGAAAAAAAAAAGATAAAAAAAGTGTATATTCTCCATCTATTGATTAGTGTAACATAGATAATAAATTTATGTTCGCATAACAAATTTTGCAAAGAAAGTGCAAACATTCAAAGTTTGTGAAAGTCATTAGGTAATTGTAATTTAAAAACATGGGAAAGTAAAACACATTCCACTATTTGCAATATCTAGAACAAATAATAGGTGATTATAAATGTTCCAGTTTAATTAAAATGTACAATTCTTTTACAATACTTCTTTTATACATCCACTTCGTATTAAAATAAAAGACATTGAGCCTATAAAAGCTATTATGGTAAAAATTGCAAATGGGATATCTAAATCAAACATAAACACAAAGTATTAATTTGGTAGTAATGAATATTATGTATATGTTAATAATTTACTGAATTAATTACGCTAAGAAATGTGACTATAACTAATTTGAGTGATCCTGTTTTTGGAGAGTTAGATTGAAGTCACTTTCTAAATTAATGTTAATGTTTTTTGGAAAACGAAATGAATGTTATATATCTTTGATGGGAAACTAAAATTGAAGTTTCCTAATTCACAAACCAATAATGAATAAACACAGATGCTCTTGTTTTTTATTTCATCGTGATACGCACAAACACCTGCCTTTTTAGGATTTCCTTTCTAAAATAAATTATTTAAAGTTTAGGGTTCTTCTTCTTCTTCTTTTTCTTGCCATTTCTACGTTATTAAAATACATGCCTTGTTAGGATTTCCTCTTTTCAAATATACGTAATTTAAGATTCAACTATATAAATTAAAATAAATATTAATTTTTATTATATATATATATATATATATATATATATATATTCATATCTAGATTTAATGATTTAATTAAATTATATTATACATCTTTAAAGTAATTCGATATATGTTGAATAGAAGAAGAAATCATCTAAAAGACTATCTAGTACTTAAATCAATAAATTGATGATAATATATATTGAAAAAAAATTATTTAAAAAATATTTAAAAAATAAGTAAAAAATATTTCTTTTATAAAATAATATATAAATATAACTACACAAATTTCATGCAATCATTATTCTTTTTTTTTCGTGATATATCTTATATCTCAAAAATATATTAATTATAGGGTTCATCACGAATTATCTTTAACATAATATTTGAGTTTCATCCCAATATATTAAAAATTTAAATATATTTTCAATCCTCTAAATTTAGGTTACTTTTATTTTCTAGTCTTTTAAATTAAAATTTACCCTTTTTTTCTTGAATTTGAGAACGTGGTTTTGTTTTATTATTCTTGTACTTCTAATTGACGTTATTAACGACATCTTATACTATGTATGAATAAAATAATGACATAATTTTATTTATTTTCAAAATATTTGTATGTCTAAAAAATTTAGATTAAAAATTATTTTAATCCCTTTTTTTTAATTCTTAAATGTAAAAGATAATATTTTAAGTCTTTTAAATTTAAAGTATATTTTTCATAAAAATTATAAAGAATTCTTTAAGTCTTTTAATTTGACAATAATATATTTTAAAATTGATGTCATTGAAAATTATTTTACATGATAACACGTATCTAATTTGAGAAAAAAATTTATTTATATTTAAATTGTTTTTTTTTTCATTATTTCCCGATCATTATACTAGTGGTACGAATGATTGTTATTATTACTGTACGGATGTAGTATTTTTACTTCAATCTTTTTACCTTAAATATTATTTTATAAAATTGTAACAAGTATATTTAAAAATAATAGAGTATGAAAATAAACCTAATCCCATAAATTGAATTAAAAAAATTTGAAAAGTAAGTTAGGTTTTGTAGTATAAATTGAGTAGAGATTATATTGATCTGGCCGATTTAATCATAATTTACATGAATTTAAGTCAATTTAATTTATCAGTTATACGTTAATATATTTTATAGAACAATAATATTAAAAAATATGTATTATAAAGATTATTTATTATTTTAAATAAATAAAATTTAAAATAATAATAATAATAATTAAGAATAATTTTTAATTTTTATTTTGATATTAAATTGATATATTATCTTATCATTTAATTATTATATATTAAATAAAATTTATTTTTATTAATATAATTTAAATTTTAAAAATATATGTTTATTTAAATTTTAATTAATTATTTTAATATAAATATATTAATATGTTTTAAAATTTTCAATCAAATGATTTGTTAACTTATAGATAAGACCAGTTATACTCATGTGATTTTTTATTTTTATTTTTCATAATGGATGTAAATGAAAACAGAAGTTTCATATTTAGTTTTCATGTTAATTCATTATTTTTAATACAAGTGATTAAAAATATTGTTTTAATTTTGAAGGAAAAAATCAATTTTAATTTTGCGATATTAAAAAAAAATTAGTGACTTAAAAAAATCATATTTAAGGATTGAAGTGATTTTTTACCAAACAAATCGATAAGATATTAGTAAAAAAGAGTTAAAAAAAGTCATTAATATATATCATTAACGAATATATAGTATTTTAGGATAATTTTTTTAATTCAAATTTAAAAAATAATAATTTTAATTTTGAAAATTAAAAAAATGAGAGGCTGAAATAGGATTAATAATAAAGCTAAGTTTATATTAAAAACATCAGAACGTGAATTTATTCTTTCATTCCACCTAAGAAGTTGTGTGTTCTGTCTTCCATCATCTCTCTTGTTTTAGTATGTACAAGAAGAACTCTGCAATTTTAGTTGTTTAATTGACTTGAGTGAAAAAAGTTGGATATCGGTGGATTAAGTAATAATATAGCAAAATTTTAAAAAAAATTACTACAATAAAAAGTATATAATTGTAAAAATAATGTGACAGCTATAAATTTTAAAATATTAACTAATTATTTATGTACTTTTATAAAATATTATGTGATTATTTTAAATTTAATACATGATCTAATATTTATTCTCATGAGTAGGATGTTATTTAAAAATTAAGATTAATAATAATTTATATATTTTTTAATTTAATAAATTTTTAACGAATAATTTTTTTTAGGATATCTTAAATATAAAAATTAATCTTAATAATATTATCGTAATATATATATTTATTTTTTTCTCGACCGCTCCAAATGGAAATGGATGAATAGTGATCAATAATACCACTTGGCGGTACAATCTTTCAATTCAATTCTTAAAACGGGTTTTCTTCCAATTCAGAAATAAGCACACAAGACAAAGTGTACGCAGAAAAAAAAATTATTAAAAGATACCATTTCTTCTTTCTCATAAACTAAGATTAATATAGTTCAGAGGGATTTTACACACGTAACGTCGTATTCTCATCTCGTGTTTATTTTATATAATCATCAATTATATAATTAAGGAGATATTTTTAAATATAAAAGGACTTTTTAATCATGCTTTTTAACTAAATTTGAAATCATTACTGACCCTTTTTATTATTATATACATATTTGATATATATTTTAAAATTGTAATCGATGGAGATTTTATTTTTAAAAGATATCCGATATATATGTGATATATATTTCAAATCATCCGGACCTCAGTTATATTACATTAGTTCATCACTTTATATAATTAAGAGAAATATTAATAGTAAGGAATATACTGACAATTTATAATATAAAAAAAAATTAGTTGTCTGAAAGATAAATTTTACAAAAAAAGTAAAGTAAAGTAAATTTATATTTATATTTATTTTATAATAATATTTTAAAATAAAATATTTCACTCAACATGAAATCAATTATAAAGTGTTTTGAATAAAGAATATGTATGCACAAACTTCTTCCTAATACTTTTTAACAAAGAAATTCTGAAAAAATAAAAGAAAATAATTTTAGAATGTTAAAAATACTTTATTCATAAAATAATTTGCAAAAATTATAACAGTATAATTTCTCTAAATTTTTATTTTAAATTTTTAAATAAATTATTTTAATCTATAAAATAAATATTATTTTTTATCCGACTATACCCTGAACTAAACCTATAATTAGTATACACATACATTCCTTCTACTATATATATAACCCTTTTCCTAAATTTATACAGCTTTAATTTAAAGTGCATTCCATATTTTAAAGATTAATTAATTATAGTCTAAAAAATTGAAGCTTGTCATCACTTCAAATATATTTTTGGAAGAACATGTGGAACTCTGTCTACGTGTAGTTGTCCTAGACATTTCCACGTGAATCCATGAGAAGGTTGTTGTTCCTACCCTAATTATAAAACCACCCTCTAGTATATCTCACACACATGATGAATAAGGAAGGGGTGCTCCAGAAATTAGTGCCTACACTGTTCATAGCCACATGAAAGGTTAAATATTAGGTCAAATACCGACCATGGTACCAAAGGAATAGGTACAGTATAGTTATGGATAACATACGATTAATTTGGTAAACTTTTTTTTACGTGATGAACAAAAGTATTATTCTATATATGATGTTTGGGTTGACGTTAATTCTCTTCTAAAAGAATTTTCAAAGTTAAAGATATAAAAAAATATATATTTAAATAAATTTATAACATTAATTATCTAATAATTTATATTTGTTTTGTTCATTATGGTACCTCCACAGTAAGTTAGTAATCAAGGTCATTGTTGAAGATGACCTAAATTGTTTGACATAACTTTAATTTGAGAAAAAATAATTTTTTTTTTAATGATACAAAATATGCTTTCAACGTCGCCATTTAATGTCGGTTAAAGCTGAGCCGACGTTAAATGCACTTTCAACGTCGGTTGATTAAAAAACGACGTAGAAAGTACATTCAACGTCGGTTCCAGATGAACCGACGTTGAAAGTTGACATTCAACGTCGGTTCCCATATGAACCGACGTTGAAAGTCTTTTTTTATTTTATTTTTTACTTACTGATAGCGGTTATAAGGGAACCGCTATCTAAAGTGTATATTAGATAGCGGTTATAAGGGAACCGCTATTATATCCTCTCAATTATGATCGATCATTTCAAGTTATGATCGATCAGAATCTAATTTCGCTCGAGCGAGGGTAGTGTCGCTCAAGCGAAATACAACCCCGAGAATGCTAATTTTGTGCAGGGGGCGTTTCGCTCGAGCGAGAAGGGTGTCGCTCAAGCGAGATACATTTTAGATAGCGGTTAACCTGGAACTGCTATTATATTGTTTCAATTATGATCGATCAGAATGTAGTTATGACCGATCAGAACTATTTTAATCGATTAAATCTCGTTTCAATCGATTAAAACAATTTCGCACGACGTTTTAATCGATTAAAACTTATTTTTATCAGTTAAAATTACTTGAAAAGTGTCACGAGAAAGTTTTGCAGTATTTCAATCGATTGAATCGCGAAACAATCGATTAAATCAACTTAGAAGATTTTTTGTAAAGTGTTTTAATTGATATAAACGTTGTCGTATCAGCTTAAAACAAATCTGTTAAAGAATCAAGAACGTATTAATGGATTAAAAGAAGTTTTAACGATTAAAACTGCACTTTTAACATATTAAAAGAATCTTTTAACAGATTAATTAAACCAGCAATTTTGAAAATCTTCTATAAAAACAGTTTGGCTTGAACTTTTTTAACATACATTGAATATATCATCTTTTACACATCCTTGAGCAATCAATCGCTAATTGCGACCGAATTAAAGTGGGGGTTGGCTCGAGGTTAGAGTTCGACGTCACTAGGGTATGCGTTAGGGTTCGAGCTCCGCTGGGTTTGCGTTGGGTTTCACGAAGCATGACAATTGGGTTTGGCTTGACATTGGGGTTCGATGTCGCGGAGTTGGGGTTCGGCCTCGAGTTCGTCGAGGTTGAGGCTGAGGTTGAGATTCGAAGTTACTATTTGACATTTTTCTAGTAGTGAAATTTACACGGATATATATTTATTTGTATATAAATATAATTTATTTGTAAGTTATTATCAAAAAATTCAAGTAGTTTAGTGGTTGGAGTATCGACCTCCAACTCTAAAGTACTTGGGTTCGAATCCTGCCAATGACAATTCTCTTAAAAATTAAAAAACTTCTAAAAAATATAATATAAAGAGATGGAGGACCTAATAAAAATATAATATGAAGAGAGGGGAGACTTCTAGATAAATAAAAGGGGGGTAAAGGGGTTGTAAATAAATAAAAATTATTAATTTAAAAAATCATACTTTGAACCGACGTTGAAAGTCGACTTATATTAGATAGCGGTTCCCTTATAACCGCTATCTAAAGTACAAACTTTAACGTCGGTTTTTAGAACCGATGTTGAAAGTTACGACTTTCAACGTCGCCTGATACAACACCGACGTTGAAAGCCTTCCGAACCGACGTTGAAAGCTTTATTTGTAGTAGTGATCGATACTTCAACTTATATCTCCCTACATTCTCAAAAATCTCTTTTCATTTAAAATTTTCAACTAATCTAAAAATTGGAAATAATAATTTTTATTTTCACAAAATAATTAAACCATTCTTTATTTAAAATACTTTGTATTTGTACGTATTTATGAATAGAACAAATATTTTATATGTAACAAAATATATCACCGTAAAATATTCATCTATTTTTATATTAATAATATTCTAGAATGCAGGAAAAGATGATGACATAGGATGAAAAAAAAAACAAAGTTATAAAACAGATAAAGAAACATTATCTTTTTCATTGGTTAACATATGGTGAAAGTGATCTCAATTAGGTTGAATTTTGTTTCAAGAAACTATGTAAGGGATAAAATATTTACTCACAACATTCCTAGAATAATATTCATATGAAATAATATTTACTCACTTGTCATAAATTGAGTTAGGATAACAAATTATTAATGATTCATTAAATCTTACTAATTTATTATTATAATAATTTGTTAAGTCTTATTTATCTTCCTCAATATGTAAAATACGCATGAATCTTTAGTTGATTATAATGAATAACATTAAAACTATTTATCTCTATTCTAGTATTCTTAAAATTCCCTTTCAACTTTCTTTTCCATTCCATATAAAATTTAGGATACTTTTGTCTTTGAAATGAATGTATATTTATCTTAATTTTATCTAAGTAATTATCAACTTCATGTTTACGATACTTTCTTCTCCTTTTACGATATCTTTTATCTAAAATATTTTTTTTATCATTATGATGATCGGTGACGGATCTTACCATTGATCTTGGAAATGTCAAATAATATATTATTAATAAATAATAAATAATTATAAAAGGAAGTAAGAAGATGAAAGGGTGAAAGAATAAAATTGCAAATATATACTTAAATATATTAAATAATCATTAAGTTCGAGGGAGACAAAATCATAAATTATATGAGAGTTACAAAACTGAAAAGGGACTGGAAGGATAAAATTGTAAATATACAAGTAAATATATTAAATATTCATTAAGTTTAGGGGACCAAAATCATAAATTATATCAAAATTTTGGGGGTTCACATTTCCTTCAACTCCGAAGAAGAACTGCCACTCATGATGATTTGTGAATCCAATATAGAGTCTGAATTGATCTTGAACAACTTTTGATTTAGTTTTTCAAACTTGTGTGAGTGAAGATGTTCTTAACATGGAAATAAAATGGTAAAGTTAGATTAAATATTTGTATTAGATATGTTGTGTGCATGATATCTTAGAAGAAGGAGACAAGTTCCTTAAATGCATGGTACGTGGGCATGTGAATGGCCTTCGATTATATGCAGCAAAAGACTGTCTGATGCAACGTCTCCATCAAATATAAAGCTGAATGCCTCCACCACTGTACATTTTCATTTTTGATCAATGCCCATGAAGCTTTGTACTTTGCACTTCAGATGGGACATTCCCAGATCCATATTTTCATTATTTTTGGCTACCCCAATCATTTAGATTCGCTTCCTACCCAAACAGTAATCATCCTATTACAACTTATTTGCCATCGTCGTTTGGATAACATATGAAACCAATTAATATTTGGCATTTTGGGTTTAGATAGGACAAAAGATTTACTCATATTTTCACCTCAACTGTCAAATGGATAATAAAGATCAATCTTTCTCCATTTTTTTTTCTTTAAAATATACGCTTTGTGTTAAAGAAAAAATATATCTTTCATCAAACTATCATCACAAAATCCATCACGACAAAATTCATACAAAGTATTATTCATAATGGAATTCGGTTTCATTTTATCATAATTTTATTTTTAAAAAATTAGATCATAATTATAAATATTTAATATTGATAGATTTAATCATTTATAGTTTAGATATAAGATTCTCAATTATTATGGAAGAAAAGTATTGCAAAATCTAAACTTGATAATCTACTACTATAAATATTGTATCAAAATTTAACGTGAGAACCACGAGTGCTCTATAATTCTTCCTTCACAAATGTTGGTTTCAATTGTTGTAGATTTGGAACCTCATGTTATTTCTATTCCTTGATCCATGAAAAGTGTTATGTCTCTCTCCGCATATCTTGGCACATTTGCAGTTCTTAGTGGAGGTTAAGTTTTCTAAACACATCTACATCTATAAATAGATGTTTCTACCCTTTTTCGAAATCATCAAACATACATCTCCCTCACTTTCAACCCATTTGCTCTCTTCTTTCTTTTTCTTCTTCTCTTATATCTTAGATTATTACTCATAACGAGTTTATTACTAGTTCCTCAAAGAATCCGAAAAGTTCTTATTATCTTGAAAAATTACGCAACACACCGTAGATAAATAATTAAAAATAGTGATTATACATATTAATCAAGTTTTTTCTTTTTTATTTTCACAAGGATTTACAACACAAACACCTTATATTAAAAAGTCTCGAGATGATACTTCCAAAATAATTACGTTTGTGAGAATTGTGTTATATATAATGTAACGACCCTATAAATCGCTACTATAATGATACATTCGCAAAATAGTAAACAAGTAAAAAATAACATCTATATTACATTATATTACTCTAATTGTAATATAGACTGAAATCCTGGTTTACTGGCAGAACCTCAGAACATAGTAACATAATTTATTTATATAGATACATGCAAAAGTAGCTCCCACAAAGCTACCCCACTGAACTATCCTTGTTGTCCAGTAGTCGCATCTCCACCTCTCAACTCCTGATCTGCTCCCACATAAAAGTGATCATCGCAGTCTCATCCACATGGAAAAATAGGGGTAAGTATTAAATCATTCGATATAATAAAACATGTATAGAAGTAATAATTACATATTATCATCAATACACTAAGACGTCTTCCAGAAGTCTACCCTAACTATACCCACACTCAGAGACTATTATCTGTGGGCACATTGTGATCGGCACCCGCAGTACCATTCTGACCACCCTCCACACAAAGTAGGATTATTGGCGTCCTTCATCACTCATACTAGAGTATCCCTCCGAGCACGCCACCAGCCATCCCCCATCGACTTCTCACCACCTAATCTCGTAGTCTACCTGACCTGACCAATCAGTGAAGTCTGGGACCTCATTCAGAATCCTCCGACATAGTTATTACACTAATGTACTTTGTACCACCCCGGGTACCATTCAAACACAACAAAAATTATTCACATCTGCTGCATTCTGGACCGCCTGTCTTCACGGCTCATTCGGGTCAATAAATTATAATATTTGACTGATTCTGGACATCAACCCTTTGGCTCAATCTAGCCAATACATAACATCTCATGACTGATTCTGGGCATAAGCCCTTAGACTCAGTCTGACCCACACATGTCACAACACACTACTGAACTTTAAAACTACTACCTTCATTCTATATTTTAAATATATATATATATATATATTCCTTTTTTTAATCATTAAATTACTATTTTGCCCTTAATCTTTTCTGAAAATTTCATGTATGTCCCTAAATGACTATTTTACTCTTGGACATTTTCGAAAAGTCCTTCCATGTCCCAAAAATGACTATTTTACCCTTGAACATTTTCAAAAATTCCTCCAATGTCCCAAAAATGACTATTTTACCCTTGAACATTTTCAAAAATTCCTTCCATGTCCCTTTGTTCTTCCTCGCGTCCACTAACAAGTATCAAAATTTGCAGATTTTAAATTACGCAGTTTTAGACAACCAAACTAATCCTAAATACAAATTAAACATGACTTATATCTAATTTAAGTTGAAAACAACAAATTTACCATATAATTCATCCTTAATTTCAAGAATTCCAATAAAATTTCAAGTTTTGCAAAACATGAGAAATCTTCAAAATCAATCATTATAATGTTAAGATTTTCACTCATATTCCTTATTCACAAAGTACTCAATAATGCAGTCTCATATATTGAATGAATTAAACTTTCCCTTACCTGGTGTGGTATTTCTACCGAAGTTTCCCACTTAATTTAAGCTCTCTCCCATTTCACTAGATCCTGCACGAGTAGAGTCTCATTGCTTGAAATTTAGACAAAAGAAGAAGGATGAGAGGGAGAACTACTTGCTGAAATTTCCTGTCTCCTTCCCCCTTTTTGCACACGCATATATAAAAGAAAAATTTTACTGTGCATGAGGAAAACTTCATTATGAAGTTTTCTTGCACAGTAATATTATTATAATATATATATAAAAAAAAACATAGGTCACAATCTTCCCTCCACAAAAATTTTCGTCCTCGAAAATGAACTTACTTGGGAATAGATATGGATAAGACTCTCGCATATGATCCTCCATCTCCTAAGTAAAGTCTCCGGATTTTTTATCCCATACTACCTTCACCATTAAGATGGTTTTGTCTCTAAGTTGCTTCAGCTAAGAATCCTCTATCCTCACTGGTCTCAAATCAATGGAGAGATCGTCTTTAATCTGCACATCATCTGACTCCAGGGCATGACTGGGGTCATGCACATATTTTCTCAACTGAGATACATGAAATACATTGTGCAGATTCGCCAAATGAGGTGGCAACGCTAATTGATATGCCACTGGACCTACCTTCTTCAAAATCTGATATGGGCTAATAAACTTGGGAGTTAACTTCTTAGACTTAATTGTCCTTCATATTCCAGTAGTAGGTCTGATTCTTAAAAATACAAGGTCTTCCCCCTCAATTCCAAAGGCCTCCTACTCTAGTCCGCATATGATTTTTGTTTACTCATAGTAGCTCTCAGTTTCTCCTATATCTCCTGGACCTTTTCTATAGTCTGCTGGAGTAACTCAGGTCCGATCAACACTTTCTCCTCATCTTGATACCAACATAAAGGTAATGCCTCCATATCTTGAGAGCAAACACCACTGCTGCTAGTTCTAAGTCATGAATGGGATAATTCCTTTCATGAATTCTCAGCTGTCTCGACGCATATGCCACCATCCTCTTATCTTGCATCAAGACACAACCTAACCCCTGAATAGAAGCATCACAATATACCTGAAAATATTTAGTCACATCTGTAATCACCAACACTGGGGAACTAGACAACCTTCTTTTCAGCTCCTGGAAACTCTTCTCACATTTATTTGTCCAAGCAAAAGGTTGATCCTTATGGGTCAACTGAGTCAAAGGAGCTGCTACTTTAGAGAAACTCTCTATAAATTTTTGGTAATATCCGGCAAGTCCTACAAAGCTACGCACTTTTGTCACTGTCTTAGGGGGTTCCCATTTTAACACTGCATCTACCTTGGCAAGATCTACAGATATCCCTTCTGTCGATATTACATGTCCCAAAAACTGCATCTGATCTAACCAAAACTCACATTTTGAGAGCTTGACATACAACTATTTCTCTCTTAACACAGCCAACACCGCCCTCAGATGTTCCTGGTGTTCTTCCCGAGCTCTAGAATAAATAAGAATGTCATCTATAAAAACAACAACAAACTTATCTAAATAAGGACGGAAGATCCTGTTCATGTAGTCCATGAACAATGCAGGTGAATTTGTTACTCCAAATAACATGACCACATACTCATAATGGTCATATCTCGACCTGAACGTCGTCTTCTGTACATCCTCTTCCTTAACCAGTATTTGATGGTATTCAGATCTCAAATCAATTTTAGAAAAGACTGATGCTCCCTGTAACTGGTCTAACAAATCATCAATCCTCGACAACAGGTACTTATTCTTGATAGTCACCTTATTTAGTTGTCGGTAATCAATACACAATCTGGAGCTCCCATCTTTCTTCTTTACTAGCAATACAGGAGCTCCCCATGGAGATACACTCGGGCGAATGAACTTCTTTTCCAGTAAATCCTTTACCTGTTTCTTCAATTAAGCCAATTCTGTTGGAGTCATCCGGTATGGTCCATACAGATTGGGCCTGAACTATTTTGCCCTTAATCTTTTCTGAAAATTTCATGTATGTCCCTAAATGACTATTTTACCCTTGGACATTTTTGAAAATTTCTTCCATATCCCGAAAATGACTATTTTACCCTTGAACATTTTCAAAAATTCCTTCCATGTCCCTTTCTTCTTCCTCGCGTCCAGTAACAGTATCAAATTTTTCAGATTTTAGCAGATTTCAAATTACTCAGTTTTAGACAATCAAACTAGTCTCATATTCAAAATAAACACGACTTATATCTAATTTAAGTTGAAAGCAACAATTTTACCATATAATTCATCCTTAATTTCAAGAATTCCAATAAAATTTCAAGTTTTGCAAAACATGAGAAATCTTCAAAATCAATCATTATAATGTTAAGATTTCTACTCATATTCCTTATTCACAGAGTACTCGACAATTCAGTCTCATATATTGAATGAATTAAACTTCCTCTTACCTGGTGTAGTATTTCTACCGAAGTTTTCCCACTTAATTCAAGCTCTCTCCCGTTTCACCAGATTATGCACTAGTAGAGTCTCGTTGCTTGAAATTTAGACAAAAGAAGAAGAAGGATGAGAGGAATAACTACTTCCTGAAATTTCCTGCCTCCTTTCCGCTTTCTGTACGCGTATATGTAAAAGAAAAATTTTACTATGCATGAGAAAAACTTCGTTACGAAGTTTTCTTGCACAATAATATTATTATTGTTGAATATAGAGAAAATAAGGTTTGAAATTAATCTCCCTTGTGTATAAATCACACATAGGGTAATCTATTTATAATAGAGAGGTACAACTAAAAGAGTAACCGAAAGTAAACAGAATAAACAGAAGATATTGTTTGATATTGTGGTTAACAATATCTAACAATATCTTAACAATATCAAACTATATCTAAACAATATCTAACACTCCCCCTCAAGCTGGAGCATACAAATCGTATGTGTCAAGCTTGTTACAAATATAATCAATTCTAGATCCCCGTAAAGACTTAGTAAAAATATTTGCTAACTGATCACTTGAGTTAACAAACTCAGTCTTGATATCTCCAGACATAATCTTTTCTCGAATGAAATGACAGTCAATCTCAATGTGTTTGGTCCTCTCATGAAAGACAGGATTAGAACTAATATGAAGAGTAGTCTGATTATCACACACAAGTGTCATTTGAGTGACATCTCCAAATTGTAACTCTCTAAGCAATTGCTTGAACCAAACAAGTTCACAGGAAGCTGAGGCCATAACTCTATATTCTGCTTCTGCACTGGATCTTGCCACAATATTTTGTTTCTTACTTTTCCATGAGATCAAGTTACCACCAATGGAGACACAATATCAAGATGTAGATCTTCTATCCGAAGGAGATCCTGCCCAATCAGCATCTGAGTAGCAAACAACTCTTGTATGGTTATTAGAACCATATAACAATCCTTTTCCAAGAGATCCTTTAATATACTTCAAGATACGAATGACTGCATTCCAATGATATTTACATGGTGAATTAAGAAATTGACTTATCACACTGATTGCAAAGGAAATGTCAGGACGAGTAACTGTAAGATAATTCAATTTTCCAACCAATCTTCTATACTGCTCAGGATCAGATATAGGCTCCCCCTGATTTGGTAGAAATTTAGTATTGGGATCCATGGGTGTATCAATAGACTTTGAACTCATCAACCCAGTTTCCTCCAAAATATCTATGGCATACTTCCTTTGAGATATAACAATACCATCATTGGACTGTGTCACCTCAATACCCAAGAAATATCTAAGTTTGTCAAGATCTTTGGTATGAAAATAGTGACAGAGATGTTATTTCAACTGAGAGATGTCATGGTTGTCACTACCTGTAAGAACGATGTCATCAACAAATACTATCAAGTAAACACATCCAACACTCGAGTGTTGATAAAAGACAGAATGATCTTCTTCACACCGAGTCATACCAAATTATTGAACAACCTTGCTAAACTTTCCAAACCAAGCCCTAGGAGACTATTTTAGGCCATATGACGACAAATCATTCCAGAAGACTCCCCCTGAGCAACAAACCCAGGAGGTTGCTCCATATATATTTCTTCTTGCAAATCACCATTGAGGAAAACATTTTTAACATCCAGTTGATAAAGAGACAATTGTTGAAGAGCAGCCATGACGATAAATAAACGAACAGAAGCCATCTTTGCCATAGGGGAAAATGTATCTCCATAATCCAATCCAAAAATTTGAGTATAACCTTTGACCACAAGATGAGCTTTGAGGCAATTAATAGTCTCATCAGGTCCAACTTCGATAGCAAACACGCACCTACAACCAACAACAGATTTTCCAGACGGTAACGAGACCAATTCCCAAGTTCCACTATTATGAAAAATACTTAGTTCATCTAACATGGCCTGACGCCAACCAGGATGGGCTAAAGCTTCACGGACAGTTTTTGGAATGGTCACAGAAGAAATAGAGGAAAAACATGTATAAAAAGGTAATGACAATCAATGATAACTCAAAACAATATAATGGGGAGAGGGATTACGTGTAGAACGAATACCTTTTCGGAGGACAATGGGAAGGTCAGACTCATGTGTCAGATCCGGAGGAGACAGGATAGTTGGCATTTGAGTGGAGTCACATGGTGGTGGTTGTGATTGATTTCAATAACTATAAATCTGAAGAGGCAGTGGAGAAGAAGCTGATTGCGGAGTAGGAACTAATGGTGAAGAAGACACAGTTAGAGGGTCACAAACAACATGAACATTAAATGTACTAGGAGTGTTGACAAGATTGGATGGAGACAGAGGTGAAGATTGACTTTTAAAATAAAGAGACAACTCATCAAAGGTGACATCTGCAGACACAAAATAACGGTTAAGAGAAGGAGAAAAACATTTGTATCCTTTTTATGATCTTGTAAACCCTAAGAAAACACATTTATGTGATTTAGGAGAAAGCTTGTCAAGACCAGAACTGAAATTATGAACAAAACATGTAAACCCGAAAACTCTCAGAGGTAAAGGATGAAGTGGGAATAAAATAAAATGAGGTATTTTATTATCTAAAACCAAAGAAGACATGCGATTAATGAGATAACATGCAGTTAGAAGAACATCACCCAAAAAATGTTGAGAAACCTCTCCATGAATTAAAAGTGTGCGTCACATATAATCTTAAAAAAAACATAATGCGTCAACTAATGAAATAACAATTATAATATATAAAAAAACATACATCATATATATAATCTTAAAAAAAACAAGATATATATTATATGAGTTGTAACTTACATTAGTTGACTTATCTTCAAAGTAATTCCTTATTTGAAGTCTTATTTACTATTTTTGGAATTAAGTGATTCTTTTAGCAATTGATAGTTAAGCCAAAATAAAACCTAATATATTTAATAATGTGTCAATTAATAATATCTTTGCTCATAAAAATTACATTTTCTATAAATATAAAATATATCTCAAAAATAAAAATATAAAAATATATCTTAAAGCAAATATATTTAGTATTTTATTTTTTATTTTTGTCATGTACTTTTTTAATTTAAACAATATTTTAATATTTTATTCTCCTAAATTCATTTTAAAAAATTTATATGTATATTTTCATTATAAAATCAACAAAATAAATAAATAAATCGTCTATTAAAATCACAAATATGAGAATGAAATGTATAATTATACAAACTGTCTATTAAAAACAAAATTATACAAACTTTTATTTTGTTTTGGGAATATTATGCATTCTCTTTTTATGTTAAATGCACATTCTTAATGAGATTATTATCATGATGAAAATAAAGGTATAAGTTTAATTTAAGAAAACATCAAAAGTGTTATTATAATTTCAGATAAAAATGTGTTTTGTGTATATGTGAAATTTTAAATATATTAAAATATGTGGATGATGATTTTAACGAAAACTTTATATAGATGACAAATTTAACACGTGAACTTTATAATTAAACTTATTTTTTAATTAGATATATTATTAACATTTTGTCAAAATCATCGTTCACGTAAATTTCATCTATCGTCATTATTAACGAAGATATAAAATCATTATTAACAATGATTTAACAAAATATGTTTAAATTTTAAAGAGACCTGACAAATTTTAGAGGGACAGGAAAATATTTAAAAAAAAAATATTTTAAGAATTTTATAATAATGGAAAATATATTTTACCTTTAATGTAATGAATTATAAATTTAATAATTGCAAAACTTTCATAATTTAATATATGTACGACGTGTGTTTGTATTTTAATTTATTTAATGATAACAAGACGCAAATATTATGACTATATAAAAGAAATATTACAAGTGTATATATCTTTATAATCTAAAAAAAGGTTAAGTACCTTTTTAAATTATGCATTCAAACAGTATAATTTGCCCCTAATTGCACAAACTTAAAACTTCATTGTCAACAACCTCAACCCTAATTTTATATCATATTTTCTATAAATGAAAATTTTCCCATGATTGTTTTAGAAAGCTTAACTTTGTCATTATCATGCTAATGACATTCACTGCATGTATTATCAAATAATTATAATTCCAACTTGTCTTTTCTCAACCAACTTCTTTGAAAAGTTTTTTTTTTTTTTCAAATGACATATTTAGTGCCCTAAACAAACAGCAAGTCATTTTTTTCCTTTGCTCGCGCATCTCAATTTCTATGAAGTACGAGAAAAGAAAATTAGTTCACCAACCTTAAATGTGACTTATTTGTATCCCAAATCATGAAAATTGTTTTCAAAATGTAAAAAATAGGCACGTTTCGCTTTTCTATGCTTTTTAAATGTTCCCTCTTTCCATGTCACGAAAATAAATAAAATTTCTCAGTTGACAAAAATCAGTTGGAACATTTTCAGCAAGGGAAGTGCTAACACTTGTCGGGCATTTACCAGAGATAATCCACTGCTTTCTAAAAATACATTCTTTAATATTTTTTTTAATATTCACCAAAACAATGTTTTTAATTAATAATTATTATTGATACTTTATATGCCCTTTTGAAAATTGGATTAGATCAATCCGTTCAATCGATTAAATTGAAAATTGAACTATAAATGGATTAATTATTTTTAAATAATTAAATTTTAATTACATTGGAATAAAATTAAATAAATTAGGATAAAACCAGTAAAATTGAAAAATCAACTGAATTTTTAGGTAAAATCAATTCTGGTAAAAAAATTAAGATTATATTTTTTTAATATAATTTATTTATAAAAAAATATTATTTTAGATTTTATTCTTTTTATCTCATATTAATTAGGTGAACTTTAAATAATAGTTATTTTAATATATTTTTATCTTATTTTAATAATTATTTATCTTACCATTTTTAATATATTTTATATTTAAAATTTTCATTATAACATGACATTAATTTTTATTAGTATTTTTTTAATTATTAATATTGATAAATTTATTATATATTTATTATATTATAAAAATATTATTTTATTAAATTCAGTTGTAACCGTTAAATCCAATACAATTTTTAAATTTCTAACTCCTATCTTCACCGATTCAATAATTTCTCTAATTTTAAAAACATGAACTAAAATTATCCATTGTCCTAATTAAATTAAGATAATAGTAAATATGTGAATCCACTGAACCAAAAATTTTCTAATTCAATTACTCATCTCAAATTTAAATTAATATAATAAAGTGTGCTAAATATTTGGAAGAAAATTTTTGTCTCCATAATAGTCCTACAATCTTTAAATAAAATTGTCTCTAGTAAAATACCTTGTATATATCTACCAAAACCTCAAACACAATTTATTTCGAGGTTGTAAAATCCAATTTCTTTATTAAAAAACAAACACGATATTTAAAAAACTCAACCACAAATATATATTAAATTTTATTTATAAATATCATTGAATTAGCCCATAACATAAAATAAAATATTGTTTGGTTTCACGTCAGGTCAAAACATACAAATCTATAATCTAAATTCAAATTGAAATTATTTTAAATAGGTTTCATTAATTTATATGTCAAAAAGCATGAATATCCAAGGCCACAAACGTAAGATCAAACAATTGCACATTTATTTTAGTGGGTGTTAAATTTGCTTCTTCCTATAATATGCATTCATCCCCTTATCTTTTTCTCACCTTCTTTCCCCCCTTTTTTTTATGTATTAACGATTTTTTCCTTCAAAAAAAAGTAAAAAAGAAAAATAAATGTTATATTTATAACATTGATATGACACTTTCCACAACGTGTCTATCTCTTTAAGAGAGTTATATAATTTATAGTACGATTATTGCACATAGTTAAAAAAAATTCAACTCACATAACTTCCAATCTATAAATTCCACAAACCTAGAAATTAAAACAATATAAACTAAATTCTTAAATAGGAAATGCATGTCGGTAGTTTATGATGACACATTGATTAGCATATGGAGGCCTCTCTAAGTTCAAAATAAGCAAATAATTTAGAAGTGAATGATGAGGATTGAAATGGACCTGATCCATGCATGAGGGTGAAAGCATAACCACTTTCCATATGTGAAGGGCCCACATATTTTGAAAGCATCAAAGGAGAAATCTCATGAAGAAAACCAATGTGTTTGGGTGTGGAGGTGTGAACATGATGTCAACTCAACTCAAGTTTCCCATTAGTTTGAATTGGGTTATTATGCATTAAAACCAATGAGTTACATTATTTTTATATTATAAATTTTTTAATTTTTTAAATAATAATTATTCTGACAAATAGATCTTACATCATTTAATAAATGAGATTAGAAATTATTTATATATATATATATATATATATATATATATATATATATATATATATATATATATACTAGTAGAAAATACGCTTTTAACATCGGTAATATTTTTATTTATTTATATATTTTAATTTATTTTATTTATTTTATTTATTTTATTTAATTAGATTCGAACCCGAGTACCTTAGAGTCGAAGGTCGATACTCCAACCACTAAGCTACTAGGAATTTTTCGATAATAACTTATACATAAATTATATTTATATACAAATAAAAATGTATATCCATGTAAATATATAAATATAAAATATATAAATACAAATACAAATATATTTATATATTTATATGTTGGATGTGAGGACGCGCTCGAGGATGAAAGTGTGTGTCGAGTGAATTTTCAAAATTTGATGTCAAATTTGTGAGCGGGTATCTTTATATGGATTATAACTTAATGACAAAATATAATCTTTATAATTTATTTATATAATGATATAAAATGATTTTTTTCTTTATTTTATATCATTATATAAATTAATTATAAAGATTATATTCTATATTATTATAAATAAATTATAAAGATTATATTCTATCATTAAATTACAAATTCATATAAAGATACTTGCTCACAAATTTGACATCAAATTTTGAAAACCCACTTGACACACACTTTCACTCTCGAGCACGCTCTCACATCTAACATATAAATATATAAATATATTTGTATTTGTATTTATATATTTTATATTTATATATTCACATGGATATACATTTTTATTTGTATATAAATATAATTTATGTATAAGTTATTATTGAAAAATCCTGGTAGCTTAGTGGTTGGAGTATCACCTCCAACTCTAAGATATTGGGTTCGAATCTTGTCAATGACAATTCTTTTAATTTTATAAAAGACTTTCTACATCGGTTCCAAAGACCGATGTTAAAAGTGATTTATGTACTAGTGATATATATATATATATATATATATATATATATATATATATATATATATATATTATACACCTTAACAGATTAAAACTTAAAAAAAAAATCAAATATAATTTTTTTTCTAATAATATTATTATAATAAATTTAGACTGAGACTCCTAAGATATTATTTTAATTTGCCTTTTATATATATTAAAGTGATTTAACTAATGTAATTTATTTAATTTAATGATTTAAAAAGTGAATGAGATTGATTCTTTGGACAGGCTTATTTGTGTGTGTGATACTTGGGGATTATAGATGGGTGACTATTTTGCAGCAATCCCATCATCATCAAACAATGCCTTATACAGTCCACCTAGATCCTTTTTGTGGGTCTCTTTCTCTTCTCCTCCTCATCCCCACCTTCCTCGTGTTGTGTTTTTTTCATGGACTCTAATAACATGCAAATGTTTCATCTTTCAATGCACCATTAATGATTTTGCCTCTAAGTAGTATCTTTGTTCTTCCCTTCACTATATATCATCACCACCAATTAATTCGCCTGCGCATAAAATAAGGTTTTATCGTGGTGCTAACATGGATTATAACCTGTCAATCAACCCGCTCACCACAGAGTTAGATTGAATTTGATTTTTTTTATTGATAATTAGTTAAAAATAAATTCGATTTATTTAATTTAGGTTAAATGGATTTAAATTGGATCATATAAATTGATTTAGAGTTCATAATTTATTTTAAATTTTAAAATTAATTTAATTAATATTATATTATCTCTTTATTTTTATCGTTATAAGTCCTATGTTCACTTAAACTTATCATTAATTGTTTTTAATTATATTTGGACGGCTTGGTATCCATTCGTGGTACTATTGTATCACCTTATTTATTGTATCTTATATGTCATCGTATTTTAGTCGTGTAATAGGGTTTGTCGCATCACTTTGTTTAAATCCGCTATTTTAATCGCATCACGGTGTTCATCGAACCATTACGTTCATTGTGTTACCACACCATCTTATTTGAGTCGTCACATAATGTTTATTTATCGTATTTCAACCTCATTGTAATATTTGTCGTATCACCGCATTTTAATCCCACAATTTAGTCATACTTATTACAAAAATAAAATAAAAAACAAAAAATAAATATAGGTAGTGAACCAACTCATTTAACTCACTAACCCGTAAATTAAGTCGGATTATGAAAATTTTAAATTACGATAAAATAAGTCGATTGAACTTACACCGCTACCTTACTTTCACACCCCAAAAATTTTATATTCAGGTTTTGTCATCACAAAAATTAATTAAAAAATAATAATATAGTAATCTATCAAATTCTTTAAGATGAATTAGTTATTAAATAATTTACATTTATGACATCATTATTCAAAAATATATTATGATAAAGGTTACATTAACTATATTAGAATTGAATTTGAACTTCTTCAACAATATATCAAGTTCAAATTTTAATATGATTTTCCTAAGAATTTAAAAGATTCATGCTCAGTTTCTTTATAGAGATTATTAATTAACACACAAAAAAAAACTATTTTGAGGACGGAAAATCATGGACCGTAAAAAACTATTTTTCACACATAATTATGTGTAATAAATTTGTTGACCTTTACCATAATTACTTTAAAAGTCATATTAATAGTGATTTCTAGTGATAGTTTTAAAAAGATACTAAATTCTTTAAAGATACCATGTAAATATATTTCGAAGAATAAAATTCGGTGTTTGTATAAGCTTAGGTGAATATACAAAATTAGAATCGCAATGTTTGAACTTAAATATCTATTATGAATTTGTAAACAAATAATGAATACTTAGATTATTTGAATGCAGTTGAGATTTTTTTTTTTTAAGGTCCTAGATAAAGTTTGATGAAGAATAAAAAAATAGTAGAAACGTAACATTATGAACGGTTTAGACACAATTTTAAATATATACATAAAAAATACATTTATTATAAGAATAAGAATTAAAATTAATTTATATTTTTATTATTCAATTTTTATAATTTAGTAGTCTAAAATAGTGAAGGTCAACGGTAAAATTAAAAATAAGTCTAAAAAATAAATATATATGTCTTATATATATATAGATTAATTATTATATAAAAACAATAAATATATTAATAATATGATCTAAAAATGTTTTGAATAAATAATTAGATTTATAATTGGAGAGGTAAAATTAGATCAATGTCTTGCAAAACAATTTTCTTTATTGGGATTAAACATCATTAAAAAGTTAAGTAACTCTCTGAGTTCATGCTCAAGTAACCGAGAAACTACTTTATTTTCTAGTGGATATTTTAGGGTTAATTAGTTTGTAATTTTTTGGTATATAAGTTTTATTAAAACTAATTTATATAAATAATAATAATAATCACTTTTCACAAAAATCTCTCTATTTAGTAATATTTTTTTTATATAAAAATTGAACTCAAAGTATTACTAAAAAATCCAAATATTTATCACTACTCAGCTCAAAATAAATTCGAGTCTATTTAGTCAAGCTCAAAAAATATTATGGAATTATATAAAAAAGTATATCACAAAACTAAATACGAGATATATCAATTAAATTATTTTTTTATAAAATATTAATTAAAATTAGTTGGTAAAACTAATACCTTTAAAACACTAGTTAAGAAATAAAAATGAAATTCTATTAAAAAAAACATAAATAAAAACGATTTTAATAATTCTGAAATATATTTTGTTATGATTTTTGAATTGTTTTTCTGTTCTTCTAAAATTTTTTAACCTAATAATAAAGCTGTTAAAATATAAATGACCCGATGAACAGGTCATAAAGTCTTCAAAATAATTTAGATGAAAAAAAATTATAACTTAAATGGACACATTAATTTATAAATTCAAACCGATATGTTTTTTTAGTTTTTTATTTAATTTATGATTTAAATGGACACATTAATTTATAAAATAATAATTTCATTTTGAAAAATAATATACTATATTAAAAGTATATGAATTAATTTATATAATAAATTTTTACATTTAAAGTTTTAATATTTAAAATATATTAATTATTTAAAAATATTTTTCATCATATTTAAATTTGAAATTAAAAATAATTTTACTAATATAACTTAAATATTAATTATAGTATTTTTTTATTTAAAATTATTTTGTTCTTCCTTTAAAGAAGATCAAAATATTTCATTAAACCCATTAATTTTACATTAAGCGCATCGAATTTTAAAAAAAGAACACAATTAATACTAATATAATTTTCTTAATCACCGGTGGAACAATGGAACAAGATCTATTTCATACCTAATTTTATTTGATTTTTTTTCTATTAAAAAAATCTCCAAAAAAGGCAGGGGCAAATCCGTCAACTTAAACCCAATGATCTAAAAGATAAAGTTGGAGTGGCACATTTGATATTTTACGTCAAAATTAAGTCTGATATGGTAAGAAAGCATGCATATAAGGCCAAACCCCTCTCTCCACTCACCCACCGTGCTTTTTTCCCTCTTCTTCCATCTTCTTCCCTTTTCACTTCATTATTATCCCTAAATTGCAGACTTTCACATCCCAGAAAACATGAAGCCAACTTTCATTTTTCTCTCTCTCATCTTCTGTTCCACCTTTCATGTCTCCTTCTCCATTACTGATGGTAAGCTACAAATCAATCACTCATTCCTTTATAATGCATTTTATGTAAGCACTTCATCTTTCACTAAAGTCGGTTTTGTATTCAAACTTTCTTTAAAAATTTTAGTTTTTAAACCTTGTTCCTTCCATTGTACACTCCTCACTCATAAGGGTATTCTTCCACACACAAAATATTTCTCATCTCTAATCTTATACACTTCAACAATTCAATTCAATGTTCATCATCTTTTATTTTAAATATAAAGAAAAAAATTACACAAGTAATAAAAACAAAAAACTCAAACTCAAGTTAAAGCTAGAGTTTAAAGAATAAAACAACAACTAACACTTTGAAAATTAGGTCCCACAAAATTGAATAAAGTCAATTCTACATTTTTAGATAGTATGTCCTAATTGTGTATTAGAAAAATGTAAATCCTTGAATTAGGTCTAAATCGCAAGTTTTAGATATTAAGCATTAGAAAAACCTAAGTCCTGTGTAACAAGAAAAAAAAAATCCATATAAACAAAACACAATTATTATACAACCCAATATAAAATAAAATAAAACTTGATTTTAAACTTATGTGAGTCGAAAATTACCTACACAAACATCAACTTAGTCATACTTAGTATGTAGGGGAAAGGTTTGTACTTATAAATATTTTCTTTTTAAGTAAAAATATTGAACTTAGTCAATTATAAGATTATTTTGACTAGTTTGAAAATAAAAAAGGCAACATAGTTATACATAAAAAAGTATGTAGTGAAGTTTTAAGGGGAAACTATTTGAACAGTGACCATTAATTAAAATGCCATGTGCCTCACTCATATCATACATGTGTTGGTCAATGAAAAAGTAGAAATTAAAATGCGGGCGTTACAATATCCAAAGGGATAAATTTATTTTAGTGTTTATGCATTCTTCCGTTTACTGTTAGGGTCGCTACTGCACTAGCTATTGACGGTGACCTTAAGTTGCAGGGGTGTCATAAATTCCCTAATTTAATAGTGATGGGACCCAGAGTTTAGGGTAAGAACAATGCATGCATGTTGCTCTGAAAATTCACATGGCCCTCTGTGTTGCTAGCGACATGTAGGTAGTGGTCTGCACCACCACATGACTTCAGAGATACACTTTCTGAAGACACTGTTCCATATGATAAAGCTTTGCAATTACCCAATTTTGCCACAGATTGTAGGATTTGGATTGGGCAATTGTGTTTTTTAGTAACTTTTTCACAATAATTTTGTATTAAAAAATGTAATAAATAAAATTTTCTTTTCATTTATTGAAATCATTTATACATCAGATAATTTTTTAATGTTTTATTTCATTTTTGTTTTACAAATATTATTGTAAATATTATGAATCTATACCAACATTTTTATAGATAAACAAGTTCAATATATTATTAATATATTACATTATGTAACAATTTTTTTTTTCTTTTTTTCATTCTTGATGCGAAGTTATTACCTGGAATCGTGTATCCAACATAGATCCAAACATAAACTAACACTTTTTCCCCAAAGATATATATATATATTTTTTAATAAAAAAGTATTGCATAGTATAAAATTATCCGAGTTTGACAAATTTTTATAATATAATTATGTGCCATAAATATTTGTTAAGGCTATACAAAATCATGTAATAATATTTGTTAAGACTACCTCTAAATGCTTTTATACATTGAGAAAATGAGGGAAAAATAATTCATCATTAGTATTTTTCTTTTTAATAATATTATAATAATTTAATTTCTATGAGATAAAAGTTGCATAAGACAATCCTAATGTTTATTTTTTTTACTATTAATATTATGGGTTTTATCGAGTAAATAGTTTGTTTATTCACCTTTTACTCTATCATGTAATTATACTTATCTTACTGAGGCAATATTTTTTTTTCAGATTTTTTAACTCTTTTTTATCATTAATTAATTTTTTTAAAATTATGAATTTTGATATTAATAAAAAAAAAAAATATTATAAACGCATTTCCGAAGAAAAACTCCACTAAAATGTTGTTGAATCAGGTTTTTCTATGATAAAATAGTAACACTAACATGGTTAAAAAACTAAAATAAAAAAATAACATCAAATACTTTGGAAATTAATTTGTATTGTATATTAACTTGTCCGGTGAACCGCGACGCAGGACTGGTGGCGAACGGGAACTTCGAGCTGGGTCCGAAGGCGTCGGATCTGAAAGGGACGGTGGTGGTGGGAGGAAGCCACTCGATCCCGGAATGGGAGATATCGGGTTTCGTGGAGTACATAAAGTCGGGGCAGAAGCAGGGGGACATGCTGCTGGTGGTGCCGGAGGGGGCGTACGCGGTGAGGCTGGGGAACGAAGCCTCGATAAAGCAGAGGATAAGGGTGATGAAGGGGATGTACTACTCCATCACGTTCATGGTGGCTCGAACCTGCGCGCAGGAGGAGAGGCTGAACATCTCGGTGACGCCGGACTGGGGAGTGATCCCGATCCAGACGCTGTACACGAGCAGCGGGTGGGACCCGATCGCGTTCGGGTTCAGAGCGGAGAGCGAGACGGTGGAGATGCTCATTCATAACCCTGGCAAGGAGGAGGACCCCGCCTGTGGGCCCCTCGTTGATTCAGTTGCCCTCAGAACTCTTTACCCTCCAAGACCTACTAATCGTAAGTTACCTCTGTTTCTTCTTTCTTCAAATTCAACTGCGAAATTTTTTAATTTATATAGTTAAGAAAAAAAAAATTGATAGTCCAATAGGTCAAGCTTCAGATTTTGATTGATCTAGAAATCCATACCAGAGAAAAAATAATAAAAATAATTATTTGAAATCTAAATAGCTAATAAAAAAAAATAATAGATAATATTATAAAAGCAATCCATATTTAATATTATTACAATAACAATAAATATATAAATATGAGATTTTATTAATATTATATTAACAAAATGAGTTAGAGGGGTGTCATTGTATTTTATTCCTAAAACTGAAATGAATTTAAGAATTTTTATTTAAGACACTAAAATTATTAGCTTAACTTTTTCATTCCTTGTACCAAATAGTCATGCTCACAGAGAGTTTGATTTGATGTAATATTCCTGGTGATTATTTCTGCATAGCTGTTATTTGGAATGCATATTAATCATGCAAAGCACATAATATTCATAGCTCAAGAGCAAGAAGATGGTTTAGTACCTACAAAGGCAATAGGTATATATATATATAGGTATATATATATATATATATATATATATATATATATATATATATATATATATATATATATATATTGGATGTTTATGCTTGGATATGTCAGAAAATTGATTAAAAACAGGTTGGATGTGGTCCTACATTCATAGTTCGCCATATTTAGGTAGGTAGGATGTTACAATCATATTTATGAAACCCAACTATGCATCTTATCCCTCTAGTAAAGCTTCTATTGGAGCTAGAACAAAAAGCAGCATAAATTCAAATTCATAATATGTCTGAGACTAGAATATAACAGCTGTGTTCTAACTCTTCCTCTTCATTGCATGTGTGTGATGTGGAATCAGTTCACTGTTCTTGCTTACCCAGGTGAATTAGAGGGTTCTGATTTTACATACATTGCTCCCTTAAAAGTAGAAAGAAATAATGCTACAGAAAATTTTAATTGTTTGTATAAAAGTGTGGTTGTAGTGTGAATTTATTTATATACACGGGACCATGAATACCAACTATCATTATTTTCTCAAAAATGTTGCTCTAAATCATGAAGAAGAGTTTCTTAAATGACTAATTGGAGATAGAACATCAGTTTGGGGATTAAAAAAATAGTATAGTGTTCATACAGTGAAGTGACAGAGTAAAAGTTTTAAGGTTAAAATTAGTTTTATACTGTTAACAAAAAAGAAATTATGATCGATATGACAGTGTAAAATCAACATTATTATGGAAAACTGCTTTGTATATATGCTTTAAAAACTAATCCTAATTGAATCTTCAAAGTGGTTTCTCTGTACATGTCTTAATTAACACATCTCATACTCCACAGAGAACCTATTGAAGAATGGTGGGTTTGAAGAAGGACCCTATGTGTTCCCCAACTCATCATGGGGTGTGATCATCCCTCCCAACATTGAGGATGACCACTCTCCCCTCCCAGGGTGGATGGTGGAGTCCCTAAAGGCAGTGAAGTACATAGACTCAGATCATTTCTCAGTCCCTCAAGGCAAAAGAGCAGTGGAGCTAATAGCAGGAAAAGAGAGTGCCATTGCTCAAGTGGCCAGAACCATCCCTGGCAAAACCTATGTCCTCTCATTCTCTGTGGGGGATGCCAGCAACTCCTGTGAAGGGTCCATGATTGTGGAAGCCTTTGCAGGCAAAGACACCATCAAAGTGCCCTATGAGTCCAAAGGCAAAGGAGGGTTCAAACGTGCAGCCCTTAAGTTTGTGGCTCTTGGACCAAGAACAAGAGTCATGTTCCTTAGCACATTCTACACCATGAGAAGTGATGACTTCTCTTCACTATGTGGACCTGTTGTTGATGATGTCAAGTTGGTAAGCCTGCGTAAACCATAAGAATTTGGATCATCCAAGGTTTATGAGGCTAATGAATCGAAGTATTAAGGGTTCTGAGCCTTTGAGCTTATTCTATAGTTAGGAGAATTATTAAGCATGTTTCTTAATTTCTGTCTTTTCTTTTTTCTAAGAGGTCTGAGGGTAATGAATATGATCTTCGTTTTAATATGGAAATAAGTGTGTATAACAAGTATTATCATCATCATCATCAATAGACGTATACTATACGGTGGAGTGTTTCCTTTCAACCCTTTCATGTATTTTGAATAAATGCTGAAAGAAAATAGATTATATTATCCATAACCTTGCTTTTATGCTATAAAAATAAAAATATTTTATTTTAATTGATCGTCTATTATGTTAAATTACAGTTTGACTTTTTTTTTTAATTTGCCAAATCACTCAATTAACTTTAAAGGTGGATAATAATAATAATATATATATATATATATATATATATATATATATATATATATATGTGTGTGTGTGTGTGTGTCAACTTATAATGAAAGGTTAGCATCACTAAATCTAAATTATAACATAATTAATTAAACATCTAATAAGTGTTTAAAGAGGTTCACGATTCTTTTGGAATAGTCCTTAAACAATTCTATTTTTTCTTCTTGGTTATCAAGATGAAGCAAATGGGTGAAGTATAGTGATCTCAAATCCAATATTTTATTTGAAAAAAAATTGAGAAAAACTTTGAACTAATATTCTTGTTTTTCAAAGCATTCCTCGTGTGGTAAACATAGTCATCAAAAGCATTTAGTGCATTTACATAACTAGGAATTTCACTTAGGTTTGCTTCTTAACTCATTCATAAATGAGTTTTGTTGACAATAGTAATGATAACATGAGACTCAAATCCATTTTTGGTTTCTATATTTTTACACGAAAGTGTAATTTTATAAAATTTTAATTGTAAATTTGATCCTGTTTTTCAAATTAAGCAATTTTGGTATGCCATTTAATTGCTTATAATTAAGAAAATGCTATATGCCTGTAAGTGATATAGAGTTGGGTGTTTCGACAAAAGTCAGTTGTCATTCACAAAACGTGCAGCCTGCGCGAGAGGACATTTGCCATTATGGCAAATGTGAATCACCTGCTTATGATTTATTTAATTAATTATTGTATGTTGCATGCCACTCCAAAGAAAATTGAAAAAGTTAACAAGAGTACAAGTTGAAGTTCAGAACGTAGAAGGAGTAACATCGTAGAGAGTGGAGATCGCAGAGAGTGGAGCAATGAAATCATGTTTGCATATCAATCATTTTCATCGATGATTTTATTTGATTGCCTTTTAATATCTTCTTCAATTCATTTTTTAATCCTGTCGGTGGCATAGGTGGCGTGCCCTAACCTCAAAATGTAAAGAGGGCAACATTATAATATTTAAACACAGATAATGAAATAAGGAGCAACGAAATCATGTTTCCTTAACCGATGGTTCCGATCAGTGATTATATCCTATTGACCTCCCAATATGTTCTTCGTTTCGTTCTTTAATTTTGTTGGTGGCGTGCCCTAGACTGGGTGTAGTTGGTTTCTTTGTTTGGTATTGTGCTTTCTAGCGTTCCGGTGTGGTGCTTCTGGTTTTGCTGAAGTTAAGTTTTTTTTTGTGTCAATTGTTGTTGTTATGTGTTTGTGTTGGCAAAATTTTGGTTATATATATATATATATATATATATATATATATATATATATATATAATACATAATTTAAATGTGGTAAGGTCATTATTTATTAAGCCAAATAATAAATTAAAAAGTTTGGCTAAAAACATATGTCATGAAAATAAAATTATGTAGAGACTATAACAATTTCTAATTTGATGAGGGGCCAAATTAGAAATATTAAAACTTAAGTAATTATCCTAATTCTAGTTATGTCCCCTTCTGAGAGCACGTAGACAGAACATAAGTTTCACTCTCGTTCCTTTCTTTTTATCCCCATCAAGAGAGAAAATCAAGAGGGAAATACAGGTGTTTTTCAGGTAGAAGACTATAAGATCAATATAATATTCTACAAAGACATCATTATTATGGTTAATTCAGGTACGCTTTCACATTTAGTTTACAACATGTTTATCAGTATGAGATTACGTTTATGTTTGATAGTTAGAATCAAAATCAGGATTATAATTATTAGTTTACCAACAATTGGTATCAGAGCCAAGGTCACGAGTTCGATTCCTGGTGGACAATTAGTGAGGGGTGATTGTTGCGGGTTGCACAATTGTCTCGTGGCAGAGGCCGAGTGGGCCGAGTCACAATCCAAGAGTAGGATACCTTGTAGGACAGTAGCTGAGGGAAAGATTGTTGCAGGTAGCATCAATTGTCTCATGGTGAAAGTCAGGTGGGCTGAGTCACAATCGAATCGTGACGATTGGGCTATTAAATTAAAAAGAGTTGCGCTCTGACTAATGACTATAGCTTTTGGTCTAGTGGTAAGCGCTTGATCCTAACAATTGGTATCAGAGCCGCCCATACTTGATTCATGTATGTCTTAAGAAATATTTAAAACTTCAGATTCTGTTTAATTTATAAAATCCCAATTACCGTGAACCCTAAAATTTAAATTTGGAGGTAACATCCCCGATCTGATTCTGCTTGCTGATGGAACCGTGGAGGAAGCTATGGATTCTTCTTCTTCTTCGTTTTTCCTTTTTGTTTCAGTTTAAGTTTCAAGTTTTACTGAGAAAGAAATAGTGTTTCAAATTTCAATCTTTCTTGTATTGGGTTCTCTGTTCTCTCTGAATCTTTTGTTTTCGTTATCTTTTCATGGTGGATATGGATGGGTTTGGAATTGGGGGTGGTGTTTGGGGAGTTCCCAACACAGAGGATCTTAGGTAACTGGTGAATGTTTTCACAGGTGTGACTGTTATTATTTTATTGCATTTATCCTCTGAGAATTTAAGGGAAGTTGATGTTAAATTCCCTGTTTAGGGTTTGAGTGATTACGGTTTAATCCCCTTTTAGGGTTTGGAACAGTGTGTTAAAGATACTCAGAACTATCTCTGTTTCATCCCTAGTGTGATTTTAGGGAGATGTTCATCCTTTATGTGTTGGTGAAAAATGAGGTATTTTTCATCCTTTGATTTGTTCAAAGGAGATGTTCATCCCTAGTGGGATTTTAGAGAGGTGTTTATCCTTAGTGAGATTCTAATGAGGTGATTGTCTTTGAAATTAGTTTACAAATATTAAATATTTGGTTTTGTTATATAAATAAAATATTCAATTTTTGGTAGTTTAATATTTTTTGTGAGCAAATTGAGTCAAGAAGTCATCAAAGTAACCTCTCTTGAATTGGGCAGTTCATGAAAAATATTGAATGTTAGTGTTTGTATATATTCATGCGAGTATTAGTCGACTCAAAGAAAGATTAATATTTGGCCGAATTGCATACACACTTTTAATGATAAACATGTGATAATTGTAAGGATTTGTTTTGTCGATGATAAATCAATCCAAAGACTAGTTTGTTGTTGGACGTGTTTTATTGTCAATGTTTGATTATTACAACAAGATACATCTAGCAGTTAATATTATTGTCCAAAGATTTGATATTGATGGTGCATTGGGTGTCTTGAGATGTGTTAAAACATTCTTTGAATATATATTTATAATTATTTATTTTATATAATGTGAGCATAATTAGTTTATTTCTCGTGTTCTAAATTCAGCTACAATTGATTTTGTATCTACCAATTTAAATTATGTTTCAATCCTCAAAAGTATGTTTCCTACTTTGCTCTGTTCTGAAGTCAATTTAGCGTCAATACCTAGTAACACTTGGTGGTTAGACTCAGGTGCAACTGCTAATATCAGTGTTTCTATGAAGGGTTGCCTAAGCTACCGAAAGCCAATTGATTCTAAAAAAAATGGATATATATTGGAGATGGCAAATCGGTAGAGGTGAAAGTTATAAGACATTTTAAATTATTATTGAGTACTGGTTTTTATTTGGATTTGAAAGACACTTTTGTTGTGCCGTCATTTAGACAGAATTTAGTTTCAGTTTCTTATTTGGACAAATTAAGTTATTTGTGTTCATTTGGAAACAATAAGTTCAGTTTGTCTTTTAATTCAGATATTGTTGGAACTGGTTCACTTTTGACTTATGATAATCAGTATTTACTTGATATTGTGGTCACCTATAATGAAACCCTTAATACAGAATCACGTGATACTAAACGTAAAATTGAAAATACTCACTCAGGTGCATTATGACACAAGTGCTCAGGTCACAATCGAATCGTGACGTTTGGGCTTGTGTTACACTCTTAAAGATATGATAAAGAGTATGATTTGTCATTCCACCTTATCGGAATCACTTTGGGGAGATGCACTAAATACGACAACTTATATTCTAAACAGAGTACCAATTAAAGCAACTACCAAAACACCTTATGAGCTTTGGACTGAACGACAACCTAGTCTGAAGCATTTCCATGTGTGGGGTTGTCCAGCTGAGGCAAGGCCTTATAAGCCAAATGAAAAGAAATTAGACTCCCGAACAGTAAGTAGTTATTTTATTGGTTATGCTGAAAGATCCAGGGGATATAAATTTTATGATCCCACATTAAAGACCATTTTTGAGACGAGAACTGTTACGTTCTTTGAAGATATTGAGTTTGGGGGGAAGATATTGAGTTTGGGGGGAAGATATTGAGTTTGGGGGGAAGAATAAAGTTAAGAACTTTATCTTAGAGGAAGAATCGGTAACAATTTCAGAATCGATTCAAATAATTACTTTTGATAAAGTAAGTTCAAAACCTCCACAAGACATTTATGATGAACCCCTTACTCAAGATGATTTGGTTGTTCATAAAGAACAAACTCAAAATCCTCAAGAACCTGTGCATCATGAGCCAATAACTTTGCGGAGATCCACTAGAGAAAGAAGAAGTGCTATTTCGAATGATTACATAGTATTTCTTTAGGAATATGAGGAAAACAATGATATAATGAAAGATGACCCAGTTAACTTTCGTCAAGCTATGCAAGGTTCTAACTCTCAAAAGTGGATTGAAGCAATGAAGGAGGAGTATAAATTCATGCAAGACAATAAGGTTTGGGAACTTGTCCCATTATTAGAAGGTATGAAACTCATTGGTTGCAAGTGGATATTTAAGATCAAACGTGATTCTAAAGGTAATGTGGAAAGGTATAAGGTTCGTCTGGTAGCTAAAGGCTATATCATAAAAGAGAGATTGACTTTAAAGTCTCTTTTTCTCCAGTTTCATCGAAAGACTCTTTTAGGACAATCATGACTCTTGTAGCACATTATGATTTGGAGCTTCATCAAATGGATGTCAAGACGATGTTTCTCAATGAAAATATTGATAAGACAATTTATATGGTACAACCAAAAAAATTTGTGCAGAGAGATCCAAAGAATATGATTTGCAAACTAACAAAATCCATTTATGGACTAAAACAAGCATCTCGTCAATGGTAATGCAAATTTCATTAAGTAATTCTCTCATTTGGCTTCGAGATGAATATTGTTGATGATTATGTGTATCAAAAGTTTAAAGGAGGACAAGTTTAGTCTCAATCAGTGCCCAAAGAGGAATTTGAAAATTGAGGAAATGCAAAAGATTCCCTATGCATCAATTGTAGGGAGTTTGATTTATACCTAAGTATGTACGCGTCCAGACATAGCATACATAGTTGGGGTTCTAGACAGATATTTAAGCAATCTAAGAATGGACCATTGGAAAGCAGCAAAAAGAATCATAAGATATTTAAAGAGAACAAAAGATTATATGCTCACATACAAGAGGTCAGACCAGTTGGAGATCGCTGGATTTTCTGACTCAGACTTTGCATGATGTCAAGATAGTTTGAAATTCACTTCAGGTTACATTTTCATGTTGGCAGGTGGTGCCGTTTTTTTTGCGCAGTGTCAAGCAAACTCTCACAGTCTCATCCACTATAACAACAAAATTTGTAGCATGCTATGAGGCATCAAATCATGGAAAATGGCTGAGAAATTTTGTCACAAGTCTGTAAATTATGAAAAGCATTGAAAGACCATTTAAGTTATATTGTGAGAACAAATCAGTTGTATTATTAAGAAAAAAATATAAAGTTGACAGATTTTCATAGAACACTTAAGGACAAACTCCATAATAGCAGATCCTCTAACTAAAGGATTTCCGCCCAAGGTCTTTAATGAGCATGTTGCTCACATGAGTGTTTTACAGTTTGAGGAATTTGTGGTTTAGTGGGAGCTAGTCACTTTCATATATTTTTTGTTCTATGTTTAATTTTATATATGTATACATTGATTTTTTGGACATATTTGGTTATCTATAGATATGCGGTTTTTTCGTTCATTTATTACACTTTGTACATTAAGGATATTATATCGATCTCGATAAGTTAAAATTTGAACCAGTTGAAAATAGACGTGTACAGATCACCTTCACGTAAATTTTCATGCTACACATTTCATGATGAATCCATGTCATTTGGTTATGTCAGGATGAGTAATCATTGTTGGTTTTAGTTGCGATGATGCAATGAAAAGCTGATTTGGTTCTATATCCTAATATGATTAATGGACAGGACTCTTGGAGTATGTTAAAAGAATATAATGACAATTTTGAGCTCATAAAGTCTAACACATTTGTAAGGTTGTAAGGACATATATATTTATGACCAGTGGAAGATTGTTGGCAAAATTTGGGTCATGTATATATATGATACATAATTTAAATGTGTTAGGGACATTATTTATTAAGCCAAATAATAAAGTGATCTAACTAAATTAAAATGTTTGGCTAAAGACATATGTCATGAAAATAAAATTGTGTAGAGACCATAGAACAATTTCTAATTTGATGAGGGGTCAAATTAGAAATACTAAAACTTAAGTAATTAACCTAATTCTGGTTATTTTAAGGGGTCATGGTCCCCTTCTGGGAGCACGTAAACAGAATATAAGTTTCACTCTCATTCCTTTTTTTCTATCTCCATCAAGAGAGAAAATCAAGAGGAAAATACAGGTGCTCTTCAGGTGGAAGATCATAAGATCAATATAGTGTTCTACAAAGACATCATCATTATGACTAATTCAAGTACACTTTCACATTCAGTTTACAACATGTTTATCATTATGGGATTACGTTTATATTTGATAGTTAGAATCAAAATCAGGATTATAATTATTAGTTTACCAACAGTTTGTCCTCTGTTAATCGATCCGTAAGTATTATTTTAAGGATACATATCTATAATGGGTGGAGTAGAAAACAAGGAGTACGGTACTCATCACCCTTACTTTAATTGCATTGTTTATGAAACTAATAAGATTGTACTTTGTTTCTAAAAAACTAAAATTTGTGTTAGATGAGAAAACATTGATTATCACTATTTATTGTTATGATGATGATATGCATCTAAACAAATTTTGTGCATATGCAACTTAAAACATGAATGCAAAAACAAGATGGATAAGAAAAGTTAATAGTATTATTTCAATATATTGTAAAAATAGAATTTTAGACACTCATTTTAAGTTGTTATTGGAAATGAGTAAAATCTTAAATATATGTTTGTTATTGTTATTTGAATCATGTAGTAGATGAGATAAAAAAAAAAGGATGGTTTTAGAATACGGGATAAAATAATATCATTTACACCTTTAGATGTTTGTTTAGCTTTAAGACTTCCCATAAGTGGAGAGAAAAAAAAATTATGAAAATAGTGAGTGTTTCATAAGAAGCATGTTTCAAGAAAAGTATGTTTCCTTAGAAGATATTTCTATTAAACTTGAGAAATTGCATAGTAATGATGACGTGGATGATTTTTGTAGAGTTTACATATTTCTTGGGTTGACGGAATTTTATTTTCCAAACACATCCTTATGTGTGTGTAAGTTCCTTCAAGGTATTAAATGATAAATCATTGACCAATATAATTGGGGTGTTATGAGAACTTGTTTCAAAGTGTTTGTCAGATGTCTTTTTCTTTGTTTAGAAGAAATAAATTCATCACGATTGCACATTGTTCAGTGTATTTTAGTATTATAAGTACGTTATTAACTTTTGAATACTATTATTATTAAGTTATTTTTATATATTTAATTTACTTTAGTTAATAAATTGAAATTGTAGGTTTGGGCCTTTGAGCATGTAGTCAATTTTCTAGCAAAAGGTGTGGAAAGCAAAAAATGTATTCCTTCGATGTTTGAATTGTAAGGATGTTCGTAAACACCTCATTTTTTTTCTATAAAAATAGATAAAATAAATGAAAATTCCAAATACACCAAAATAATAATAATAATAATAATAATAATAAGACAGAAAAATCCTTTTCCCTTGTCCATGGAAATCAGTCTCATTTCCATGTTTCACCACCTTTGCTACACTGCTCCAACCACCTCTACTAGCCACCAAGACACAACTTTACTTCAGCCACCAACATACAGTAAAAACAAAACAATAACAAACAAAAACTCATCATCACAAAACACAACAACATAATCAACAACACAATGACAATCAATACAACAATAATCAATAGCAAGTCAACAAAACCATACACAAGTTCCAAATCCTCCTTATATAGTATTTATAATGACAATCAACACAACAACAATCAATACAACAATAATCAATAGCAAGTTATTTCAATGAAACCATACACATATTCCCAATCCACCTTATGTAGTATTTATTGTTAGTGTAATAATTATAGCCCCTTTAAAGTATTTGTTGCTCTTTGTATACCTATACTAGTTAATTATTCCAAAGAAAACTAATAAAAATTAAAAACAAATAAGAATACACCTACCTTCACCATAGGCGCCCACCACACCGTCTCCACTCTCCTTCCCTTCCTCTCACACTCTTTATTTCTCCTCCAGCCATGACCTCACCATTAGCTCCCTCTCCTTCAATATGGACTGTGAGCCCTAACCCAGCCACCTGCGGCTTACACCCTCACTGGTGGAACCCTCACTGGTGGAACCCTCACACGACCACCTCCATTTTGCCCTCACCAAAATCGACCACCATACCATCATCTCGAGGTCACCGCAAATTGCCTAGCTAGACCATTAACCTTTTCCCCTCAAATCACGAACTCTCTCCTCCCCCGCACCAAAATTGTCATCATCGTTGTCACCTCTCCTCCCTAGCCACCGCGACCAGCACTCACACCACCACAAGCCACCTCAATCGAACCATCCTAATCCTAACCACGACTCAATCGCCTCCTTCAAACCCTAAATAAACAATGTGAGCCACCTCTCATCACAACCCCCACATCCTCCTTCAACTCAAACTACCACCTAACTCACAACACCATCCCTCACCATGCATGTCATCTCTTCACTCCTCATTGCACGAACTCTAACCTTAAACCATTGCAGCCACTGTGTCGTGTCTCCAGCTCGCCTACACTTCCCCTCACTCTCATCTCAAGCGACCCCGCCCCCCAATCCTTTTTCCTTCAGTATTAGGTTTAAGTACATTAAGGATAAATAAAGGCATATGGGCTGAAGAATGAGATGTGGGCTTAAGAGAGATGTGACTCAAGATCTGTTTGGGAGTAGAAATAGTAAAAACAGACTTTGAATAGTGATGCGAAATCATTTTTAAGCCCAGTGAATTCATAGGAGACTTTTGTGTCAACTATCCAAGTTTAGATTAAAAAAACATATTCTATTTAGGTGTGAGGGTGAAAATAACAAAATAGATTTCAAATAATAAAATAAATATGAAAGAATTTTTATTTTGAGTTATTGGCCTAATGTTTGTTTGTTTTATTTTGCGAAACTTGAGACAACATGAAAAAAATAAGCTACAAATAGTAATGGGTCTAAAAAACTATTTTTATTATTATTATTACTACTATTATTATTATTATTATTTAAATTTCAAAATAAATAATAATTTCACTTATTTTCTTAAAATTAATTAAAATTAGTATATCGCTATTAATATATGGACAATAATTATCATTTTATTTCCTTGAATATTATTTTATAGAATTATTAAATATGTAATACTATTATTATTAGAGTAGTAATAAAATATTTTTAAAAATTTTAACCACTTTGGATGCACATCTAATTTGATTGCTATAAAATTATAATATTTACTTCAAATTTATTTTGACTTGATTCTCATAAAATACTTTTAAAAAAATATATATATTTTAAATCCAAATAGGAATTATAAATATAATAATTTAAATATTTAAATATTAATGATTGATTACTTTGAATGCACTTCGGATTTAATTATTACTCAAATTATAAAAATGATAATTATTTTAGATGTACTTCTAATTTTAATATTACATAATCATTGAACTTTAAAATAATTTTAGGTATACCTTTAACTTAATAATACAAACAGATAAATCAAAATAAATTATTCACAAATATTAAAAAAAACTACACTACTCTGATTCTTCATTGCACCTAGTGATACGTAGGAACTGAGAGATAATCTATGTTAAGTCAAAAATATAAAAATATATAATCTTTTATTTTTAGTAGCAACATTTAATAGATATATAAGTTTGAGAGATAAAATAGATAATTTTAAGATATTTAACTTTTACATCTAATTAAAGGTAATGCTTTTAGAACGAATTTATAGGGTATTAATACATTTCCTACCCATAATCGACTATCAGATCCAATCTTTATTTCGCATACCACTTTTTTTTTTTCTTAAGGTAAATACTTGTGGCGACTCCATTGATTTCTTTCATTTAAAAATATAATTTTATCGTCTAGTCGCGATTCTAATTACTACAATGTTTTAATGAAAAAAAAATTATATCAATTTCTTTTAACAAGAATTTGGTACGTATATAATTGGTGTAATAATTATTTCTAGCTAACCATTGTGTATTATGTATTCAATATATGTTTTCATATGGATGATAGGTTGTGATGAATCTATGTATGATAAATGCAGAAGCTACACATGATTTTATTAAGGAAGCATTTGCAAAAGAAAATAACAATTTTTTCTTTTTTAATATTTATCGAATTGATATCAAGCATATTATTGCTGATAATAATATATTGTTGGAGAAGAACACAAGATTAGAGGAAAATATTATAGAATTTGAGTTACAATTATTAGAGATAAAGAGGTGTTTGAAGCAATAAGTGATTTGTAATGATGTGATATGAATCACAAGGGGTAATTTAGGATCTTTAGGGTTAGAACCTTGTAAAAAATTTAGGAATTAGAAAGAATTTGGAAGGAAAGAATCATTCTTCCTAAGGGAGGCAACACACAAAGGATGTGAAAGTCCTTTGAGTACAGCCAATGGTTCTCGAATCACTCAAAAATTTAGGAGAATCACTCTCACTAAGATAAAAGAGATAAACTCTAATATTTCTTAATAAAACTAAAGAACATAACAAAAAAATAAGTTATAAATAATAATGAGTCAATTTTTTTATTATTATTTAATCCAAATTTTAGCTAAAAAATGATTCTATTTCTTTTCTTAAAAATAATTTAAATTAATATGTCATTATTAGCATATTGATAATTAAATTTCAATAATTACCACGTTTTTTTCTCGAGTGTTATTAAATATGTAATACTATTGTTATTAGAGTAATAATAAAAGATTTCATAAAAGTTTAACTACTTTGAATACACATGTAATTTGGTTGTTGTGACATCTCGAGTGTTGACGAGAGTGGGAAGTGATTGCCGTTGCAGTGAGGCACGGACAATGAGCGGCTCCTGGCAGGCTTAAGAGACTGTATAGGTATGGGGCTATACAGTTGAAGGATAGCTTAAGAGAATTGATTGGTACTACCTATAACAACAAAATGCATTTACTTTTCGGTGATCTATCACATAAGAACTCCATAGTTAAGCGTTTTTTACTTAGAGAAATTAAGAAATTACAAATATAATAATTTAAATATTTAAATTACTTTTGATGCACTTCAGATTTAACTTTTACTAAAATTATAAAAATGATAATCATTTTAGATGAACTTCTAATTTGAGTATTACATAATCATTCAACTTTAAAATAATTTCGGGTATAGTATACGTTTAACTTAATAACACAAATAGATATATTAAAATAAAATATTCATAAATATTTTTAAGAATAATTAGTTACTTTGATTGTCCATTGTACCTAGGAATACGTAGGAGCAAAGAGATAATCTCTATTAACTCAATAATATAAAAATATATAATATTTTATTTTTAGTAGCAACATTTCATAAATATATAAGTTTGGAGGATAAAATAAATAATTTTAAGATATTAATTTTTTTACGTCTAATTGAGGATTAATTTTTAGAATGAAATGTTAATACCTTCTTACACATAATCAACTCTCATATCAAACATGTTTAAATACATCTTAACATTGAGAAAGAGTAAAATCATTTAAAATTCTCGATTTCATCTTTATTAATGTAATGTTATATTTGTAATCTTTATTTGTGGTTTAAGATGCAAATATACATGCTCCTAGATAATATTTTAAAAAATTATAAAATATATGTTTTCCAACTATCTTATTTATCCCGTATGATAAATTTTATTATATTACTATTTAACAACTAAAAATGTTTACATATACTAAGTATGAAAATGAAATAAAATGTTTTGAACAGTGTAGAATATAAAATTGATCGGGAAAAAATGATTTTTTTAATCAAAATTTTAACTTATTAATTATCATTTTAGGTATTATTTAAATTTAAATATTTATTTTTTTAAACTACATTAACATATAAAATATTATGAATATATATCTATATATATAATAAATTTTATAACAACTTTTTATTCTTAAATGGATAATTTTATTTTATTTAATATGAAATATATAATAAATAAATAAATAATTTAATTTAAGAATATATTTTTAGCTTAATTTATAATATAAAATGCAAAAAAATAAAATATAATACAAAAATAATAAAATACAATACATGAGTATAATAAAAAAATTGACCTAATTAATATATAACTTGTACAAATTTATCTTTCTTGACTTAAATAATTAATTAGTATTTAATATAGAAAATATTAGAAACTATAATAAATAAGTATTTTTCATGAAATTATATAAAAAAATAGGCTCAAATATATACTAAATATGTAGAATCAATAAAATATAGTGGATGAGATTATCCAACTTTTATATGAAAATAAATATAAAAATTTAATCTTACTTCAGGGAGATGAAATGTTTTACTAAAAAATTTTGTGTAATAAAAATTTAAATTTGTTTTATGAATGCAAATATATATAATTATGTAAAATATATTTTTTCATATAAATTTAGTATTTAAAATTAATATGAAGAACTGCCATGATTTATTTTTTTATTTTATTTTACAAGGATAAATTTGTTTGATAAAAATTATTTATTTTTTTGTCTAATTCTATATTAAAAATTAAATTTATTTTAGCTAGTTCTAATTATATATATATATATATATATATATATATAATTTCATATGAAATTAATATTTAAAATAAGTTAAGTATAAGTAAACAAAATTTAACAGGTTTTTATAGAAAAAATTATATGCATTTTTTATCGAGAAAAAGTCTTTTACTGTCTTTTTTTCTTTTATAAAACTTAATATTATTTGGATTGATTAATGTATACTGAATTACATAAAAAAAAACAAATAAGATTTGTGTCTAAAATCAACAAAACATACACATGAAAGGTGTTGAATATCTGTTTTTTTTTTTATGTACAAATAAATAAGATTTTTTTTCACGAGATAAATGTTTCTATTAACTTTTTCAATCTGATTAATACTTTTAATCACATAACAAACATAAAATATTTGTTCATATAAAATCAGTAGTGTCTACAAACATTATGAAGGGAGACTTATACTCAAATAATAAAATAAACAAACTATTTGATTTTTTTAATTAAATTGCTTAAAAACTCTTTTACTTTGTAATATATTTTTTTTAAATTAGTCATTTGGTACAATAATTTGAATATCAATTTTTATTTTTCTTATTTAAATTAAATTATATAAAATAAATTAATTTTTTTTCTAATTTATTTATAAGAAGTTTAAACTCTTAATAAATCATATAAAAATTAATATTTTTTATTACTTTTACACTTTAATGTAAAACTTATATATAAATATTTTTATACAAGTATACATAAAATATAATAAAAAACTATCTTTTTTATAAAAGATTATTTTTCACTATTTTAAAAAATATTTATTTATTTAGTATATTTTTATTTTTATATCACTTTTTTTCTCTCTCTATATATAAATTTATATTTATATATTAAATATATTATAAATATACAATATTTATAATACTTAGATTCATTAATGTGTATTATTAATTATTAATATTATTTTTAAAATTTATGTGTATATATTAAATATATTATAAATATACATAAAATAGATTTTTATACAATTATACATAAAATATAATAAAAAGTTATCTGTTTTATAAAAGATGATTTTTCATAAATATATTTTATGAATAGATTTATATACAACTATACATAAAATATAGTAAAAAAATATCTATTTATAAAGGATGATTTTTCATAAATATACTTTTATGCAATTATACATAAAATATAATCAAAATGATTTTTTCATAAAAGATTATTTTTCACTATTTAATTTTTTATATTTATATTTTATATCATTCTTTCTCTCTCCATATATATTTATATGTATATATTAAATATATTATAAATATATAATATTTATAATACATAGATTCATTAATGTGTATTATTAATTACCAATAGTAATTTTAAATTTTTGTGACTCGTTAAATAATAATATCTAAAATAAATAAATAAGAATAATATTAAATATTTTGTTATTGTTTATTAAGAGGATAAGCTTTTCTTTTTACTGTAACAGTAAGATCTTTATGTAATTTTTTTTTTAATATAATATATTAAATAGTATTGTAGGTAATTATAATAATAATAATAAAAAACTCATTTATATAAATAAATAGATAAACGAAAAAAAAAAATATATATATATATATATATTATTGTTAAACTATTATATAAAATAATAATAATAATAAATATTTATTAAAATATTAATAAAATAATTGTATATATATATATATATATATGAAATTAACAATAATTATTATTATAATATATTATGAAATTATTATTATTATTATTATTAATTATTATTATATACTATTATAATTAAAATGTATAAATATAATATGAATTAATTATTATTATTATTATTATTATATTATATATTATTATTAATATGTAAACAAAAACATTTCTTATCTTAATAAAAGATAAGTTTGAAATTTATCTAGAATTAAAAAAATATTAATTTAATTAAAGGATAAGAAGCATTAATGAAAAAAAAATTCCCATATAAAGAGATGGGGTGGTAAAAAAAGAAAGGAGAAAGATAAGAAAGGGAGAGAAGAGAAGGAGAGAAGAAAAAGAGTGATGGGAGAAAAGAGAAGGAGAGAATAAAAAGAGAAAGGGAGAGAAGAGAAGGAGAGAGGAGAAGAAGATAATAAGAGTGTAATATTGAGGTAAGAGAAGAAAATATTATCATTTTATATATTTTATTTCATTTATAGTTGTGAAATGAGGTATCTTTAACCTCATTCTATTTATTGTGTTATTTGTTTATCTATCTCTAACTACACACTCGATTGTTCTATGTTTATTTATTCTTCTTCAGTCTTACACTGATTTTATTTTAATTATCCTCAGTTATGTACTGATCATGTTTTATGTTTATTTATTATTCTATAGTCTAGCACTGATTTTATTTTAATTATCTCTAATTAGGTATTGGTTCTACTTTATGTTTATCTTCGATCCTGTACTCGGTCTTATTTATTTTATCTCCAATTATGCACTTGGTCTTATTTATTAATTTATATTTATATTATTTAATTATTTTTTATAATAATATCTATTTATGAAGATTTGATGATATTGTAGATGAAGGTTAAAACTTGGGGATTGAAATGAGCACTACTGCACAAAAGGCTTTTTATGTCGGTTAAAATGGGCTTTTTACGTCGGTTAAAGCGGCGACATAGATACAGGGGTCATAGAAAGTAAGTCTTTCTACGTCGGTTAGTAAGGGAACCGACGTAGAAAGTCTTACTTTCTATGTCGGTTAACACTGATAACCGATATAGAAAGTCTTCCTTTCTAACTTTCTATAACCCCAGTATCTATATCGGTTAACAGTAACCGTGATTGTATGTGATATCAATGTCGGTTATACTTATAACCGACATAAAATGTTAAACTTTCTACGTCGGTTATGTCATTAACCGACGTAGAAAGTGTTATTTTTTTTACAGAACCTGCATTTTCTTCACAGATCCTACCTTTCTTCGAGTAGACCTACCTATTCATCATAGTTCCAGACAAATATTCACAGTTCCAAACACTTGTACAGACAGATATGCACAATTCATATATATATAGTTTCAGACAGATATGTACATATATGAAACATATTAAACGAATGTAAATTTGTTAACTTAAATCAATTCAATCAAAATTGTTACAAGTAAATTTGCTATGAAGATTGAATACTTAAAAGGAAAGAAGCTCATTGCTCTCTAATATCGTCTAACACTTCAATCTTCAATGGAGTTCAATCTTCAATGGAGATGAGTCTGTAAATTCATACATATTGAAACATTTCAGATTTAGAAACTATTTACATAATTGGCATATTTGACTTAATTATAGTATATTTACCCCCCTCCATGAGTCAATAATATTTTTGGTTACGATGGTGTGCATGTGCTTCATCACATAATACCCGCACTCATGGCTTCCCGGTTGGCGTAGACACTACAAGTTTAATACATGTCAGATTAACTTTAAATGACAAATTGAACAACAGTAAGAGGAATGTTTGGTCACCTTTGGTGCAATATACGTCAACTTCTTTCTAGCATGAGATGGAGGGTCTTGCAACCTTAGGTGAGCTTCCAAAGCTCTACAAAAGGACAAATAATTTTGGTGTAAGTGCACATATGATACAACAATTAAAAAAACCAAACTTACGCGTCTATGTGCTTTCTAATATCCAAATCATTTGGTTTCTTGTGTAATGAACACAAGAGAATCAAAACAAATTGCCGAGGAACAATGATTATGAGCTGCCAATGACCCCTGCACGTTGAAATAATATTAGTAAAATTTCAGTTTTATATAAATGTGCATTAATTTATAAGATGTATACTTACTGATGCAAGTAAGGTGCTAAGTAGACTTCTTTGCCCCCATTTTGAAATGTCTCTATTAAGTACGTTTGCACCTTTTCAGCTTTATTCCCAACGGACTGAATGGCAACAGGGTCAACAAATCCATAGATAAAGACAATCTTCCTCTCAACACACAAACGATGTAAATACCTGCAACATTGAAAATAAATAAAGTTATAAAATAATGTACCAGTGAGAATATAAAAAATATGTAAATTTACTTACAATTCCCAAAGCTGCAACACTGATACACATAGCATATCAGTACCAGCGAGAATATCAAAAATATCCCTTTGGAGTAAGAAAAAAGGGATCGTCTGAGTCATGCATACGACTTCCAGTGGCATATCTAACTGTATGGGAGTGGTCCCGATAGTCGCTGCTAGTGCACCGAGTCGCTGTAAAGCACTCGGTGGTGGTGGTGATTCATGCACAACTTCCTTTGCTTTTTCAGCCTCTTTCTATACAAGTACCAAAAATAAATAACATTAATATACATCAACATATCAAAAAATAATAAGTAAAAGGGATAAATGCATGACACAACCTGTGCATGTGTTGGGATGGGTCTTGTTAATGAAACTGGCCATAAGATAAAATTTCCAGGTGCCTGTCCCACTCTTATCATATCATGTCCAATACTCTGGTGGTGGATGGTTGACCCCAATGCATACATTTTCCCTAAGCTAAACAAATGATAAAATATTTTAGACTATATAATGCTTAACAGTGTACCAAATACATGTCAAAGATATAATACGTACCGTATGCCACCAAATGCTCGGGAGGACCCGCAACATACAACTCACAGTCAGCAGTGTCAGTAGGAGCAACCTCTGCCCCTCTATCAGGAGCATCACAACTCTCCTTTGTGCTGACATGAATCGGGGATGCCTCTCGTGCGGGGACAGAAGGTTGAGAGGACAAAGATGCCAACTCTGCTCGCATTGAGCTCAATAACTCTGCCTTCAAGTCAGAGTATACCTCATCTCGAATCTCCTTTCTAATTTGTTGTTTAAGGGACTCAAACTCCAACTCATTCAGATGCCTCAAAGTATGAGTTGCCACGGATGGGGCACCAAAGTACTGTCTGATGCCCACCCCTCGTCCAGCAGCACGAACACGTCCAGGATGCTCTGGGGTACCAATGGCCACTGCCAATATATCCTGACGGCCATGTGGGTGGAATGATCCCTGAGTGTTCTGCTCAACCAACTCATCCTACAACACAAAAGAAGGATTTTTTAGCAAATACATATGCCTATTGTAGTATAACATATATAATTAGTTTAGGATATGCTACTTACAATATGTTGAGCTACAACATTAGTTTGCTCAGATAAGTAATTCCCTGATGAGTTCTGGCGAGCTCTCTTTCATTTATCATGGCGTGAAGGGCGAGTGACAACACTCACAACCGACTCATCTGAAGGATGACTTGAAGATGTCTCCTTCATCATCTTCTCCTCCAATTTCTCATAACCCCCACGAGACAACCTGTGGGGGTGGATATTCATTCTCTGAATATCCTGTGCCTTCTGCCGCTTGGCCTGTTGCATTCCATGTTAAATACCAGATTTAAAACCTCTATTTAAAAAAAATGACTGCAAACAAATGACAAATGTGCTAACCTGAAACTTAGCGTCTAAACGCTGAGTCCGAAATGCCTGCCATGTCTCCTCATCCCAAAACTGATACTGGTCACATGGGTTCTTATTGCTCAATGTCCCATATATGTATCGACTAGTCAGATCACTCTTAAAACCTCTCCAGCATTCCCCAGCATATGAGATCCACTTTGTCCTCAACAAAGTGGTGTTAGGGACATCATATGTGACCTACACAATAAAAATAACATGAAGTTCCCAAAAAGTAAAATATATATACATGTTAAATGCTCAATAAGAGTAGGTACCAGGATACTCTGCCAAATCTGCGTCTTCAGTGTCTCTGGAACATGGTCCCAATCCTCAATAAGAATACTAACCTTGCTTCTCCCAAGCAAGGCCACATAGCTAGTGAATCTAGCATTGTGCTCTCCTGTGGCTCTACCTGTTTGCATGTCAAACTGGATAGGCAATTTCTGATCGGAGCTACGGCTAATATTCAAGTCCCTCAACCGTGTAGCACGCCTACCTTTTTTCCTGGTAGACGACTGACTCTGATCACCACCTTGTGTAGGAGGGGGGGACTGTGTAGGAGGAGGGGTACCAGATGAATCTGCCATATCTGTGTTCAAAGAAAAAAATAATAGTTATTAGTTTAGACAGTATAACTGAAGATAAACAAAAAAGTGCATACATTAAAAAATAATACATTAAAAAAAGTGCATACATTATCAAGTTGAAACATTCTCCCAAAATCCTTCCATATGGTCATAACGTGTGGCATGCACATCATCTATTTCTACATTAACACCCAAGTTTGGCATATTTGAAGAGAAACATGGTGTCTCTGGTATATCAAGTACTAATTCATCATTCTCATGAGAAGTATACATGGGTTTTCCTTGTAGAACCACTGACCATCCTTTGTTAGCGGGATCAGTGACATAAAACACTTGTTTTGCCTGAGATGCCATGATAAATGGTTCTTCGGTATAACGAGTATTTTCAAGGTTAACCAAGGTAAATCCAAGATCGTCGGTGAAGATGCCAGTATTAAAATCAACCCACTTACATTTAAAAATAGGTACTCTGAATATCGTGTAATCTATTACCCAAATCTCTTCAATTACACCAAAGTAGTCCATTGACGCCGTTATCAGATATTTATCCTTTGAACTCGAGAAATACATTGATTCAGCCACCACCATGACTCCACTATTTTGCATTGTGCTTATTTCATCTTCTCCCTTTGTATAAAATGAATAGTTATTTATATCATACCCACCCCAACATATCACATCAAAGTTTGGCTCACATGCTAGCCACTTTAGTGTATCAGAAGTTGTATTGTCACCTTCAACTTGTTGTTTAAACCACTTCAAAAAGTTTTTGTTGTGTTCAGTGATCACCCACTTTTTAGGCATACGTGGATTATTTCACTTCACAATGTCTTTATAAACACTTAAGTAGGGGATGACTTCTTCACTGTTATTCAATATGTACAAATGCGCTTGAAGTACTTCATCTCGACACATTGTCACAACTTTTGCACCTCGAGTTCCTCTACCAAGACCTATTCCATGGTAACAAGTCTTAGGTAACCCTATAGCTTCAACTTCTGATAAGTATTTTGTGCAAAACTCAATAGCTTCCTCTGCAATATATCTTTGAATAATTGATGCTTCAGGACAATATTGGTTCTTCACATACCCTTTTAATATCTTCATGTATCGCTCAATAGGGTACATCCATCGTAAGAAAACTGGACCACAGATTCTAACTTCCCTGGCTAGATGAACAATCAAGTGAACCATAATATCAAAAAATGATGGAGGAAAGTACATCTCAAATTGACACAATATGACTGCAGCCTCATTCTCTAACTTATCCAAAACATCCGGGTCCATAACTTTACTACATATGGCATTAAAAAAAAGCATAATCGAGTTAAGGAATATTTAACATTCTCTGGTAAGATACCTCGAATAGCCACATGTAGAATTTGTTGCATCAATACATGACAATCATGAGATTTTAACCCAAGCAATTTTAGATCTTTCATAGATACAAGTCTCTTCATATTGGAAGAGTAACCAAATGGAACCTTCACACCTCGTAAAAACTCACAAAAACTTCTTTTCTCTTTTTTAGACAGTGTGTGACATGCTGGAGGCAAGTATGTTCGGTTACCATGAGGTTGAGGAGCTAATTGTTCTCTTATACCCATTTCAACCATGTCCAAACGAGCATTGACACCATCTTTTGTTTTTCCTTGAATGTTAAGGAGCGTTCCGATGATACTGTCACACACATTTTTCTCTACATGCATGACATCTATACAATGCCTCACATCAAGAACCCTCCAATATGGAAGAACAAAAAGGATTGACATTTTCTTCCATATACTTGTGGCTTTCTTTTGCGTCTTTCCAAACTCAAACGAAATCGCACTTGCTCGTTGATATACTTCTTCCCCACTTAAAGGTGTTGGGGCTGCATCATTTTCTTGACACCCGTTAAATGATTTTTTTTATTTACGATACGAATGGTTTGAAGGAAGAAATCTTCGGTGTCCAAGGTATACTGTTTTCCTTCCATGATGTAGTTGATAGTGACATGTGTCTTCTTCACATATCGGGCAAGCTTTATGTCCCTTTGTGTTGTAGCCACTCAAATTACCATATGCTGGAAAGTCATTAATTGTACAAAATAACATTGCACGCAACTTGAATAAGTCACCTGTGTACCCATCAAACACATCAACACCTTCCTCCCACAACATCTTCAACTCTTCAACCAATGGGCTTAAAAAAACATCAATGTCATTTCCAGGTTGTCTGGGACCCGAGATCATCAAAGATAGCATCAAGTACTTACGTTTCATACACAACCACGGAGGTAAGTTGTAAATAATTAACACCACAGGTCATGAACTATGTTTACTGCTTAAATTTCCTTATGGATTCATTCCATCTGTATCAAGTCCAAACTTAATGTTTCTTGGATCATTACCAAAATTCTGGAAGATGGAATCAATTTTTTTCCATTGCAATCCATCTGATGCCTCAACTGACCATCTTTAATACGACTATCTACATGCCATCTAGTGAGCTTTGCATCATTTCCATTAGTGAATAATCGTTTCAACCTTGGAACAATGGGAAGATACCATAACACTTTTGCGGGGGTACCCTTCATTACATCATTGTCAGAATCACCATCCTTCTTCTTGTATCGTGATTCCCCGCATTGTGGATATTCGTGAAAGTTCTCAAATTCTTTCCTGTACAACACACAATCATTCGGACATGCATGAATTTTTTGGTACTCCATACCCATTGGACACAATATCTTCTTAGCATCATAATTGCGAGTTGGCAATATGTTACCTTCAGGGAGCATGTCACTCAACAACTGAAGCAATTCTGTGAAACTTTTATCAGTCCACCCATTCTTTGCCTTCACATTGAACAATTTTAGTACCGCCGACAATCGTGTGAACTTAGTACAATTTGTATACAAAGGTTTTTTTGCATCATTGGACAACTTCTCGTACACATGTGTATGTTGGAAGGCATCTTGTCCAAGCTCACGAATCATTTCCTCCAGCTGATCATCCATCTCTAGATCAACTTCTTCTTTGTCTTCTACACTTGGCATGTTTAATAATTCACCATGCCATGTCCACTTTATGTAACTCTTTAGGAAACCATCACAAAGAACATGTTCCCGAATAACTTCGATCGGTAATCTTCGCTCATTCAAGCGAGTTAACATACGGGCAATAGAATCTTCCATCATTATCTGGAACATTCATCTTAGCAAATTCAAGGAATTGTTCTACTCCACTCTCATATTCATTTGTTGTTCGTCTATAATTGATCCAACTCCGATCCATTGTTACCTTCTGTCACATAACACAACATATAAGTATAGTTTGAGGATGATAACATCCAACATGTTTTGCTGAAATTACGATGTCACGTGATTGGATATTTTAATCTTTCAATAGGAAGTTTTGTCCTACAATGGATCATTTCATGACTGACTCCAATCAAGGCTAACCGTATTGTCTCACATTAGGGTGAGCATAAGCGATGATAGTTTTCACTTAAAATGAAATAACTACATTATAATACAAATCTAATTTTCAAAATCAAAATCACGAAAGAATGCCTACAGAAACACATTCAAATGACTAAACTACTTACAATACGTCTCTAAATTAGCTAAAGGCACCCGTGAACTTCCATCTCTTGATAACATTATTACATACCAGATTCAAAAATGTAAACCTACAATGGCTAAAGCAAGCACAAAAACTTACCTCTTGAAGACCTACAGAGGTGGCAGGTGGCGTGACGTGCAGAGCTGGGTGGGGAGAAACGTACACAGGCGACGGGCACCAACGACAGTAGCAGCAGGCGGCACGACGTACAGAGTTGGCAGGTGGCGTGATGAGCAGAGCTGGGTGGGGAGAAACGTACAAATGCGATGACGTTCGTAGAAGAGAAAGAGAGAACGGGGAGCTCTGCTATGGGTGAAGTGAGAAATGGAGTGTCGCGGCAGGCGTAAAACAGAGGATACTATGTCGGTTGCCCTAACACCCGTCATCAAATACACTTTCTATTTCGGGTAAAATTTAACCGACATAGAAAGTTCACTTTCTATGTCGGGTAAATTTTAACCGACATAGAAAGTGAACTTTCCATGTCGGTTAAGTTTTACCCGACATAGAAAGTGAACTTTCCACTTACCATGTCGGTTACCTATTACCCGACATAAAAAGTTTATGATTTTATTACAAAATTGTCACCGCGCTACATACTATGACGGATGGACTACGACCGTGATAAAAACTCGTCATAGAATGCTATTTTTCCACTAGTGGAGTAGTTATCACCGAGAACGTGCTTAAAATTGGATTCATTTATTCCGACTAGTCACTATAAATTTATTTTAAATCTTCATAAAATATAATGTGTTGAGAAAATTAAAAAACATATATATATATATATATATATATATATATTATAAGATTGTATTATTTTAAATGATAATTGTTCTTACTCCTTATTGTAATCTTTTGTGCATATTATATTTAAATATCAATTTAAGTAGATGAAGACGCTAAATATCCAAAATTCCTTTTTTGCAAGTATCGTTGTCTTATTTCTAAGAATTACTTAAAACACAAACGTTATTGACAATTCAGGTACTTTTAAAGGGACATGATTATCAATATTAACGTTTGCATCTAATATGAGAACTCCCATCATGCTAGATGAACCAATAATGGTTACCTTTTGCATGTCTCCTACCATTTACCAAAATCTCTTTATGAGTTTATTTCCATCGACAATATAAATATTTGTAAAATTATAGTAAGAATAAGAGGAATAAAAAATAAATAAATTTTCTTCTCCTTTTGTATATCCTAAAAAAAATAGTGATGTAAATTACTTGTACATATATAATATTTTTATTTGACCAACTACTTTTATATATATAAAAAAAATGGCACAATAACTTTTTGTTTGAAAAAAACAAAGTTTATTCTATCTAATTAAAATATATTTAACTTCATAAAAAATGGTTTTTAATATAAAATTAGTATTTAAAATTAATAAGATATATTGTATATATAGATTTTTAATAAAAATAAATAATATATTTTATCTCACTTATAAACATCTTAATTAAAAATTTAAGTTTTTAATTTATATATTATATGTTTAATTTAATAACAAAATAAAATATTTTTTAAGAAATAATATTTACAATCAATAAAATATAGAAGCACTCTATCGAATAATATATCTGACATGACGTTAATATTAAAAATATTATAATAAAACTATATATATTTGGTGATAAATATTATAATAAGCTTTATTTTAATATAATTTTAACAATTTTACATTATCATCTAACTTCAATATTAAATAAGAAACAAATTGAATTTGATATAAATAAAAAATATAATAATTATTTTTATTAAATATAAATAAATAAATTTAAAATATAAAATAAATATAATATAATATATATTTTTTAATATATATATATATATATTTTTTTTTATTTTTTTTAATCATACTCCCATGTAAATATATTGGTAACACAATTCGGGGTCTTTGTAAATCCCTAACACGAGTTCGGTTCTAGACAAACTAATTTCACTGTCTATCTCTTTCGACTCCGCTCTTGGAATCTAGTCACTAACGTGGCTTAAATGAGGTGAGTTCCATCTTGTGCTTACCAACTGTGTTAGATTACGCTCAACACTATTCTATCTGTTGTTTATGTCCTGTGTGACCGCGATTCTCGATTCAACTTTAGGTTGATATCTGTAGCCAGGGTTTTAGGGTTCCATCTCAAATTTCACGAAATTATTGTGATTTCGTGCTGTTTATTCAAATCTAATTGATTTTACTGTTAATGATCGTTTTTCCCTCTCCTCTATATGCGTTTCTTGTACTCCTTATGGTTTCTAACTTGTTTTTGCAAGAACCGGTTATTGGTTGGTTGCTGCGAATGGTGAATTCTTTGTGAAGGGTTTTTATGTGATCTCTGTCTTACTCACTTTCTCTTCTTTTGGTTTAGTTTAGGTTGATTTGAGCTATGTTAGTGAATTAGGTAGAATTTGGAAAAGATAGGTTGTGAAATCTTGGAAGTGCAGCAGTGTAGTTCTGTTGTGGTACCAGAATTGGTGTTTGTTTCTTAGTGTTGAATTATTGCTTGATACATTGGATAACTATTGTTTGTCTGATGGTGTTTTGTTTCTTCAGATCAGTTGTTAGGACAGATTGAGTCTTGATAGGTGAATAAAGGGGAGATGCCAAAGAAGAAGAATTGTCTGGTGTTTATGGATGTGTCCTTAGATGGGGATCCTGTAGAAAGAATGGTTTTTGAGGTACATTTTTTTTTGTTGTCTTTATGAATTATCATTTTCACAATGATATATGCAGCAGACTGCAGTAATATTTGTGGACTTTTATCTAACCTGATTGTGCTTCCCTCAGCTTTTCTATGATGTTGCTCCAAAGACTGCTGAAAATTTTCGAGCCTTATGCACAGGTAATAAATTTGACTTCCAGGAAAGATTCATTCAATGCTGATATTTGTTTATTGGACCCTTTCAATGTACAATTCCATGTATTATTACTGTTACTTATTTGTCATCAACTGAACGAGTTATTGGATATGCAATTGCATTTTGCTTTCATGAATTATGCTTGAAAATTTGGAATGTTGCAAATTGTACTTCTATTCCTAATCACTGAATAACTGATCCCCTACCTTTTTTTTTTCTTAAATATGTCATTGCTTGTTCAGGAGAAAGGGGAGTTGGTACAAATTCTGGAAAGTTGCTGCACTACAAGGGTTCATTCTTCCATCGAATTGTAAAAGGCTCCATTGCCCGCGTATGTTGTTTCTTATTTTTTGTGCATGTAGATCATACTTTAGTAGTTCTCTATGTCCTCACATTTTTTGTGGTTAAAAATGGCTTAGTAGTGTTCCATCTTTTAGCCAGTTACCATTGTTTATTCTGTAGGATACAGGGCTGATGATCACAACTGCCTTTCTTGTGATATAGTTTTAAGGTTGTACTTACTAAGTTATATCTTACTCACCCTCATAACTCTAATAAGTCTCATGATGACCAAACACAATTGTATTGAATGTTATCAAGTGATTTTTTTGTTAATGGTTGGTTTTCCTTTTGCAGGGTGGAGATTTTGTCAATCGAAATGGTACGTATTATGTTGATACATGCCTCCTATTATGAATTATTTCACCAGTTTTTGAAGATTGCATTTAATACATTATATTTAGTTATTTTCTTTTTTATAATTTGATCATTCAATTGTCCGACTAACAAGTCTTGTTCCATTTTCATGTTTCCTGTGACAATGGTAATTTATTTTCTAAGTCAATTAGAAAACTGGCAAATAGGGGTGTGAAAATAAGTTTGACTTGATGGGCCGGCTCGAAAGGCCTGAGAAATAGGCTTGACTAGGCTAAAAATATGTGATTTAAATTGAATCAGAATTCTAGTCCTGTCCATTTAAGCCATTGCTACATAGGTTTAAGCTAGGCTAGTACGTAGGCTCATAGAACCGTCCATTTTATAAAATAATAATAATAATTTTTTAAATAAAAGTAATATTATTTTATTAATAAATTAGTTTGATAAGGAATTCAATTATTCTAAGAATAAATAAGTAAATCCTTAACAATCACTTATTCCAGGATATAATGGTTAAAATTAATTATTATTTTTTATCATTAAATTACTAAAAAGAGAATAATAATAATGAATTTAACTCTTCTTTTGAGATTGGATGGATCTATTATCCTATAATTTACATATTAAATCATTATATCTTAAATAAAAATTAATTTTATTAGTATAGATTAAATTTTAAAAATATTTTTTATTTAAATATTTGTTTTAATTAATTGTTTTGACATTTGTTATTTTTTTTTTTTAATTTTCAATCAGGTCAAAATTAACTCGGTAGCCTGTTGGCCTATTAGGTTAAACATTATAGTCTATTTTAAAATATAGGCTAGGTTGAGCCATATAATTTTGTTCTTGGCCCGTAAGGTCAAGTTGGGCCGGGTCACCCTTTTTGACAGCTTAGCAGAGCACCTTTGCATGTATTTATGGGTTGGTTTGTCACTTTGTGGGAAGTGTGAAAGGAATTTGGTTTTCCAATTTTGGTAATTTTTGGATATTACAATGATGTGGCTTGTGGTAGTTTTTAAACTATAGCCATACTATCATATGCTTTTTATCTGTTGTGTAACTTCTTCATTTGTTCTCTTCCTTTTCTTAGTGTGTATTTTGATAAAATTATTCTATGCTCTGGTTTCTATCTTCTTCTTTTACCAAATGATCTTGAACGATTGCAAAGAAAAAGTAGTAGTTAATAATCACATTTGGCCTTCTCTTGTACTGTATAGTTATGTGGTGGAACAGCAGGCATGTCTTTAAACCTATTAAACCTCATTGACAATCATCTCTTATTCTTTGTATGGCATCGCAAATACCCAACATGTTGTTTACTACATCATTCTACACTCCCACATCACTTTTCCCTGTGTGTTTTGCAGGGACTGGTGGAGAAAGCATATATGGTTCCAAGTTCCCAGGTGAGAATACTAAGTCTAGGTCTAGTTATGTTTGTGTCCCTAAGTTATTGTAGTTCTTACATTTTACTTGTGGTTTATTTCAGATGAATCACCTATGCTAAAGCACGATGCTCCAGGCCTTCTTTCCATGCCAGTTGCTGATCGTGACACACATGGTTCTCATTTTATAATCACATTTAAAGCTGATCCTCATCTTGATAGGTTTGCTTATGTGGCTCTTTTCTAATAACATTTAGCACTTAGGTGCCATTTGGATAATTTTACAGCTTATTTGAACTTATCTACTGGAATAACTGACTATCAAGCATTTTAGTACTGTTTGGATGAAATTGACTTATTAAAACTGCTCTTGAAAAACTCATATAAGCTGTCTTTGCATTATTTTTATAAGCTAAAACCTAATGAACACAGGTCTTTGTGAAAGTGGTAACCATTTTTAAATAATTCATTATTAAATTAACGGCAATGTATTGTCAAAGTTTATCTAGTGGGACAAGGCTTTTTTGCATTGTCGAAATTATATTTTTGCTAGTGTTCTCTAAAACATATATTCAAATACCATCTGACTTAATTTAAATGTACTTAAGGAAATTTAGCACTGGACCCTATGTTGCAGGATTTTCAAGTACATGTTGATTGTGTTGTGTTTCTGTGTGGGATCTTTGTCTGTGTCTAATTATTGAGTGGGAGAGGGTGAATTGCCTTATGTGTAGTCATTTTTTCTGAGTGGAATTAAGTTGTCAACTTGCTTATCTTGTTCAATTCTGAGTTAATTTTGCAGGAAACATGTAGTATTTGGCAAGCTTGTGCAAGGGCATGATATATTGAAGAGAATTGAAGATGTAGGTGATGAAGAAGGATTTCCAAGCGTAACTGTTAAAATAATTAATTGTGGTGAACATAATGAGGGTGAGAATTCTTTTGCCCTTTAGGGAGAATACTAATTTCTACCTGTGGTATGAAATATATTATTTGAAGAATTAAATTCTTAATCACCTGCAGAAAATTTCATGTTCAACTAATTGAAATGCTGAAGCATACCATTATGTATTGTTCATTTGAATGTGTTATATTTCATCTAATTATGTAATAATTATATTTAATGTGTTGATTTGAATCTTTACTTTTATAGATGGAAAGAAGATAAATAAGTCAAAAAAGGGAAGAGATGTATCTACTGAAACCAATAGTCCTGAACTGCGTAGGGGAAAGCACAAAAAATCCTCTGGTGACAAAAGGAAAAGGAGAAAGTACTACACATCAGAATCGGATAGTTCCTCAGATTCAGACACGAAATCATCAGAAAGTGATAGTGATTCAGATTCAGATATATCTTCATCATCTTACACAAGTTCTTCCAGTGATGACAGGCGGAGAAAGAGAAAGAGGTCTAGGAAAGATAAACATAGACGTGGAAAAAGAAGAGACAAACAGCGAGAGAAGAGACGAAGGATCCAAGACAAAAGATCAAAGTTTAAATCAAGAAGGTATTAGTATTGATTAAATTTTTGGTTATGATTTATGGATTCCACATTCCAATTATAAATGCTTGCTTGTGATAAACTTATGATAGCCACGTAGAGCTTGTGATCTTGTGGTTTCATGAATTGTGGTCTTTTTATTCTATAAGCATATATTGCATATTGTTTAGTTATGAGTATCATAGCTGTTGTATCACTACATGATGCTGCATTCATTGCTCTTGACATAAACATTTTTTATGTATTGAAGGGGTTATAGATGTCTTTTTTAGTGCAACACAACTTTGAAAAGTCAGCTGACACTGAGATTGTCTTTGGTGTTAGGGAATTGACCCGTCATACCAATTCAGACAGTGAAAATAAGAGTGGCAACAGCTCTGATAGTGAAAGTTGTGGTGCTCAAGTGAAAGAACAGAAGCATAAAGATCATTCTCAGAAACGTGGTAATGTTTTTAGTCATTCATTTTTTAGTTTCTTGTGTATATGAAATATAGTTTATGTATTAAATTATTTTCTTTACTCCACATGTATATTGAATTGTTGCCTGAAGATACAGACAATCGGGGTCAGGTCCCTTCGTGGAGGGGAGGGGTGACTGCCTTGATTTGCCTAACCTTGTATCATTACCTTGTTGATATGATATTTGTGAATACTATTTCTTTTTGCCTTCCATCATTGGTCAGTATGTAAGCTTTTGGAAAGAAATGTGAAGTTTTCGTTTGAACTGTTGTACTTTTTGTCTTGTCTGTCATGTAATTCACTGAAAGCTTCTTCAAACTTGTAGCTTGTGTAAAACGGCTAGGTTGTTGCGTAGATTCTATTTTTGTTAGTTTTCATTTTTTGCCTAGTGTAATATCATTGTCTTTATTCTTCTTCCTTATTTGGTTGCAGCTGAAGGTCAGTCTTCCTTGGCTGTGGAGAAAGAATTACCTCCCAAACTCTTTACAAAGGGGGAGAAACTGGATATGCTAGAGGAGGAAGAATTCCCAAAGGAAAATGGAGAGCGTCATAGCAATGGCATTGAAGCCAACTATAGATCTGACAGAAGTGAAGGGAGGCAGCCTGATGTGATGGATGTTCAACCAGGCAAATCTAGGTCCATTTTCCACTCTTGTCACACCTCAGTTGTTTCTTATGCTTACCATTTCTTCCAGATTTGGTATTTTATTAAAAGTTGATGAGCAGGAGTCAAAGCATGAGTATTAGTCCAAAGCGTGAGAGCAGAAGCCCAAGCATTAGTCGAAAAAGGAGGTTGAGTAGAAGTCCTAGTGGCAGTAGAAGCCCTCGAGCTCCATTACGGAGGAGTTTGAGCAGGAGTCCTGTTAGAAGCATAAACAGGAGTCCAAACAGAAGAATCAGCAGCAGAAGCCCAGCAAGAGGTAGGAAGGGAAAAAGTGTCAGTAGAAGCCCTGTGAGATCTGGTGGATATAGAAGTGTCAGTGCAAGCCCTGTAAGATCCATTTCTCGGATCCACCAGAGGAATTCACCCAGAGCACCATCACGAAGATCAATCAGCAGGAGCCCTGTGAGGAACCACAATCATAGGAGTCTCAGTAGAAGCCCTGTGAGATCTCGTGGTCGTAGAAGTGTCAGTACAAGCCCTGTAAGATCCCTTTCTCGCAGCCACCGGAGTTCACCCAGAGCACGATTACAAAGATCAATCAGCAGAAGCCCTATGAGAACACACAATCATAGAAGTGTCAATAGAAGCCCTGTGAGATCCAGTGGTAGAAGAAGTGTCAGTGCAAGCCCTCTAAGATCCATTTCTCGGGGCCGTCGGAGGACTTCACCCAGAGCACCATCACGAAGATCAATCAGTAGGAGCCCAGTGAAAACTGATTATCACAGAAATATAAGTAGAAGCCCTGTGAGATCTCATGGTCATAGAAGTGTGAGTGCAAGCCCTGTAAGATTACCTTCTCGGGGCGTCCGGAGGAGTTCACCCAGAGCACTATCACGAAGATCAATCAGCAGAAGTCCTGCAAGAGTGTCAAGAAAGAGTATAAGTAGGAGTCCAGTTAGGTCATCAGCCAGAAGCTTGAGCAGAAGCTCTGGCAGGGTCCCTTTGAGAAGCATTAGCCGAAGTCCAGTTAGGATGCCAAGCAGAGGCAATCGCCGTAGTTATTCAAGGAGTCCTCGGAGGAGCTTGTCTAGAAGTGTGTCACCTGGTGTTTCCCCAAAACGTATCCGAAGGGGAAGAGGTTTCAGTGAACAGTACTCGTATGCTAGAAGGTATAGGACTCCTTCCCGATCTCCTGTGAGATCGTACCGCTATAATGGAAGAAGTTACCGGGACAGGTAAATTGATGAAGTTTATAATTTCTAGTTAGTCGTCGTGCTAAGGTGGTATGCTCAGTTAAGTAAACTTTTTTACGCTTTCTGTTCTCAGATATTCAGGTTATAGGAGGTACTCCCCTAGGCGTAATAGGAGCCCACTGCCACGCAGAAGAACTCCACCGAGGTTTTCCTTTTGTTTATTTATTTGTTCCAACTTAACATATGCGATCTTTGAATTTCTTAGTAAATCTTGTTGAGGCACGATTTCTTTGGTTAGACATTTTATTTTCTGAGGCCAAGTGTTATTTCTTTCCTTTGTTTATTAATAATGATTGCACCGTGCATATACGTAGACTTCATATGATTACGTGAAAACCTGTATGTAGGTTCCGGAGTAGGAGGAGCAGGACACCATCTGTATCACGCAGTCCACGTTATCGAGTTCGTCGCTATAGTCGAAGCCGCAGCCCTTTGGGCAGTCGTTCACCTGTTGGTACATATCGACGTCGTGTTCAGAGGAGCAGGTCTCTGTCCCGGAGCCGGAGTCCCTCACGATCCAGGGCGTCAGTAGAATCAGAATCTCCACGAAATGCGAGCAGGAACAGCAGGTCAAGGTCCCCAAGGTCCCGGTCTGAAAGCCCAGATGGGAAGAAAGGCCTTGTATCTTACGGAAATGGTTCTCCCGATTCAAACTAAAGGTGAAATACTAGCGTGTCTAGTGAAATCGTCACCTTCAACATGCTCTGTTTGCTTGCTGGAATTCGCCAACATCTCTTATTTTTCCTTCATAAATCATGCTTTAGAATTTTTTTTTTTCTGTTAAATTGAAATGGCTTGCAAACAAGTAAATATAGTATTAGATTTATCTAGAGACTAGAATGCAGTTTTAGTTGTTTTGTTTCGATGCAGTAACCGAGATGAGCGAGATGAGTCAGACTTGTCACCTGAGGTTATTTCGTAGTTAGTAATTGCGTGAGTTGAATTGTGAAGTTTTGGCCTCCAAAATTACTCTTTGGTTACTATTATTTTTTTTTTGTTATTTATTATCTTTGTTTGATGGAACATATCATTATGTTCTGATTACTGAAATGAAACTAGCATGTAATAAACAACTTACCTAGAGCCGATTTCTCTCAAGAAAAATTTACTCTAAATAACACATTTTTATATTTTTTTAATTTTTAGTTTAATTTTTTATAGTTTATAAAATAATTTAATTATTATAATTAAATATTATTTGAATGTGATTATAACTATATGAAAAATATTATTATTAAAACATAATATTATTTTTTAAATTAATTAAATTTAAATTTAATAATATTAAACACTAGTTATATTTGTACATGAATAAAAATATACATTGTATGTGTGTGTGTTAGAGCATAGTGATGTGTGTGAATTGAACAATAATACTATGTATTCGAACGAGACCACGGGAACAATTCTATTTACCTCCTGAACCCTATGTATGAGTCAATGTTAGTATTGGTCAATCTAATTACGATTTTGTTAGTGGGTTTGAGGTAATTCATCACCTAGTTTAATTAAAAAGTGTTTGATTTCTATTATTTTTTTATGTTTGATATAATTTAATCCAATTTTCATTTGGATGGGTGAAATCAAGATAGACTATAATTTGTTTTATTGAAATTTATAATTTTCAAATGTTTTTGTGTAATTTTTTTCGATAATAGATTATATAATTGTTATAAGTAATATTAATGAAGAAGGTATATATGCCTTGTGAAACGAAAAACATCTCTTATAATAAAACTAAATATAATTTGTTTAATTTAATTGAAGTAATAACATGATTCGGCAAACATAATCTGTCTAATTCAATTGAAGCAAATAACATAATTAATCAAATATAATGTGTATAAACTAATTTAAGATTTCAAGACAATAAGTCATAACATAATTTCTTTAAACTAACCAATCAGAATTTAAAAAGAAAAAATAATAATGAATATAATTTAATGTTTAAATTAATAAAAGTTATATATGAAATCTACTCAAAGTCTCAAACACTACAGAATACAAAATATTCTAATTAATCATTATTAACATCAAGTGGATTAATAAAATGTGCAAATTGAAACTTATAAATTATTTTTTCTTTAAGAAAGAATGATTCCAATTCCTGATAATTTTAGTCTTTACACTACTCTTATTAATAGTATTAGTTTTAAGAGATAAAATATTTAATGCTAGACTATAACATTTTAAATATTTAACATAAAATATTAATTTTTATTCACATTCTAAATAATTAAAAAACGGACTAATAATTTTCATGTATGATTCTTTTATATTTCCCTTTAATATAATTTGAGACGCCAATTAAAACTTTATTTGTTACGAGACTAAAAAGAAACTGTGAAAGCAATCATGTATCCAACTTCTCGTTTCAAAAAATGGTCAATATATCTAGTCATGCAAGAAAAACACATTATACTTATTTTCAAAGTAAAAAATCTACCTAATTCATTTGCTCCTAATCATGATTTTTCTTCAAATTGATTATTCAAATTCTCATCTTTATCACCATTGTTTATCTTATTTCTTACATTTATCATCCAAATTTTTCACCATCTCTTTACTTTTATCAACATTATACATTTTCTTGAAACAAAATTGAATGTAGACAAATTTAAAATATGATCAAGAAATATAATTATAAACAAAAGACAATTAGTCTTATTATATTTTTCCAATACTTAATAAAGCTTTATTGCATATTAGGTATTATTTTTTTTATCCTTTATTATCTTTGTATCTCTACTTATTCAAGGATTTTTGAATAATAACTAATAATTAATATCATGCAAAAAAAATCTAAAAAAGAAAAGAAAGTGTTACCTCATAGACAATGTTCAAAAAAACTCACAAGTTAAAAACACGTTTAATCATCTAGTTTAGGACATTCTCCTTTGTTATTAAGGATCAAACATTCATGCAGCCTCATCATATTTAGAATTGATAAAAAACTTATTATACTTTTCAACAACCTCTAACATAAAATAAGTTGATTTCAACTAGTTGGCACATTAAGACATAACATACCTTGAAATTTAGTCTAACTTCTTCCACATATCTCTTAAAAATACCCTACCTATATGGGGGAAGATCTCACGTTAATTGGAAAAGACGAGTGGTAGAGCTAAATTTTAAAAGGGGGTTCATGATATGAATCTCAATAGTACAAGAGATGATTTAAGATCTTTAGGGTTAGAACTTTGTAAAAAATTTAGAAATTTAGTGATAAAGTGGAAGGAAATAATCATTATTCTCAAGGAAGACAACTCACAAAAGATGTGAAAGTCCTTTGATACAACCCAGAGGTTCTTGAATCACTCAAGAATTTAGGAGAATCACTCTCACTGAGATAAAAGAAATAAACTATTATATTTCTGAATAAAATTCCACTTATTATTTTTGATAAAAACGGTTCAGCCTATATAGAAGTTTTGTCATCAGAATTACAAATATTCAATAAAGGGAAATAAATGCTAATAATAATTCATTAACCTAAGAATTGAAAACTACTTAATGACTGATTGTAACTAAAATTGTGGCAACCAAAAGTCAATCAGCTATATACCCTTTTGGTCTCCCAAAGACTGATAACCAAATTTCCTATGCTCTAACCCTTATCATCATAGGTCATGTTCATGTCAGGTCTACCTCGAAAGTAAATACTCATCCATAAAACTTTGATATGGTTCAAACTTCATATAGGTTCTATGAATTTCATCTTGTTAATAGAATAATTCCAAATTTGTATAAACTTTCTATGATCATGCATCAAATTATCAATATCTAACATTTTCATATTCAATCCTCATAATTTTGGAACAAGGTGGTTAGATAGGTTGATCAATAATATTTTTCAACATTGCTCATCCATCCTGTTGAATATAGAAGAAATAGAGTTTGTGATTAATCTCCCTTGTGTATAAATCACACATAGGGTAGTCTATTTATAGTAGAGAGATACAACTAAAAGAGTAACTGAAAGTAACAGAATAAACAGAAGATATTGTTTGATATTATGGTTAATATCTAACAATATCTTAACAATATTAAATAATATCTAAACAATATCTAACACTCCCCCTCAAGCTGGAGCATACAAATCGTATGTGCCAAGCTTGTTACAAATATAATCAATTCTAGGACCCCGTAAAGATTTAATAAAAATATCTGCTAACTGATCACTTGAGTTAACAAACTCAGTCTTGATGTCTCCAGACATAATCTTTTCTCGAATGAAATGACAGTCAATCTCAATGTGTTTGGTCCTTTCATGAAAGACAGGATTAGAACTAATATGAAGAGTAGCCTGATTGTCACACACAAGTGACATTTGAGTGACATCTCCAAATTGTAACTCTCTAAGCAATTGCTTGAGCCAAACAAGTTCACAAGCAGCTGATGCCATAGCTCTATATTCTGCTTCTGCACTAGATCTTGCCACAACACTTTGTTTCTTACTTTTCCATGAGACCAAGTTACCACCAATGGAGACACAATATCCAGATGTAAATCTTCTATCCGAAGGAGATCCTGCCCAATCAACATCTGAGTAACAAACAACTCTTGTATGGTTATTAGAATCATATAACAATCCTTTTCCAGGAGATCCTTTAATATACTTTAAGATACGAATGACTGCATTCCAATGATCTTCACATGGGGAATTAAGAAATTGACTTACCACACTGACTGCAAAGGAAATGTCAGGACGAGTAATTGTAAGATAATTCAATTTTCCAACCAATCTTCTATACTGCTCAGGATCAGGTATAAGCTCCCCCTGATTTGGTAAAAGTTTAGTATTGGGATCCATGGGCGTATCAACAGACTTTGAATTCATCAACCCAATTTCCTCTAAAATATCCATGGCATACTTCCTCTGAGATATAACAATACCATCATTGGATTGTGCCACCTCAATACCCAAGAAATATCTAAGTTTGCAAAGATCTTTGGTCTGAAAATGGTGACAGAGATGTTGTTTCAACTGAGAGATGCCATGGTTGTCACTACCTGTAAGAACGATGTCATCAACATATACTATCAAGTAAACACATCCAACACTTGAGTGTCGATAAAAGACAGAGTGATCTGCTTCACACTGAGTCATACCAAATTGTTGAATAACCTTGCTAAACTTTCCAAATCAGGCCCTAGGAGACTGTTTTAAGCCATATAGGGATTTGCGAAGACGACATACCATCCCAGAAGACTCCCCCTGAGCAACAAACCCAGGAGGTTGCTCCATATAGATTTCTTCTTGCAAATCACCATTGAGGAAAGCATTTTTAACATCTAGTTGATAAAGAGGCCATTGTTGAAGAGCGGCCATGGCGATAAATAAACGAACAGAAGTCATCTTTGCCACAGGGGAAAATGTATCTCCATAATCCAACCCAAAAATTTGAGTATAACCTTTGGCCACAAGACGAGCTTTGAGGCGATCAATAGTACCATCAGGTCAAACTTTGATAGCAAACACCCACCTGCTGGTGGGCCCATAACCCACAGGTCCCAGGATCGTAACCTGGCTCTGATACCATGTTGAATATAGAAGAAATAGAGTTTGGGATTAATCTCCCTTGTGTATAAATCACACATAGGGTAGTCTATTTATAGTAGAGAGATACAACTAAAAGAGTAACTGAAAGTAACAGAATAAACAGAAGATATTGTTTGATATTATGGTTAATATCTAACAATATCTTAACAATATTAAATAATATATAAACAATATCTAACACATCCTTGAAAGATGAGTATGTAATTTTCTTCTTAGATATCTTTAAAGCTAAACTTGATTTTTTTTTTTCACATTTTAACATCAAAATAGAACATCATAAAACATTAAAATAAATAACTAATTTATAACAAATAAAAAACTTATATCAATATATCAAATTTTAACATTAGACTATACATACTAATTTGCAATAATAATGAACAAAAACAATAAAGAAAATAATATTGTTTACTGATTCTTTATTTTAAGAAAATTATTATACGAGATCTCCTTTTATTTTTTAACTTTTACCTTTCTCTAATTTAAAAATATGCAAAATGTGAACAAAATATAACAAGTTAAATAACATAAAATTACAAATTTTATGTTATAAAATGAAACTATAAGAGGTAGAAAAATAAAGAGAAAATCTCAAAAATTTATGTTATAAGATAAAATCATGAAAGAGATAAATATGAAAGTGAATGAGTGGTAAAGAAAAAAAAGAAGAAGTAGAAATATGAAAGAAAAGAAGTAACTGTGTGATATAAAGAGATTAAGTGAAAAGTTGGGAGAAGAAAAATAAAAGTACGAATATAGAAGAAAAAAGAGAAAAAAAAATGTAAGTACAAATGTGTGGAAAAATAAAAATTTATATTAATTATAAGTAAAAAGGTTAAAAGGAAAAAGATAAAAAGTTTAATTTTATTTATATTTAAAAAATAATTTTTATTTAATTTTTAAAATTAATTACTATATATAAAAAAATATTATTTTTAGGCTATGAGCACCCTCACTAAATCCATCCTAGAAAACACTACATGTATTTGAACTCTCCACTTAACTAAGTTTAATCATTCCTAACACTTACCTAGTCCAACATGAAATGCCTGTTAGCACTTGCATTATCAAGTATTACTACAAAACCATTTTTTTTTATCCCCTATTCTTTCAAGCAATTATCTAGTATTTGGGGAAGAGCTCACAAACTTAAAAAAACTCATATTTTATTTATGAATTAGGGAACACTGCATATGTATTAACTCTCCTATTAATTAAGTTCAATCATTTCTAACAGTTACACCTCTATTAACACTTGCATTATCAAGTGTTACTACATAACCAAAATGAATGTAATTATACCATGAAACATGAATAATGTTCATGTTCACAATTCAATAATAATAGTCTATTACATACAAATTAAAATAAAAAACATAAATAAACTATTATTTAGGATCACAATTTTTTTTATAATCAAATTCAATTTCTTTTAAATCTCATGAAGTTATCAACAATTCATCACTAGCAACTTACATATTTTGTATGGTTTCACCCCATAATAATAAAGATATTTTAATATTGTTAGTCATGAATCCAAAGTAGAAAGCATAAAAGAAGAAAATGCCACTGGAGACTATGCACGTAGAGACACCACAAACATAAGTGCGAAGATTAGGGTTCGTAAATGATTTTTAAAAACCAGTATTTTTATATGAGGGTTATTTTACATAACATAATTTACAGCATCAATACTATTAATAATATATTTAAAAAGAAAAATTACTTAAATAAAATGGAAGTTTATTTATCCAATAAACATGTTTATTAATACTAATGAAAAATAAATTTATTTTTCATAATACAGTTATTTTTCTCTCTTCCTATATTTTTTGTTATTTTTTTTGTCTTTTTTAGTGTTTGTTTTATTTTTACTCTTGTTCTCTTTTATTTTTCTATCACCTCATATTATTTTTCTAATTAAAAGTACTATGTTAAAAATTGATAAAATAAGTCTTTTATTATTCTGAAACAAATAAAAATATTTAAATTATTTTAAAATATTATAATTTAATATATTATATTTAAAAATATTATATGATAAATTTGAGGTATAACAAATATTATTTTTATATTATAATTATTAAAAAAATTAAATATTTATTTTAAATTATTTTTTTTAATAAATATTTTTTAAATTACCTAATTTGATTAATCATTATTACTTAACTTAATTATAACTAGATTAAATTATTGAATAAAAAATTACATTTAACTCATTAATATTTAATATTTTTTAATTAGATAATTAATTAAGTTATTATGATAAATTAATTTTGAATTAATAATTTTCTATCATCATAATTTTAAATAATTAGTTAATATCTTTTTATTTTCATGATTTATAATTTACTTTAACATATTTTTATTAAATTTTAATATATTAATTTTAATATTAGAAGAATAAGTGAGAGAGGGGTGAGAAAAACAAAATGAACATGAAGTAAAAAAAGAGAGAAAAATAAGAGATGAATGAGGAGAGGGAAAAAATATAAAAATTTATGAGGAAAGAAAAGAAAATGAACAATAAAGAATTTAATTTAATAAATAAATTGATAGATATTCTATCTAAATATTTTTTTAAATATATTATTGATAAGATTGATTTAATAATAAGAGTTGAAATTATAAAAATATAAATTAAAATATATTAATGTAACTCATTTATAAAATAATAATAATAAATATTTTTTTATACTATTTCAAGAATTGTAAATTAAAATTAATTTTTAAAATCATTAGCAATTGAAGTGTAAATAATTTTAAAGGATTTAAAAAAAAATGCAATGTAAAGAAAAATGCTAAACTATTAGCACTGTTTTGAACAAATTTTTTTTATTAGTTAAAGATAATTATATATTTTTATCTTATAATTTTTAATTAATAATAAGATGTGTGTTAGAAATATATTACATAAATAATTTTTATCACATACCAAACTAATGATTGAGTAAAAATTTGTAGGTACCATAACTTCTTTGGTCACCTTGGATTATTCAATATCTTATATTATATTTTAATATAATATAATAATAATAATTTAAATATGGTTATTTACATTAAATAAATATTTTGTTTATTTATTATTATTATTATTATTATTATTATTATTATTATTATTATTATTATTATTGTAATAATAAGGAAGTGTAGATTGGCAGTAGGATAAATAGTGGTATCAACTAATAAGTACTGAAAATTTTGTTCACCTTTGGGCATCTTTCATTTCTCTGTTCTTAATTAGAGGCTTAGGTGGGGTGAGTTTCCACCACCTGGTTCCTCATTTCATTTCTTCACCGACTCTATTAAGGTTGGGGACTCTGGCTAGGGTTTAGGGTTCCATTTCAAGTTCCACGCAACTACTACCTTTTCGAAACTTTTATTCGAATCTCTATAGTTCATTTTACAGTAAATGCTTGTTTTGCCCTCTCTTCGATCTACGTTTTTTCAACTTATTGTGGTTTAGCTGTTTGTGCATGAATCTGTTATTGTTTTGGTGTCAAGAAGTGCGAAATTCTCTGCTAAGAGTTTTATGTGATTTATATGTTGCTTATTCTCTCGTTTCAGTTTAGTTTGGGGTTGAGTTGAGTTATGTTAGTGAATCAGGTAGAATTTGAAAAAAATATGTTGAGAGCTTGTAAGTGCAGCAGGTAGTTCTGTTGTTTTAACTGGATTGATTTTTTGTTTGCTTAGTCACTAATTAATGCCTGGTATAAGTGGATAATTGATGTTTATGATGTTTTGTTTCTTCAGATCAGTTGCTAAGACAGATTAAGTGTGGGTAAGTAAGTGCCCAGCTGATGGCAAAGAAGAAGAATTGTCTGGTGTTTATGGATGTGTCCATTGATGGGGATCCTGTTGAAAGGATGGTTTTTGAGGTGCTTTTATAGTCTTCATGAATTGTCATTTTTTATGATGTATGGAGTAATGTTTGCAGTATTTGATCTAATTTTTGGTTGTGCTTCCCTCAGCTCTTCTCCGATGTTGCTCCAAAAACTGCTGAAAATTTTCGTGCATTATGCACAGGTAATAAATTTGACTTGCATGAATAATTCATTAATTCACCTTTTTCAATTTTTGCTTGTTAGATCCTTTCATTGGAAAATTTCATCTATTACTTATTTATCTCTTATCAACTGAACAAGATCCTTTCATTGGAAAATTCCATCTATTACTTATTTATCTCTTATCAACTGAACAAGATCTTTGATATGAAATTGCAGTTTGCTTCCATGAATTGTGCATGGAAAATTGGGACTTTATAAATTATCTTTCTAATAACTGACTAACTGAATACCCTACCCCACTGATTTTTTTGAAATATGTCATTGTATTTTCAGGAGAAAGGGGCGTGGGTCCAAATACTGGAAAAGCACTGCACTACAAGGGGTCATTCTTCCATCGAATTGTGAAAGGATCTGTTGCCTGGGTATGTTGTTTTATTTTTCTGGCCTGTAGATTGTACTTTAGCAGTCTTCTATGTCTTCACATTTTGTGGTTAAAATGGCTTAGTAGTGGTCCCTCTTTTAGCCAGTTACTGTTGTTTATTCTGTAGGGTACAGGGCTGATGGTCACGACTGCCTTTCTTGTGATATAGTTTTAAGGTTGTGTTTACTAAGTTATATGTTATAACTGTCGTAATTCTGATAGGCCTCATGATGACAAAACACAATTTGTATGAATTGTTATTAGTGATTGTGTGTTAATGGTTGGTTTTCTTTTTTCAGGGTGGTGATTTTGTAAATCGAAATGGTACGTATGGTGCTGGTACATGCCTCTTATTAAGAATAATTTCACCATTTCACCAGTTTTTAAAGATTGCATTTAATACATCATACGTAGTCACTATTTTTTTTTTGTTTTTGTTTTTTTATCATTTGATCATTCAGTTGTCGGAGTTGCAAGCCTTGTTCCATTTTCATATTTCCTGTGACAATGGTAATTCCTTTTCTAAGTCAATTAGGAAACTGACAAAGCTCCTTGGCATTTATATAGATTGGCTTGTCCTTGAGTGGGGCTTATGGAAGGAATTTTATTTTTTTATTTTGGTTAATTATTGTATATTACCATGATGTGGCATGTGATAATTTTAAAATTATAACCATACTATCATATGCTTTTATCTGTTGTGTAAATTCTTCATCTTTTCTCTTCTTTTTTAAAGTGTCTATTTGTTAAATCATGCTATGCTGTGGTTTTTATTTTCTTCTTTTATCAAATGATCTTGAACCATTGCAAAGCAAAATAACTCTTGAATAATCATATGAATAGTTATTAAAATTGCATGTCAACTTGTAAAAGCCTACAAGTTTACATTCCCCAACCTGTTTAACTCTCAAACAGACTTGTTTTTGAGTAGGCTTTGGGTAAACTCAAGTGAAATTGTGTAGACTGAACCAAACTCATGATTTCATGAATGAGTTGGTGAGTTCCATTGGGTGAAATTTTTTTGTCCACTGTGCCGTCTGTTGGGGCATTTTGATTATTATTAGTTTTTTCAAAATAGTTAGGACTCCTCTTATGTTCTCGCAGTCAAACATGTTTTATAGTATCCCAATTTTCACCCTTGATTTCTGTTCTCCTTAGCGTTCTCCGTGACATGAATCTTCGCTGAAGACAACTTTGTTTAGCAATACCCATTGAAGGCAATGAAACAGCAATGACCATCGACACCCATTCTTCTTCCAAGTTCCATTCAAGTTCAATTATCTATTTTTTTTTTTTTTCAATTTATTATTTGCTCTCTGCAACTGGACCCAGGCTTGTTTCTTTTTGTGATTTTATTTTCATGACATTATATTAGTGATATTTAAAATATTTCTATATGATACTAATTATATTAGTGATATACTTAAATTTTTTTTATGTTATATGAAGTTATATTGTGGAATTTTATATTAATATGATTTTATCTTTATACATGGTTTGGGTGTAATTTAACTTTATCTTGCTTTAGTGTACTACAAAATATGCTGCTTTCTGTTTGTTCCTGCCATGAGTCTCCTCCAACCCATTGGGTCACACTTGCGCTACTGAGATTGCAGTTGATATGATGAGTTTTTCACATGGTTGGATTGAATATGGGTTCTTCGCACATTGATCATTCCCACAATGTGTGGTGCAGGGTGTCTAACAAGGACATCCCATCAAGTTACTGTGCTGCTTTATTATTGTGGTTTGCTACTTTCTTTATCATGGGGTTGAAATATTTAATTATCATAAGTATTCCAATATTATTTTTATATCAAATAAACTCTTGTGAGTTTCCGTGTTTTTTTACCAATCAAGTTTACATAGCCTTCGTGAGTTTATTTAAACACTCAAGTTTAATAACCTTCTTCACATTTAGCCTTCTCTTTTACTTGTTGTTAGTAATGTGGCTGAATGATTTTCATTAAACCTGTTAAATCTCATTGACAGTCATCTCTTACTCTTTGTATGGCATCCCAAATGCAGCACATGCTGTATACTAATTATATTATTCTATGTGATGTTACTCTATCCTCCCACATCACAATTTCCTGTGTTTTGCAGGTACTGGTGGAGAAAGCATATATGGTTCCAAGTTCCCAGGTGAGAATGCTAAGTTGTGGCCTTGACCTCATAATGCACTGCATGGATTTGGAACAGTTATGTTTATGTATATAAGTTCATGTAGTTCTTACAAATTTTACTTGTGATTTCTTTTAGATGAATCACCTAGGCTAAAGCATGATACTCCAGGCCTTCTATCCATGCCAGTTGCTGTTCGTGACACTCATGGTTCTCATTTTATCATTACTTTTAAAGCTGATCCCCATCTTGATAGGTTTGCTTTTCTGGCTCTTTTCTAATGGCATTTACTGTATGTTCGGTTGAGAAAAGAAAAAGGAAAGATTTTGTATTGTTTGGTTGTAACTTGTAAGGAAAGAAAGTTAGAGTGGAAAGTGTACTTGTTTATATGAAGAGAAAATGATAAGGGAAGGAAGGGAAATTGTCATTTAAAAATAATAATAAATAATTAAGTAATTGTACAATGACAAAGTTATTCATATATTTGTTTTAGAGAAAGATGAAAGATGGGAGATTTTGAAAAATACCACTTTTCTGTACATTTTCTACTATTTTCTCCAAATATTTAGGTGAAAAGTAAAAAATGTGGGACCCATTTGAATAATTTATTTACAGCTTACTTGAACTTATCTACTGCTATAAAGGACTGTCAAGTGTTTTAGTACTGTTTGGATAAAATGAACTTTTAAAAGCTGTTTTTGGATTATTTTAATAAGCTAAAAGCTATCTAACCAAGGTCTTTGTGAAAGTTAAAATCAGTTTAAATGGTAGCTACTTTTAAATATTTCATTAATTTGATTAATTTAGCTGTATTGTATTGTCAAAATTCTAGTTTTGCTTAAGTGTTTCTCCAAATATACATTCAAAGGCCATTTGGCTTAATTTAGAATGCGCTTGAAGCAATGGAACAGTGGACCTTATGTAGCATGATTTTCTCAATTTAAATACATGTTTATAGTACTGATTTTCCTTATGCATTTAGTTATTATTTCTGAGTGGAACTAAATGATCGACTTGCTTATCTTGGTTCATTCTGATTTAATTTTTCAGGAAACATGTAGTCTTTGGCAAGCTTGTGCAAGGGCATAATATATTAAAGAAAATTGAAGATGTGGGTGATGAAGAAGGACTTCCAAGCGTAACTGTTAAAATAATTAATTGTGGCGAACATAATGAGGGTGAGATTTCCTCTGCCCTTAATGGAGAATCTTAAGTTCTACCCTCCATATGAAATATATTATATGAATAATTAAATTATTAATCATTTGTTAAAAATTTCATGTTCAATTATTGAAATGCTGAAGCAAAGCATTGTGTATTGTTGTTTGACGTAAATGTGCCCTATACCAGCTGGTTATGTCATTTTCAATTTTCTTTTTATTTGTTACTTTTTACCTTCGTAGATGGAAAGAAGATAAAGAAATCAAAAAAGGGAAGAGATGGGTTTTCTGAAACCAATAGTCATGAACTGCATAGGGGAAAGTACAAAAAATCTTCAGGAGACAAAAGGAAAAGGAGAACGTACTATTCATCAGAATCTGATAGTTCCTCAGATTCAGACAAGCAATCTTCAGAAAGTGACTATGATTCTGACTCAGATATATCTTCATCATCTTACACAAGTTCCTCCAGCGAAGACAGGCGGAGAAAGAGAAAGAGATCTAGAAAAGATAAACATAGACGTGAAAAAAGAAGAGAGAAACATCGAGAGAAGAGACAAAGGAAACAAGACAGAAGGTCAAAGCGTAAATCAAGAAGGTACTGATTCTAATTCTTGATTTATATGTTCGACCTTCCAATTATAGATGATTGCGTGTGAAGAACATATAATAGGCATGTAGTCTAGATATTGTGGTTTCACGAGTTGTCGTTTATTTATTTTATTCCATAAGCATATGAATATCACAGATATCTTACTACATGAAGCTGTATTCTTGCTATTGACATGAACATTTTATGGGCATTGAAGGGTTTGTAATTTATTTTTTAATGAAAGAAGTCCTACTACACGGACTCAAAAAGTTGTCTGCCACTGAGATTGTCTTTGGTTTTAGGGAATTGACCAGTCATACTGATTCAGATGAAAGTAAGAGTGGCAACAGCTCTGGTGGTGAAAGTTGTGGTGCTCGAGCAAAAGATCGGAGGCATAAAGATAATTCTAAGAGACCTGGTAACTTTTTTAGTTATTCATGTTTTAGTTTATTGTGTACACAAAATATACTTTATGTGTTAAATAATTTTCTTTTACCTTGTCTCTGAAAAACCAAAATCCTGAAATATTAATTACACTTTTGTAAAATGGTGAATTTTTGTAATGTCCTAGTTTTGGGTTTAATTGTATATGAGTCCTCGCCTGAAGGTAAAGGCTGTTAAAAAAGGGTTAGAATGACTTAACACAACCTAAGAGGGGGTGAATTGGGTTTTAAAGAATTCTTTTTTAAAATCTAAAATTGCCTTGATCTTTCCAAGTTAAAAACAAAAATTGATGAATCTTTTTCTGTGAATCTAATTGAAATAGAATGTAATGTGTTGCAATTGTTTTTAAAACATGAAGATAAAAAAAGAAAAGATAAGAACACAGATTTATACTGGTTTGATTCTGCAAAATCTACCTCCAGTTATCCAAGTAACCATAGCTTAACTTTTCACTATAAACTTTCAAAGATTCATATTACAAGCATTCACCTATGAAATCTAAACCTAAGAACAAGATGCAGATCTTGAAAAACAAACCTTTTAACAAGATCTAACCAAACAAAAATTGAAAATGCTGTCTTCATAATTTTCAAGTAATCTTGATGATGCTCTCCTCACAATCATCAATACCTAAACAAGCCTTACGAAAGGAACAAAATCACCTGGATATTATTTGTACAAATTTATCAATTCCTATATAGCCAAGATGACTTAATCTTTGAATATGATTCTCACAAAAATGATTCACCACCTTGAGAGCGGTTTCAATGCCCACATCAACTCTCTTTTTCTAAATTTAATTGTATTTCAAAAATATGTTTAATTGACAAAAGTTTTCTTCAATTTAAAGATCTAAAACAGTTTTATCTGATTTAGATAATTGCTTAGAGAAAAAATTAATCGATTATTTTGGTGCAATATAAAAACTAGCTATATAATTGATTAAGTATCAATATACTTAACGTTAAGAAATAGGAGAATATAGTTTGGAGGGCTTAATCACCCCTTTTAATCATCTTCTATTTATGTTGAAAAGTCTAATAGAAAAGAGCATAAAAGATCTAAGGTCGCACTAGATATCTAGGTACAAAACTAGGTACAACAGTAGGACAACTGGTAGATGTTTCCAACACATTACACGTAGATTTAATAATTATTCTAACACTCTTCCTCAAGCTGGAGCATACAAATTGTATGTACCAAACTTGGAACAAATGAACTCAATCCGAGGTCCTCTTAAGGACTTGGTCAATATATCTGCAAGTTGGTCATTTGATCCAACAAACTCAATACAAATTTCTTTGGACAATAATTTTTCTTGAACAAAATGACAGTCAATTTTTATGTGTTTGGTCCTTTCATGAAATACTAGATTTGACACGATTTGGAGAGCAGCTTGGTTATTGTTAAGGTTCCAACATAAAACCAATTGGCTATATGTGGAGTAGCCTAACATGTATTTAAACCATACCAAATGATATGAGGTAGGCGATGTGGGACTTTCAACACACCCCCTCCAACGAAGCCTGCCGGACCAGGCAAAGGGTACTTTTGACCCAACTAAAGGGCAACTTTTGGCCCATTACAATAACCGGAAAGATGTTAGGCTTTGGCTCTGATACCATGTTAAGGTTCCAACATAAAACCAATTGGCTATATGTGGAGTAGCCTAACATGTATTTAAACTATACCAAATGATATGAGGTAGGCGATGTGGGACTTTCAACAGTTATCACAATATATTTTCATGGTCTAGACTTCACAAAAATTAAGCTTTCGAAGGAATTGTTTTATCCATATAAATTCACAAGTAAGAGATGCCATTGTCCTGTATTCAACTTCAGCAATTGATCTGGCTACTACATTTTGCTTCTTAGTTTTCCATGAGATAATATTTCGTCCAAGGAAAACACAATATTTCGTAGTAGAGTGTCTATCAGTTGGGGAGTCTGCCCAATCAGCATCACAGTATCGGGAGACTTGGACATTTCCTTTATCTTCAAATAGCAAACCTTGCCCTGGATCTTTTTTGAGGTACCTTAAAATACGAATGATGACATTTCAATGGCCAATACATGGGGCCTGCATGCATTGACTAACCACTCCAACTGCAAAAGATAGATCAGGTCTCGTAATAGTAAGATAAATTAGCTTTCTAACTAGTCGCCTATATCTTTCTGGATCAGGGAATGATTCACCTTCTTTCATCATTAGTTTTTTATTTTGGTCCATAAGACTATTTATTGGCCTACAATCAAGCATACCTGTCTCTTGTAGGATGTCAAGAGCGTATTTCCTCTGAGAGATAACAACCCCATCTTTTGAATGAGTTACCTCAATGCCCAAAAAATATATAAGACTCCCAAGATCCTTGGTTTGAAAATGTTTGCACAAGTAATCCTTCAATTGAGATATTCCGACCACATCATTTCTTGTAATGACTATATCGTCAACATAGACTATCAAGTAAATACATTTCTTAAGATGGGTATTATAATAAAAAACTGAATGATTTGCTTCACCCCAAATTTTTTTTGGTGTGACCCATCCTTTTACATTATGTACACTGAAGACGCCCTCAACCACCACATCCTCCCCTAGTGCCACGTCCTCCTTTTCTTTGTGTGACAACCATGACAGATGGTTCTACCAGTTCATGAACTTCCTTGCTTTGAGGCGTTGGGACTCGAAGGAGGCGTGTGGTCAAGCTATCCATGGAAGGGACCTCATGATGGGTAAGAAGTTGATCTTGGAGATGATCAAAGTCTAGGTGTAAAGCACGAAGATTGTACTTCCAAGAGCATCTTTAGCTCTTAAACTGCAAATTGTACTTCAGTCATGAAAGATACTATATCATGGTCAGTTTGTTTGAGAGATGCAAGTCTGTTGGCAGAATCATAAAGACGTTAAATATCATTTGCATAAATGTCTTATGCTTTCTTCCAAAAAAGATGACAAGTTTTAAAGGCTCTAAGGGAAATCAAAAGCCTCAGTTCCACAGTTTGCCATAGCAGGGCACACAACTGAAAATCAACTTGCTTCCACTGCTCAGCCTTTTCAGGAGGCACATGACTTCCATCTTTCTTAAGGTGGTCATGATGACCTTGGCCAAAGAACCATATTTCGACAAATGCAGCCCACAAAAGGTAATTTTTTCCATTTAGTTTCTCGGAAGTAATGGAAGGACTTCCAGAGAATGAAACAACAACTCCGGTAGTCATTTTTGTTGATAGAAAGCCAAAAAACTAGGGCAGAGAGACTCCTAAGGTGACCATTGCTAGGATGACTTTTGGACTTTGCAAAAATGAAGTTTTGAGGGTTAGATCGGGAAGGGAAGGCTCCGGCGATACCCACAAAGGTGGCACGACAACATTCAGACAGGGAGAGGGTAATGCGTGGGTGACACATGCCTGATTACAACCGATTTTGATTAGGCGTGTGGGAGGGAACTGGCTTCCGAGACCGATAGGGTTGGCTGTTGCTCGGAGAGGCGATCTAGATCCGGTGGTCGTCGGAAGAAACTGTGACGGTGGACGACGAACGGTGGTCTGGGTTTGGTACCTACTTCAAGGGAAAGGGACTGCTTTGATTTGGCTAAACTTGTAATATTATCTTTTTTATGTGAATACTTTTGTTTCTTTCCTTCCATCAATTGATCATAAGTGTAAAATCGGAAAGAAATACGAAGTTTTCCATTGAGTTGGCAATGTAAAACAATTATTACTTTTGTATATTTTGTTATGTCTGTCATGTAAGGTTACATAAATGCAGCTTCTACTAACTTCTAGCTTGTGTAAAACGACAATGCTATTGTATAGTTTTCATTTTTTGGCTAGTGTGCAATGTCATGTCTTTTGTCTTCCTTATTTTGTTGCAGCTGAAGGTCAGTCTTCCTTAGTAGTCGAGAAACAATTACCTCCCAATGACCTTAAAAAGAAGGAGAAACTGGATATGCTAGAGGAAGAATTACCAAAGGAGAATGAAGAGCGATATAGCAATGGCATTGGAGCCAACTATAAATCTGACAGAAGTGAAGGGAGGCAGCCTGATGTGATGGATGATCAACCAGGCAAATCTAGGTCTACATTACATTCTTGTCACACATCTGTTATTTCTAATGCTTACCATTTTTCAAGATCTGGTATTTTATTAAAAGTTGATGAACAGGAGTCAAAGCATGAGCATTAGTCCCCGGAGTGCGAGCAAAAGCCCAAGTAGTCCAAAAAGGAGCGCAAGCAAAAGTCCAGGTTGCAGTGGTAGCCCTCGGGCTCCATTACGCAGGAGTTTGAGCCGAAGTCCTGTTAGAAGCACAAGCAAAAGTCCAAACAGAAGAAGCATCAGCAGAAGCATAGTGAGAGGTAGGAAGGGAATAAGTTTCAGTAGAAGCCCTGTGAGATCTCGAGGGGATAGAAGTGTTAGTGCAAGCCCTGTAAGATCCCTTTGCCAGAGCCAGCAGAGGACTTCACCCAGAGCAGCATCACGAAGATCAATCAGCAGAAGTCCTGTGAGATCTCGTGGTCATAAAAGTGCCGGCCCAAGCCCAGGAAGATCCCTTTCTCGGGGTCGTGTGAGGACTTCACCCAGAATGCCGTCACGAACATCAATCAGCAGAAGCCCTGTGAGATCCCCTGGTAGTAGAAGTGTCAGTAGAAGCCCTGTGAGATCCCCTGGTAGTAAAAGTGTCAGTGCAAGTCCTGTAAGATCCCGGAGCCACCGGAATTCACCCAGAGCGTTGTCACGAAGATCAATCAGCAGAAGCCCTGTGAGAACTCACAATCATAGAAGTGTCTATAGAAGCCCTGTGAGATCTCGTGATCATAGAAGTGTCAGTGCAAGCCCTATAAGATCTCTTTCTCGGAATCGCAGGAAGAGTTCACCAAGATCATCATCACGAAGATCAATCAGTACAAGCCCTGTGAGAACTTACAATCATAAAAGTTTAAGTAGAAGCCCTGTGAGATCTCATCGTCGTAAAAGTGTGAGTGCAAGCCCTGTCAGATCTTTTTCTCGGGGCTGCCAGAGGAGTTCACCTAGAGCACCATCACGAAGATCAATCAGCAGAAGCCCAAGAGTGTCAAGAAAGAGTATAAGCAGGAGTCCAATTAGATCATCTGCCAGAAGCTCTGGCAGAGTCCCTTTGAGAAGCATTAGCCGAAGTCCAGTTAGAGTGCCAAGCAGAGGCAATCGGCGCAGTTATTCTAGGAGTCCTCGGGGCAGGAGCTTATCTAAAAGTGTGTCACCTGATGTTTCCCCAAAACGTATCCGAAGGGGAAGAGGTTTCAGTGAACGATACTCTTATGCTAGAAGGTATAGGACTCCCTCTCGATCTCCTGTGAGGTCATACCGCCATAATGGAAGAAGTGACCGGGACAGGTAAATTGGTAAAGTTGTTTATAATTTCTAATTAATTATCGTACTATGGTGCTATTTGAGAGTTAATTAAATTCTTTTACACTTTGTCCTCTCAGATATTCAGGTTACAGAAGGTACTCCCCTAGGCGTAACAGGAGCCCACCTCCACGAAGAAGAACTCCACCAAGGTTTGTCTTTTGTTTTTAATTTATTTATACTAGGCATGATTTATTTATGATCTCGATTTGTGCATATGATTTATTTATGATCTCGATTTGTGCATATAACAGGTAAATGTTTTTCTTTCACTGTTTCATTGATTAAAAATGATAATTCCGTGTGTGCATATGATTATTTTGAAAACTATGTGTAGGTTCCGGAGTAGGAGGAGCAGGACGCCTTCTGTATCACGCAGCCCACGTTACCGAGCCCGACATTATAGTCGAAGCCGTAGTCCTGTACACAGCCGTTCACCTGTCAATGCATATAGACCTCGTGCTGAGAGGAGCAGGTCTTTGTCCCGGAGCAGGAGTCCTTCACGATCCAAGGCTTCAGTGGAATCAGAATCTCCACGGAATGCGAGCAGGAACAGCAGGCCAAGGTCCCCAAGGTCCCAGTCTGAAAGCCCAGATGGGAAGAAAGGGCTTGTTTCTTATGGAGATGGTTCCCCCGATTCAGGCTAAAGGTGGAATACACTTGTGAAATTGTCAGCTTCCATGTGCTTTGTTGCTTGCTTAAATTCGCCACCATCTCATATTTGTCATTTATAAACCAAGGTTTAGATATTTTTATCTTAAATTGAAATGGCTTAAAAGTATTAGAATATGCTAAAGACTGTGTGTTGTTTCAGTGTATCCGAGATGGCTCCCAAGTTATTTTGTAGTTGCATTTGTGTTGAATGAAGAAGTTTTGGCCTCCAATTTTTTTTATATATATTGGAAAATTTGGGGTATTAGGTTATCTATATCATTGTTTAATAGCGCATACTAATTAGTTTAGATTAGTGTGATTACTATTGTCTCTTAAAAGAGTCATCAAACACTTGAGATGTTTACCTTTTTCTTTTTCTCAACCTCCAAAATTAAAAGAGCCATCAACACTCGAGTCAAGTGAAACAAACTAAGTTTAATAAGTGTGATAAATTTAGATTTTTAGAACACGTAATTGAAAAACTCATCCACTACCACACATTATTATGGGTCTATTTTAAAGTTTTATTAACGGTGAGAGGATCTTTTATGTTTAATTAAAGCTATTTATTGTTGAACTTGTTTAGAAGCAGCGATTTTCTTAAAGATGATTTATATAAAAAGAAAAGTATCACTTTTATAATTTGAGAGATCGCTGTTATAAAAAATAGAAATAACACTTCTGTTAAAGTGTATAGTGGTGTAGTAGAATAAGACTATTATTGGAAATGTATTTAGTTGGTTAGACTTTTAATTAGTAATTTGTAACTGTAACCTTAAACACATCCAACAATCTATTATTAAAGAACTGGGGTGGTTAAGTTGAGTTTTAGAAGATATCAGTGGGTGCTATAAGTAATTTGTTTTAGAAAAATATCCAAAGTAGATCTATAATTATATACAAAGACAAATAAAATTATCATAATTTAAAGGAAAAAATTATTATAATATTTATATTTAAAAAATATTAAAAAAAATACTATTTTTTAAATAAATATAAAAAAATTAATTTTATGATAAAGAAAAAATAATTATTATAATTTATATATTTAAAAAATAATAAAATATAAAAAGTTAAAATAAATTAATTATTAAAAAATATAGACACGTATAAGCTTAGTAATTTTTATAGTAAATATTAAAAATATATATAATTTACGAAAGAAGTATTGTTATTAATTTTTTACAACCGCTTTTTAAATCTGAAAACCAAAATAACTTAAAATTAAAATCTGGTTTTGGTTTCTAAAAAATTGTTATTCAACTTAAAATAAAATAGCTCTAAATATAAACGAAAAACAAATTTTATTCGGACATCTTTCCTTATAATTTTGTATTTTAAAATTTCATATAAAAAACAAAAAAGCTTCAGTCAAACATTACCTAAGTTTTTTCATATAAAATAAAAATTATACTGAATATAATAAAAATATAAGAAACCGTAATTTAATAATAACAATAATAATAGTAATAATAATAATAGTAATAATAGTAATAATAATAATAATAGTAAAAACAAGTTTAATCATAATAAAGAAAAGTAAGATTCAAGTGTGAGCTTGTTATATCCAAACCTAGATTTCTCATTCTATTAATCTGTGTTAGATTAGTTGCAACACTATTCTCTCTGTCAGTAGTTTTTGCGTACGTGTCCCGCGTTTAACAATCACCGTACTTTGGGGACTCTAGCTATTAGGGCTTTAGGTTCCATCTCGAATTCATGTAACTACTGCGATTTCGCACGCTATTATTCAAATCTAATTGATTTTACAGCAAATGCTTGTTTTGCCCTCTCCTCGATCTGCGTTTTCTTGAACTCGTTGTGGTTTCTAGCTTAGTTTGGCATGAACAGGTTGTTGGTTAGGTGCTACCAAGTGCGAAGATCTTTGCTGAGAGTTTTATGAGATCTGTATGTTGTTCACTTTCTCTCCTTTTGGTTTAGTTGAGCTATTTTAATGTACTCATAGGTTTTAAAAAACAGCTGCTACTGGGATTTTGGCCCAATTGTCAAGATCTTTAGAGTCACCTGCCCCGCATGGTGACCGCAATTGGGATCACATTGGTTGCATTATTAGCAACTTTCCACAATCCATATGTTGCGACATAACAGTGTCCACCACTGTAATTTCTAATTGATGTGAATTGGGTAGAATTTGGGAAACTATATTGTGAAAGCTTGGAAGGGCGAAAGGGTAGTTCTGTTGTGTTACTAGGATTGGTGTTTGTTTGGTTAGTGATGAAAAATTGCTCAACATCAGTGGCTAATTAGTTTATGTAATGGTGTTTTGTTACTTCAGATCAGTTGTTAAAACGGATTAATAGTGGCGGGTGATGGCAAAGAAGAAGAATTCTTTGGTGTTTATGGATGTTTCTATAGATGGGGATCCTGTTGAAAGGATGGTTTTTGAGGTACTTTTTTGTCTTTAGGAATTTTACTTTCCAATGATGTATGCAGTATTGTTTGCAGCATTTGTTCTAATTCTTGGCTGAACTTCGTCTCAGCTATTCTATGATGTTGCTCCAAAGACTGCTGAAAATTTTCGTGCATTATGTACAGGTAATAAATTCCCCTTGCAGGAAAAATTCATTGAATGTTGATATTTGTTAATTGGACCCTTTCATTGTGAAATTCCACATAAAACCAATATTACTTATCTGCTGGCAACTGAACAAGTTCTTGGATATGAAATTCCATTTTGCTTTCATGAATTATGCTTGGAAAATTAGAATTTATATTCAATTATTAACTGATTACCTTGTCCTAATTTCTTTTTCTCTGAAATATGGCATTTTATGTTCAGGAGAAAGGGGAGTTGGTCCAAATACCGGAAAATCACTGCACTACAAGGGTTCTTTCTTCCATCGAATTATAAAAGGCTCCATTGCCCAGGTATGTTGTTCTTAGTTTTTCTTGGATTTAGATTTTACTTCGGTAGTTTTCTATGTCTTCACATTTTTGTGGATGAAAATGGCTTAGTAGTCGTCCATCTTTTAGCCAATTGCGGTTGTTTATTCTGTAGGATACAGGGCTGATGGTCACGACTGCCTTTCTTGTGATATAGTTTTAAGGTTGTACTTACTTAGTTATATGTTATTCACCCTCATAATTCTAATAAGCCTCGTGATGACCAAACACTATTTGTATGAATTTTTATCTTGTGATTGTATGTTAATGGTTGGTTTTCTTTTTGTAGGGTGGTGATTTTGTCTATCGAAATGGTACGAATTATGTTGATACATTGTCTCTTATTATAATTATTTCTCCAGTTCTTGAAGGTTGCATTTAATATGGTATACGTGGTCACTTTTCTTTATGTTTTAACATTTGATTATTTAGTTGTCCAAGTTGCAAGCTATGTTCCATTTTCATGTTTGCTGTGACATTGGTAATTCCTTTTCTAAGTTCATTAGGAAATTAACAAAGCTCCTATGCATGTATGTAGATGGCCTTGTCACTCAATGAGGGATGTGAGGTGTTAAATGGGCTAGCCTAGCCCGATGGACCATTAAAAAAAAGTTGTGCTGGATCAGCTTGCATTCTAAATGAGCGGTGTTTTTTAGGCTTGGTGCTATGTCGGGCCACTGGTCATTTTAGCCCATTTTAAAAAAAGTAAAAAAAATAAAAATAAATGATAAAAATTGAAAAATAAAATATTTAAATGTGTATTGTTAAAATTTAAGTTATATTAATGAAATTAGTTTTAATTTTAGATATAATGATTTGATATATAAATTAATATATATATATATATATATATATATATATATGTATGTATGTATATATATATGTGTGTGTGTGTGTGTATGTGTTTTAATAAATTAATTTTACTTTTGTTTTTTAATTATAAATAGTATTTTATAAAATAGCCTATAAGGCTTTGGGCTGGTCTAATCTAAACTAATTTAGTCACATGCTAAATGGTCTGGGCCGAAAATGGTTGGGTTCAATTTAAACTCTAGTATTTTTTGTTTGACCTAACCTATTTTGTGGACTTATTGGCCAGCCCATTGGAGGAGGTCCATTTTGAGAGCCCAAGTGGGGAGTATGAAAGGAATTTAATTTCGTATCTTGAAATAATAGCCATACTATCACATTATTTTATCTGTTGCATAACTTTTTCATTGTTCTCTTCCTATGCTGTGGTTGTTATTTTTGCTTGTCTTATAAAATGATCTTGAACCAATACAAGGCAAAAGGAGTCGTCAATAATCACATGTAGCCATCTCTTGTATTATGCGGTTGAATAGTTTATGTCTCTAAGTTTGTGTACTACATTATGCTAAACTCACATCACATTTCCTGTGTGATTTGCAGGGACTGGTGGAGAAAGCATATATGGTTCCAAGTTCCCAGGTGAGAAGGCTAAGTTGTGGTCTTGAGCTCATAATCTACAGAGTGGATTTGGAACTATTATGTTTATCTCTGAGTTTATGTATTGTACATGTTATTTATTTCAGATGAATCACCTTGGCTAAAGCATGATGCTTCAGGCCTTCTTTCCATGCCAGTTGCTGATCGTGATACCCTTGGTTCTAATTTTATCATCACTTTTAAAGCCGATCCCCATCTTGATAGGTTTGCTTATGGGGCTCTTTTCTAATGGCATTTCACTTAGTCCCATTAGGACATTTGGATGATTTTATTTATAGCTTATTTGAACTTATCTACTGCAATAGGCTATTGTGAAGTATTTTTGTACCCTTTTGGATTAAATGAACTTATTAAAACAGTTCTTGAATCCCATATAAGTTGTTTTTGGCTTATTTTTATAAACTAAAAATTCACCTAATGAACACAGGCCTTTGTGAAAGTTAAAATCAGTTTAAGTGGTAGCTATTGTCAAAATTAACCTAGTGGGACAAGGGTTTCTTGCATTCTCAAAATTCTATATTGAAATGTGATTTGGCTTAATTTAGAATGCACTTGAATTGGACCTTATGTTGCAGGGTTTTCTCAGTTAAAGTTCATGTTTATGTTGTAGAGGTTAATTGACTTATATTTAGTCATTGTTTCTGAGTGGAACTAAATGATCAACCTGCTTACTTTGTACAGTTCTGGGTTAATTTTGCAGGAAACATGTAGTCTTTGGCAGGCTTGTGCTAGGGCATGATATATTGAAAAAAATTGAAGATGTGGGTGATAAAGAAGGGCTTCCAAGCGTAACTGTTAAAATAATTAATTGTGGTGAACATAATGAGGGTGAGAATTCGCTGCCAATTATGGAGAAATCTAAGTTCTACCCTTTATAGGAAATATGTTGTATGAATAGTTAAATTCTGAATTATCTGTTGAAAGTTTCATGTTCCATTATTGAAATGCTTAAGTATAACAAAATATTTTGTTCATTTGACGTCAATGTTATATATCCCAGCTGATTAAGTCATTTAATTATATTTTATCTTTTAATTCGAATCTATACCTTTGTAGATGAAAAGAAGATACATAAATCCAAAAAGAGAAGAAATGGATCTTCTGTAACCAATAGTCATGAACTGCATAAGGGAAAGTACAGAAAATCTTCAGGTGACAAAAGGAAAAGGAGAAAGTACTACTTGTCAGACTCTGATAGCTCCTCAGATTCAGACACAAAATCTTCAGAAAGTGATAGTGATTCTGACTCAGACATATCTTCATCATCCTACACAAGTTCCTCCAGCGAAGACAGGAGGAGAAAGAGAAAGAGATCTAGAAAAGATAAACTTAGACGTGGAAAAAGAAGAGACAAACACCGAGAGAAGAGACTAAGGAAACTAGATAAAAGATCTAAGCGTAGATCAAGAAGGTATTGATTCCGATTAAATATTTGGTTATGATTTATAGATTCCAAATTCAACTTATAGATGTTTGCTTGTGAGGAACCTATAGAGTAGCCCTGCAGACCTTTTGGTTTATTTATTATAAGCATAATGTGTTTTAGTTTATGAATATAGCAGTTGTCTTACTATATGAAGCTGCATTCGATGCTCTTTACATGATCATTTAAATGCATTGAAGTGCTACTTCTACACGGTTTTAGAAAGTTGGCTGCCGTTGAGATTGTGTTTGGTGTTAGGGAGTCGCCCAGTCATACTGATTCAGATAGTGAAAGTAAGAGCAACAACTGCTCTGATGGTGGAAGTTGTGGTGCTGAAGCAATAGATCAGAAGCATGAAGACCATTCTCAGAGACATGGTATTTCTATAGTCATTCAGTTTTTAGTTTGTGTTCATAAAATAATGTTTATATATTAAATTATTTCCTTTTACCTTGTCTCGGACAAGCAAAATCCTTAGAATTTTGTATAGTAGTGAATTTTTGTTGTGGGTCTACTGTCTTGGTTGCATTGTATATTGAGTTATTGCCTGAAGATAAAGACGATCTGGGGTCCAGTACTTGGGGCGAGGAGGGGCCTGGTTAGATTTGCGTGACCTTGTACTATTGCCAACCTTGTTGATTTCGTATTTATGAATACTTTTGGTTTGTGCCGATCAGTAATTGTTAGCAAGGAAATAAATATAAAGTTTTCCATTGAATTGGCAATGCAAAATAATAACTTTCATACTTTTGTGTTGTCTGTCATGTAAGACAGTTAAATCAGCTTCTACAAACATTATTTGACTAGTATAAATTGACTGTTATAGTGTAGATCCTAATTTTTAATCATCTCAGTTTTCAGTTTTTGACTAGTATGCAATATCATGTCTTAATTCTTTTTCCTTATTTGGTTGCAGCGGAAGGTCAGTCTTCCTCAGTTGTAGAGAAAGAATTACCTCCAATGCACGCAAAAAAGTGGGAGAAACTGGATATGCTAGATGAGGAAGGATTCCCAACGGAAAATGGAGAAAGGTGTAGCAATGGCACTGGAGTCAACTATAGATCTGAAAGACGTGAAGGGAGGCAGCCTGATGTGATGGATGATCAACCAAGCAAATCTAGGTCCACTTTCCATTCTTGTCACACCTCACTTATTTCTTATACTTACCATTTCTTCAAGATCTTGTATTTTAATAAAAGTTGATGAGCAGGAGTCAAAGCATGAGTATTAGTCCCAGGTGCAAGAGCAAAAGCCCAAACATTAGTCCAAAGAAGAGGTTGAGCAGAAGTCCAAGTGGCAGTAGAAGTCCTCGTGCTCCATTACAGAGGAGTTTGACCCAAAGTCCTGTTAGAAGCATTAGCAGGAGTCCAAACAGAAGCATCAGCAGAAGCCCAGTGCGAGGTAGGAAGGGGAGAAGTATCACTAGAAGGCCTGTGAAATCTTGTGGACATCGAAATGTCGGTGCAAGCCCTAAAAGACCCCTTCCTCGGAGCTACCAAAGGACTTCACCTGGAACATCATTATGTAGATCAATAAGCAGAAGCCCAGCGAGATCTCGTGGTCATAGAAGTGTGAGCACGAGCCAAGGAAGATCTCCTTCTTGGAGCCAAAGGAGGAGTTCACACAGAGCTCCATCACGAAGATCAATCAGCACAAGCCCAGCAAGAAATCGTCAACATAGAAGTCTAAGTAGAAGCCCTGGAAGATCCCTTTCTCCTAAGCATCCGATTTCACCCAGAGGACGATCGCGAAGATCAATTAGCCGAAGCCCTGTGAGAACTCGCAATCATAGAAGTGTCAATAAAAGCCCTGTGAGATCTCGTGGTCATAGAAGTGACACTGCAAGCCCTCTTGCTCGAAGTGCCCGCAGGAGTAAGAGTCCTGGGAGAACTGACAATCGTAGAAGTGTTGGCAGAAGCCCTACTAGATCTCATGGTCACAGAAGTAGGAGTGCGAGCCCTGTAAGGTTGCTTTCATGGGACCGCCGAAGGAGTTCACCCAAAGCACCATCAAGAAGATCGATCAGTAGAAGCCCGGTAAGAGTGTCAAGAAAGAGTATAAGTAGGAGTCCAGTTAGATCATCTGCCAGAAGCTTGAGCAGAAGCTCTGGCAGAGTCCCTTTGAGAAGCATTAGCCGAAGTCCAGTTAGAGTGCCAAGCAGAGGCAATCGGCGCAGTTATTCTAGGAGTCCTCGGGGCAGGAGCTTATCTAAAAGTGTGTCACCTGATGTTTCCCCAAAACGTATCCGAAGGGGAAGAGGTTTCAGTGAACGATACTCTTATGCTAGAAGGTATAGGACTCCCTCTCGATCTCCTGTGAGGTCATACCGCCATAATGGAAGAAGTGACCGGGACAGGTAAATTGGTAAAGTTGTTTATAATTTCTAATTAATTATCGTACTATGGTGCTATTTGAGAGTTAATTAAATTCTTTTACACTTTGTCCTCTCAGATATTCAGGTTGTAGAAGGTACTCCCCTAAGCGGAGCAGGAGCCCACTGCCACCTAGAAGAACTCCGCCAAGGTTTTCCTTGTGTTTATTTATATATTCCAACTTCCTATAACATTTGACTTCCTTGAATTCCCTGGTTAATTTTGTAGAGGGTTGATTTATTTCTCATCTTGATTTGTGATTTATTTGGCAAAGCATTTTATTTTCTGAGGCCAAGTGTTATTTCTTTACTTTGTTTTATTCATAATATAGTGCATATTCGTAGAGTTCATATGATTATGTGAAAACCTGTTTGTAGGTTCCGGAGTAGGAGGAGCAGGACGCTATCTGTATCACGCAGTCCACGTTACCGGCTTCGACGAAGTCGAAGCCGGAGCCATATGGGCAGTCGTTCACCTGTTGGTACATATCGACGTCGTGTTCGGAGGAGCAGGTCTCTGTCCCGGAGCCAGAGTCCATCACTATCCAAGGCGTCAGCGGAATCAGAATCTCCACGAAAAGCGAGCAGGAACAGCAGGTCAAGGTCTCCAAGGTCCCCGTCGGAAAGCCCAGATGGAAAGAAAGGCCTTGTATCTTACGGAGATGCTTCTCCCGATTCAAACTAAAGGTGAAATGCTATGTCTGACGTGTCTAGTGAAATCGTCACCTTCCATTTGCTCTGTTTTCTTGCTGGAATTGGCAAACATGTCTTTTATTTCCTTTATGAAACCAATGTTTTGATATTTTCTTCAATTTAATTGAAATGGCTTGCTGAAAGATAATAGTAATAGAAAGAATATACTAGCCATGGTAAAGGGGTGGGTTTTCATTATGTCGCGGATTTTATTAATCGTTCTCATTTCGACTTTCTTTAGAAATAAAAAATAAATTCTTATTTCCGTACAAAGTTTTTTTCACTTTGGTTCTACTTAATTTTAAAAAAGTAAATCATATTTATAATAAATTAATTTTAATATTTTTTATGTATTTTTTATCAAATTAATTTTAATATTTACGTTTTTTTTAGAAAAAGATAAAGAAAAAAATTATTTTTTTTATCAAATTGTTTAAAGAAATTAAAAAAAATATTTATTAAAAAGATTAAGTAAATATAAAAAATAAAAAGTGAGAAAGAAAATAATATAATAAAATAAAATAATGAAATGATTGATTTAATATATTAAAAATAAAAGAAGGTAAAGTTAATAAAAGGAAAGAAAATAATTTAATAAATTAATTAATTTGATATTAAAAAACAAGATATTCAAAAGATAAATGAGTGAGTGAGAAAAATAATTTTATATATAATGAAAAAAAAGAAAAAAATTTAAATATAATATTACTCATTTAAAGATGGGGAATATCTAAATGAATTTTTCGGATGAAAATAGATTTAATCTCATAATTAGGAGTGTATGAGTTTAATTATTATTCTTATCTCAGTTTAAGTTTGGAACTAACAGTCCATTAGATTTAATTAAAAACTTTTGGCCTCAATATTGTGTTTAAGGAAGCATATTATTTTGTTTAGACTACTGATAAAATTTCAAATAATCAATGTTTTACCATGTGATTTTTCATTAAGACAAGTTTCCACTAAACAACATATGGTCCTACTGTTTTTGCACTTAGACTTCGTCATAATCACGAGTAATCATGTTTGAGGGTCAAGTTAGACTGGTAATGGTTATTGAATGGTAGGGAAACGTGCTCATAAATTGGGCACTATATTAATCTAGAGTTTAAACTAGATTAATGAATTGTATTGTAGGTTTGCATGGATGATTTTTTACACAATTATTTTTTAGATTTTTTTTTTTCATAATTATTTTGGTTTGTGCTTGAATTCAATATGAAATTGCAGAAAAGCATCTCAATCAATATTTCACAATTAGCATGAGATTAAAAATTACTGAGACCATTTGGCAGATTTCCTATTGCCCTTTGGCAGCAGCTAACTGTTTCATAAGGTTAAACACTTGTTCTACTTTTGAAGCCAACTGCTCTTTATACTGCTTATTTGCTACAATTGATTCATCGATTGCTACCTTGTATCTACGACGGAAAGCATCTAGCTTTGCTTGGGTTCCGCGGAGTCTCATTCTGAGCTTAGCCATTGTTACACCATCCTGTCATAAAATAAGATGTTTTTACTGTTGTTAACTATCATTACTCATATTTACGGGTGTAGCAATACTTGTTCATCCAAACACATGCGATCTAAATAACTAACGCAGATAAATAATTCATTGAGAAAGTTATCCGCTTGGCAATGTCACTAAATATGAGGAATAAATATCTACTTATTAATTATTCATTGTTGAATATTAGTTTTTCTGATTTGATGAAATAAATTAGGAAATAAAATTATTGCATCTTATTCCTGCCATGTGTGTATGTATGTATTATTTATAGACATGAGCAGAATCAATGATATCCATCAAAGAAATTCTGACATTGATATCCATCAATCTCAAGGGGTTGAAAAGTTCCACATCAATTGTCTTAATTTTTTAATTGCAGTTTCTATTTCTATCGGACAATTTGATACCTATTGATTTTAAGATAACCTACATAATGTATAATGATTCCAATTTTTCTTCACCAACACAAATATATAACATACTTCATTTCTTTGGCCGCTCTTACTTCATTTATGCATTCCCCTCGCCATCTTCATATGGTCGCTGTTGAACGCATCATTCATTACTTAAAAGGCACTTCTACTCATAGCCTATTCTTTCTTATTAGAAAGCCTATTAGTTTGGTTGGCTAGTGATTTAATATTGGACTGGTTACACTGATAAATGAAAATCTATTATTGGTTGGTGCATGTTTCTAGGTCCTGGCCTAATCTATTGGAAAAGTAAAAAGCAATCTTGTCTATCAAAGTCCTCCACAGAGTATCTGAGTTATGTCAATGGCTTCTTCTAAAATTATTTGGCTCTCTTGGCATAGCTAGATTCCCCTCAAGTTGCAACCACACCATTTTGTGCTGATAACACTAGTGCTATTCAGATTGTTGCTAGTCTAGTTTTCATGAGCGCACAAAACATAGATGTAGATTGCTATTCTATCCGATTAGCATTGACCAAGGTTGTGTACCTCGACCTTAACATCAGTTTCTTGTTAGCAAATGGATGATTCTGGGTTAACCGTATCAATTTCAAACCTTGATATACGCTGTATATATTAGGAATAGATATCTGCTTGTTGATTTTAGAATATTAGCTTTTCTATTTTGATTGAATAAATTAGGAAATGAAATTATTGCGTCTTAATTACTGAGAATGGGTATCTATTATTTACACGAATCAATGAAATCATCACAGAGAAAATATTCTGACAGGCAATTGGTATATGTGATCAATGCAAGCCACATTTGAACTGATAATCCAATAAGGTACTTACCGCATGCCTTTTGACTTCCATGCAGGAAAGTTTCTGACTTAGTTCTTCAACCTGGACCTTTGCCTTCGATAACTGAAAGAATATACATAATGTGACTACTGAAATTAAGATAACTGATAAAGAATATTCCTTAATGTAATTACTAAAAATGGGTAGTTTCTGTCCTTTTAGGCTTCTTTAAAAAAGTGAGACTGACGTAACACGTCTTTTGAAAAACTCTTAAACTGAGCTACAATTTTGGACTTAAGTTTATAAAAGATGGGTGAAGGAGCTTATATATATATATATAAAAAAAAAACTTCTCTTTCCTCACTTTCTCATCTCACCCTACTTTTTCCCCTATCCCATCTGTCTGCTCTCTCCCCCCATTTTCTTCCAGTTCTCCCGGATTATCTCTTTTAAGCTAAAAGAAATAAAAATTTTCCTATATTCTACTTTATTTACAAAACTTACTGAGGTCTAACTTAAAAATAGTTTTTAAGCTAAAATAGGTTTCACAATAATTATGATAAATATTTGTATTTAATATAATTAAAATATGTTATAATTTTAATATAATATCAATTGTTCCAGTAAAATTTTAATCGTCATAGTTAAAAAAATAGTTAGTTTTATACATTATGAACCATTAAATGATGAATTTCCTGATGTGTGTCGTGTAGAGAAGGTTCAATTTATGGAAGATCATGACTGATTATAGACGTGTAAGATAAGAGTCAATATATGGAGAAATTATTTCTGTATATGCGGCTGAATAATGCTTAAATACATAAGCATACACATAACTTAACTATCTATGTGACATAAAACTACCGATTTCTTTAAAAACGATGATTAAAAACTTAATCAAGTAATTAATAATATATAAAAATAAAATATATTTTAATTGTATTAAACACACGTATTTGACTTGGTTATTGTATGAAAAATATATTTTAGCATAGTTTTATTAAAGTAGATCAATAACAGCCTTAGTAACTATCAAAAGATGACCTTTTCCCTTTACCTCATCCTGGAAATTCTTTTGCAGAAATTCCATTTTTTTCTGTTGATCTTCCATCTGAATTGTCAATTTGTCTTTTTCTTTTGTCGCATCAGATAGTTTGGTCTCGAGATTCTGTCAAGTAACCTGGTATGATCAGTAATACTAATAATACAAGGTGTCTCAGACAGATTTTAATTCTCTAATCCCAACCCCTTAATTATAAATATAGCTATAAGGACAATTTCCTATGGACAAATCTTCTACTAGTGGCAATGAAAGAGAAACCTGATACTCGTTCGGGCTTGATAGATTATATCCTTTGTCATGAACGTGTAGTTCATTCCTCATTTCATTTTCTTTCTCTTCGTCAGGACGGCCATGCACCTCATTGTCCAAAGATTGCATCTCTGAATTAGCTTTTGACATCTAAAATGCATGCCAAAATTATGCCTTGCAGTATGTCACAACTCAAACCACGAAATTATTAACAAAAAAATATTCCTTTTTTTTTTCAAAGCACAATAAATAATCCTTACTTCTAGAGATTGTTTGCTATCAGCATCGGTATTTTCAAGGCAATTATCCAATTGATTCCACTTTGAAACCTTTCCCCTGTAGCCATAAAATAAAATCGCAGGAATAGTGATTTAAATTGTTTGACAGTCAGAGCTGGCGAGCCATCCTAGGAAAAAAAGCTGAGACTGGGAGTAGCAGACAAGGTGGCTGTATAGAGTACTCAAGCATTTCTAATCAGGAAGTAACCAATAGAAAACAACCTAGTCAAATATGAGAATGGCCAATGCAAGCTGAGATGTGTTGCTAATAAAATTTAGATACGAAAAGGCAAAAGGAATGGAAGTGCAGCTGCATTGACAGTTTCAATTCGTCATAAAAAATGCACGAAGTGTAAATGAATATCCAAAAACATATATTGTAGGATACACACCTTTTATATGTTTCTGTGCTATTCTACCATCAAGCATCCAGTAAAAGATACCGAAAATATGCTAAAATTAAAAAAAAAAAAAAAAAAAACTCCCTCCATAGATGATATACTTTCTTATTCATAAAATTAATGAGCTTATATTTAACAATATATAAATGGGATAAACTCTTGTATGGTCTAGCAATTACATAAATGAGGACCATATTAAAGGATTTGGACTACACCAACTTCATACAAGCAGAGTAATGTGATGGGCTCATGACTTGGTATATTTTAGAGAGTAAAGAGTATATTAGTGTGATATTATGTTAAGTCCTCCTTCAACATGTCTCTGATTTTATTGGATAATTTCCAGTTTTAAGTAAATTTGAAATGATTTGATTTGAATCTGTCGTATCCTATCTTCATTGTCAAATTTATTAGAAATAATTATTAATTTAATTTACCCTGATTACTGTAACAGTTGCCTGAAAGAAGTACAAAACAGATGCAGATAAATAACAGAAAAATAGCAGATTTAGAGAAAAATCTTCTTCTGATAGTATTATGTAGTACCAAGTGCTATCAAATATGGTCCTAAAAGACTGAAGTAAAAAAGAAAATGAAATGGCAGCAAAGGCGACCATAATAGAGGGAGGAAACACGTTTCACAAAATACATCACATCCCTTACAAATACTCTCTTCAGTCCAAGTTGTTCTCACATGTTGACTGTGTCTAACCGAATGGTGGTTCCCATTTGTCTTACTTGGAATGATGCTATTAGCGCCGGATACATTACAATTACCTATTTTATTTGATATATGGTGTGAATTTGTACGAACATCAGTATGAAGGAAAATGGGAAACAATACCTAAAAATCTATGCCTTTTATGGCACATATTATTTGGCAAAGATTCCTCTTTAATGAATTAATGATTACCTATATTGTTTTTTTAGAAAGTGCATTTTAAGCCTCACTCAACCTTTCATAATCGTCCTTGGCTGATACCAATTGATGTTAATAAAGCTAGTTCTAGGAATAATTGCACTCAAAGAACTGAAAGAAAAATAGGGAACCCAAAGAGAAGAAAGGTTCGAGAAATGTCTATTGAAAACTGATCAAGAATTACAAGAGATTAGGTATATGTAAAAAACTTAAAATTGTCGAATGGCAATTGGATTGCTATTTATATCTAATAACTTTTATTAACAAAATTAACTGCTCCCATAACTTAGTCCAGCTGTCCAATATGTCTGCTTATTTCTTATCAATATGTCTGGCAGTTAAGAATAAACTTTTAAGTAGTTCCTTATTAATTGTTTTCTGATTCTAAACATAATGTGGTTGTTATCCTTTTTACTTCTCTTTAATTTAACTTCCCATATACAAAATTTCCCAAAATCCAGTTTGGACATGAATTTACTAAATTATATAATGCAGTTATACAACTGTAAGTTAGGTAAGGTTTAAACTTTTCTTTGTATATATGCTAATGTGCAGTAGTATACTTTATGTAGGTAGGGAGTCCAACATTTTCAAAAAGGTAAGGTTAGTCTCCCACTAAGCTATCTATCTTACCAAATCCAATAAATCTAAATGATAAACTAAACATTCAAAATTGTTTTGCAACCTAGCAAGATACATATAATAAGAAAACATGTTTATTTACAAAATCATGAGGATTAAGCATTACTTTAGAAGGTATCTCAACCAGGTTGACACAGCAACACCACTAATCATGTGCTCACCACTCAAAATAAGAAAACATATTGGAAAAATAGGATAGTAGTACAAGAGAGACAAGAGATAAATAAATTTAATTAACACTAAACAAACCTGAAATTTTCCTTGATATGTGAATTTTCATATGTAATAGTCAATCTTTCCTGTACGGTTCTGCATTCTTCTCTACAAGATTCCAATTCATTCCCTACCTAACATAATAGACAAATTTTATTAATTTCAACAGGCGAAACCATGAATGTAAGAAATAAAATCATCTATCAAACTTCAAAACACCACTGACAAAAATCATACAAAACTTTATCAACTATTTACTTCGTTACTATACTACCCTTTTCATCTACACATAACTGCATATATCATAGTGTAGGAAATCCCAATGAATGAAAAAAATTTATTTGCTAAAGGGTTTTATCATAAAAAGAAAATTGTGACAATGGAATGATAGACAATGATAGTGGATGTATTGGCTAGGGGGTGTTATAGATCCCTTTTGACAAAACCTCTGTTGCAACAAGATGTTAAAAATGTTTTTTTTTTTGCATATAAACTTGGAGGAATTATATACAAATATCCCACCTGGATATTACTCCACCAGTGATAGGAATAAGGCATGAATAATATGGTGTCCAAAATCATAAAACACAAAGGCAAAGTCATACCATTTCTAGTCTATGTAAATAATATGATTATTTCAAATGATAATGAATTGTTGATGCTAAAAGTCTAAGGGAGAAATTAGCAACTCAATTTGAAATATAGGACCTAGGAAAACAAATGTACTTCCTAAGTATTGAGGTCACCTTGTCCAAACAATGAACCCCCTAAAAAAAAATTGCCCATGATCTTCTTAAAGAGAAAATTGGGTTGCAAAATCACTAAAGCACCCATAGATTAAAATCACAAAAATTGGAAGTGAGGAGAGCCCAATAATGGAGTAAACCCAGAATTATGGATTAGTGGTGAAAGAATAAACTAGCTACTTATAGAGTCAACTGTCCATCTCTGTTTTCTGTTATATGTCACTTTCTATCTATTATAGCTGAATGGATAGGGACATTGGGAACCTAGATAGGTGGTGCATCGGGTAACTGAGAATGACCAACTAGCAATCTAGTAATTCAATTTTACATTTCAATAATAGTCATCTACAGTTTCGTTCTCTCTCTCTTAGAAGTCAAACTGTCCCTACTACAGAATTGTTGTAGTTTAATGTGTTTGCTTCCATTGCTATTTTATATTTTAATTCAGTGACCAATTTGTATACCAATTTTCTATAGTGTTGGCAACACCATATATAATCTTGTGAATATGATTTTGATGCTTGTTCGATCTTTTTTGAGTCTACTTTTGTTTTGACTTTATGTCTTTTTGTTCTTAAATTTTCTTTAAGTTTTGTTGTTGCTTGGACATCTTGTTAAGAAACCTTTCGATTTTGTAATAATATTCTCGTAATAATCACAAATATAGCAATAAGGATTTCAATAATGACTTTGTAAATTATAAATCTTATATAAACTAGAGATATGACAAACTCCAGTTGTAACGAGATTTATTGGTCCATCACTCCACTTGTATTCAGTCCTTTGTCGAACTATCCCTTAATATTCAATTCCATGCTCTTGAGATGTATATTCCTTGATGTGAGGGGGTGTGTTGGGGATTTCACATCATCTAGAGATATGACTAATTTGTAATATATAATTGAGGTGCAAACCTCACTTTACAAACCCATTTTGTAGGATTGAGTTAGACACCACTGTATTTCTAATATGATATCACAAGTTTGCTCTAGTGATGTTGGGACAATTGTACCATCCATTATCGAACTAACTTAAACTATATAATTGAAGTGCAAAAGGTTGAGGTAGGCATTTCTCAAGTTCTAACATAGTGTAGGCTGAAAGTTTCATGTTCAATTTCTGACTGTATAAAGTTGTATTTATTTAGACTATTGGCTTTAAGCCTAACTCAATCTCACAAATCCGGTTGGTAAGGTGAGATTTGTACCCACTTATATATACTATAATTTGACTATATTTCTAATTGATGTCGGATCTCTAACACACTTATTCACACTAAAGATTGAACATCTCGAATGTGGCCTAGATATTTATTCGAACGTGGTCTAATAATGATCCGGGTGCACAATAGGCCAAACAAATTTCGCTAGAATGAACTTTTATACCATCTTAAAAAGTGGATTTAAAACCAAATTAATCTTACAAAACTGATTTGTAAGATGAGATTTACACCCATTTTATACTATAATTTGATTATATCCATAGTCAATGTAGATCTCCAACAATAGTCAATCGTTACATGCTTCATCCTATCATGTTGAATGGAATGGTGAATTATGTTGATGGTAGATTTATTATCAGTTTACTACTTCATAGGAACTTCAAGTAGAATAAATAGGTCTTGTAATTACCGACTTATCCAAAAATGTCCATAGACACATTGAGCAATTGCTCTATATTTTGATTCTGCACTACTCCTTATAACAACAATATGCTTCTTATTTCTCCAAGTCACAACATTTCCCCACACTTTTGTGCAATACCCATAGTTCACTTTGCATTTTCTATAGAACCTGCTCAATCTACATCAACAAAGCATTCAATCATCTGATGGTCGTTCTTTTGGAACAATAGACCCTTCCCAAAAGTCCCCTTTAGGTACTGAAGAATCTGTTTTGCAACTTCAAGATGTCTCATGGTAGTTGAATGAATAAATTGACCAGTTTACGTTCTTAGATAGAATAAACGAGTTAACTTGGTAACAAACTCATTTATGATTAAACTCATTAAACTCTTGGTGAACTCGCTTAAACTCTTCTTGACTTTTACCAACAATTACAATATTTCATTAGACTAAAATTTTGAAGAAATTTATTCCTTTTTTAACTTTTTTCACATAAAAATAATCTTTTGTACTATTAAAGAATATTCAGTTCATATCTTCCAAGTCAAGTTAATATCATTCAATCTAGCTTTCTTTTTCCTCCTTCAATAACTAAAACCCTATAACTACCAAGTATTCATGACTTGAATGCAACTGAAAAAAGGGATGCATGTATCCATATAATGCTTGATAAGTTACAATCTAAATAAATACTGTAGCTATAAGGATTCCATGTATGAAAAGAAAAATATAAAAAAACAAAGGGAACTAATAAAGGTTTTCTAAATAGAAGATTGTGAACCTTACTTCTAATAATTTTGTTGATAATGATGTAATTTGCAAATTGTTTGACTTTGTTTGTTCTTCTATAGCTAGAAGTGCAGCTTTCTCTTTCGCAGACCATATTGCCCTTTCCTCCTCTATTTCTAAAAGTGAATCAGTGAGTTGCTGCAAGATAAAAAAGATACAGTGAAATGCTTTAACAATAGAAACCTCCTAAAACGGGAAGAATCACAATAAAGTACAATAGAAGAATAGTTGCACTACCATAGCCAACTCCTCCTTTTCTTCCATTAGTACTTTGATAGAGCTTTTCAAATTTTCTTGGTTGATATCAGATTCTTCCAATCTTTGTTTCTGTATGGACAAGAATAAGATACCAAATTTATGGTTAGAATGAGGAAGGATACCGGCAATTTAATATTGTCATTGTAACAGTAGTTAGTTACTTATGTTGGTTTGTAATCTGCAAGTTAGAGTGGTCAATTTCTGTTCCACATAAATTAGTATATGTGCATTGATCTCAACAATATTTTGTTCCTTCTTATTATATCTCTTCTTCATTATGAATAAGATTACAAGCAATCCTCGCTATAAATAAATTCAAACTCTCGCTTTCCTTTTGTATTATGTCTATAATCCACCTCCTTGTTTAACAGCATTTTGGGCTTCCAAGCATTGACAATGCACTGGCCAACTACCTTGTTCTTAGATTCAACATTTTATCAGAAGACTGGGCATATTAATGAAATCTAAACCACTTGGGCAGAGACATTGATAGTGTCAAAAACCAACTTTGCCAAAAGCTGAAGTTGTTAGGAGAAGGTGCTTACATTAATGGTTTTTTAATTTTTATTGCTTTGAGTATTATATTTCTAACGTGTCCCCCAATGTTTGCAACTGTACAGTTAGTATGCTCAAATTTCGTCAACATATGCCCATATAGTCTTGGAAGATCTCAGACAAGATTTGCTAACTAATTAAGTTAAAATAATCAAATAATTACCCTAATCAAGACAATTAAGACTGCCTTTAACATCTAACCAAGGCTGACCAGGTATAGGCTCACTAATATAGTATAAATAATTGAAGGACCCAAGGTATGAAATTTATTGATTATGCATTTATTGCATCACCTTTATCCTATCTAACTTGAGCATTGAAGTGTCTTTATAGGCATCCCACCACCCATCAAAGACCTCACAAAAGAAGATATCTAGGATTTGAAGGAAGAAAGTATGCAGATTCACAAAGGCAACGCCCCTGTCTTGTGGAGGTTACTTGGTCTTGAAAATTATGTTAATAAATTCACTCTGCACTATTTTTTACTTTCCATCATTTTTCTCTCAGCTATTTAATCTATTATCATCTAACAACTTTGTTAAAAGGAGAAACATAGGAAGAATTTTACAGAAAAACTTACAAGAGTAGAAATTTCCTCCGTCAAATTATATAGTTCAGAAGTTGATGTGTTCATTTTTTCAGTCAAGCCTTCCAGTTCTAACATCAAACCATCATTAATAGATATCACCTCTTCTTTCTCCTTCAACGTAGCTGTTATTTCTTCTTCCAAAGAAGCAATTCTTGTTTCTGATTCAAATGCCAAAAGTTCCAGCTTTTTGTGCTCTTCCTGATATGTATCAGTGTATACATTTATATAAAAATGATCAATTATTCTCGTGAAAACTATATACGTAAACACAAATAATAATTTACAAAAGTAATTCAAACATGTTCGTAACTTCATGCAATGGCAAGGCGAGAGGTCAGGAGTGGTATAATAACATCGTAGGGAACGATTAACAGACAAAATATGCATGTTGAAAATTGAATGCATAGTTGATTTCAGAAATGGTATAATAACATCAGATTGACAGAGCTACTTCTTATCTGCAATTCTTTAAGGGAACAGTCATTTAGAGTAACTGAACATAATCTATTCTGACCCAAAACATGAATTAGGAAAGGGTGCCTTAAAAGATTAAACACGTGTAAACATACTGTTGAATATAGGGAAAAACTGTATAGGATTAATTTCCCTTGTGTATTTACCACACATAGGGCAGTGTATTTATAATAAAGAAAGGTACTCCTTAAAAGAGTAACAGAATACAAATAGGGTAAATAAAAGATATTATTTGATATTGTGATTAACAATATCTAACAATATCTCAACAATATCAAATAATATCAACTAATATCTAATCATATCTAACACTCCCCCTCAAGCTGGAGCATACAAATCGTATGTGCCTAGCTTGGTACAAAGATAATCCATCCTAGGTCCCCGTAAAGACTTAGTGAAAATATCTCGCTAATTGATCACATGAGTTAACGAACTCAGCCTTGATGTCTCCGGACATAATCTTTTCTCGAATAAAATGGCGATCAATCTCAATGTGTTTAGTCCTCTCATGAAAGACAGGATTAGAGCTTATATGGAGAGCAGCTCGATTGTCACACACTAGTGTCATTTGAGTGACATCTCCAAATTGTAGCTCTTTAAGCAATTGCTTGAGCCAAATAAGTTCACAGGTAGCCGAGGCCATAGCTCTATACTCGCTTCTGCACCTGGATCTTGCCACAACACTTTGTTTCTTACTTTTCCATGAGATCAAGTTACCACCAATGGAAACACAATACCCGGATGTAGATCTTCTATCGGAGGGAGATCCCGCCCAATCGACATCCGAATAGCAGACAACTCTTGTATGATTATGGGAGTCATACACCAAACCTTTTCCAAGAGACTTTTTGATATACTTCAATATACGGATGACCGCATTCTAATGATCTTGACAAGGAGAATTGAGGAATTGACTCACCACACCGATCGCAAAGGAAATGTCGGGCGAGTAACCGTAAGATAATTTAATTTTCCAACTAATCTTCTATACTTGTTCGAGGATCCGACATTGGCTCCCCCGATTTGGCAAGAGTTTGGTATTAGGATCCATGGGTGTGTCAACAGGCTTTGAATTCATCAACCCAGTTTCCTCCAAAATATCCAATGCATACTTTCTTTGAGATATAACAATGCCATCGGTAGATTGTGCTACCTCAATACCCAAGAAATATCTCGAGTTTGCCAAGATCTTTGGTTTGAAAATGGTGGCAAAGGTGTTGTTTCATCTCGAGAGATGCCATGATGGTCACTACCTGTAAGAACAATGTCATCGACATACACTATCAAATAGATACATCCAGACATTCGAGTGACTGTAAAAGACCGAGTGGTCTCGCCTCACTTCTAGTCATGCCAAATTGTTGAACAACGTCGCTAAATTTGCCAAACCAGGCCCTAGGAGACTGTTTTAGGCCATATAAAGATTTGCGAAGACGACATACCAATCCAGAAGACTCCCCCGAGCAACAAATCCGAGAGGTTGCTCCATATAAATCTCTTCTTGCAAATCGCCATTCAAGAAAGCATTTTTGACATCCAGTTGATAAAGAGGCCATTGTTGAATAGCGACCATGGCAATGAATAAACGAACGAAGCCATCTTTGCCACTGGAGAGAAAGTATCACCATAATCCAACCCAAAAATTTGGGTATAGCCTTTGGCTACAAGGCGAGCTTTGAGGCGATCAATAGTACCATCAGGACCAACCTTGATAGCGAAGACCCACCTGCAACCAACAACAGATTTTCCAGATGGTAATGGGACAAGTGTCCAGGTTCCACTAGTCCGAAGAGCACCGAGTTCATCTAGCATGGCCTCGACGCCAACCAGGGTGGGCTAAGGCTTCGAGAGACAGATTTAGGAATAGACACGAAGAAATAGACGAGAGACAGGTATAAAATGGTGAAGAAATTCGATGATAACTAATAGCGAGTATAATGTGGAGAAGGATTACGAGTAGAACGCGTACCTTTACGAAGGGCAATAGGAAGGTCGGACTCGTGGACTGAACCGGAGGAGGCAGAGTATTTGGCACCGGGAGTGAGTCATGTGGCGTCTGTTGTGGGCGAGGTCTGCGACTATAAACCCGAAGGGGTGGTGGAGGAGGAGGGGCTAATGGTGGTTGGTCCTCAACATAAGGATCAATGAGAACAGGAATGGAAACTGTAGTAGATGGAGACTCAGCAGGTAGGGAAGGGTCCTTAAGTAAAAGGAAAACTCATTGAAGGTGACATCGGCAGACACAAAATAGCGATTAAGAGAAGGAGAAAAACACTTGTATCCTTTTTGGGATCGAGTAAATCCTAGGAAAACACATTTGTGTGATCGAGGAGATAACTTATCATGACCAGGATCAAAATTGTGGACAAAACAGGTAGACCCAAAAACCTTCGGAGGTAAAGGATGGAGAGTGTCATGAGGAAATAAAATAGAATGGGGAATTTTGTTATCTAAAACCGAAGAGGGCATACGATTAATAAGATAACAGAAGTAAGAACAAGCATCACCCCAAAAATGTCGAGGAACCGCACCATGAATTAAAAGATTACGGGTTGTTTCAATAAGGTGTCTATTCTTGCGCTCGACCACCCCATTTTGTTGAGGGGTATAAGCACAGGAAGTTTGATGAAGAATGCCATGAGAAGCCATAAATTGTTTAAACGAGTTTGAAAGATATTCACGGTCATTATCACTTCGAAAAGTTTGAATAGAGACACCAAATTGATTTTTAATTTCATGATAAAAGTTTTGGAATATAGAAAACACCTCGTAACGATTTTTCATTAAAAATAACCAAGTACAACGAGAGAAATCATCAATAAAAGTAACAAAATATTGAAAACCTAAATTAGACTTAACACGACTGGGTCCCCAAATGTCGAGTGAACTAAGGCAAAGGGGGATGAAGCATGCTGGGAAACACTACGAGAAAAGGAAGTACGACTATGTTTGCCTAATTGACAGGACTCACACACCAAACTGGACAACTGGGATAAGCTCGGGAACAAGTTGCTGTAATTTGCGCAGACCGGGGTGACCAAGCCGAGCATGAAGGAGAGAAGGAGACTCCATAACCGTGCCAACATGTGGAGAAGGTTGAAGATAATAAAGTCCATGTGACTCACATCCAGTGCCAATCACTCTTTGCGAGCTCCGGTCCCGTAAGGAAACGAAGTTTTGGTAAAAGAGATAACACAATCAAGAGATCGAGTTAGACGGCTAATGGATAATAAGTTAAAGGGGGACCCGGTACATACAAAACATTATCAATGGACAACGAGGGAAAAAGAGTAACCGTTCCAACACCATGAGCTAAAGTTGTAGATCCATTAGCCATTGTAACAGAGGGTAAATTATGAGAAGAAGTGAAAGAGGAAAATAAGGATTTGTTACCGGTGATGTGATCGGTGGCGCCTGAGTCAAGAACCCAAGAGCCAATAGAAGAAGAGTGAGTCGGACCGACGAAAAGATGTACCTGTGTGGGCAATGAAGTAGTGGAACCGAAGGGCTTTCGATCCTCATACCATTGAAGAAAATCATTGAAGATAGCAGATTTTTCGAAGGTACAGACGAAGGAGGATCCACAGCAGAGGATTGTGCGGAAGAATCGGCCCGAGCAACTGCAGCAGATCGGCGAGGATAACCATGTAAAGCATAACATTTGTCAATTTTGTGGCCTAGTTTGCCACAATGGTCACACTTGACACGCCCTTTGCCTGGCTTGTGAGAGCGATTACGATCATCACGGTGAGAGGCCAAGGCGGATGAATCATTAGAAACTACAGGGGGAATATTGAGAGGTTTACATGGCACCCGCAAAAGGGAGGAACTGGTAGCGGTAAAACTGGGTGTAACAGGGGAACCCAAAATCTGGTCACGAACAGGGGCATATTTATCAGCAAGTCCGTGTAACATCAAAACCATGAAAAACTTTGATCGTTGCTCTAATTCTTGGGCAGGAGTCGAGGCAGGGGGTAATAACTCATTAAATTCATGGAGGAGAGCATGGATCTTACCCACATAATCCGCCACAGGATCCTTATCTCGAGGAGCAATAACATCAAGAAGATTGTAACAAACACCATAAAGACGTTGAGTGTCATTGGTGTATAATAATTTGGCTTGTTCCCAAACGTCATAACATGTGCTATACGATCGAAAAATTTGTTTTAAAGAAGATTGGATGGTATTCTTGAGAACCATACATATATGAGCATCAACTTTCTTCCAACGGATACGATCATTGGAAGGAACATCATCTACCTTGGTAGTAAGATGATCAACGTACCCCTGACTCTCAAGCCAAAGTCTAATATCAGGTGCCCAAGTTGCATAATTCGTACCATCTAATTTATCAATGGGTAAATTCACATTGATATAATTAGTAAAAACAGATTGCTCAGACCCAGCGGAGCTGACAGAGGTAACTTCAGAATTGGAAGTGGCAGCGGAAGATGCCATGGAGGAAGAGAGAGAAAAACCCTAAAACACCAAAGAGGTCCGATTGGAGCAGCGAGGACAGATCCAGAGAGAGGAGAAGGAGGCGACGCCGGCGCAAAGATCGGCGGCCTGAACGACGGCGAGACGCGCCGCCACGCACGGCGGAACGGGAGAAGGTGGCGCGGCTTCGGGAGGCGCGTGAGGGAGCGTGGCTGCTCCGATGACCGCGAAACTTCCACGGTGGAGGTCGCACGGAGGAGGCGAGCAAAACCCTGTGCTCGGCGGTCCGAACTGCTACTCCGGCGACGGCGGCGGCGGCGGCGGACGATGGTGGAGGCGGCGACAGCTGCAGGTTCAGTGGCAGAGCCGAAAAAAATCCCAAGAGACCTTAAGCTCTTGATACCATGTTGAATATAGGGAAAAACTGTATAGGATTAATTTCCCTTGTGTATTTACCACACATAGGGCAGTGTATTTATAATAAAGAAAGGTACTCCTTAAAAGAGTAACAGAATACAAATAGGGTAAATAAAAGATATTATTTGATATTGTGATTAACAATATCTAACAATATCTCAACAATATCAAATAATATCAACTAATATCTAATCATATCTAACACATACGAATAAGAGAAAGAACAATAATTAAACTAAATTCTAATAAAAGTCAATAAACTCTCACTATAAAACAAGGCAATGATAAAAAAAACTTATTTCTTGTTACAATTAGCTATTTATATTTTATAGGTGTTGAAGGGTTGCTCAAAGAATAACCACAGTTTCAACAAGCATGTATCTAGTCCAAAAGTCAACCTGTAATGCTAGATCCTTTGGTCTTTTAGGATCAAAAGCCTTTGAACCCCTTTCAACAATTGAATCACGTCTTCTTCCCGCAAGTGAATCACGTTTATTGATATCACGTTCAAGAAGTGAGATTTGACCTTGCAATCGTTTAATCTCTCGCTCGGCATAAGCTTTCTCACCCTAAAGTACACCTAATATGTTAGGGCATACATCACATGATTTTGACAAGAAAATAGCTTACATTGAAACCAAGAAATCATCAGATGTGGCAAAAACAACCTCAGTTTTTGTTTTCTCTTGTATGGCAATCTTAAGCTTAGACTCTGTTTCTTTCAACTTGGTTTTAACCTTCTCCAGATCCTTTCTAATAGTTTCTCTTTCCTTGGCCATTGTAGATGATGTTAAACAAGATAAATCCTTTTCAAGAGTTTGAATATAAGAAATCAACTTTGCATTTTCAAATTTCTGTTGTTCTAAGTTTTCCTGTAATAATAATAAACAGTTAGTGCCCCTATTTGCTTCATCACATATTCACAGAAATTAGCACGTACGAAAAACATTTCTCAAATAAAGGCCAACCATTAATGAATTTTTGGAATTCTGAGCATCTAGTTTTGATTCCTGAATATGCTTCTGAAGATCAGCTAAATGGTTGTCCAGAAGAACCTGCAGAACAAATATTAAACCAACTAGGACATCCCTAGAAATATTCCACAATAGAAAGGAATCTTTACCTTCTCACTCTCAAGCTCAAATATTTTCTTTCTTAGGCAAGAATTCAACTTGTGAGAATTATTCCACATTAAACTTTGTTCTGCAGAATCCTCAGATACTGAGGTTTTAAAAACCTGTATCAAACAGAAAAATAGTAACCCTGTGCACTAAAAGTATACACGTTTTTAGATATTATTATTAGTTAGGAAACAAAAGATAGCTGCTCAAGGTATTATATGATGTAAATGTTCTGCAATTTAATTTTTCTTACAAATATTGATCCTACAGTGCCTCAGTGGCTTAATCAACATACTTACAAGGAGTGTATCACAGAGAGCTGAGAAATTTTTAATAGCGTCATCCACCATCAACACAACACTTTGAACAGCATCTTTTGACTTTTGAATTTCAGACTCGATTTCTTCAATTTCCATGGAAACGGTGATCAGAAACTCAAATTTTTCATCCTACATGAAGCTTCAAGAATCAGCTTTATAGGATAAGATATAGTATGAATCATAGTCATATAAAATCATAAATTTATATTCAATAACAGACATTACAAGAAACCAAGAATTGAAATGCTTATACAAAGCATCAATTGCATACATTAATGCTGCTCACAGTTGCAGTGGAGGTAAGTTGTTCATTAGCCCGTTGAGCTGCCTGCTGTGCATTAATAAGCTCTTCATAGAGCTAAGCATATGAAACAAAATACAGGAATTATAAATCTTAATTAATTAGGAAATAGATGGGTACCCTGATCCTTGGAGTGACCTATCCTTGCTACCATATCTAAAGTTTACAAAAAAAAAAAAATTCTAGAACAAATATATATGAATACCCTGATCATTGCAGTGACCCATCCTTGCTACCATATTTTGTCAACAAAAAAGGGAAAAACAACATAAATATGTTAAAAGATAAACTTTAATACTACTTATACACAATAAGAGCTGTGAAAATGGGTTTAGTCCAATGGAATGACCCAACAGGCATGGAAAACGGAATAGGCCAATTATTTAACTAAAACATATATATGACTTGAATATTTTTTTACATTTTTAAAGCAAGCCAAAATAGTCTGTTTGCCTATTATAGGGTTCAATCTGTTTTGAAACATGAGCCAAACTGAGCTGTCTGTTTTCTTACTTAATCTAGAGGGTCAAGCCACCCGTTTGTTCAGCCTTGTACACAGGCTAGTAATATTTACTATTCTCTCCTTTTTCCTTTATTCCAGCTACAGAGTGGAGTGTAGCCAGATAATGAGAGGTTGTTGTGTTATTGAATTTATCCTTGATATCTTTGATTAATTTTAACATCATTAAGTTAAAAATAAGACAGTATAAGAAAAAAAATCTTTTCTCAGGACTTAGCTTAAGTTCAGGGGTAAACCAACTTGACTTGAGTTCAGAGGATAGATCAGACAATTTGCGAATTTGGAATTCCAGATGACCTCATCAAATCTCTTTCTCATATTACGTCCATTACAATTAAAGATTAATATAAAATACAACTTCCTCGCCAACAAACTCAACCAGAGTACGAATAGTGATAACTGATGAGTAAAAAAATCTCAATGAAAACAATGCTCCAAGTCATATTTGTGATTTTTATTCGAGAAACTTGTAAGGAATGAAAGTTATGCCTTGCAGAATGATAAGAACCGGGGAGAAACACACCACAAAAGTTAGGTTGTAGTGTCAAAGTGCTTATAAATCCCAGACTAGAATCTCACTAGCAATTTGAAAATGGATCCTATCATCCACTATGCTCCACAGCCCATTGACCAGTCCGAGGCAAACATGGCAATGATGGCATCACCACCCTGTTACTCGTTCGCAGCTAAGAGACATGGTGGAAGGCTCTGATCAGATACCAATTGATTAGAAAGCCCAAGCCATCATAGACCCCACATAGACTGCCATAATTTCAGTGAGACTCAAATCCCTTGTTGCTATTGGATCCTAATTTAGGATCAATGTGAGTGGACTCTTATGCTTTGTAGTGAATAGAGTATGACAGTTATGCTTTGTCGAGTTTATTTAGGGTTAGAGTGCAAGTGAATATTTATGGTATTGTATTTTAAGTTCTGAAATATAATATTCTTTGTAGGTGAGGAGAGTAGTTGAGACAGTAATATCATTGCTACAGTTTGTAGTTTTTGTATTTTGTCTCAATAAATATTTCAACTTCGTTCCTGGGTGTTCTATCAACTCTAGTAGTCAGCATCTCATAATCAGATTAGAAGGCATAGTGAAAGAAACATTGTTGACTTAAATGATGGTTACCTCTTTGTATTTCTCCCTAGCACATATATTCTGCTCTGTTGCCAAATCAACAACATTATCCAAGCTTTGTTGACTTGATAAGTTTTCCATTTCCAAAACCTTAATCTTCAAGATGCAAGTTAAAAATATAAGCTAGACACAGATAGAAACCACATAATATGTTTGTAAACACATTCTAATGCGGCATAAAGTAGAAAAATGGTTATAAAAATATTCTAATCATTTGAGTGTATAACTCCTTTCACCATACAATTAGTTATTTAGTTAGCTACAACCATCATCATATGCTGTATTCAGTTTGTTACTGCTCTCACTGTCAAGTTCTTTTAATTGATCCAGTTAGTGAGATAAGCTTTTGTAGTCTATATATACTAGTGAGATTTGGAGATCTCACATCGACTATAAATAAGGTCAAATTATAGTATATAAGTGTATGCAAACTTTATCTTACATACTGATTTTGATATCAAAGTCTATCCAAACAAGGTTTGTTGGGCTTATCATGCCACCAGTTATCAGACCACCCACAAATATCAGTTTCACGCTCAAGATGTCCATTCCTCGGCGTGGAGGGAGTATTAGAGATCTGGCATCAATTAGGGATATGACAAAATTATAGTATGTAAGTAAAATTCTCACCTTACAAGCTCAAGAGGTTGAGTTAGGTTTAAAATCCACTTTCTAATATGATATCAATGTTTATCCTAGTAAGTTTTGCTGAAATTCTAAGAATAATATATACAAATTTCTTTTCTCTTATGTTTGTTTTCAATAAATCATCTAAACTTTGGGAGTAAATCAATCCTCCCTCTATTTCTTTTTAAGTGTCGTTTCAGATTTTCAATTTTACCCTTCTTCATTTTTACATTACAGTAAATGCATGTGTAGACTAATTAAATATTAGTTGAAGAGTACGGGTATAATTGACAAATGAATAATTTATGTTGTCTTTGAAAATGACAGTTAAATAGAAACATATTTTCAAAAGGTCGATAGTTAAAAAGAAATAGTGTAGTAATAGATAAATGAAATGTGAAAAAGGAAAAGGAAACAAAACAAAACCTGCTCTTGAAGTCTCTTGATAACAAGAATAGCATCTGATTCTCTAAAATTCACATCTTTCTCAACATTCAAGCTACCACTATGGGCATAATTTAAAGATTCCTTAGAATGGAGCGGAGTTGCCTCAATTAGCTGTTTTCTTAATGAATCAAGCTGTATATCACTTATAGTTCTCTGCAATAAGAAACACATGCCATATATTGAGTCTAGTAGTTTCTGGTGCTGGAAATGAATCAAGAATTAAGGGGAAAAAAAAACCTGAGTTTCAAATTTTAGAAACAAACTCTCATATTCTGCCTGCAATTCTAGAAATTTGTCATCCTCCTGCTATATTTGCTTCACATTAGAATACAAACTACTAAAAGTTTAAGAAATGAAAATAGTACTGACATGATGTAACAAACCATTGACAAGCTTTTCTTCCGTGATGGTGCTTTTTTCCTGTTTGTTACATGCAATAAAGCACAAGGGTTTGGTAGATTATAATCCTTGTTAGCCTCATCTTTATTATTGTCTTCTTGATTAAAGGGCTCGTCCAAATAAACATCTTCATTTATAAGTTCCTCAAAAGGAAGAAGTGGTCCCATATCTCGTTTAAGTCGTATGGGTTTTACAGTAGAAGCACTAGGTTGGATGCTAGGGTATACCTTGGTTCATAAAACAAATGAATTAGGATTCAAATATACGATAAACAACAAGATAACTATCATATTCCAAAAATAATTGTCCCATAATATATTATGCATAGATAATAGATATAATATACAATTTAATTTCTAACATTTTATTTTTCTAGAAACCTATATAAAAAAATTATACACAGTTGATATTATCCGGTTTAAAGTATTGAGGAAGGAAGAAAGATAAAATAGAATGAAACACTAATTAATAATATCTTAGTCGTATTACAATGTGTTTGTGCCGTTTTCATTTGTTGATGTGCTCATAAATCCTAGAGCACTAACCTTTATTTATACTTCTTATAGTCCTAACTAAATAGCCAAACAAACAATGGTGTGAAAATATGGTAAGGTAACTAATTTTAAAAGATTATTAGAAATTCCACATCGAGTATAATTATAACCAAATTATTGTATATAATGATAACAAAGAGATTGAAGAAGTTAACTATTATTGTTTTCTATGTTGTGTAAGTTGAATGATACAAATGAGTATTTATAAGTTCAAAATGGACTTTTTGTTTTAACTTCTCAGATCCGTAATTCCGTATATTTTGCCTAACTGCTAAATCTAAACTAATAAAAATATCTACTTAAATAAAATAACTAAACTAACATTTAAACCTCATATTTAATTTTCTAACAAAAGTTTCCCATAAAATTATATGCTTCTCTTCAATTGATTGAAATGTGTCACAAATCGATCTAATCGACTTCATGCTACTTTCATTTTTCATCCCGGATCCGACTTGTTGTCAACCTTTACACCAATAAGTTGAACATAGCTTGAATATTCAATCATTGGCCACGTGTCATTGCATTCTATAAATCGAATATTCTTGTCCATAACAATTCTCCTCTTAATATTTTTCCTACACTTTCCAACCCCAATATACTTCCACTCTTCCGCATTGACTTCCGTATGCTTGTCTCTCAAAGCAATTTTCTTCTTAAAAAAATATAATGATAAATGAGTTCAGACTGGATGCTTTGGAATCTACTACTTGGAATGAGCTTGACAAAGTTCAACTTCGGATCGGAAAGAGTGGGAGATCCACAATCTATTCACTTAGTTTTTTCTTCCTCTACTTTGTTCATCATTAAATCTTGGTTTTTATCATGACCAACATCATGATTATCATCATAAATCAACTCAACTAGACCACAAAAATGCATGTGATCAAATAGGTGATCCCTCTTCAACAACGCGTCATTTACATTTAGTTTCAAATACTTCTCAACTGCAACTTGTACTTTTTATTCTTCCCCATCTCAACTTGGAGTTATCAGCCTCTTGAGCTTATCCTTTAGTTGTAGTACTTGGTCTTTCATGAATACCGAGTATCCTCTCTCCATCAATTGTCCTATACTCAAAAGGTTACTCTTGAGATCTGGAACATAGTACATATCTAAGATTAATCCAACTAGGTCATCTCTATACAAGTATCGAATTATACCTCGACCTTCTATCGAGACCTTTGAAGCATCTCTAAAAAACACATGATTATGCTCAACTTTCTCCAATTTATTGAATAGAGATTCATCCCCACACATATGATTGCTTGCACTCATGTCTAGATACCATACCGAGTCATCATTATTAAGAGTTGCTTATAAATGTTTGTCCTTTGGTTGATGTATAAATTGACTAACTAGACTCACAACAAAAACAATATATGGTCTAGCGTGAGATAGATAAATAAGTCTTCCCTCAAGTCTTTGGTACATTTCTTTCGTCACAGCAACATTATCCTCCGCACTTCCCAATTTTGCATTTGGATAAAGAGGTGTACTTGGTTTGTAGGTTATTCTACCTACTTCCTATAACAGGTCAGTAATGTATTTTTGCTGAGATATGAAGATCCCTTTCTTGGAATGGGCTACTTCAATTCCTAAAAATATTTTAAGCTTTCTAAAAGTCTTGATTTCAAACTCTTTAGCAAGACATTGGCTCTCAACCTTTGTTGCTCTTTTTCATCATTTCCAATAACAATTATATGATCCACATAAGATAAGGTGTGGTCCCCTTGGCTTTGTTTGTATTTAAGACTCATCATGACTTTGGTGAATCTTCCAAGCCATGCTCTAGGTGACTATTTCAACCCGTACTGTGCTTTTCTCAACTTGCAAACCCTATAGCGAAGACGTACATCTATGTATATTTCTTCTTCAAGATCCCTATATAGGAATGCATTTTTCATATCAAATTGCTGCAAGTTCTAATCATGGTTTGTTGCCAAAGACAAAATTACTCTGACTATGTTCACTTTTGAATTGGTGCAAAGGTGTTCAAGTAATCCACTCCAAAAGTTTGAATGTGATAAAGATTGAAGATCTTGAAGATTTGATGAAGTCAAAGAACTTATGGGATATGGGATATAGTGTTTAGTGAGTCTGCATCAATGTTAAATAGGTATAATCATCTAATCATTCCTACTGTATGAGGTTCTATCATTTCAAAGAAATAAAAATGCCTCTGATCCTTTTAATCTGTTAAAAATCCTTTTAATTAGTTAATATGTTCTTGAGCCTTGGAATTAACTGATAAAGTTACAGATTAATCGATTAAAATCAATTAAAAATACTTCTAACATATTTTTAACTAATATATTTTCAAAATAATCGATTAAAACCACTTAAAGCATGTATTGTCGTTATTTTAATCGATACATATTCAAATTAATCGATTATTTTCGATAAAGAAGTTTTGGAAAACCTTCGCCAGTATTTTAACTAATACATCTTCAAATTAATCGATTAAAAATACTTAAGAAAGTTTTAGAAAATATTCTATCGAGTATTTTAATCGATTAAACTTCTAATTAATCGATTAAAATCACTTAAAGAATTTATAGTTAATTGTTTTAATCGATTAAACCAAGTTTTTATCAGTTAAAAACACTTAAGAAGTTTTCGAAAATGTTCTGTTAGTTTATTAATCGATTAAACTGTTAGTTTATTAATCGATTAAACTTTGAATTAATCGATTAAAATCACTTACAGATTTTTGGGGTAACTATTTTAAACGATTAAATCACATTTTTATCAGTTAAAATAATTCTGAAAAATATGGTAGAACATTTTAATCGATTAATGATAATTTCATCAGTTAAAATTGTTAAAGTCAAACTATTTTAATCAATTAAAAGGCGAATTAACCGATTAATTAAACAAGTTTGTTAGAAAAATCTCTATATAAACAAATTTGCTTCAACATTTTAAAATACCTCTTTTAGAAATCATTCAAGCAATCAATAGAGATCTTTTCAAGAGAGAAGTGCGCCATTTTCAATGAGAATTTTTAAGTTCTTTCTTGAGGCATTTTTGTATTCTTGCTTGTAAAGAAACTCAATCTGCAGTGGAATTGTTGCATCTGCATAATCGGGTTTGATTGTTTTAGTTTCATCATTCCTTCATTACTGTTTTAATTCTTTTCTGTCTTGGTGTCTGGAAGTTTAGGAACTGGTTCTGCAACTAGAACTTGGTTGCAGGTTGGGTACAAAAACTGGAATTTGGTTCTTGGTGCAGGTTGAATGTTTTGTAATTCTGTTCTGTAATCAAAACAATTTCAATCTAGTGGAACTTAATTGGAATTTGGTTGAGAACTGGACGTAGCCCAATGGTTTTTCTTTAAATTCAATCTAGTAGAACTCAATTAGAATTTCAATCACTTTCTTTAAATTCTGGTTGAACCCTTTCAATTTTGATTGTTTTTCTTTGGTTTAATACTTGGTTAGATTTCTTAAACTTTGAAATTGTTAATCTGTATCTGTAAGTTGTAAAAAAGTTTGTAAAGATCAATTCACCCCCCTCTTGATCTCAGCCTATAATTCTAACAGAATGAACCCTTTAGCCACACGTCTGGCCTTATACCTCTCAATAATCCCACCCATCAACCCTGTATTTTACTGTGTAAACACACTGGCACCCAACAGGTTTTTTCCATGTGGTAAGGTGACTAGTTTTTAAATATTGTTCTTCTCTATTGCCTCCATTGCCAAATCCATAACTTGTTTCCATTTTTTGTCAATTAATGCCTCAGATACAAATGAAGGTATAGTTGTGATATTTAGGTTTGTGAGAAAGGTTTTATGGCTAGGTAAAATTTTCTTGAAGGATAGATAGTTTGCTAAAGGGTAAGGTGGTTAGGTGCAGGCTCTGGTTCCTTTTCTAATAGCAATTGTCAAATCTAAATTCTGGTCTACCTGTGTCACTGGTTCTATAGAAGGAAGTTCATCACAATTGGTAGAATCAAGATTTATAAGGTCAGACACATTTACCTCATGTAATGATATAGAGTTGAACTATTGAACATGAGCAGATCCTAGAATGACCTTTTCTCTTTGAGTGTACATCTGATTTTTCCACTAATTTTGGATCTAGTTTTCCCTTTGGTGTTTGTGAAGATGTACAAATGAGAGACACTCAAATATTCTAGGAGGAAGGTTAAGTGTATGAGTTATATGTTAATAGAATAAGAGAAAAACTTTCATTGGACTTTTTAATGACAAAATAGTTAAGTGTGACCTATTAATTAAATAAGTGGTACTGAGTATGACATCCTCCAATAATTTTTTGGAACATTATTTTGAAAAAAGGGTGCTCTAGTTTGTTCTAGCAAGTGCCCATTTTGTTGGGTTGTGTAAACACATGAGGATTAATAGATTATCCCCTTTTCTTGAAAAAAAAGAATTTAAGGTATTATTGAAATAATCTTTAGAATTATCATACCTAAGTTTCTTGATAGTAACCCCAAAATGGTTTTTTATCAGTGACACAAACTGCATAACAAAAGAGCTAACCTCAAATTTGTCTTTAGGGAGAAAAAGCCATGTTACCCTTGTACAATCATTAGTAAAGGTGAGAAACTATTTACCTTTGAGATATTAGCAACATTAGAGGACCCCACACATTTGGATGAACAAGATAAAAATAAAAAGTACTAATTTTATTACTCATATATAAAGATACACATTTATGTTTTGTTAGCTCACATATCTCACAATGAGGACATAACATATTTAATTTTTGAACAAAGAAACAATAGCTCTATAACATGAAATGAAGGATGTCTTAGACGACGGTGAAACAATTGAATTTTTTCCGTGTGGTAATGAGGATTCAGACATCAAATACTAACTCTTAAAGGGTTGATTCATATCTTCCATGTAGTAAAGGTGATTCAATTCTAGCATGTCCAATTGTCCTCCTAGATTTCTTGTCCTACAATGTACAAGAGTAGCTATAAAAACCACCTTAGTGAGAGATCCTTTGTAAGCTTTTGTATAGATATCAGGTTTGTAGACAATTTAGGCATGTAGAACATTTTTTACAATTATGGTTAGGTTTATTAGGACATCTCCTTGACCAGCTGTAGTTATTATGTTTCTATCAACTGTGAAAATTTTATTGTTGCTAAAACATGGGGAATATGTGGAAAAGTATTTGGACAGGGTGTCATGGTTTGTGGCTGTTAGATATTGGTAACCACAATATCAAATAATATCTAAAAAATATCAAATAATATCTAAACAATATCTAACAGTGGCTATAGTCTAAAATCCAATAGTGGATAAAGGGTGTATTTAAGACAATAACAAAAAATGGTAACTTACCAAAATATGTCAATGAAAACATACCTATGGGTTTTTCAAGATTACTTAGGAAGGACCTTACTCTTTCTAGCACCTTACGGTTGAGTTGGACACAACACTATGAGATACAACATCAACATGAGCTTCTTGACCCCCTCTCTTTGGAGGACCTCCTTTGTACCCCCAATCTTTGCTCTGGGGTTTTTCATGCAACTTCCAACATTTATCCCAATTGTGGCGTGGCTTGTTAAAATAAGTACACCATACTCCTTCATTTTTTTTCTCCATCTTTGCAGGAGAGCCTCCTTTCTTTTGATTGGTAACCATGGCTACTGTTCCTTTAGAAATCAAGGCTGAATTTTTTACAAGAGGAGTTTCTAGCATTAGACTCCTACTTTCTTCACTCCGAATAATTGCCATGACTTCATTAAGTCCTGGAACCTTCTCCTTTCCCAATATTTGAACTATGACTTATCATATTCTTGGTTTAGACCTACCAAGAAATCATACACCCAATCTTGTTCAATGTACTCTCTTAAGATTGTTGAATCCTCAAAACAATTGGCCTTAGTGACCCTATAGTGATCCAACTCCATCCACAAAGCTTTAAGCTGATTAGCATACTATAACAAATTTGGTGCCCTATTTGGCTGCCATGGTTTTCACCTTCACATCATAGATCTGTGCAGCATCTTTTGCCTTAGAATAGGTTTGCTTCATTGCAATTCATATGGCTTTTGCAGAATTGAGAAACATAAATATGTCACTAATTTCTGGAACCATTGAGTTCCATAATCATGGAGTCTTCTTAGTCCCATGCCTTAAATTTAGAATCATTTTTAGCATGAGCATCTGCGGTTAAATGGCTAGCCTTTCCTTTCCCTTTCAAAATGGTTTTAATGAGTTTAGACCATTTTAGATAATTTTTTCCATTCAACTAAAGGTTGAATGAACACTCTAATTCTCCTCCATTGTGAGTCTTGTCACCATTTTCCATTTCAATCATTACAATTATGTGCAATTAAGGCACAAAGGAATAAATTGACAAGAGATGCGCAACAATGGAGGTCCTATCGTACAACAGTGAAGGCTAACGCAAGACAAGGAACAAGCAACAATGAAGGTTGTGATGTAGTAATGAAGGTTGCGATTAGGTTTACACAACAATTAAGGCTGCCATTAGCCACACAATCACAGGCTCCCAATGATCAGAAGCTCTGATACTATCTCAAGTATAGAAGAATTTAGAAAATAATTTCACTCTTATTCTGTCTTATTACATACATTTGATATATATACATATATTGATCAGATAATTTAGGAAACAAGCACAACCTATTTTAGGAAAACAACTCCTTGACATTACGGGATTGATGTGCTAGTAATAAAATCAAGATACAGTCAATATAAAGAATTAAAAACAATAAGAATAAAATCTAAAACTTCCTAAAATATCTATGACATATATTTATATAGAGTATTCACTCAAGCTTTGTAAGCTAACTGGTTATGCAATTGTTAAATAATTTGTTAGGTTGTTAAAACAATGTTAGTTTGTTAACCAATTAATGCGTTATTCTATAATTTTTTTTTCTAGTAGCTTGTCACAAATAAACCCTTAAAAAAAAATCAAACTATGCAATTTGAGACTCTGGAATGAAGGGACTAGATTACTGGGCCAACTAATACTTCTAGTAAAGTCGTGAGACTAGCCTTATAATATTGCTAGAAAGCTTGAATAGTATATTGATTGTGAGAAATTGTGTAGGCAATAAATAATAATTATGGAATTATTTGACTTGATTCAGAAAAAATAGTACATGGGTATTTAAAGGAAAACGTAATCCTAATAAAAGGAAATAAATCTCCTCTAATAAAGATTATAAATTAGGAGCAAATCTACCAAATAAACCCCTAGTCCAAATCCCTTAATTTTAGGGATTTCATTCAAGTAAATCTATATTTATTACACAACAAATGTACAATATTTACACCCATATTTCAACATTGATCTCATTGAGAAATATAGGACCAAGCTGATTTGTCTAGGGTAGCTGACCAGGACCATAATCCGGGAATGCCACGGGCTAGTCTATGTCTCTAATCTAACAATGCATTATTTAAACCGAAGAGGACAACAAATCTTAGACAAGGTCATGGGTTGACAAGAGAGAGAAAACAAACAAAATAGTGAACGTAAACTGTGTAAATTGTCATGAATGAAAGGAATGTCTAAACCTGCCAGAATGATGACAAGGTAGCAGGGGATTGACGGTGGCCAGAGTTGCAAAAATAAAGAATCTGCTAGCAAAGCCAAAAGAACCATGACAATAAACTACAACCCTTCAGTGTTTAAATAACGGCTACATGTCACTGTCTTGCTACATGAATGTAGTGCACTATTGGTAACCTAGGTTAAGTATAAATAATTCAGATATTAATTAGACCAGAGTCATTAGTAGACCATCTATCTATGAAAATTTTAATAGACAAGGAAATGGTTCTTAGAAGTTCAAAAATTGTATCTGTGGCTAAAACCTAAGATTGTAGCATAAAAGTTACTAAATCTAGCCTCAATAAAGGATAACAATTAATTTAATCAGCAACAAACAGATCCAAATCACATTTCACAAAAAATAAGACCCATCAAAACTAATAATGAACTATTAAGAAGAAGGTGAAAGGTTACATTTTTTAGATGCTCCTGCGAAATATTTCCTATACACCATGTATCCCGTCTCTTGTCCTGCAGTGCATGCATGAAAACTTAATCACTCAATTGTAGAGAGAGCAGAAGAGGATACAAGGATAAAAAGATCATGCAAAGCCAAATAATAGTTGCATAGGTTAACCTTTGGAAAAAGTAATATTAAATCTGTCAAGAATTAGGATTCAATACTAAATAAAGTTACAGAAAGTGCGTAAACCTCTTACAGAACCCATATACTTATATGAGCAAAGGAGTACTGCAATAGGTAGCAGAACAGTTGTAACAAACTAAACTGTCAAACAATTATAATAACAAACAGTTGATCAAAAATAATAAAAGAAAAGACATTACAAAAGCATATCTCTAACACCCCCCACAAGCTCAAGGTGCATGTGAAACAATATGCACCTCAACCACCTTGAGCTTGGATCTAAGAAAAGAAATTTTGTAGATGAAAGTTGCTTGGTTAGTATATCAGCCCATTGATCTAGACCAAGAATATGCCTCACAACAAACTGCTTAGCAAGAACCTTTTCTCTGACAAAGAAGACATCTAGTTGCATGTGTTTAGTTTTGGCATGTAAAGCAAGATTGTGAGTTAAATTTACTGCAATAAGATTATCACAGTAAGTAGAGTTTGAATCCATACAAGTTCAGTAGTAGCAGAGGCAAGGTTCTTATATTAAGCCTCTGTGCTTGACCATGATAGAACAGTTTGTTTTCATGACCACCAAGATACAATATTAGGACCTAGATAGATTCCAGCACCAGAAGTTGATCGTGTATCATCAGTGTTGAATATAGGGAAAAACTGTATAGGATTAATTTCCCTTGTGTATTTACCACACATAGGGCAGTGTATTTATAATAAAGAAAGGTACTCCTTAAAAGAGTAACAGAATACAAATAGGGTAAATAAAAGATATTATTTGATATTGTGATTAACAATATCTAACAATATCTCAACAATATCAAATAATATCAACTAATATCTAATCATATCTAACACTCCCCCTCAAGCTGGAGCATACAAATCGTATGTGCCTAGCTTGGTACAAAGATAATCCATCCTAGGTCCCCGTAAAGACTTAGTGAAAATATCTGCTAATTGATCACATGAGTTAACGAACTCAGTCTTGATGTCTCCAGACATAATCTTTTCTCGAATAAAATGGCGAGTCAATCTCAATGTGTTTAGTCCTCTCATGAAAGACAGGATTAGAGCTTATATGGAGAGCAGCCTGATTGTCACACACTAGTGTCATTTGAGTGACATCTCCAAATTGTAGCTCTTTAAGCAATTGCTTGAGCCAAATAAGTTCACAGGTAGCCGAGGCCATAGCTCTATACTCGCTTCTGCACTGGATCTTGCCACAACACTTTGTTTCTTACTTTTCCATGAGATCAAGTTACCACCAATGGAAACACAATACCCGGATGTAGATCTTCTATCGGAGGGAGATCCTGCCCAATCAGCATCCGAATAGCGAGACAACTCTTGTATGATTATGGGAGTCATACACCAAACCTTTTCCAGGAGACTTTTTGATGTACTTCAATATACGGATGACCGCATTCCAATGATCTTGACAAGGAGAATTGAGGAATTGACTCACCACACCGATCGCAAAGGAAATGTCGGGGCGAGTAACTCGTAAGATAATTTAATTTTCCAACTAATCTTCTATACTTGTTCAGGATCTGACATTGGCTCCCCCTGATTTGGCAAGAGTTTGGTATTAGGATCCATGGGTGTGTCAACAGGCTTTGAATTCATCAACCCAGTTTCCTCCAAAATATCCAATGCATACTTTCTTTGAGATATAACAATGCCATCGGTAGATTGTGCTACCTCAATACCCAAGAAATATCTAAGTTTGCCAAGATCTTTGGTTTGAAAATGGTGGCAAAGGTGTTGTTTCATCTGAGAGATGCCATGATGGTCACTACCTGTAAGAACAATGTCATCGACATACACTATCAAATAGATACATCCAGACATTCGAGTGATGGTAAAAGACTGAGTGGTCTCGCCTCACTTCTAGTCATGCCAAATTGTTGAACAACGTCGCTAAATTTGCCAAACCAGGCCCTAGGAGACTGTTTTAGGCCATATAAAGATTTGCGAAGACGACATACCAATCCAGAAGACTCCCCTGAGCAACAAATCCGAGAGGTTGCTCCATATAAATCTCTTCTTGCAAATCGCCATTCAAGAAAGCATTTTTGACATCCGAGTTGATAAAGAGGCCATTGTTGAATAGCGAGCCATGGCAATGAATAAACGAACGAAGCCATCTTTGCCACTTGGAGAGAAAGTATCACCATAATCCAACCCAAAAATTTGGGTATAGCCTTTGGCTACAAGGCGAGCTTTGAGGCGATCAATAGTACCATCAGGACCAACCTTGATAGCGAAGACCCACCTGCAACCAACAACAGATTTTCCGAGATGGTAATGGGACAAGTGTCCAGGTTCCACTAGTCCGAAGAGCACCGAGTTCATCTAGCATGGCCTCGACGCCAACCAGGGTGGGCTAAGGCTTCGAGAGACAGATTTAGGAATAGACACGGAAGAAATAGACGAGAGACAGGTATAAAATGGTGAAGAAATTCGATGATAACTAATAGCGAGTATAATGTGGAGAAGGATTACGAGTAGAACGCGTACCTTTACGAAGGGCAATAGGAAGGTCGGACTCGTGGACTGGAACCGGAGGAGGCGAGTATTAGGCACCGGGAGTGAGTCATGTGGCGTCTGTTGTGGGCGAGGTCTGCGACTATAAACCTGAAGGGGTGGTGGAGGAGGAGGGGCTAATGGTGGTTGGTCCTCAACATAAGGATCAATGAGAACAGGAATGGGAACTGTAGTAGATGGAGACTCAGCAGGTAGGGAAGGGTCCTTAAGTAAAAGGAAAACTCATTGAAGGTGACATCGGCAGACACAAAATAGCGATTAAGAGAAGGAGAAAAACACTTGTATCCTTTTTGGGATCGAGTAAATCCTAGGAAAACACATTTGTGTGATCGAGGAGATAACTTATCATGACCAGGATCAAAATTGTGGACAAAACAGGTAGACCCAAAAACCTTCAGAGGTAAAGGATGGAGAGTGTCATGAGGAAATAAAATAGAATGGGGAATTTTGTTATCTAAAACCGAAGAGGGCATACGATTAATAAGATAACAGGCAGTAAGAACAGCATCACCCCAAAAATGTTGAGGAACCGCACCATGAATTAAAAGAGTACGGGTTGTTTCAATAAGGTGTCTATTCTTGCGCTCAGCCACCCCATTTTGTTGAAGGGTATAAGCACAGGAAGTTTGATGAAGAATGCCATGAGAAGCCATAAATTGTTTAAACGAGTTTGAAAGATATTCACGGTCATTATCACTTCGAAAAGTTTGAATAGAGACACCAAATTGATTTTTAATTTCATGATAAAAGTTTTGGAATATAGAAAACACCTCGGAACGATTTTTCATTAAAAATAACCAAGTACAACGAGAGAAATCATCAATAAAAGTAACAAAATATTGAAAACCTAAATTAGACTTAACACGATCTGGGTCCCCAAATGTCGAGTGAACTAAGGCAAAGGGGGATGAAGCATGCTCGGGAAACACTACGAGAAAAGGAAGTACGACTATGTTTGCCTAATTGACAGGACTCACACACCAAACTGGACAACTCGGGATAAGCTGGGAACAAGTTGCTTGTAATTTGCGCAGACTGGGGTGACCAAGCTGAGCATGAAGGAGAGAAGGAGACTCCATAACCGTGCCAACATGTGGAGAAGGTTGAAGATAATAAAGTCCATGTGACTCACATCCAAGTGCCAATCACTCTTTGCGAGCTCCTGGTCCTGTAAGGAAACGAAGTTTTGGTAAAAGAGATAACACAATCAAGAGATCGAGTTAGACGGCTAATGGATAATAAGTTAAAGGGGGACCCGGTACATACAAAACATTATCAATGGACAACGAGGGAAAAAGAGTAACCGTTCCAACACCATGAGCTAAAGTTGTAGATCCATTAGCCATTGTAACAGAGGGTAAATTATGAGAAGAAGTGAAAGAGGAAAATAAGGATTTGTTACCGATGATGTGATCGGTGGCGCCCGAGTCAAGAACCCAAGAGCCAATAGAAGAAGAGTGAGTCGGACCAAGCAAAAGATGTACCTGTGTGGGCAACGAAGTAGTGGAACCGAAGGGCTTTCGATCCTCATACCATTGAAGAAAATCATTGAAGATAGCAGATTTTTCCGAAGGTACAGACGAAGGAGGATCCACGAGCAGAGGATTGTGCGGAAGAATCAGTCTGAGCAACTGCAGCAGATCGGCGAGGATAACCATGTAAAGCATAACATTTGTCAATTTTGTGGCCTAGTTTGCCACAATGGTCACACTTGACACGCCCTTTGCCTGGCTTGTGAGAGCGATTACGATCATCACGGTGAGAGGCCAAGGCAGATGAATCATTAGAAACTACAGGGGGAATATTGAGAGGTTTACATGGCACCCGCAAAAGGGAGGAACTGGTAGCGGTAAAACTGGGTGTAACAGGGGAACCCAAAATCTGGTCACGAACAGGGGCATATTTATCAGCAAGTCCGTGTAACATCAAAACCATGAAAAACTTTGATCGTTGCTCTAATTCTTGGGCAGGAGTCGAGGCAGGGGGTAATAACTCATTAAATTCATGGAGGAGAGCATGGATCTTACCCACATAATCCGCCACAGGATCCTTATCTCGAGGAGCAATAACATCAAGAAGATTGTAACAAACACCATAAAGACGTTGAGTGTCATTGGTGTATAATAATTTGGCTTGTTCCCAAACGTCATAACATGTGCTATACGATCGAAAAATTTGTTTTAAAGAAGATTGGATGGTATTCTTGAGAACCATACATATATGAGCATCAACTTTCTTCCAACGGACACGGTCATTGGAAGGAACATCATCTACCTTGGTAGTAAGATGATCAATGTACCCCTGACTCTCAAGCCAAAGTCTAATATCAGATGCCCAAGTTGCATAATTCGTACCATCTAATTTATCAATGGGTAAATTCACATTGACATAATTAGTAAAAACAGATTGCTCAGACCCACCGGAGCTGACAGAGGTAATTTCAGAATTGGAAGTGGCAGCGGAAGATGCCATGGAGGAAGAGAGAGAAAAACCCTAAAACACCAAAGAGGTCCGATTGGAGCAGCGAGGACAGATCCAGAGAGAGGAGAAGGAGGCGACGCCGGCGCAAAGATCGGCGGCCTGAACGACGGCGAGACACGCCACCACGCGCGGCGGAACGGGAGAAGGTGGCGCGGCTTCGGGAGGCGCGTGAGGGAGCGTGGCTGCTCCGATGACCGCGAAACTTCCACGGTGGAGGTCGCACGGAGGAGGCGAGCAAAACCCTGTGCTCGGCGGTCCGAACTGCTACTCCGGCGACGGCGGCGGCGGCGGCGGACGGTGGTGGAGGTGGCGACAGCTGCAGGTTCAGTGGCAGAGCCGAAAAAAAATCCCAAGAGACCTTAAGCTCTTGATACCATGTTAAGGTTCCAACATAAAACCAATTGGCAATATGTGGAGTAGTCTAACATGTATTTAAATCATACAAAATGATATGAGGTAGGCGATGTGGGACTTTCAACACACCCCCTCCAACGAAGCCTGCCGGACTAGGCAAAGGGTACTTTTGACCCAACTAAAGGGCAACTTTTGGCCCATGACAATAACCGGAAAGATGTTAGGCTTTGGCTCTGATACCATGTTGAATATAGGGAAAAACTGTATAGGATTAATTTCCCTTGTGTATTTACCACACATAGGGCAGTGTATTTATAATAAAGAAAGGTACTCCTTAAAAGAGTAACAGAATACAAATAGGGTAAATAAAAGATATTATTTGATATTGTGATTAACAATATCTAACAATATCTCAACAATATCAAATAATATCAACTAATATCTAATCATATCTAACAATCAGGATCAGCAGCCAAATCAGTATCACAAAAAGCACAAATAGACAAAGGCTGATGAGGTATAGCAGGAAAGATGCATAAGCTACACTATAGAGTACCTTTAAGATATCTTAACATATGTTTAAGAGCAACCCATGTGATTCTAGAGGCGTAGACATAAGCTGACACGCTTTGTTAACAGAAAAAACATATCTCTATTCTGGTGATAGCACCAACAATAGACCTATAAAAAGGATGGTCAGGGAGAAAATCAACACTTTGTTTTTTGAGATTTTAGAACAGGAAACCATAGGAGAAGACATAGGCTTTGCTTCAGCATGGTTCTTGACGATAAGATCCTTTATATATTTTGTTTGTGTCAATACAAGATTGCCATTGGACTGTAGACGAACTTCAATGTCAAGAAAATAATCCAAGGCCCCTAGTTGTTTAAGGGCAAAGAGAAAGAATAATGTGAATGGAGACAGGTTTTACAAGAGGAGAAAAAGTCTCAATAAAGTCAAAACCATATTTTTGTTTTAAACCTTAAGCAACTAGTCTAGCGTTGTATTTATGAATAGTCTCATCAAGATTTCCTTAACAGGAAACATTCATTTACAACCAATAGCATGACGATTTGGCGGAAGAGGAACCAAAGACCAGGTTTTACTCTTTTGTAGGGCAATTCATCTTGCACAGCAGCTAACCACTTTGTATCCTGTAAGGCTGATTTGACATTCTTTGGTTCCATATTGGCAATTAGGAGAGATGGATTAATTCTGGGTCGAATAATACCAAACTTAGAGCGTGTCTACATGGGATGAGTATTAAGAGCATAGCGAGGAATAATGGGGTTTGGGTCAAAAATAGAAGTGGAGGGAAAGGAAAGAGATTCAGCAAATGAGGAATTAGATTTAGCGACTTGTGGAGATTTAGTAGAAGATATAGAAGACAAAGATAGGTTTGAAACAAGAGGAATTGAAGCTGAAATACCATAAGCAGTTTATGGTGTGTGATTATTGGGTGAAGATGCAGAAACAACAAAGGAAACGAAAACCTTTGTTCATTAAACAAAACATCTTTAGAAATTATGGGAAATCAAATAGTATTTTAGGAAAGAATAAATTAGGAAATTTGTAATCTGTATAGATTTGAACAATTAGGAACAATCCATAAATCAAGGGATCCTAGAATAAAATAGAGTTATTATATTTCCTAAAATAGCTTAGGTCTCATGTATATATCTTGTATGATTTCTTTGTATTAAAATAAGAAAATAAGATTTCATTTAATCTAATTTTCCAGATGGTATCAGAGCTTCCGATCTAGGAAGTTCTGTCTGCGCACTATAAACCCTAAGACGACAGCCTGCATTGCTGCTGCATTTTTCTTAACCCTAAGACGACAGCCTACATTGTTGTTGCATCGCACCTTCTTGCTATAATGTCAAGGGAAGAGGAAGTTGTGAACCCAACCCCAGAAACGGGGAATATCTAATCCCAGCAATCTGGAGAATTGCATAATATCCATTCTGCATATAGACTAAATGGAAGAAATTATTTGAAGTGGGTCCAACTTGTTCGTACAGTGTTGAATAGAAAGGAGGTAACCGAACAAAAGAAAGGAGGATTAGCAAATGTGGAGAAGAAAGGTGATGGTCTCTGGTGTACCTACTGCAATAAGCCTCGTCATACTCGAGAGAAATGCTGGAAGTTACATGGGAAGCCTTTAAATCGAGATCAAGAAGAGGACCCCAGAGGAGGCTCCTTAAGGAAAGGAGGACATGTTTATGTTGCTGTTGAAACAAATGAAGGAAATAATCCAGAAGCTGCTGTCCATCTTAACCAAGAGGAGATAGAAAGGGTGAGAACCTTTCTTAGTAAGCTAGAAAAACCTACAGGTGTGTGATCTTTGGCATACTCAAGTAAGTTTCCACTTTCTTTTGGATTAAATGTCTCAGATACACCTTTTAACCATTATTGGATATTGGACTCTGGAGCCACAGACCATATGACACCATTAGCCAAACACTTCTCCAGATATTCCCTATGTCCCAGCAACAAGAAAATTACCACATAGATGGAACCCTTATAACTGTAGCTGGTCAAGGAAATATCCAAATCAATCCTTTAAGAACCTTAAAAGATGTTCTCCATATCCCAAAGTTGTCCATCAACCTAATGTCTATACAAAAACTTATAAAGGATTTGTCATGTACAAGGGTCACTTGGGTTTTCCTACTTAAACAAAAATCAGAAGTCAGTTCTGTCTTCCTAAACTTCCACTCCTTGAAAAAAATCAGTTTGGCGTTAATATTAAGAGGCTTAGGTCAGATAATGCTAAAGATTACTTCAATCATGTCCTTAATTCTTTTTGTCAAAAAGAAGATATAATTCATGAGTCCTCTTGTGTCAAAACACCACAGCAGAATGGGGTTGCAGAGAGAAAAAATGGACATCTATTAAATCAGACTCGGGCATTGTTGTTCCAAAAAAGTGTCCCAAAAAATTTCTGGGGAGAAGTTGTCCTTACAATAACATACCTTATCAATAGACTACCCTCTAGAGTTTTATGATCAAAAAACCCTATAGAAGCTTTGTCGTCTTTCTATCCAAACCTGTCCACTGCAAATAATCTTAAACCAAAAGTTTTTTGGTGCATCTCATATGTCCATATTCATAGTACAGACAGGGGAAAACTTGATCCTAGAGCCTTAAAGTGTGTCTTTGTTGGTTACTCACCCACTCAGAAAGGGTGTAAATGCTACCACCCCTCATCCAAAAAATTCTTTGTGTCTAGGAATGTTACCTTCAATGAACAAGAGGGCTATTTCCATCAACCTTATCTTCAAGGGGAGGGTAGAGTTTCAGGGAAGATAAGGAAAATAGTAATTCTAGTTCTCCCATTCTTCCAGGCTTGATATTTGAACCTAAACGAGATCAAATTGAAACTGTAACAAGTGAAACAAGTCAAGGAATTGGTCAAGAAAAGGAAGTTGGTCAAGAAAGTGAAATTAATTATGAAACTGATCAAGAAGATGTTGAAGCTGAAAAATTTGGTAAGAAGCTGGTGTACTCAAGGAAGACTAAGGCCATTCCAGGATCAAGCCATGTTCAAGAATCCAACTCGATTCCATAAAAAGAGGTAACAATTTTTTCTCCAGCTGTGCAGGTTGAAATTGAAACCCAAAATGATCCTGACCTCCCAATTACCATTAGAAAAGGGACAAGAAAATGCACCAAACAACCACTCTACCCTCTCTCAAATTACATGTCCTTTAAAAATTTCTCTCCTACCCATAAAACCTTCCTAGTAAACCTAAACACTGTACTTCTACCTAATACCCTATCTGAAGCATTGTCTAACAGAAAATGGAGGCAAGCCATGGATGTAGAGATGGAGGCATTGGAGAAAAACAACACCTGGGAGTTAGTCACCTTACCAATAGGAAAGAGGCCAATTGGATGTAAGTGGGTCTATATAGTGAAATACAAGGCTGATGAATCAATTGAAAGATATAAGGCAAGATTAGTTGCCAAAGGGTTCACCTAAACCTATGGAGTTGATTATTTGGAGACCTTTGCTCCGGTTGCCAAAATGAACACAGTTAGGATGATATTGTCCCTTGCTTCCAATTATGGTTGGAACTTGGAACAATTTGATGTTAAGAATATTTTCCTACATGGAGACCTTGAAGAAGAAATTTATATGGAGATACCTCCGGGATATGGTAGAGATGTTGTTGCCAACACTGTTTGCAAGTTGAAAAAGGCATTATATGGGCTAAAACAGTCCCCCCGTGCATGGTTTTGCAAGTTTACTAAAGTTATGACAGGTCTGGGTTACAAACAAAGCCAAGGGGACTATACTTTGTTCTTTAAACATTCCAAGTCAGGGGGAGTAACAATATTATTGGTGTATGTGGATGACATAATATTAACTGGAGATAATAAAGAAGAGCAGCAATTGTTGAGTCAATGCTTAGGCAAGGAATTTGAGATCAAGACCTTGGGAAAACTAAAATATTTTTTGGGAATTGAAGTTGTCCATTCCAAGAAAGGGATATTTATATCCCAGCAGAAATACATCACTGATTTGCTCAAGGAAACTGGCAAGGCAGCTTGCAAACCTGCTAGTACCCCATTAGAACCAAACCTAAAGCTTGGAAATGCAGAAAAAGATGTTGTTGTTGAAAAAGATATGTACCAGCGATTAGTGGACAAACTTATATATTTGTCGCATACCAGGCAGATATTGCCTATGTAGTGAGTGTAATTAGCCAATATATGTAAAACCCAAAGGAGACCCATTTATAAGCAGCCCACAGAATTTTACAGTACCTTAAAGGAACTCTAGGAAGAGGGATTCTATTTAAAAGGAATGGTAATATGAAGCTTGAAGTCTATACTGATGTTGATTATGCAGGGTCAATTGTGGATAGGAGGTCAACTACAAGATATTGCACCTTTCTTGTAGGAAATCTTGTGACTTGGAGAAGCAAAAAGCAGGGTGTAGTGGCTCGGTCCAGTACTGAAGCGGAATTCCGAACCATGGCACAAGGTATATGTGAGTTGCTATGACTTAAAATCATCTTAGAAGACTTGAGGATAAAATGGGAAGAACCTATGAAGCTCTATTGTGATAATAAGTCAGCAATCAGCATAGCCCACAACCCAGTGCAACATGATAGAACAAAGCATATTGAAGTAGACAGACACTTCATCAAAGAAAAGCTTGATAATGGCTTGATATGCACTCCATATGTGTCCTCTCAAGACCAAATTGCAGACATTCTTACCAAGAGACTGAGCTGTCACAATTTTGAAAAGATTATATCCAAGCTAGGAATGAAAAACACCTATTCACCAGCTTGAGGGGGAGTGTGGGAAATCAAATAGTATTTTAGGAAAGAATAAATTAGGAAATTTGTAATCTGTACAAATTTGAACAATTAGGAACAATCCCATAAATCAAGGGATCCTAAAATAAAATAGAGTTATTATATTTCCTAAAATAGCTTAGGTCTCCTGTATATATCTTGTATGATCTCTTTGTATTAAAATAATAAAATAAGATTTCATTTAATCTAATTTTCCAGAGAAATGTATAAACTATCAGAGGAAGATAAACATTTATATCCTTTGCATGATGTGGATTAACCAAGAAAGAAATTTTTGAGATATAAATTCAAGTTTATGAGAGTTGTAGCATTTAAGAAAAAGAAGAAGAAAACAAGCACACCCAAAAGCTTTAAGAAAGTTATAAACCGGTGTTGTTTTGAATATAATAGTGTACGAAACATGAAAGTTAAGAGGAGCACTAGGCAATCTATTTATAAGAAAAATAGCAGTAGCAAAGGCATGGTCCCAACAGGATAAGGGAAGAGATGCATGACTAAGTAAAGTAAGATCCATGTTAATAATATAGTGATGCTTATTTTTTATGTTGGGTATGAGGGCAAATGATTCTACGGGTAATACCTAAATATTTGAGATATGTAGTAAAAGGGAGAAATTCTCCTTCCCAATCAATTTGAACAACTTCAATAGATTTGTTAAATTGTACCTAAACTATAGATTTAAATTGCTGAAAAATAGAAAGAGCTCAATTTTTTGTTTGAGAAGATAATCCAAGCACACCGTGAGTAAGCATCCACAAAAGAAATGTAATAGGAGAAGCCATTAGAAGAAGGAATAGGGGAAGGTCCCCACAAGTCCCTATGTACTAACTCAAAAGAAGATTTATAGATAATTGATAAAGCTTGAGAAGAAAGTTTATGTGTTTTGCCCATACAACAAGCAAAACAAAAGGGCAGAGAACTTTTATTAGAAAAGGAAATACTACAATTCGTAACGTGGAACATTGATATCAGGATGTCCTAACCTAAGGTTCCAAGTATAGGCACTGCTAGTAGTACAATTATTAGAAACAGTAGTATTAATACAAGAATTGTTGGAAGAAACAGAAAAATTGTGGCATAAACTGAAGGCATGAAAATTGATAGAATAGTATAGCATTTAATGCTTTATTTATAGGATCCATAACATAGGAAATTAGTTTCAAATGATCTAGAAAAAAATTAAAAAAAGACATGGAAGGCTTAGTAATACCCTTTTGATATGCTCACGACTTTCATCCCTATTTGAAAACAAAACCATTGAGCTCAAATTTTCAATTTTCTTGGCTTGCTCCTTTACTCTTTTTTCCCATTCAGCTTGAGCTTTTTTTTCCTCCTCTAATTCCAAAGCTATGCGTTCCCTTTCCAGTTCAGTCTGACAAGATAAACATTGTAACATACAAAATACACAAAAACCTTTTTATAATTAACACAACGGAAAATTCATACACCTGTAATAATGTATTTCGTAGGCTCAGAATCTCCTTCTCTAAATGCTCTGAATGAGAACCCTAAAGAAAATACCAAAATACAATTATGCCAACACTTCAGGAACTAATTGTTTTGTTTACTTTATGCTCGTCAAATATAAAATAACTGAAAAATAGACCCACCATCAATTTGGCACGAAGATCTTCAATCTCCTTCTTTTGGCGCTTTAATAAAGCAGCATCTGTCAAAATCTGTTAGCAAAAACACAGTGAAAAAATCATACAAAATAAGACAAGGCAGAACTGCACTGCTAAAGTAAAGTGTATGAGCATCTATATGAATAATTGAACCTGCCTGTAAGGGATGATACAAAGAAAATGTATGTGCTATGAAGAACAACTTTATTATAGAGAAGAGAAAGTAACAAAGATAAAACTACTTTGAAATGGCAAGCAATACAAAAATAAAGAACAACATCAAAATAAAATAGCCCTACAAACAAGGGAAATGGGTCAGATGAAACCTCATTCACTTGAGCACAATTTGTGACACGCAATGCTCTACTTGCAAATTGAAGACTGCTTTTAGTTTCATCTGTATGTATCTGCCATATAGAAAATGTTAGATGAAAAGACTATTAAAGGAAAATTTTTATAGACCTTCACAGAAAAGAATACAGGATACCGATCTTTTTGACCAGTTATAGCTGGGAAAATTAATCCTTTGATTAGATGGATATTAATCAAGTGATATACAAAACACCTTACAATATTGTATCTCCAAGCCAATGAAGCCAATTATTGCAATTAAAACATGGTAGTGTACGGTTATCTAATTTATCAGTGTGAAACACAGGAATACCTTACCTGTGCAAGTGTGATATTACAGATAATAGCAGTTTTAGCATTTCCTCCTAAAGAAGGTTGCAAAATTCGAGTCAGCTTGCTATCTCGATATGGAACATGACCCCTGCACAAAATATTACATTTTCTTTTTAACTCATTCCAAAATTTAAATAAAAAAAAACCTAAATATAATCATTTAAACATACCCTTGACTTTCAGCACCTTCACTCAGTTTTTTAATTACGGTTCCCAAAGTCATTAAGCTTTTGTTTATGTGAGAACCTTCTTTGAGTCGAACACCTTCAGCACCAGTTTTTGCAGCACGTTCTGACCCAGCAAGATCCACTAAATTCTAGAAATAAGAAGATAACTATTACCAATATGAAAAATTACACAAAAATAGTCACTTATATAGAAGAGAAAAAGATAAATGCATGTGAATGTCAACTAACAAAAAGGAAAAACTTTTCCCTTAAGAGAGATTACTTGATTATTGAAAAAGTGACATGAACCTACCAACACTGATACACGCACAGCATCACAAGAGCTGCCACTTTCTTCATCTTCGCTTCTATCCTTACTCTCAATTATCTATTAACCACAAGGTGTTAATTGCAAGCATTTAACGAAATAAGAAAAAAAATTACCATCTCTGATAACACTTATTACCATGCGGAAAATCGTATGGGACCTACTACTGTACAAATTCATATTTGTCTCTCCAATATGTCTATGAGCTGATACATTTGTAAATAAGGAAAAAGTTAGTTAACTGTTACAGGTAGAATAAGATATGCTAAAAAGTACATTGGATATAAAATGTGCAGGTGTTGGGTACATGGAGATACTTCAAGAATATAAATATACTGCATAAGTACCCAAAAAGCATGCTGAATCACACAAAAATGCTAGCAAAAAAGGAACCACAGAAATCAAATTGAAATAGGGCTTCTCTTTCATTTCAATCTCTATGAGTTCAAATATATGTAAATGAAAATTTAAGCCGCAAAAATTGACAAGAGTGTTAAAATGTAAATTTAAGCCGCAAAAAAATGTAACAGATAAATTACATTCTCCAAACTCCATGAGATTAAGGACTTGCTCAGGAGAGGCAACAATTTCTTCTCGCAACCCCGCAACATATATCCCACGCTGTGATTTCAGAGAAAAATTATATGAAGTATTAAGGAATATAAGTATAACACCAGTCACCAGATATGAGCAAACTTGCATATATATATATATATATATATATATATACATAAAAAATGTGAACAACCTCCAGATTTTCATGAATCTGCAGTTTTCGATGTTCAGGAGCCAACAAATCATTTATCTCTTCATTATAAATCTCCATGTATGACATTCTAAGAAGAAATTCTCGATCCACATCCTAAAATAAATATAAAGAGATAGTATTCCATGAATTATGAGAACAATATCAAAAGGACATAATGCAAAATAATAAAATTTAACAATATTATCATAATTGTTAGTCTATATCAGTTAGTGCAGTCCACACTAGTACAATAATCTTGGTTGGTAATCAAATCGTAATAGATTTAGTTAATAAGTGTTAGAAATTTCACATCAATTAGAACTATGGTCAAAATATAACATATAACTAGGTGCAAATTTCACCATACAAGTTGATTTTATAAGGTTGACCTAGGTTTAAAGTTCACTTTCTAAGATGGTTTCAAAACCTATCCTAACAAAGTATGTTGGGCCTATCTAGCTACAATCAAACCGTCCAAAATATCTAGCTCCACATTCGAGATATCCAATCCTTGACATGAAGGGATGAGTTAAAAATCTTACCTCAACTATAGATATGTTCAAATTATAAGATAATTGAGTGTAAACCTTATATTATAAGCCGATTTTGTAAAGTTGAATTAGACTTAAAGTTCACTTTCTAAGAATAGGCATGAATATCTCAATTAGGGGAACAAAATACCCTCTAATAATGTGTAATGAATGCAATAAGAAGCCTATATACGTATGCATTCGTATTGTATTCGAATATATGCTCAAGGTATCTCTACTTTCTCTCTTGTAATATGGCACCTAGAGCCAAAAATGAGGTTCTTTGAATATTGTATCTACCAAATGGACCAACTGTTCCCAAAGATATTATTTGTTGTATATAATTCAGTTAGTATTGTATGTTTGTTAGCTAGTTAGTGAGGTTGTTAACCAACTACTTATAATTGTCCTATAAATCATAATGATGTATTGTGATATATTTGTGTCAAATATAAAATTTCATATTCAATATCTATATCTCTTCTCTTTCCCTTTTCTTTTCTTCTCTTTTTTCAAGTGAGTGTTAAGTGTGTTTTCTAACATTATTTTGGCAATTGTGTATATGTCTAATTTGCCCTCTATGACAACCACTTTTTTTTCTAGTGATGTTTCACTTTTAGACAACTTTTTTGGCGGTTTATTTACACAAAATAATGCACCTTTGCGGTTCCTTTTCTCTCCCTTACTTTGTTACTTTTGTTTGCAAGCTATGGTTATCACCACACCCTTTTATAAAAGCTCTCTCGTTTAATTTCTCCAAAAGCTTATTTGTTTGGAATAGAGAAGCCCCAAAATCTCTTCTAGCTGGTATTATCTAAACAGACCTTAAGTACATAAGTTGATTCTAGCTTATGGAAAAGCACATTACCCCTATAAGTGTGCATGAAGAAGTGTATCCAAACATTCTTTTCATCGATTGGATTAAACTTAAATGGTTTTTCTGATGCCTTTTGACTCTTATGTATTGGTTTCGTCACAAAAGAACAAAATGAAAGTAAGGAGAAGTTACTTGTTGAATAGTTTGAAACAAATCGTGAATGGAGAGAGGAATGACTCCAGGCTCCGCTTCTGAGCCTCGCATCGTGTAAGTCTTCCCACTATTCGTTTGCCCGTAAGCGAAAACAGTGCCTTCAATTAACATCACATCACAAAACCTAAGTTAACAAATCCAACTAATTACCAACAACAAGAAGAAAGCAAATAGCAGCGTATGCAAACCGTTGAATCCGCGAACTGCGGCCTCCACGATTTCCTTGGTGCGAGCTTCGTAGACTTCCGCGGTCGAACAATTGTCGCTGAATATTTGGTCTGCGAATCGTGACTTCGGTTGAGAACGTGATTTGCAAGAAGAAGAAAGTGAAAAGAGAGTCCGAGAAGAGTACCGAATTCAAATTTGGTGAGGTTGGGAATTGCAATGGAGTTGCCGGAGATTCTCCAGGGACTGGTTTTCGCATCATCTTGGGAGAGAGGCTTTGTACGGACGCTGACGTGAATCCTCTCCATCCCAATCACAGTGCCTGCAGCACTTTCGCTCTGCTCAAATTCAATCATAATTTTATTTTCCCGCCTTATATGCCGAATTAGGACAAATCCAGTCCATTTTAATTTATTTTTATATACGTATAAAACAAAGATTATTTTTTCCCTTATAATATTAAAAAAATATTTAATTACTTAAATAAATCCTCTCCCACCTTATTTACCTTAATATACCGGTTTATTGTATATACTCAGAATTCGATTCCTCAAAAAAAAAAAAACAAAAAAAAAAAAAAAAAAAAAAAAACTGAATTCTAAACTACGTTTTAAATTTTTATTGTTTTTTAAGTGTTTAGTTATATATATTTATATTTATATATGATAATAATTTAATAGTTATATATATTTTAAATATTTGTATCTATAATATATATATATATAATTATATATTTAGATATTATATATATTTATATAGTTAAATATTAATATATGAATATATTTAGATATTTATATTAATATATTTTTATATGTTTAGATAATTAAATATTTATATGTTTATATATTAACATTTATTTAATAATTGCATATTTATATATATTTTAATTATTTATATATTTCAATATTGATATAATTGTATTTTTTATATATTTAAATTTTAATATATTAATATATTTATATTTAAATATATATATATATATATATATATATATAATTTGATAAGTATATATATATATATAATTAGATATTAATATATTTAGATATTTATATAATTATATAATTATATATTAATATATGTTAATATTTTTATATTTATATAAATATATTAAAATTATTTGATTTATTATGGTTAAGTAATATTAAAAATAAAAGAAAATTGATTTACATTTCTTTCATGTGATTAGTTAAAAAAAAATGTTATGATAATATTAGAATTATAAAAAATAAAATAAAATAAAAAATTTATTTTTTAAATTGAACATAATGAAATAATACATATACAATGAATATATTAATTTTGTGGATGAGTAACTTTTTTTTTTCAGTTGTGTGACAAAGCAAAAAAAGTTTGGGATGAGATTGACTTTTTTGTGATGTCTATTTTTGTTTTCATTCACTTTGACTTTGGACAACTTTATACAGTTCTCTTCATTTTTTGATTTTGGGTCAAAATTGGTCCCGTGCAAGATGACTAATAATCTTCATTCCTTAATTCTTCGAATAGTCTGTCATAGACCTTACTGACTAGTACTAAAGTATAAACAGGATTAATATAGTTGATAAAATCATGAAGTACGTGTTTGCAAGCAGTTATTACGTGCCAACATAGTAAATAGAGTTTTTGGAATTTACCAATCACATCATAATTCATCTAGCCTTACTACAAATTGGTCTATTAGTTTAACTTTTTTTGGATTGAAGGTTTCCTCTACAAAAAATCTTGTACTCGTCAAGTCAAACTCAATCACTCTATGAGTGTTTGTCTTTGCACGTGTATCGTCCAAAGCCTTGACGACCACTTCAACATATATGCGTCCAGCAGCAATCATGGCCTCCATTTCTCTACCTTTTTTAGTGAAAAACTTATTACAACGTATATAAGTTGTTGTCACCAAGGAGGAAATAGGAAGGTTCCTTATCTTTTTTAGGATCGAATTGATTGATTTTACCAAGTTGGTGGTCATGTGTCCCCAATATCGATCATTGTCTCAAGCTAGTGTCTGTTTCTCTCTTGAGATTTCATCTAACCATTTTATTATCTCCAGACCTTCATTTCTTATTATGTTGTAATAGTAGAAAAATCCGAGCTCAGTCATTCCATATGTTATTTACAAAATAATTGAAATAAATCAATTACTAGGTACTTGAATTAACTAAAATATATTGAAAATAATGAGTTTAGAAAATAACAGAAGTTACCCATGTTGACAACATACTTTTTAAGTGAACTTTTCTTGAATCTCCTCATGAAATTATGTGCAATGTGTCAATTACAATATACATGCATAGAATTGTTTTCTATCTATCCGTTATCATCTCTTGAGTAAGCACTTTGTATGGACTCATGGCGGTCAAATATGAGGCATAGTCCATCTTGTGGGGTGACGTGTCTCCTTAGGTTCTTCCCCCTTGACTATAGCAAAGAAAATTGGGAGTATGTTCTTGTGATCATCTTGTGCCACTACAACCAATAAGGTTTCTCTATATTTTTCATAGAGAAATGTTCCATCTACTTGCATTAATGACTTGCAATATTGAAAATCATCTATGCATGGTTTGAAGGACTAGAAGACCCTTTTGAAGAAGACATGGTCCTCAATTTTTATATAAATCCAAGAACATACACTTGCATAGCCTTCAGAAGATGTGGCAACTTCTTGTATGACTCCTCCCAATTGTCATATTTTCTCAATGGCTAATTACTTCGCTAAGCATGCCTTCGATAAGTGATCGTGTATCCTTATGTAAACTTGATATAGGAAATTATGGTTGACACAGGGATTGAACAATCAACATTCACAATTTCTTGGATTGTTTGAGAAATAAGGCACGATCCCAACTTGTTATAATCTTGAGAGATTAATGGGGACACGCAAGTGTAGCTGCTTTCCAACTTCATTATTTGTCAATGTTGCTCTCTGGTCTACAATATTACTTTGCACCTCCACTCACACTCTAGACTAATACACTACACTACATTACAAGCCTAGATTGACATGAAATTTGCAACTTGTATGTGCAATGATGCATGAAGTGGAACTTGTTTATTGCGCCTATGACATCTTGTTTGTTGTTAAAGCGTTGACCAACAAACAATGTCCCAGGGTGGTATACAAATGTTTCTCAATTAAGAACATAGGCAAATTCGGGATTAATGCCATTCATGGTAAAGTGAAATTGGGTAAATTGTTCGGGTGGGTTGTAAGTGACCTAGGGAGATTCGATGGCAAGTTCTAGTTGGGGTTCCTCATCATCTTCCTTATCTACACTATCAACGAGGATGTCATCTTCGTCATTGATGAAAGAGTCATAAATTTCAGATGGAAGGACTAATATAACATGTTCTTCCATAGATGAATTGTTTGGTGGGGTTGGATAGGTTGGCTTAAAAGGTGGGGTTGGTCCTGTGAGTTGTGTGTAAGTTTGAAGATCTGATTCCCAAGAATTATAAAAGGAAGAATTATTTTCATCTAGGTTTGATGGTGAAGGGTGGTAAGAAGATTCAGGTTGTGGATGATAAGAAAATTCAAGTTGTGGGTTGAGTAGTGGTTCAGGTACATAGAAAGGCGAGAAAAAAAAATCTACCATTTAAGGTTGAGATTGAATAACGTTGAAACATAACAAATAACTCAATGTCATCACCAAGCTCAACGATTGTGCACTTGCATGCCGAATGATCAATAATATATGAAACAACAGACGAGACCTTGTACTAATAAGTCTACCATTGTAAGGGTCTTTCTATCACACAAGAGAATACATGAAATGGTACACTTTCAATTCCATTTATTTATTGTCTGTGTTAGAACTACTTCAAGATCCAAGAAACCAACAAAGTGGACGCTGCCAATCACGCACATTTGAAACTGGCTCAACCACTAACTGTCATTTCAGATGCCTCCACACCAACCGTTCACAAGTACTTCTTATTGGACACCTCTACCACAACTGGCAATGGATCCTATATGCCTTTCTTTTGCTTCAAGTTAAGATGACTTTTTTTCAAATTTATTTGGATAAAATCCTATAACACCCTCGTCTTCCCCATGCTTATATTGCAATCATTATATGCATCACAATATCATCATAAAGGAACTAGTTCATCTGTCTTCCTTCCCCATGAACCACCTGAACAACAACCACTACAAGAACCACCACCGTAAGAACCACTCCAAGAAGAACATCGAAGAAGAAATCCAGGAAGTAATAGACAATGTCCTCATTGTGGAATTGATCACTATTACAAAGACTAGTTTAACTTTTCTGTAATGGATAATAACTTTTGTGTAATGCATAATCATTACACTTTAACTTGTTATGTAATGCATATTAACCTTTTGTAATTCATTTTTAAGTGTACCTTTTTTTATTTAATTGTTATTTTCAATTATCCAACTTTATCAATTTCTTAAAATATAAGAAATATCTACTAAATTTCCAATAATAAGAAAAATTTACTAAATATTATTTTCTTACAATATTTATATCTAATTATTTAATATTAAAAGTTAAACAAGTATCATCATAACTAATGAACTAACTTAATGTTAAACAACTAATAAAGGTGACATATCTCAACCAGTTAAAACTTTGTTTGTCATCAAATAAAACTTCTTATATGGATATATAAAGTTCTAGGTGATATGAATCTCATTTGCACAAGGGCTAACTTAAGATATTTAGGGTTAAAACCTTGTAGGAAATTAGTGAGAAGGTGGATTAGAAAGTGAGGAAAGTTTCAGGGTTGGGCAATATTTTTGAAACGTTGATATCTCAAACTATAAAACTTCGATTGAGGTGATTAAAAAATGAGGTGAAAGTTCTTGTTTTGAATTTCAATTTAGGCTAAAAAACATTCAATTTAGATGAGTAAAATGAAAGTTATGACCATAAAATAAATTTGGGCAGAATTGGGAATTTTAGGTTCTGGTGAAGAAATGACAAGAAGTGAATGTGAAAGGTTGAAGGAAATATTCACTCTTCTCAGGGAGACAACTCACAAAGGATGTGAAAGTCCTTTGATACAGCCAATGATTCTTGAATTCCTCAAGAACTTAGGAGAATCACTCTCACTAAGAAAGAAAAGCTAAACTCTAATATTTCTGAATAAAACTCAACTTATATTTTTGATAAAAATGGTTCAACTTATATAGAAGTTTTTGCCATCAGAGTTACAAAGACTAAATAAAGGAAAATAAATGCTAATAATGATCCATTAATTTAGGAATTGAAAACTACTTAATTGAGGCAAATAAATGTTAATAATGATTCATTAACCTATGAATTGAAAACTACTTAATGACTTATTATAACTGAAATTGTAGCAACTAAAAGTCAATCAGTTATGCACCCTATTGGTCTTCTAAAGGCTGATGCCTAAGTTTCCAATTAGACACTTATTACAACTTGAAACAAAACCAAACTAAAACCCATTAATTGATTAACCCAAAACATAATTTAGTCAGCCAATTTTACAAATAATTGAGCCATTATTTAAACAAACTTAAAGACTAAAACAAAGTGACGCATTAGTCTTCCTCCATTTGGGTCATGATGTAATTCACAACTTTGGTCTTCTCACCTTGAAATGTGAACTTGTATTCAAATAATATGGACAATACTTGTTAAAAAACTTCCTTTGTTTCTCTTGTTCTAACCTTTATCATAGGTCCTCCAAGTCTTTCAAGTGGATCTTTGTCTTTGCTCATGGTTAGGTGCCTAAGATTTAAGTCAAAGTAAGTAGTTTACTGTTTAAGATAAGACTCCTCTATACCACGCACTAATGCACACTGCCCAATATCTACATTGTCCAAGACCAACCTTGAAATATTGTTCAAAATAAGATTCCTCTGTACCATATACTATTCAAGGTGTCAACAAAACATAATGGTCAAAATTGAATCCCCAAATATCAATGATCTACATTTAACACACATTGCTCAATGTCAAAGTCAAGTCACCATTACGTTGTCCAAGGTCCAACTCAAAGTACAAAGTACACTCATTTATTATGGGCGCATTTTTGTCTACACAATATAGTAAATGACATATATAAATTGAGGTTTGCTCTCATAACAAATTTGCCCACTCATCTTGCCTATCAACAATCATAACCACCCTTTGTTATTCTTCTTTTTACTCTTCAAATGGAGAAACTTAACATCACAAACATTGAAAATTTTAATAACTCTTGCATTCGTGTTTGCAAACAGGCAAATCACAACAAATGAAGAAAGGATGTACTTTCAATGTACATCTCCTAAACTTTTTCGAATTCCACACAATTGCACATTCATCATTTTGAAGAAAAAAAATATGCAATTCATTAGGATTCCTACAGATACCTCAATCAACAAATTGTATTACTATCAAACCAACAGGTGATGGTTTAATTATATATATTTTTTGAATTTCACATAGTTCCACATTCATAATTTTGAAGAAAAAAATTATGCACTTCTTTAGAGATTCCTACAAACACCTCAATCAATAAGTTGTATTACCGTAAATGAAAACTAACAAGTGATTATTTTATTATATATGATGCTACTGATATATTTAGATATTGATGTATCTAGCATGATTATTTGGAAGTCACAATTCCCTTTGGATACAATCATTGAATTATATGTTTAATGTAAAGGATCCACTGATGAAATACTCCCCCTGTTTCTACCTTTTTCCCAAACCCAAACAATATCCCTTCTTCTAAAGCTATAATTTACTTTGATGATTTGTCTAACGTGCAACTATCATCCAAAATCCAAATGATTTTTGTCTTACTTATACATGTTTACATCATCGAACAATGGTAATCTAATACGCATGGTCTTTGTTGAAATACATGAATATAATTATTTATATATATATATATATACATAAATAAAAATATATATAAATATAAATAAATTTATATAAATTTATATATATATATATATATATATATATATATTAAATACATTAATAAAAATATATATAAATATAAATAAATTTATATAAATTTATATATATATATATATATATATATTAAATACATTAATAAATATATATATATATATATATATAAATAATTATATAAAAATATATATACATCTAGATATACATAAATATATATAAATAAGCACCTAACAAAAAAATAAATCAAAACGCAGATTAAGATTCGGTTCCCGTAACCAAATAACTTGGGAGATGGTCTATTTGGGTAATTAATTTTTTTAATATTATTTTGGAAAAAAATCTAAAACAAATGTTAAATTCTAATTTTAGATTTTAATTCCTAATTTGCAATTTTAGTTCCCTATTACTTTCACGTAACTTAAAATACCCACTAATAAAAAATAAAACAACATATTTATTTCAAATATTATCAATAAATCATTTATTAACTAAAATGTGGACATTAAAAATAAACATATGTAAAATTGAAGATTTTACCAAAATTGTATTTTAAAAAAAATGACTAAAATATGAATTAGTATTACAAAAATAAAAATTACAATTTAGTTAAATTAAATGTACATTATTTTAACATGTATTTATCACACTCTCTCTCTCTCTCTCTCTCTCTATATATATATATATATATATATATATATATATATATATGTATATATAGTATTGAAATATAAAAGCTATTAAAAAATATTTAATAAGGTTGGTTTGTGATTAAGCATTATCGATATTATAAGATAATGCCCTTGGTTGTTTATTAATTCACTTAAATAAGGATGCAACGAATAGTAGTACTTTCTTTAAATTTGTAAATTAAATAGTATTGTGCTACTATGAACATATTTCAGTGTAAAATCTATAGCTTAAGATAATTTGGAATAGTGTATTTATTATTGCCTTAGGGCACTTCTCGGGGATTCAATTAGATAAACTCTTCATAATTTTTGTAACTAATGCTTTGAAAATCTATTATGCGTGAACCGATATCCATTCTTAACTATTTTTCTTTTCAAAATTGTTTTATTTAATATTTTAAAATTTTAAAATATTTGGTTTTACTTAAAATTTTTAAATATAGATATTTTAATATTTTTATTCATTTCTTTAATTTGTCTTTAACAAATATATATATATATATATATATATATATATAATAATTTTAAATAATTTAATTATTATCATTTGAATTAATGTCGATACTTTAACATTTTAATTGATTTAATTATTTAGTTTTTCTTTAATAAATTATTTATTTTTAAATTTATTTAATAAATATGGATATTTTAATAATTTTAATTTACTTAATTATTTTATTTTTCTTTAATAGATACATACTTTTATTATTTTAAACTAATTTAGTTATTTAAATTTTATAACAATATTATGTTTTTTATTTAATGTTTTAGGACAATATTTTTTTATCAATTTTTAAAAATGTTAATTTTAAATTATAATAAATTTAAGTATTCAATATTATCAATGAAACATTTAAAAAGTAATAAAATTTGCAATTGACTTTTTTTTTTAAGAACTTAGTCAACCACATTATTCAATTTTATTTTTGTGTACACGTACCGAGCCACTTACTTACAAATTCAATTTTCACTCAATTTCTTAATATATAATAATAATAATAATTAAATATGGGTTTTATCATGTCATAAGTTATAAACTTTTAACAATAATACTTTTATCAATTAAAAATTATTTAAATATTATACTATCAGTCCTAAAAATAGTTTACTATCATAATTATCAACATCATCGAAATAATACGTGCAAATATTTTGATAATATATGACCTACTCGGTACCAACTCACCTTGAGATACGCAAAAACTACTCCAAAATTATGTGTTAACAAATAAGAATAAAATATATCATATATCTCGAGCATTTATGGTAACTCACTCCTGTATAAATAGGTTTAATATCTCATTTGCTTCATTCAATTATATTTTACTTTTCATTTTCATTCACATATTTAAGTATTAGAGAGTTTTTTTTGTAGATATCCCCACTCGGCCCATACCTGCTCAACCCAATAGAAGGGAGTTTGAACATCCTTTTTAAATCTAGGTAACAACGTTTGGTGGCTACATTGGAGTCAAAAATATAATCTCACTCCACTCATATATATCCCCTTAGTCATCGACTAGGGGGCTATATTTTGATATGCTCATACGTCTCATATCAATTAAGAGTCGAAGTCAAGAGTAATTTACGTATACTCTCCTTTATCAATTTACTAAGACGCCTTTTAAAGACAAAATCGTGACGGATTAGAGTTTTAAAACAAATAATACCTCGAACATAAGAATTGACCCTAATGATATTATCATAATAGACATGAGACCGGGATACTCTCGTTCCTAATAGAACATTGACACCCACCATAAGACTAGGTAAAACTTCTCCCAAACTCACCTAGAGATTAAATAACAAGGCAACCATCCTTTTTGCACATCATGGAACCAAATACAATTATCGAAAACCTTAAGGTCCACATGGCCAAATTATAACAATAAACTAATGCGAAAATTCGAGCTCATAAGAAAAAGTTGACCAAGATTGGGTATAACAACAAGAAAAGCTAAAGGTCTTACATGACCATATCAATGAAATTACCAAGAAATCAACGGTGCAAAAGAACATACCACAAAATGAAGGCGACATGGTGGCTATGGCAAAATCTTGTTCTCATTCCAAGAACCCCGAGCTACAAAAGCTTGACGACCAACAAAAATCCAATACCAAGCCACAAAAGACTATTGCTGAAAAGGAAGTCGAGTAAAAGAAAACTGAAAAGGAAGGTGAATTTACCAGGTCAACTTGGGCTCCTGTACAAACCATTGCAAAATATGAATACCCATTTATACTGGGTATACTTAACGAATCTCTTCCCTAAAATTGGCGTGTACTCCCAATCGATTCCTACACTAGAAACTCGGACCCAAACAAGCACATTTGAGCCTACCTGATGCATATAGAAGTATACTCAAAGAAACACTCCTTCAAATATTGAATTTTCCAACCACACTCATACTTATTGCCCTCCAATGGTATTATGAATTGCCAAAGGGATCCATCACTTATTTTGGAGACACTAAAAAGCTAAGGGGCTAGGTTCACCCAAGTCGATCTCATAGGCAAGGAAAAAAGGAGTCACTACAAAAGTTCCTAAAGAGGTTCGTAGTTACCAACCTCACCATATCAGGTTTAGAATCGATTATCGCAATGCACACCATGATGACCAGACTCCAAATTGGACCATTCTTGTACAACTTATACATCAACAAGTCGAAAGCATGGACGAGTTAAGAACGTGGGCCTCGAAATACATCCAATTGGAAGAAAACACTGAGCTCCGACGAAGAAGTGAAGAGGAGCACATCCACGCGGTTGAGAAAATAATTCCAAGTGGGTAAGAAGGGTTTGTTATGACAACTACACACCACTAAATGAACCTCGTGAGGTCATCTTGCAAGAAGCTCACTACAACAGAAAAGACATGTAATAGCGGTTTCACATGTTCTATAATAGCGGTTAAAAACGCTATTAAATAAGACGTTAATAAAAGAAAGAAGTTAAGATAGCGGTTAACTAACCGCTATCATAAATAAGATATAATAGCGGTTAACGTGGAACCACTATTATATATGTATCACTTTTAAGAGCGGTTAACGTGTAACCGCTATCATATATTTGTTTCTTTTAAGAGCGGTTAACGTGAAACCACTATCATATATGTGTCACTTTTAAGAGCGGTTAATATTTTAACCGCTCTTAAAAGTGAACATATAATAGCAGTTCCACGTTAACCGCTATCTAAAATATACTTTTAATAGTTGTAAGTTCTAGAACCACTCTCTTTTAGTATGTTTAGATAACGGTTCCGGGAACCGCTATCTAAAGTCCCAATTTAAAAAAAAAATTATTTAAATTTTGAAAATCCAAATTTTTTTTCTCATAATTTGTACCTGATAGACCACAATTTCAGGGTATATATCAAATTAATCTAACAAAATCCAGCCAACATACAATATATATTCACAGAATTATAGAAAACAATTCAAAATTTGACAAATTAAAACTAAAATTTGCATGAAACAAAATTGGTATATATGTACATCAAATAATTGAAATGATTAAAAAATTCGCTAAGAGTCTATGGTACTAATTTTGTCCTTCAAAAATGTATGATAGAAATATACACACCATTCCTTTTGTAACTGCTCAATTCTATTGTCTGGAAAGGTAGTAATGTGAGATTTTGGAAAATACTGCAAACACAGATATAAAAAAATCACAAAAGTTAAATACCAAATTAGATAAATAATGACAATACATTATTCTTTCATATAAACATAGCCATAATGAAAAATAGTTCTTACGTTAATTGGAATAGTAGTTTGTCCATGCTGCAGTGCATCTCCAATGAACAAGACTACGTAATATCCACAGTCATTTGAGTTGTTTTGATTAGGACACTTTGTAGACCAAAAAACATAAAGATAGTTTAGAATAACCACCAAGTGAAATATAAGCATGTATGAAAACATGAATTGGGATACACTTGATACCTGTACACTGACCCATCTTGTTTGATTAATCTTTTTCTTTGGTGTTCGAAGCCTCCTTTCAGCTCTATATATAAATAGGGCACTGAAATAGCAAGTTAATATAAATATCTTACCGTATTGGATATTCACATGCGAAACAGTCATATGAGTTTACTTACTTGTTAAAAATGTTGAGCATATGTGTTCTCTCCTTATAGTGACAGTGTAATGAATCAAAATAATACAATGTCTCATCCCGAGTATTGATAGCAATAAGAATCCAATGTGAACTAAAATTATTGAACACAATACAAAATGAGGAATAAAAATATATAATCAACAAATTTTAGAATATTTGAAAGGAATTGATCAATCACATAAGAATAACTTACCCAACATTATAAGGAGAAAATACCAAGTGATCTTGACCCAAATGAAGCTTCAACATGTCTGCTATATGTTGATGTGGGTTGACATTGAGCTTCTCATCAAGCTCATATGGAGATTTGAAAGAGAACTTACTTTCTTTATCAGTACCATGCAAGTAGGCGTCACACAAATACCTTATAATATAATTGAAGGTCAACAATGAATTAAGTCCAATATATATCAACATAAAGTAACCAACCTAAACAAATAGAAATTAAGTATTTATTATTACCTGATGTACAAGCAAAGGCTAGAGGCACTTAGCCACTCACGACGGATAACCTCTAGTATGTTCTCCTTCCCCACAACATCATAAAACTCCTTCCCCCAATACTTCTCAGGTAATTGAATATTAGCATATTCAATTGCCTGATCACTCCTAACAAATAGCTTCATCATGTCTAAGCATGCACCACCTTGAGCCAAAGCCATGTCACTAAGTTCTGATGAAGACACAACATCCTTTTTCTGTGGACCAACAATTGATTCCTTTGTGTGGCCTGTTTCTATTTCCTTGCCCTTAGTGGATGCTACTTGAACCTAAAATTAATCATGTAAATTTTCAATTAACTATGACTAAATCAAAGTTAAATGTGTAATTGGTGTAATAAATGAACTGCAATACCTTTGGTCGTAAAGTGATTAATGACAAAGGCCAAGCAACATAGGTCCCAATAGCATCTCTTAGGCATAATAAGGATGCTTCTTCAACTGGAATGGGCAATGTTGTGTCTTCTTCGTGACGCTGCACTACCTCTATCGAGACCTTTGCATGGTTTGGAGGAAGGGGTCGTGAATGCAAGGTCTGTCCTTTGAGTGGTTGATGCACTCTTCCTCGTGCAACTATGCGGTAGGGGTTGTTCAAATGTAACATGCAATCATGATCACCCTACATGAAAAAAAAAGTTATAAGACATATACATATTGATATTGCTTAATTGTTGTTAATTATAAAGATAAATCATACCTGTGGGATCTCTGCAAATCCAAATGGGGTGCAACTACCTCTATGACTATCTGCAGGGGGTGGTGACATTGGCTGTGGATCCATGAAGGGTGAAGGCACCTGACTAGGCATGAAAGGGGGCATCCCTTGACCCCTGGTCAATTGGGCCACTACCTGTGTTAAATGGGCTAGTTGAGACTTCATATTTTGCCACTCAGCGGATGATGGATGTGGAGTTGATGGTGATGGCCCAAATGCAAGTTTCTGATTCACTCAAAACCCGACAGCTTTAACCCTACTTGGATGCTCCGGTACACCCAACACTTGAGACAAAATATCATGTCTCCCAGTTAAATGTGACGCAGCCTCAGGGGTACTTTGTGATAAAGTCTCCTACACATTACCATACAATAAGACAACAAGGGTAAGCAAAAATCAAATACATAAGTTGTTTAATAAAAACATTCATGGAGAAACTAGTGTTGTTTATTTCTATATCAACTTACAAATTGATAGACCATTTTCTGGACTCAGTCATCATAGCCACCCTTCTTGTCAACCCTTGCAGCCTTCCATAACACATGTCTGAAAGTGATGAAGATCTTATTGAAATACTCTGGCAAAGATCTTGTTGATTTGATGAAGTCAAGAATGAAGTCAAAGGCAACTTTGTGGCAGTCAAAAGTCACTTAGATAAAAGAGTAGAGGGATTAGTGTGTCTGCAGCTCTGCTTAGGTATAATCATTTTTATCTTTTCTGCTGCATGAGGTTTCTTCACTTAAAAGATTTTGCAAAATGCCTCTAAAAACGTTTAAACAGTTAAAAACAAAGTATTTTGATAAAAGCTTTTGAATTAACTATTTTTAACTAATAGCATATATGTTCTATCAACTAAAATGTTCTTCACATTTTTATTAACAAGGTTTTAACTGATATAATTTCGAAATAACCGATTGTTTTCATTAAAGGAAGTTTTGAAAACCTTCTGTTAGTATTTTAACTGATACAACTTCGAAATAATCGATTAAAATCACTTAAAATGTTCAGGGAAATGTTCTGGCAGTATTTTAATCAATATAACTTTAAAACAATCGATTAAAACCACTTAGAGTTCAGTATGACCGATCAGAATGCGTTTATAACCGATCAGAATCAGATATGATCGATCAGAATTGAGTTATGACCGATCAGAATTATTTTAATCAATTAAATCACGTTTCAATCGATTAAAACAACTTAAGAAAATTTCTACACAGCGTTTTAATCGATTAAAATATATTTTTATCAGTTAAAATCACTTGGAAAAGTTTACAAGAAAGTTTTGCAGTATTTTAATCGATTGAAACACGAAACAATCGATTAAATCAAATTAGAAGATTTTTTGTAAAGAGTTTTAATTGATATAAACGTTGTCGTATCAGTTAAAACAAATCTGTAAAATAATCAAGAACGTTTTAATGGATTAAAAGAAATTTTAACAGATTAAAACAAGGCTTTTAACAGATTAAAAGATTATTTTAACAGATTAGTTAAACCAGCAGATTTGAAAATCTTCTATATAAACAGAGTTGCTTGAACTTTTTAAACATCATCTTTTACACATCTTTTAGCAATCAATCAAGCAATCAAAAGTGATACTTTCAAGAAAGATTCGTGCTAGTTTTTGGGAAGTTCAAAAGAATTATTTCTTGAGGCAAAATTGCATTCTTTTGAGAAGAAACAACATACTGCAGAATTGCATAAAACTGGTTTGAGCATTCTAGTTTCTTCTTTTCGTTTCTTTACATTCTTTACTATATTGTTGGTGCTTGGAATTGTGGGCACTAGTTTCTCTGTAGCTGGAATTTGGTTGTAGAGGTTGTCAAGAACTGAAATTTGGTTCTTGGTGAAAGGTTAGGTGTAGGAACTGGAATTGTGGTTCTTGTGGTAGATTGAGTGTAAGGTTAAGGTTGTAATCTGTAAAACATTTAATCTAGTGGAACTCAGTTGGAATTTGGCTGGAGACTGGACGTAGCCCTGAGATTGGGTGAACCGGTATAAAACCTTGGTGATATCTTTCTAAACCTTTCTTTTCTATAATTCTGTTGCTGCATTTATTTTTTGATTGCTTGCTGTGTGATTCAAGAACATATCTGAAATCTTAATTTTTGAAATAGATAATCTATTAATTGCAAAAATCTTTCAAAGATCAATTCACCCCCCCTCTTGATCTCAGCCTCTTTTTCTAACAATTGGTATCAAGAGCAAGGTTCTTGAGTGTTATTCAAGTCTTTCGATCCATGGCTGGAAACAAATTTTCTGAGGGTGCTTGTATTGATAGACCTCCACTGTTTTGTGAAACAGATTATCCATTTTGAAAAATTAGGATGAAGATCTTTATTGAATCTGTTAGTATAAATGTTTGGAATGTCATTGAACAAGAAACTGATATTCTTAACAAAGATTGGTGTAGCTTAAATGACTATGAAAAGAAATTAATCCAAGATGATTGTATTGCCAAAAATATCATCATATCTGCACTTAACAGAAACGATTTTTTCAGGATAGCACATTGTCAAACTGTTGCACAAATGTGGAAGATCCTTGAAATGACCTATGAAGAAACAACAGAGATATGCTTAATGGTCAACTCAGATTCGCCAATAACTAGTGTAAGTTCTGACTCAACAACCACTATGAATTATAGCTCATTACAAGATGCTTTTTATGAATTGCATGCAGTAGCAAAAAAATTAGAAACTGAAAACAAAAGATTAAAAAGCATGAATAGTTTATTAGAAAACAAGATCACTATTCTTGAAAAGAAAATAGTTGATGAAGAAACCAAGAATGAAAATTTGGAATCAGGTAATAATTCTGATTGCATGTGTAATGTTAAAGATTGCAAAAGTTGTCCTAAGTTACAAAAAAAATTATCATACTTAATAAAAACTACATCTAAACTAGCACAAGGAAAGACTAGTCTTGATATGATACTTGATTCTCAAAAACTAGTGATTGATCATGGTGGTATAGGTTTTACACCTTCTATTGGAAAGAAAACTAGAGCATTTAAAAATTATTTTGCATATAGTAAATCTGTTTCATTTCCATTTATTAAATGTTTTTACTGCATGAAAAAAGGTCATTCTGTGAAACATTGTAGAATTAAGAAATATGCTATACCTAAAGGTAAAATGAAGTGGATTCCCAAAAATTCATTTCATATAACATAATTGGACCCAGTAATTAAAAAGGGGTACCAGAAATATGCCTAATCTGTTTTGTAGGAACAAAATCTGGAAGTCCCTGTATATCAAATCGGCAAGGTTTGTCTCTGGATTCATGGACAAAGTATTTTAATTGATATAAAACTATTTTAATTGGTTAAAATCACTTACAGAGAATACCAGAAAAACTGTCCATACAGTTTTAATCGGTTAAAATACGAATTAATCGATTAAAATGTTCTCTGGAATATAGTTTAAACTGTTTTAATCGATTAAAATAGATTTATATCGGTTAAAATCATTAACAGGATAAAATTAACCGATTATTCCTCGTTTAAATCGATTATTATTCCGATAGATGCTCTCTAGAACTTGATTAATCGATTGAATATCAAATTAATCGATTAAAATTTTACTTCTAGTACAGAATTAATTGTTTATTTCAAATATTGTATCATTTTGTACTGCAACTATACTAAATTCTTTTCAGGCAAGACAAAATGAAGATCTCTGGTACCTTGACAGTGGCTGTTCTAAACACATGACAGGTGATATTACAAAATTTTGCAATCTAAAACTAAAGAATAGTGGGACTGTTATCTATGGGGATAATAATAAAGGAAGAATTCTTGGAATAGGTGACATCAAATGCGCAAAATCAGGTATTATTAACAATGTTTTATATGTTGAAGGTTTAAAACATAATTTGATTAGTATTAGCCAGCTGTGTGATAAAGGACACAAAGTTGTTTTTGGTCAAGATCAATGTCAAATAATCAAATCAGATTCAGAACAAGTAATGATTACTGGTAAGAGGATCAACAATATTTACATGTTAGATACTAATTCTGCTAAGAATTGTTGCTTAATTTCTAAAGAGAATGATTCCTGGTTGTGGCATAGGAGGTTAGCTCATATTCATATGAATCATCTAAACAAACTGATTTCTAGAGATCTTGTAGTTGGCCTACCTAAACTCAAGTTTGTGAAAGACAAAGTATGTGATGCATGTCAAAAGGGGAAACAAGTAACGAATTCTTTTTCACAGAAAAATATTGTTTCAACATCTAGACCTCTTGAACTTTTGCACATGGATCTCTTTGGTCCTTCTAGAACTATGAGCTTAGGAGGAAATCTATATGCACTGGTTATAGTAGATGATTACTCAAGATTTACCTGGACATTGTTTTTGAAATTAAAATCTGATACTTTCCAGTTGTTTAAGAAATTTGCGAAACAAATTCAAAATGAAAAAGGCTATTTTATCTCTTGTATTCAAAGTGATCATGGGGGAGAATTTTCAAACGAAAATTTCAATAAATTTTGTGATAAACATGGTATCAAGCATAATTTTTCTGCTCCTAGAACTCCTCAACAGAATGGTGTAGTTGAAAGGAAAAACCGTTCTCTTGAAGAGCTAGCTAGGACAATGCTTAATGAGAAAGCATTACCAAAATATTTTTGGGCTGATGCCGTTAGCACTGCTTGCCATGTATTAAACCGTGTTTTAATCAGACCTTTTCTTAAGAAAACCCCTTATGAATTATTCAAAGGTAAAAAGCCTAACATAAACTATTTTAGAGTATTTGGAAGTAAGGTGTTTGTCTTAAACAATGGAAAAGAAAATCTTGGAAAGTTTGATTCCAAATCAGATGAAGGTATATTCTTGGGGTATTCATTAAATAACCATGCTTATAGAATCTTTAACAAAAGGCTAAATACTGTAGAAGAATCTATCCATGTTATATTTGATGAGACTAACCCAAATATGCATAATATTTCTGAGTATAGTACAGAAGAAGATATTTTAACTGATAAAATGTATCAGTTAAAACTGGCAGAATCAACAGTTTCTCAAAAACAGATTGAAGAAACTGAAGAAGAACTGCCCAAAGAGTGGAAAACTCAAAGAAATCTCTCAATAAACAACATCATTGGTGAAATAAATCAGGGAGTTTCCACTAGAAGATCTCTAAATAAATTTTGCAATCACATGGCATTTGTATCACAAATTGAACCTAAAAACATATCTGATGCATTAAAGGATAATAACTGGATTAATGCTATGCATGATGAATTAAATCAATTTACAAGAAATGAGGTATGGGAATTAATTCCAAAACCAGATAATGCCAATATTGTAGGAACAAAATGGGTTTTTAGAAATAAAATGGATGAAAATGGCATTATAACTAGAAACAAGGCCAGATTAGTTGCTAAAGGGTATAATCAACAAGAAGGAATTGATTTTGATGAAACACATGCTCCAGTTGCTAGATTAGAAGCTGTTAGACTGTTACTTGCCTATGCTTCAATAAAAAAATTTCAGGTTATTTCAAATGGATGTCAAAAGCGCTTTCTTGAATGGCTACTTGAATGAAGAAGTTTTTGTTACTCAACCACCTGGGTTTGAAGATCATATTCATCCAGAATATGTGTATAGGTTAAAGAAAGCTTTGTATGGTCTCAAACAAGCCCCAAGACAATGGTATGAAAGGTTAAGCAACTTTCTCATTTCAAAGGGCTATCAAAGAGGTTTGGTTGACAAAACTTTATTCTTAAAGAAATTGAATAATGATGTAATTCTGGTTCAAGTATACGTTGATGACATCATATTTGGAGCCACTAATGAATCTTTATGTAAAGATTTCATCAAAGATATGCAGGGAGAATTTGAGATGTCTATGATGGGGGAACTCAACTACTTTCTTGGATTACAAGTTAAACAACTTCAAGAAGGAAGCTTTCTTCATCAATCTAAATACTGCACAGAACTTTTAAAGAAATTTGAAATGGAACACTGCAAAGAGGCATCAACACCAATGTCCACAAACTGCTATCTTGACTCTGATGAAAAAGGAAAACATGTTGATGAAACTAAATATAGAGGGCTCATTGGTTCTTTACTATATCTAACAACAAGTAGACCTGACATTATGTTCAGTGTTTGTATGTGTGCCAGGTTCCAATCTGCACCAAAAGAGTCTCATCTTACTGCTGCAAAAAGAATCCTCAAATATCTCAAAGGAACTTTAAATGTTGGGTTATGGTATCCAGGTGAGTCAAAACTAAATCTAGTTGGATACTCTGACTCAGATTTTGCAGGTTGTAAGCTTGATAGGAAAAGCACCAGTGGCACCTGTCATCTCCTTGGAAGCAGTCTAATTTCATGGCATAGTAAAAAGCAATCATGTGTTGCTCTTTCTACAGCTGAAGCCGAGTACATTGCAGCTGGAAGTTGTTGTGCTCAATCCCTTTGGATCAAACAACAGCTTGAGGATTATGGTTTAATTCTCAGAAAAATTCCTCTCTTATGTGATAATACTAGTGCCATTATGTTAACTAAAAATCCAATTCAACATTCTAGGACAAAACATATAGAAATAAGACATCATTTCATTAGAGATCATGTTTTGAAAGGTGATTGTGAAATCTTTTTTATAGAAACTGAAAAACAACTAGCAGATATTTTTACAAAACCTCTTTCTCGTGATCGGTTTTTCAAAATTCGCACTGAATTAGGCATTTTAGATGCATCAAATATTACTTAGTTTTCAAAACTGGTTGTTTTAATCAATAAAAAATCTTTTAAATCGATTAAAAGAATTTATACGTCATTTTTCTTACTATTTTAATCGATTAAATGTCGAATTAATCGATTAAATGAACTTATGTTTCAAACTTTCGAATTCCTTCACTGTTTTAATCGATTAAACCTTTATTTCAATCGATTAAAACCATTAACAAGAAACTTTTTAATCGATTTTGTCCTGTTTTTAATCAATTTTTATTCTGGAAAGAAAAATTAAAGGCTTTAGTTAATGGCTGTTCTTGTAACATGCTACTAAAACGTGGTTCCCTTATCTTTACACGTGTTAATTGTATTCATTACAAACGTGTTAATGAAGATAAGCTTAAATCAACTTTGATTTGTCTTTACATGAGTAAAGTATCGTATTCATTTTTTTCTATTTTCGAAATCTAAGACATGATACATACCATGCATTGTTTTTCTTCTGTTCCCTATTTTTGATGAAGTCAAAAGGGGGAGAAATAGTTGCTTTACTTTTTAATTTAGGGGGAGCAACAATTTAGGGGGAGAAATAGGAAAATAATTCTTTTTTGGTTACTCGCTAATCTATATTATCAAGTGACTTCTTTTGCAGAGTTATTATTCAAAGTGGTGTTTGTCTTCATCAAATAGGGGGAGACTGAAAGTGATGAAGATCTTATTGAAATACTCTGGCAAAGATCTTGTTGATTTGATGAAGTCAAGAATGAAGTCAAAGGCAACTTTGTGGCAGTCAAAAGTCACTTAGATAAAAGAGTAGAGGGATTAGTGTGTCTGCAGCTCTGCTTAGGTATAATCATTGTCGCCGCCTCCCAAAAAGGGGTACGGTCGGAGCGACACGATGGTTTTTCGACCCTCTTGTTTTTGCGTTTTTTATTGGTGGTTACAACGCCTTTAGGTTGTCTGATAACCGGGCTAACCTAGGGGCGAGGTTTTCGAAAAGTGTCCTTGGGTTGTCCGATAACCAGGCTAACCCAAGGACTTATTTATTTTGGGTTCTATGGAGTCGCCACCGATATTTTTACCATAAACATCGGAAAATGGGTTTAAAAAGGCGTTGGTTTTCGAAAACCAACTTTGGTCATTAGAACCAGAGTTGGGTAAGGGAGTTAGTTACGTGTAAAGGGAGTATTAGTCCCTTTACGACGCCCCTTTCGGGTTCCCTATGATAGGCCGGCTACTTTGAGTAAATAATTAAACTGGAAAATTGCGCTTTTACCCTTTTATTATGCGGTATTTAAATTTATGACTACATGGCCCTAACGTCTATTGCATAATTTAAATGAAAGCGGTAAAGTAAAGAAAGAGGTTTATGAACCTTCGAAGCAAGCTTTCTTATATTCTTTTTAAAAAAAGGGTGCTTTGTGGCAGCCCTCTCACTCTACAACTCTCAGAAACTCCGGAAATGCCTCGGAGGGATTCTTAAGAAGATTTAGAACGCTCGATCTATGCCTAGAGACGCTCAGAAACTCCGGAAATGCCTCGGAGGGATTCTTAGAGAGAGAAAATCTAGAGAGAAGGGAGAGCTACTGTTTTTCTGTGTGGAAAAGAGGGGGGGAGGACCCCTATTTATAGTTTTTCGCGCTGTCAGGGTCCAGACCGCCATTCTTGTCTGACAGGGTCGAGACCGCCGTCTCGCTCATGTCACAAGGTCGAGACCGCCGTCTGGAAAATCCAGACCGCCGTCTCGACTTGGCGAGAATCGAGACCGCCGTCTGGAAAACCCAGACCGCCGTCTCGTTTTTGCAAGTGACGAGACCGCCGTCTGGAAAATCGAGACGGCGGTCTCGTCCTGGCGTTGAAACGAGACGACAGTCTGGTATTCCTAGACGGCGGTTTCGTCCCTTCAGGGCGAGAAACTTTATTTTCGGGCCAAAAAACCTTCCTATCTTGGTACGGGAGCCTAATAGTCTCTCCTAGTGGCTTGTTAGGCTTCAGCCGTCTTCAAATAGGGGATCTTCTGACTTTATTTGGAGGCCGGACAAGATTTGGGGTCTATAGCTGCCCCCCCTTTACCTGACTAGTCGACTGTTGGCTTTGTTGTGCCAGACAGGTAGACAGGAAGATAAAGGAGTTGACCCTCTCGCCCGGCTACCCTTCGGACGTCCCGTCTTGTGGCGGATGATCCTCTGGGGAGATGTTGTGTTTGTGTACCTCTGGAATACTACTCCTGACGTAGCCGATCCCTTTGGTTGACACGTGGTAGAACCTCCGGATACTACTCCTGACGTAGCCGATCCTTCGATTGATGAGTATAAACCCCCCATCAGGCTGGTAGTTGCAGTCCGTTGTGTGGGACTGGATGGGTACGAACCCCCCATCAGGCTGGTACGGTCCGTTGTGTGAGACCGGATGGGTATGATCCCCCCATCAGGGTGGTAATGGCGGCTTACAGTTCATGTGGCCCATGCGCCGTTTAGGCGCTTCTTGTGTGCTGGTTGATAGGTATAAACCCCCTATCAGGCTGATACAGTTCGTTGCGTAGGACTGGTGGTAGTGGCGGCTTACTGCTCGGGTGGCTCATGCGCCGTCTCCCTGGGGAGTGATTTTTGTTGGTAGATTGTATATAGATTTCTTGAATGGTCATCCGGGCTGCGCCGGGGATTTTGTTGGTGCTTCATCCAGTTTTGTTGGTTGCTGGGGATTCTTTGTTTTTGACTTTTGGTATTTGTCATCCGACTTTGCTGGTTGTCGGGGATTTTTATGAGTGCCTCTTAGGTAGGCAGGAATCCTCTAGGGATTTGTTAATCTTGGGGACGCCTCTTAAGTAGGCGGATATCCATTGAAGATTTGCGGATTTGATGGTGCCTCTGGGCAGGCAGGTACTCCATTGAGTTTTTGGTAATGCCTCTGAGTAGGCAGATGCTCTATCGGTAGTGAAGACTTTTGGCTGCATTTGTTTTGCCTCTGACTAGGCTGATATTCCCTTATGGGGATGCTCGCTCTTGCTTGTCAGGTCTTGCCTATGCGTAGGCAAATGACATTCTGAGGATGAATCTGAAGTTTTGCCTTTGCAGTAGGCTCACTAGGGATGATCTTTCTCTTTTTGGTGATCCACCGGGGAATTGATTGCCTTCCCGGGGATCTAATTTTGATTTTCCCCCTGAGGGAATGGAGTTTTGACGCCTTGTTGGAAGTTGTTGGTATGAGATGGCTTTGCCGATACTCTTGTTTCATTGGGATTTCCAATTCCTTCTTTTTCGTTGATTTTCCCTTTTCTGAGGTGACCCACTTAGAAATTTTATTGATTGCCTAAAAGTTAGGATTGATTTCGCCTTTTTTCGCGATTTATCTCTTTTTTATCGCGATTTTGAAATCTGGCTTTTTTACAGGGATAATGCGTAAGCCTTTTTACTTTTTAGTCTCTTTTTATTACGCTGGCTTTTTTCCTTCTTTTTGGGGATCCGTAGGGGATAAAGTTTTCTTTGGTGATCCATCAGGGGATTGTCAACTTCCTGGGGATCAGAATTTTCTTTTCTGGGATGGAGTCCTGACTCCTTAATGTGAGCTGACCTTGTGAAGTTCTTATTCAACTGGGGGATGGGAATTTTTTATTCCTTTTTTTGTAGAATTTTTGGAGATCCACTTGAGGATTTTTATTTGCCTTTTCTTTTGGACATCCTCTGGGGATGCAAGAGTTTTTTTTTTTTTCTTTTCTTCTTCTTTCTTTTTGTTGAGCCCTTGATGGTTTGAACTCTTTTGACTGTTGATGATGATGGGCTCTTGAAGCCTTTATTCTCCATTGGGGAGTGTGGAGGAGACTTTGGGTGAGTGTGCTTGATGACTCATGTGGTGGCGGTGCTGAGCCATGGGGTAATTTTTTGTGTTGCCTTCGGAGTAGGCAGGGATCCTCTTGGGGATGACTAAGCCTTTCCGTCGGCTTTTCTTTTACGATGTCTGATGATTGTGCCCTCTTTTATTGGATAGAAAAATGATGACTGGGGCTTTGACTTCTGGAAGCTTCTTATTTCTTCTGAGCTTATTTGATGATGACAACTCGCTCTTCTTCTTATATGTGCCTTCTTTTTCTGGGTAGAAGGATGGTGGTTGGAGCTCTTGATATTCAGAAGCTATTATTCTGCTAAGTCGCTTGATTGACGACTTGCTCCGCTTTCTTGAGGGCATTATTTGGAGACTCAGTCTCAGTGATCCTGTTTTCAATCACAAACATGGAGCTAGTCTCCTTATATGCATGAATGCTTTTCATTTTTTTTTTGTTATTTATCTGAAGTGATTTTTATTTTATTTTTATTTTTTCATTTTTGATCTTGACAAAGTCGTTTTGTGCGACTATTTGTGTGTGGATGCCCTAAATCAATCTATTCTTTTTGATTGATGCATCTGGAAAAGTGACTGGCATTCTCCTGCTGGACTTTTATGATTATGATGAAGGGCCCCTCTCTTTTATTCATTTTTGGTTTAGCCCTATCTTTTGCCTAGACCGCCCTTTTTTGGGGTTTTCGGTCTAGCGGGCTGCCTTAATTTTTGTCTATGATATCTTAGCGGGCTTTTTCCTTTTTTATGAATGCCCTAACTTTTGCCTAGACCGCCCTTTGCGGGTTTTCGATCTAGCAGACTACCCTAACTTTTGCCTAAGAATCTCCTAGCAGGCATTATTCTTTTTATTGTCATTTTTTCTTTCTCCTCCTTTTTTGAGAGATAGGAGCCTATCATATGCTTGCAATGTTTGCGATATGCATCCTATAATACTATTTCAATTAATTTTTCAAAAGGGTTAACCAATGTGCTTTTACTTCTGATGAGCTTTTGACGTTATGTGCTTTCGTTGACAGAGTAGGTTGTACCGATTTTGCCGTCTCGATTTTTTCATGACCGAAGAATGATTGTGTTGATTGTATAACGACTTGCCATGTCAGTGCACCCCTCCCTTTCCTTGGGGATGTCAATCCTCCTATTGATTACTGTCTCCACGTTTCCCTACTAATTACTAGAATGTTGTAGTAGTAAGGGTCAAGAGAAGAGAAAGAAGAGGATATTTAATTCAAGGGCTTGTGTTTTAGAATTGTTTTATTTTGACAAAAAAATGGTTTTTGTAAGCACGGCTAGCCAAGGTTGGTTAGAGTGTTTAGGCTAGTTTAAACAATGTTTTGTTTATGGAGTGACGTCTTGTTCTATGGTGCTTGCTATGGCTGATTGACTTCCCTAGTCCGCCCTTTGGATTTTCAGTCTAGGATGTTGTATTTTGTTTTGTCCTAACTTTTGTCTAGGTTTCTTTTTTTCTTTTTGCTTTGGAAACCTAGCGGACTTTATTTTGTAACCCTAGTTTTTGCCTAGGCTACCCTTTATGGTTGTTCGGGTTTCCTAGCGGGTTTACCCTAACTTTTGCGTAGCCCCCTTAATGGGTTTCCTACCGGGTACCCTGCCCTTTTTTTGGCCTTTAGCATCTATGGGCTTCTTTTGATTTTTGTTTTCTTTTTTGCACAACATTGGCGAAACACGGCTTTATTATGATGAGGTAAAACCTTATTTTGTGTTTCTAGTCAATCAGTGATGATGAATTTGACTTTTATTTTGGTCAATGGCGCATTTTGATCACTTTGACGCACTTTTGAAAACGTTTGCTTAAACATGGTTATTAATGAGGTTTAGACATTAATAGCAAGAAGAGAAGCAGATAGTAAGAATGACATTCTTTGTAATTAATAGGGAAATATGTGCCCTACAATGCTCGGGGGTCGGGCTAGCCCCGAGGAGTAATCTCTAATAGTCATTGAATTTACAACCCTAAGAATCAGAAAGAGAACACCTAATGACTAAAGTCGCTTTTGACGCTTGAACCCCTCTACTCGGGAGAATTTGATTTGAGGTGCAGAGGGGAGACTTCCTTTTTCTCTGTGCAGCTTGATCCTTTGTAGGGTTATGCTTCAAAGGATTGTCTTTAAAATCTGGTGGCTCCCTTATTCCTTGAGAGTTTCTAATGAGCCCTTGGTTTGGACGACATCCATATTTCCTCATTTTGTGGGCCACCTTCATATTGTTGGGAAAGTCTTTTATTGGCAAAAGATATTTCAATGGTCCTTTTCGGTCGCATCCATTCAAGGTAGGGCAGACGATTTGCTGATCTGAATGTCGTGACTAGCTTGTCGCCTACCCTGAGTTTGTCTTTTTGGCGGAGCGTTGAAAGAATTGCCTTAGCGTCGTGAATCCAATCTTTAATTTCCTCTTTGGATTATGTTTCTCTTCGATCTTATTATTTTTCCTTTATTCTTGGGAGCATTGTCTTATAGCTCCTGGGGTGTAGATTCTTCCACTTCTAATTTTGCCCCGGATGTTGGCTATGTTGGAGATATCTTCATTGAAGGGCGATGTTTCTGTGTATCTCCATGGTGTAGCCTTATTTGATGTATGGGGTGAACAAATGTAACGGCATCCTTGCCCCCTCTCCTTTATTTACTTTGATGACCAACGGTTGAGGCTTATTATCCTCCTTAGGCGGATCAACCGTTGGGAAAAATTGGATGACAAAATGTTTGCTCTTCGTCTTATTTTGATTCGCGGAAAGCACATCGACTAATCCTTTCTTTTTATTATCTTATTATTATTAAAGTGAGAATGAATGCAATTTATGAATGCAATTTATGAATACAATAGACACTTGAACGGATGATGAAAACAATTTTATTTATTTTATCCAGACAGTGTACATTCCTCAATGCAATGTTTCGAAGTACATCTTAAACCCATAGGCGGGTTAGAACTTCTTTTTAATTTCTCTTTTTTTTCTGTGCATGGCATGCGAATGCCTTACCCTCTTTTCATGGTATTGAGGAATGTTCACTTTCTTCAACTGTCTATTGTTAGATGCATGTTATGAGGATGAAGTTTGGTGGATGCATATATGCAAGTGTTTGTTTTTTCCTAAACATTATCATGTTTCATTTTCTAACATGATGTATGATAGTGTTTGGGATTTTGTGTTTTTTTGTATGCGGATGAGGGCATGAAGAATACCAGCCGCTTTCTAGAATGCAAAAAGATTTTTATTGTTTAAAACAAATGATTTATGAGATGGATATTCCTTAAGACAATGACTTAGGTATCCTCCTTAAAGCATACGCTTTGCGGGGTACCATACCCACCTTGGTGTAATGGTTCCTTCCCCATCACAGATTTGACAAGTATAATGGGGGTCACCATCACACCTTAGCACACTTGTCCCTTCCTTGTCGCGAAGGTCACAAATATGCTCGGGGCCTCTTTCGCCATTGTCTTAGGGATATCTAGTGCTCCCTAGAATGAATGTATTTATGCATGCACCAGTACAAAAGGGCAGTAGATGTTCAAAGTGCGATAACTTTTGACTGGGATGTCAGATTTGGACGTACAGCATGTCAAAACAAAGAGAAAGAGGTGAGGAATCAGGTTATAAATCCCCAAAGGGGATTTGGCCCAGTAATTTTCCCAAAAAACGCCTTTAAGACCCATTTTTTAGGGATTTATTAAAATGATGCGTATGCATACTTTCCTTATGCATTTATTTTCTCTCTTGGTTTTTTCCACTTATGACATGATATGATGTGATATGAATGATACGACTTTGTCAAAATTATTTTTATAAATGTTTTGATTTTGTTATTATTTTATTTTTTGTTATTTATTTATTTTGAATTTTTATTTTATAGCCTTTTATCTCTTCTCGTCGAACTGCGTGGCTACTTAGCTTACAAAGAACCCGAAACCAGGCTAGCTAAAAGGCAGATCGTCCGAGATAAAATGTGGCTTTATGTGAAAGAATATTTAGCGTCCCTTATCTCTTCTGTCGGAACTCGCGTGGCTACTTAGCTTACAAAGAACCCGAAACCAGGCTAGCTAAAAGGCAGATCGTTCGAGATAAGGGTGTTTATTGCAAAAAATGTTTTTTTATTTTTTATTATTTTTTTTATTTTTTTTGTGGTTTTTCTGTTGTTTGGTTATGCTATGCAATCAAATGCAACAAACAAATGCACATACACTTCACTCATCCGCGAACAGGCGAGAAGTCGTTTTTATCACGAGGTAGGGTTTTCCTGCAGAAAAGTGCATTGGCGAGGGTTGGTTCTAACTGTTCTCACCAGGCTAAGGCCCCCAAGGTGCCCCCATTATAGGGTCCCCACTCTCCAGCTCGTCCAACCATGCTCAGCACTAGGGCCGTAGTCGGTCTTGTTGCCAAAAGAGGAAGGTTATCACCTTGAGTGGTGGTTTCCGATCACACCGGTGGGCACAAGGCCCTAACCGCAGCGAACCGTACCCGCCACCCACTCCCTATGGTTTTCTCACTTGCCCCCGGTATAGAGGGAACTGTAGTGTGCAAGGGTTTGTGTGCAGTTTATATTTCAATCAATTGCGTAAGTATAAACAAGCAACAGTTATTTGAAAGCCAAACAATAAAGCATGTTATAATACAAAGCAGGGTAAAAGCGCTATTTTCTTGGTTTAATTATTTTTAAGCCGACCCATCACTAAATGGGATCAAGTCTCTAGGCTTCCCCAGCGGAGTCGCCATCTGTCGCCGCCTCCCAAAAAGGGGCGCGGTCGGAGCGACACGATGGTTTTTCGACCCTCTTGTTTTCGCGTTTTTTATTGGTGGTTACAACGCCTTTAGGTTGTCCGATAACCGGGCTAACCTAGGGGCGAGGTTTTCGAAAAGTGTCCTTGGGTTGTCCGATAACCGGGCTAACCCAAGGACTTATTTATTTTGGGTTCTATGGAGTCGCCACCGATATTTTTACCATAAACATCGGAAAAGGGGTTTAAAAAGGCGTTGGTTTTCGAAAACCAACTTTGGTCATTAGAACCAGAGTTGGGTAAGGGAGTTAGTTACGTGTAAAGGGAGTATTAGTCCCTTTACGACGCCCCTTTCGGGTTCCCTATGATAGGCCGACTACTTTGAGTAAATAATTAAACTGGAAAATTGCGCTTTTACCCTTTTATTATGCGGTATTTAAATTTATGACTACATGGCCCTAACGTCTATTGCATAATTTAAATGAAAGCGGTAAAGTAAAGAAAGAGGTTTATGAACCTTCGAAGCAAGCTTTCTTATATTCTTTTTAAAAAAAGGGTGCTTTGTGGCAGCCCTCTCACACTACAACTCTCAGAAACTCCGGAAATGCCTCGGAGGGATTCTTAAGAAGATTTAGAACGCTCGATCTATGCCTAGAGACGCTCAGAAACTCCGGAAATGCCTCGGAGGGATTCTTAGAGAGAGAAAATCTAGAGAGAATGGAGAGCTACTGTTTTTCTGTGTGGAAATGAGGGGGGGAGGACCCCTATTTATAGTTTTTCGCGCTGTCAGGGTCCAGACCGCCATTCTCGTCTGACAGGGTCGAGACCACTGTCTCGGAATTCGAGACCGCCGTCTCGCTCATGTCACAAGGTCGAGACCGCCGTCTGGAAAATTCAGACCGCCGTCTCGACTTGGCGAGAATCGAGACCGCCGTCTGGAAAACCCAGACCGCCGTCTCGTTTTTGCAGGTGACGAGACCGCCGTCTGGAAAATCGAGACAGCGGTCTCGTCCTGGCGTTGAAACGAGACGGCGATCTGGTATTCCCAGACGGCGGTCTCGTCCCTTCAGGGCGAGAAACTTTATTTTCGGGCCAAAAAACCTTCCTATCTTGGTACAGGAGCCTAATAGTCTCTCCTAGTGGCTTGTTAGGCTTCAGCCGTCTTCAAATAGGGGATCTTCTGACTTTATTTGGAGGTCGGGCAAGATTTGGGGTCTACAATCATTTTTATCTTTTCTGCTGCATGAGGTTTCTTCACTTAAAAGATTTTGCAAAATGCCTCTAAAAACGTTTAAACAGTTAAAAACAAAGTATTTTGATAAAAGCTTTTGAATTAACTATTTTTAACTAATAGCATATATGTTCTATCAACTAAAATGTTCTTCACATTTTTATTAACAAGGTTTTAACTGATATAATTTCGAAATAACCGATTGTTTTCATTAAAGGAAGTTTTGAAAACCTTCTGTCAGTATTTTAACTGATACAGCTTCGAAATAATCGATTAAAATCACTTAAAATGTTCAGGGAAGTGTTCTGGCAGTATTTTAATCGATATAACTTTAAAACAATCGATTAAAACCACTTAGAGTTCAGTATGACCGATCAGAATGCGTTTATAACCGATCAGAATCAGATATGATCGATCAGAATTGAGTTATGACCGATCAAAATTATTTTAATCGATTAAATCACGTTTCAATCGATTAAAACAACTTAAGAAAATTTCTACACAGCGTTTTAATCGATTAAAACATATTTTTATCAGTTAAAATCACTTGGAAAAGTTTACAAGAAAGTTTTGCAGTATTTTAATCGATTGAAACACGAAACAATCGATTAAATCAAATTAGAAGATTTTTTGTAAAGAGTTTTAATTGATATAAACGTTGTCATATCAGTTAAAACAAATCTATAAAATAATCAAGAACGTTTTAATGGATTAAAAGAAGTTTTAACAGATTAAAAGATTATTTTAACAGATTAATTAAACCAGCAGATTTGAAAATCTTCTATATAAACAGAGTTGCTTGAACTTTTTAAACATCATCTTTTACACATCTTTTAGCAATCAATCATGCAATCAAAAGTGATACTTTCAAGAAAGATTCGTGCTAGTTTTTGGGAAGTTCAAAAGAATTCTTTCTTGAGGCAAAATTGCATTCTTTTGAGAAGAAACAACATACTGAAGAATTGCATAAAACTGGTTTGAGCATTCTAGTTTCTTCTTTTCGTTTCTTTACATTCTTTACTGTATTGTTGGTGCCTGGAATTGTGGGCACTTGTTTCTCTACAGCTGGAATTTGGTTCTTGGTGAAAAGTTAGGTGCAGGAACTGGAATTGTGGTTCTTGTGGTAGATTGAGTGTAAGGTTAAGGTTGTAATCTGTAAAACATTCAATCTAGTGGAACCCAGCTAGAATTTGGCTGGAGACTGGACGTAGCCCTGAGATTGGGTGAACCAGTATAAAACCTTGGTGATATCTTTCTAAACCTTTCTTTTCTATAATTTTGTTGCTGCATTTATTTTTTGATTGTTTGCTGTGTGATTCAAGAACAGATCTGAAATCTTAATATTTGAAATAGATAATCTGTTAATTGCAAAAATCTTTCAAAGATCAATTCACCCCCCCTCTTGATCTCAGCCTCTTTTTCTAACAATGTCTAGGTACAAAAGTGAGGGAGGATTCAGATGAAGCAATTTGTTAAAAATGCCAAATTACTTAGAAAGCTCCCATTGGAAAAGAGAACAAGCATAATAAAGACAAATAATAGACAATTGTACCAGCTCTTGCTCTAACTGAGCATATCCCTTCGAGGCCCTCCGATATCTGTAGGACATTCCCTTTGCCCTATCAGCATTAGCCTCACTTTCTTTCTACAATTTCACATTCCAAAAATAATTAGTGTTCTATTTTTCACGGATCCAAGAGACTAGATTTATGAAATTTACCTTAAACTCGGTAGTGGTGGATTGCCGAACAAACTCGTCCCAATGCTCGGTTACCGTAGTAAACCGCTGATACTTTTTAGGAGGTTGAGAAACAAAGTTCCCATCTGGACCACGAATTTCCTTTCATAACCGTGTCCGGAAGGAACGTAAATCTCGTCCAGCTAAAGACAAAATAAACTCTTTGTGCTCCAATTGTACCTCAAAGCTTTGCTACAAAAAACACAATAAACCATGCACAATATCATAACACTAGCACTACAAAATTGGGTAATTAAATATAAATAAATGAGATTTAAAGGATTAGCTACCTCAACTTGTTCCCATATGTTATCCTTGAGCAAGCTAGGTACATTACTCCAATCAAAATAACTAATCGGCACTGTACTTCTAGTCACATATCCTATGAAGAGTGCAAATTTAGATCTGTTAGGATCTACTGGCTGGCCCTTGGAGTTACATCCAACCTATACATTATGAAGCAAGTTGTTAGAAAATGAAAACAACAAGAAAAGACATTATCAAACAATCACATCTTATCCTTACCGGTAGTTTTTGTCCTAACTTCCTTGATTTGCTCACCGATTTCATTTTGGTCAATCCTCTAGTATTCTTCTTCTTCTTCAACTTAGCAGATTTAGGAGACTCAACCCCTTCCATGTTATCTGAAGATGTCATCTCTGCAAAAAAAAAAAGACAATTAGCAAAACATAACATAAAATGAATTTTCTAGTGCACGTTATTGAGATTATAACATACAAATAATAATTAAAATACATATTTGTCACACCTTCGTCGTTTCTTTGTACCACTTCCATGTTTTCTAATTCCCTTCATGGTATGAAATGATAGATTTAACCACACACCCTCTTTATGGTCATTTCTTGCATAAAAATCTCCATCATTCAGTACAGAATTACCAAACAATGTTAGGTCCATGCTCATAAAAGGATCGTCTTCCACTAAAAATGGCGTTTCTTCCATGTTTTCGGCGTCAGTGAAAGCGTTGACTTTATTTGATAATAACACAATAGACCATGTATGGTCATTAGGATCTGTGACATAAAATACTTGTTGAGCTTGCGATGCAAGGATAAATGAGTCATTCTCATAACCAATCTTCTTGAAATCAACCTTTATGAAGCCTAACTCATCACATTGAACCCCATTATTATTCTAAACCCATTTACATTTGAACACAGGAACTTGAAAACCCACATAATCTAATTCCCATATTTGTTCAATACAACCAAAGTAAGACATCTTGACATATATGAGATTTTTATCCTTTGCACTTGAAATATGTAAGGATTGAGTAACAAGAGTTACACCATTATTCTGCACTGTGCTTTGTTCATCATGCTCTTTTGTGTAGAAAGTGAACCCATTAATCAAGTATGCAGTGTAAGAAAATGCATCAACACAAGGACCGATTGATAACCATCGAACTTTGTCTTCAACACTCTCCTCAGATACATGATCCTTTAGCCATGAAATGAACTTCTGATTATGCTCTTTTGTAATCCAGGCTTCACCTCTGTTAGGATTACTAACCTTCAAAAGTTGTATATGCTTGGTAACGTAAGGGTCAATTTCTGGAGTATTTTGTAAGACATATAAGTGTGCTTGCTCCAATTGTAGTCTTGGGATCTCTACAACTTGACAACCAGAAACACCTTCCTCTAAGATTTTTCCAGTGTGACGGGATCTTGGTAGACCGATTGGTTCTACATTTGACAAATAATCATTGCAAAATTCAACTGATTCTTCCACTAAATATCTTTCAGCAATACAACCCTCTGGTCTACTTCAATTCTTCACATACCCTTTTAATATCTTCATATATCGCTCAACAGGATACATCCATCTCATATATGCAGGTAGGAAATACATTTCAAGCTCACACAAGGTTTCACATATCATGTTCTGCAATGCTGGTAATCTTGCGAGGTCAATGACTTTGCTACAAATTGTCTTAAAGAAAAAAAAAGCTTGGTAATTGACACACGAACCTTTTTGGGGAAAATATATCGTATTGTTATTGGTACGATATTCTCCATTAATATATGACAATCATGAGACTTCATACCCTTTAACTTAAGATCTTTTAATGATACAATACTCTTCAAATTTGATGAGTAACCTTCAGGAACCTTCACTGAATAAAGGCATTCACAAAATACACGTTTCTCATTTTTAGAAAGAGTAAATGCTGCTGGTGGTAAAAATGTTTGCTTTCCTTTTTTAATTGGTGTCAATTCAGATCGTATTCCCATATTCATCAAGTCCAACCTTGCATTGATGCCATGTTTTTTCTTTCCGGGCATGTTCAATAACGTACCAAGAAGACTTTCACATATATTTTTTTCAACATGTATAACATCAATAAAATGTATAACATAAAATGATTTCCAATATGGTAACTAAAAAAAAATAGACTTCTTCTTCCAACCTCCAGTAGGCAGTTCTTTGGCAATCGGTTTACCAAAATTCGTTTTAATATGTTCTACCTCTTCAAAGATTTGATCTCCAGTTTTCAAATAGGGACATATTTGCTCTTTAGTATCTCCATTAAATGCCTTTTTTATTCTTCTAAAAGGATGATTACGTGGCAACCACCTTCTATGACCCATAAAAACATTCTTATGACAATTACCAAGCCTAATATAATCAGTATTATTACAACATACAAGGCATGCACATTGTCCTTTTATGCTATATCCAAAAAGATTTCCGTATGCAGGAAAATCATTAATTGTACCATATAACATAGCCCTAACTGTGAATGTTTCTTCTTTGAACCCATCACAGACCTCAACACCGCTATCCCACAACATCTTCAAATCTTCAATCAAAGGAGATAAATACACATCAATGTCATTACCGGGTTGTTTAGGACCAGAGATTAACATCGAAAGCATCATGTATTTTCGCTTCATGCAAAGCCAAGGAGGTAAGTTATACAAAATTAGAATCACCGGCCATGTACTATGTGTGCTACTTTGCATTCCATGAGGATTCATTCCATCAGTTGCTAAGGCAAAGCGTATATTTCTTGTTTCAGCTGCAAAGTCTTCATATTCATCATCAAATCTTTTCCACTGAGGAGAATCTGCTGGATGCCTAAGCTTACCATCTATAATCCTACCTTCGGAATGCCAACACAACTGCTTTGCAGTTTCAGGATTGTGGAAAAACCTTCTCAACCTTGGTATAATTGGAAAATACCACATAACCTTAGCTGGTGTAGATTTTTCTTGACATATCGTGACGCCTTACACTTTGGACATTCTATAAACGATTCATACTCGTTTCGAAACAAAATACAGTCATTAGGACATGCATGGATCTTTTCATGAGTTAAACCAATGGAACCAAGGATTTGCTTTGCATCATATGTTCTCCTAGGTAGGACATTGTCTTCTGGTAGCATGTCATTTATTAAGCTTAACAGATCAGTAAAACCCTTATCACTCCATCCATGTGAGGCTTTTAAATTGTAGAGCTTCAAAACGACACTCAGTCTTGTGAAATTTGGGCATCCTGAGTACAATGGTGTTTCTGCATCATCTTTCAATCGCTCAAACATCCTTGGACAATCTCTAAGATCTTCTTCAATAACATTGGGGATGTCTTAAACATGATCATTTTCCTCAGAATTTAATGTCTCCGAGTAAAAGCTATTTACATCCATCCTAAGTGACGAAATATCTCTTTCTATCTCACCATGTTTGGTCCAGTTTATATATTTATCATCAATTCCATTACACATTAGATGTTCTTCCAACTCTTCAACATTTACTCGCATCATATTCAAACAACACCAACAAGGGCAACAAATGAGGTTTCGGTCATGACTATGGTCAATTGCAAATTGAATAAACTCCTTCACTCCATCTTCATATACTTTGCTCAAACGACCGGCTTTCATCCAACTTCGATCCATATTTGCCTGAAGCACACTAAATTTGTTACATCCATATGTTATCTACTATTTTTGTCTCACAGGGTATGACCCTATCCCATTTGAGAATAAAGTTTTCCATGTCATAATTATCATTTGTTAATTAAACATTATACTGTATACTTAATCTCTAATACAAAAACTATCAAAAAACATCATACATAATCTCTAATACAAAATATTTCACGGTCACCCTAAACCATCTATATATCCTAGCCAACCTATATTCTATTTTAAAACACAATTTTATATCACAATGTAGACAAACTCTAAACCCTAAACCCTAAAAAATATATAATGCACTAACCTATTGTAGACCTCCCAATAAGCGCGTCCTACAACAACAATGGCAAATGGAGACTAGAATGTGAACTTGGCGACACACAAATATATTAGAATGTAATATGCTTCAATGAGAGCAAGAGAATAAGAAAGATTGAAAACACAAAGAATGTACCTTTAGCTTAATGGAAGACGCATACAGCGAGAAAGAGAGCACAGAGAGCGAGAATGAGAGCGCAGAGAGCGGCAAAAAAACGCAGACACAAAGAGCGCGAGGTTGAAGAAAGTGGGTGTAGGGTTTAAAAAAAATATGACTTTAGATAGCGGTTGGCCAAATAACCGCTATCTAAACTAAATTTATTATAGCGGTCCCACGATGTAACCACTATCTAAAGTTATGATAGCGGTTCCACGTGTCAACCGCTATTTAAAAGTATGACATTAGATAGCGGTTATCACACAACCGCTATTATAAATTATTTTAGAAAGCGATTCTTTTTGAATCGCTATTAAAACATACTTTAGAGAGCGGTTTACTCCTAACCGCTATCTAATATGTATTTTTAAAAACGGTTTTTATTAACCGCTATCTAAAGTGTCGTCGCATAAGCCCATTTCTGTTGTAAGCATGCAATCTAGAGTTGATGATCCTACCACAACAAGTCTTTAGGACATTGAATGTGATGATGATTGAAGATCTTGAAGTTTTGATGAAGTTAAAGTATTTTTGAAATAAGTGAAGATTTGTTGAAGTTAGAGAGTTTATGAGTTATGGGGTGTAGTTATTAGTGAGTCTACATCTTGTTTTAATAGGTATAATCATATCTTAATTCCTACTGCATAAGGTTCTGTCATTAGAAAGAATTAAAAATGTCTCTTAAGCATGGTAACAGGGCGGGGCGGGTTTTGCTTTCCCCATCCCTGCCCCCGACTTTTTTTAACCATTCCCATCCTCGCCCCGATCCCCGTCGGGGTTAGAAATTAAGTCCCCATCCCCGTCCCCACTCGGGTTTCGAGTTCCCTGCCCCATTCCCAATCTATATTATTTTTAAAAAGATAATTACATTTATAATAAATTAATTTTATTATGTATTTTTTATATATAAATAAATATTTATAATTTTATAATTTATAATTATTATTAATTAAATATACATTTTAATTTATTATATTTATATTAAAATATGTATGTAAAAAAATATTTAATCATTTTTTATTTATATATATAGAATATTTATAACATTATTATTATTATTATTATTATTATTATTATTATTATTATAACATCTGTATTCAAATATTTGAATACTTATAACATTATTATTATAATACTGTATTCAAACATTTATATAAGTTAATTCATTTTTAAGTTGTCATTTAAAAATAAGAAATATATAGTTTATAAGGAAATATTTAATAAATTAATTCTTATTTAATTAGTTCGAAGTAATAAAAGTTTAAATTATCAATTTCTTTTAATCCTTTAAAATACAATTATTTTATTAAGATAAAATTTGGTATATGATAAATAAGAATAATAAGATAAAAAAATATGACATAATAAAACCTAATAAATATAAATTATAAATAAAATAATATTATTTACTACTAAGATTTATGTAAAATATTTTGAAAAAGATAAAGAAAGAAAAAATTAACTTTGTGTTTATCAAATTGGTTGAAAAAAAAAACAAATTCATGAGAAAGATTAAGGAAATATGAAAAGCGGAAAGGTAAGAGAGAATAATGTAATAAATTAATTGATATAAAAGATTAAAAAAGACAAAAAAATTAAAAAGTGGGTAGAAGAAAAATAAAAATTGGTAAAATATAAAAAATGACCTTATATGTAATAGAAAAAGAAAAGAAAATACTTTTAAAATATTAATATTTTAAAATTTAAATTTAAATATAAAGTCGGGGTGGGGATTGCATTACTCATCCCTGTCCCCGCCTCCGACTTTTTAAAGTGGGGAAAACCCGAACCCGCCCCCGCCCCCGATCAAATGGGTTTTCCCCGTCAAACTTGAGGCGGGGATGGATTAGTCCCCACTGGTACGGGTTTAATTGTCTTCCCTAATGTCTCTAAACCTTTTAATCTATTAAAAATCTTATTAATCGGTTAATATGTTCTTGAGACTCAAAATTAACTAATAAATTTCCAGTTTAATCGATTAAAACAGTTAAAAACATTTTTGTCATCATTTTAAAGGATATATTTTCGAAATAATCGATTAAAATCACTTACAAGCATGTACCGTCATCATTTTAACCGATATACTTTCGAATTAATCGATTAAAAGCACTTAAGAAGTTTTGGAAAACCTTCTACCAAGTATTTTAACCGATACAATATCGAATTAATCGATTAAAAACACTTAAGAAAGTTCTTGAAAATGTTGTGTCAGTATTTTAATCGATTAAAACTTGAATTAATTGATTAAAATCACTTAAGAAGTTTTAGAAAATATTATACTAGTATTTTAATCGATTAAAACAATTAAGGATTTTTTGGATAAATGTTTTAATCGATTAAAACGTATTTTTATCAGCTTAAAATAATTTTGAAAAATAAGAAAGAACATTTTAATCGATTAAATGATATTTTCATCGCTTAAAACAGCTTAGAATTAAGAATTATTAATCGATTAAAAGACAATTTAATCGATTAAATAAACCAGTTAGTTACAAAAAGTCTCTAAATAAATAGATTTGCTTGGGCGGTTTAAAACACACTTTTTTGCAAAATCATTCAAGCTATTATAGAGATCATTCAAGAAAGAAGTGCACAACTTTTAGTGAAAAATTTTCAAAGTTCCCTTTTGAGGCATTCTTGTTTTGTTGCTAGTGAAGAATCTTAATCTAGTGGAATCTTTGTATCTGCATAAATCAGATTTGATTGTTTTAAGTCTCTTCTTTCATTCTTTTTCTATTCATTACTGTCTAAGTGCCTCGAAGTTTGGGCATTAGTTCTGCAGTTGGAAATTGGCTACAGGTTAGTTCAAGAACTGAATTTTGGTTCTTGGTATAGGTTGATTGTTTTGTAATTCTGTTCTGTACGTAAAACAATTTTATTCTAGTGGAACTTAACTGGAATTTTGGTTGAGAACTGGACGTAGCCCTGTGGTTTGGGTAAACCAATATAATTTTTGGTGTTTTTCCTTCTCTTTAAACTCGTTCTTTAATTTTTGTTTGAATTTTTTTTCAATTCTGTTTGTTTAGCTGGATTTAATACTTGATCAGAATTCATAATCTTTCAAATTGTAAATCTGAATCTACTAATTGTGAAAAGTTTTTAAAAGATCAATTCACTCCCCATCTTGATCTTAACCTATATTTCTTACAGAATGCGGACCAAACAAGAATATGGGCTTATTGTCAAAATTATGGTCACATCACGGAAGACTGCTAAAACCTATGAGACATCGTTGGGGATTTAATACAATCTGGAAAATTAGCTTAGTATGTTCGAACAAATAATGGAAGGGGTCTTGAAGGCTATCGAGGTTGAGGATGTGGATACCAAGGTCGTGGGTAAGGATATTACAAGCAAGAAGGCAACAAACCCACAACCCAACCTCCTCTACTAGAGACCATTATGGCAATGCAAAGAATAATTAACACCATAGCAGGAGGCTTTGCCAGCGGAGGACCAAATTGTGGCACAAAAAAGCTTCCTTAACATCACTTCTTCCAAGGAAGATTATGAGAAGTATGACCTAATAGTCATCACAGTCACAATAGCTAAGTGCGAGGTTAGGAAAACATTAATCGATCAATGGAGTTCAACCAATGTGTTGTATTAGTCGACATTCCTTAAATTAGGAATATCACACGACTTGATACGTCTTTATCCATACCCTTTGCTTGGTTTTGCAGGGGAACGAGTTCACACCCAAGGCTACATAAACCTATTAACTACCTTTAAAACCACAACCCAACGCATCCTCTTAGTGTGATTCATATTGGTGGAAGCAGACACCTTGTACAATTTTATAATTGGAAGACGAACGCTAAATTAGTTAGGGGCAATTGTATCAACCCCACACATGATGATGAAGTTCTCCTCGATAATAATAGCTCGATGATAACGATAAATTCAGACCTGAAGGAGAACATGTTACTCCAAAAGCCTCAAGGTCAAACCATACTCGGTATTATAATGTAAAGGCGATGCACAAGTACATAACATAAAAAGAGTCGATATCGACCCACGAGTAGAAGTAGATGGAAATAAACATACCTTTGACAAAGACATATCGATTTCCAACTCGAAAAAGACGTATCCCAAGTCACACACATCGACAACGCAACCAAAATGACTACTCGCAAACAAATTGAAAAGGTCTTACTAAAAAATGCCGACTTGTTCGCATGGTATGAAACCGATATGCCAAGTATTGATCCTAACATAATCTAGCATATATTATCAATTTTACCTGAAGCAAAACTTATAACTAAAAGAAAACATAAGTTAGTAAGATGAGAGAAGACAAGTTGTAGATCAAGAACAAGTTAGTAAGCTCTTTCAAGGCGACTTTATTCGAGAGGTAGCATACACTACATGGGTAGTCAATGTAGTTTTAGTAAAAAAGAACAAGTGGAAAATGAATAATATGTACCAATTACACAGCTCTTAATAAAGTCTATCCAAAAGATTCATACTCATTGTTGAGCATTGATCATCTGGTTGACAACCCATATGGGCGAAACATTCTAAGTTTCTCGGATGCCTACTCAGGATATAGCCGTATAAAGATGTACTTACTAGATGAAGAGAAAATGACTTTCATCACAGAAGGTGCAAATTACTGTTATAAATAATGCCTTTTGGATAAAAAGTGTTAGAGCCACCTATCAATGACTAATGGACTAGGTATTCATAAAACTCATTAGGGATATTATGGAAGTTTATGTAGACGACATGGTGGTCAAGTCAAAACATCAAGTCGATCACCTCATTCATTTACAAAGGATTTTTGACGAAATTTGAAGATACAATATGCGTCTTAACTTAGAGAAATGTGTATTCAACGTAGGAGGAGACAAGTTCATCGAATTCATGATCACTTAATGTGGTATCAAGGCAAATCCAAACAAGTGCAATGCCATATTGGACATGCAAAGCCCTAAAAACATAAAAGATGTACAACAACTAAATGAAAAGTTCGTAGCACTAGCCAGGTTCTTGCTGAAGCTAGCCAAGAAAGCCAAACCTTTCTTCAAGCTACTGAGAAACTCTAAGAAATTCGATTGGACAGAAAAATGTGAAGCCATGTTCCGAGCCATAAAAAAGGACATCGCATCATTATTAACCATAATAAGCCCGTCATCGGGATCCACCTTTCTCCTTTACATGGAGGTCACAAAATTAGTAATTAGTTCAGTACTTGAGCACTGCAATGATAAACAACAAACCTCAGTGTACTTCACCAACTGGATTCTATAAGAAACAAAACAACAATATTCCACTATAAAAAAATTAGTACTCGTGCTGGTAAACTCAGCAAGAAGATTGCGACCTTATTTTCAAAGCTTTAGGATCATAGTCAAAACTGACTACCTAATTAAGCAAGTACTCCAAAAACCTAAAATGGTTGGGCGAATGATAGCATGATCGGTCAAATTCTTCAAGTTTGACTTGTGATTCAAAAGTTGAGGACAATGAAGGCACAATTTTGAGCGGATTTCTTAGTAAAGTTACCTCCACTCGGTGAAAGATACGAATGTTGAAATATTACTTGAAGAACCCAATGGCATCATATTAGAACAAGCCTACAATTTGAATTCTCAACTTCCAATAACTAGGTCAAATAAGAGGACCTTATCGTTGGTCTAAGGCTCGCTAAGGAGATGAGAGTTAAGTACTTACGATGTCAAAACGACTCCAAGCTAACCACCGACAAAAATATTATCACATAGAAAAAACTTTATTGAAAGATTTCGAAAAGATGAACATCAACCACATGCCTAGAAAGCAGAATGAATAAGCTGACGTGTTGTCCAAACTAGCCAGCACCAAGAAACTAGGACAACCTATGACACTGATATAAGAGACCTTAACCATTCCAAGTTGGGATATAAATGAAACTTTCCAAGTCGACATAGCTCAACCAATGTGGATGACACCAATTATACAATATCTGACACAAAATCTGCTACCAGAAGACAAACAAATGGCCTAAAAAATTAAAATAATGTTTTCTCAATATGTAATGCATAATGGTGAACTCTTTAAGAGGGGATACTTGGCTCCACTTATAAAAAATGCCTAGATGAGGACCACGCACAATATGTCATGGTAGAAATCCACAATGGTATATGCGGCTTACACTCGGGAACAAGGACGATATTTGTAGGAATACTTAGAGCAGGTTATTATAGGCCTTTCATAAAAACAAATACCAAACTATTCACCGACAAGCATGAAGAATACCAACAACACGACCCCCTATATCCAACCACACTAGAAGAGTAACATGGAGTCATTACACGATGGCCTTACACAACATGGGGAGTGGACATCTTCATGCCTTTCCCTATGGCCAAAGGACAAGTCAAGTTCCTTATAGTTGCTATAGATTATTTCACGAAATGGACCAAACTAAGTCATTAACAGCCTAATAAATACAAAAATTCACATGAAAAAATGTAATATGTCGACATGGTCTTCCATATACCGTTGTAATAGACAATGAATGACAATTCATTAACAAAGGATTTGAGCAATTCTTGTAACAACTTGGCGTTAAACATAAAGTAACATCGGTCGAGCATCTACAAATAAACGAATAAGCCGAAGTTGCCAATAAAATAATCCTAACGAATTAAATAAAAAGTTTGGACAAACAAAAGGACTATGGGTTGAAAAAAATACCCAAAATATTATGCGACTACCATTGCACCCTTTAATCATCCACTCAAGAAACACCTTTCGACTTACATATGGTACCGAGACCATGATACCCATCGAGGTCGTAGAAGAATCTTGAAGAAGACGAGTGTTCGATGAAACATAAAACAAAGAAAAGTTTCATGCCAAACTTGATTTAATTCATGAAGTACAAGATACAACTAAAGTAAAGGTCACAATGACCAAACTAAGAGTCACCAGGAGATACTTAGTGTGGAGAAAGGTCAGAGAAGCTTAGCAAAACAAAAACAATGAAAAATTGACACCCAATTAGGATGAACCTTTTAGAATCTTTGAGTACTGGTGCATACAAGTTAGAGCACTTATTTGGATCATTGATATCTCAAACATGAAACTTTACTCATTTGAAACCATATTATAACTGATAAATTAAGGGCCTAACGAAACCAATTCACTGCATAAAAGTTGAATTAGGGTCGAAAAAGCTTAATTATGGCAATGTAAAACATACTATCATAAGCCTATTGAGGTTGCTAGTCAACACAATGATACGGGAGCCTATTTAGGTTACTCAGTATAACACTACACATCATAAGATCATTTGATATATCAATGATGACTGATGACAGATATAATTTTCATTGATTTATATATATATATATTATTTATTATTATTGTACTTGATTAATTTACACATCTTACTAATATCAAATGGTGAGTAGAGAAGTACAAGAATGAATAAACAATAATACTGCAATAAGGTTATCCAAGGTTGAGTCGATAGGAGAATAATAAAGGCTATTAAGTCACTTGAGCTAAAGCGAATGGCAAAGTTACAGTTATTTGTGAATGTCAAATTAATTGTTATTTGTGAACATCATAACTATTCAAGTTATTATTGTTCCACTAATATTCATGCTTTTTTATTGTTTCATGGATGGTACTTTATAAATGGTTGATCCATAACCTTTCATTTTATGATCATGCTACACAATAAATAGTCGAATATACAAACCACGTCATTGAATCATCCAAATATTACACAAGGGGTCATAAGAGTAATTATCATATATAGTCATCCAAATAAAAGTGAGTCATTAAAATAAAAGAAAAACTCAAGAAGCATCAACTAGCTCTTCATCCTTAACTTTCTTCTCGATGTCAAAAAGCGCTACATCCATGCCTAGGCATATCACGGTGGCTTGACACATGACCTTTTGAATTCTTCATATACGTTTAGTAGTTGTGTCTCAGTCATGCACAACTCTTACTCTAAGCACTCCACTTCTTCAACCTTACTCTTTTTGACCTCAGGAAGCTTCATCCTTAACTCGCCCTTCTCCATATTAGCTTTCTCCCATTGTTGTTTTTTATGTGCCTCAACCTCCTTTAGCGCCTTTTCCATGTTTAACAGATGATCAGTTGGCATTAAATGATGACCTTTTGCTTTTTCACTTCGTCCATAACCTTAGGTGAGTTTAAACAACGACAGGGACTAACAGCCTTTAGCAAGTCTTGATAAAAAAAAGGGTGGGGAGGTCGCACACTCATAGACACATGGTCAACACACGCAACACCAATGAGTCGCGACTTGGTTATTACTTATTACATTCTTTAGAATTTTGAATTATTATTCGATTAAGAGAATTATCATTAGCAAGATTTGATTCGAATCCAGTACCTTATAGTTAGAGGTTGATAAGTTAACCACTAAACTATTAGGATTTTCTAATAATAATTTACAAATAAATTATATTTATATACAAATAATTGTATATCTCGTGTAATATAAAATATATAAATACAAATATATTTATATAGTTATATATTTATATGTTGGATGTGAGGGCGCACTCGATGGTGAAAGTGTGTGTCGAGTGAGTTTCAAAATTTGATGTCAAATTTGTGAGCGGGTCTCTTTATATGAGTTTGTAATTTAATGACAGAATATAATATTTATAATTTATATAATAATATAAAATACTTTTTTTCTATTTTTATTTTTATTTATTATATTTATTCTTTTTATCTTTTTTTCTTCTATTATTTAATTAAAATTCTTATATTAAAATAATTTTTTTAATATTAAAAATACTTAAATATGTATTTTTAAAATTATTTAATTTAACAAATTATTATAAATTAATCTAATTATGATTAAATTAAATTATTAAATAAAAAAAGTATTTAATTTTTTAATTAGGTGAATAATTAATTTATTAGAATATATTTAAATTTAAGTAATTATTATATAATTTTAAATATTTTTTTTAATTTAATGTTGATTTTTAAAAATATACTTTAAATCCGTCAATAATGTCCGTCTGTAACTAATTGTTAATTTATCGACGAATATATCCATCGATAACTAATTGTTTATTTACCAAAATTGTTAATTTACCGACTGATATATCCATCGTAATTAATTGTTAATTTACCAACCGATATATCCATCGGTAATTAATTGTTCATTTACCGACGGATTTACTCACGGATATACCCGTCAGTAATTAATTATTCATTTACCGATGAATATATCCGTCGGTAATTAATTGTTCATTTACCGACGAATATATCCGTCAGTAAGACAAAATTCCACAACTACTTTCAATCCGTCAGTAATCACTCATTTTCATTTTTTGACGGCTATATATTCGTCGGTAAATATCCGTTGGTAATTAATAATTTTCTTGTAGTGGATACTTAAATTTAACTAGCTAGGATTGTACAATATAGAGGAAAATATAGCGAGTTGTTGGGATAATAGAATAAAGAATGAGAAGAATTAATAGAACTACACTTTACTCAGAAAAATAAGTTCTTCAAGTTCTTAAATGATTGAATGTATAAGTAAATAATCCCCCTTTTTAAGAACGTTGAGAGAAACCCAACCAATGTTAGAAGAGTCATTCTTCAATTAGTAAAAATACATGAAGATGTTCACAGAAAACGTCAGTTGAAGAAAGAAGTACAAAATTTAAAAAGCCTTCAAGAAAGCTAACTATTAAGATGAAGCTGACTTAGAGCCACCCTCATAATGGATAACATCTCGCACTCAAATTCAATGAAAGGCAGTAAAATCTCTAGATCCTTCAAGAAACACACATAAAAAAAAAAAAAAAAAATTCTTGCCATCAATCCCTGACTCCATCTAAACTCGGTCAGATGAAGAGAATGGCTCAATAGTCATAGGGTGAGCATAGGATGACTTGCATATATCATAAGACTTACAAAACTCCTTTACGACAGAAAAAGACTTATAAGTAGACTTATAGTGATGCACCTCATTCAAGACCAAATAGTAATTGGGGTTAGGCATAAGGGAAAATTTATCCCTACGTTAGCCTTAATGCCCTCACTAGGATCCTTAACAGTAGGCTTTTTGTGATCCCTAATCCATTTTCAACTTACCCTTACGTCTCTAGGATATAGTTGCGGTGGAAGCCACCACCGAAATAGCCTCGGAGGTCATTTTCACCTCTTAAGAGGCACTCCCATCTCTGACACTAGACGATATGGTCCCAATAGAGTGCATCTCCTTGGATACCAACGAAGACATTTGCTCTGATGAATTAGTAGAAATAGAAGCAAAAAATATTTCCAAAATGAAAGAATAGGGGTAGCGAGGTACCTTGGCTAAGACAAGGATGAAAGGGAGAATGCTAATGGAGGGAAGGGCACTTGACTGTGAAGGAAGACGAGAGAAAGAAAATTAACCAACACTCGTAAAAGCGACAAGATAAAGGGAAAAGGGGGCGGGAGTCAGATCATTTTCAATGATTATGAATTCCCTAATTAATGCACTGTTAATGCACTGTTAGACTAAGAAAAAAGGTAAAATGATGAGAAGTCGATAAATAAAAGGCAAAATATTGAGAACATAAACTCGTTTATCTTTAGTTCTAATATGCCTGCATATATTGAAAGATTCCAAGGTTGAACGACTTGTGTACCTAATAGACCCTAAAAATAAGTGAGTACCATAAATGTGGAGATCTTTATAACAAATATCTGAATATCTTGTCAATACTCGAATATTCATATACCAACTTACCTCGAGATACATGAAAACTACCCAAAAAATATTTGTTAATAAATAATGATAAAATATCCCTTTCATCTCGGAAAATTATGCTAACCCACTCCTATATAACCATATTTAGTATTTCATTTGCTTCATTCAATTACATTATATCCTTCATTCTCATTTCATCTAGGAAAATTATGCTAACCCACTCTTATATAACCATATTTAGTATTTCATTTGCTTCATTCAATTACATTATATCCTTCGTTCTCATTCACATACTTACTTAAGTATGTGAGAGTCTTTTACATGTATCTCACTTAATCTATACCTGTTTAACCCAATAGAATGAAACTGAACGTCCTCTTCAAATCCAAACTAAAATAAATATAAATAATATTTAATTTACTTCTTAAAAAGAATTATATACACAATTAATTTTTTTTTCATTCTTCGAATGACTCATTAAATTTTGTAAAATATATTAAATGTGAATTATATATTGAATCACTAACTATTTTTATTATAATTTTTTAATTATTTATTTTTATATGAAAAGTAATCTGGAAAGGAAACATGCTTTTTTTAAGGATAATTTCATATATATATATATATATATATATATATATATATTTTTTTTTTGTTTAACCCTCTACAAAGACCAATTTTCCATTGTTGTTATCCTATACTCCGATCATGAGTAGAATTTCTTTTATATTTTTCATCCAGAATTTCCTTTCAACTCATCAATAAAAGATTTAAAAGTGTAAAAATACTTTATTGAATTGAACAAATAATGAACCAATCCACCTCGTTGGTTTTATAATAGCCTTATCTACTTCTGAACGATAAATTCTTTAATACATGTTTTCATAACAATTAACAATATGTTTTTTTTGTCTTCGGCTTTATTATTTGGATAAGAAATATTATAGTTCTCACCTACCTTTTATGTGGGTTATCTATAAATGTTGAGATCAAGATTGATGGGTTACTCTTTAACGAAGGATGAATATTTTTGCTAATAAAAACAAAGATTGGCGTGTTTATGTGTGATAATAAGGAAAGTTAAAGAGTGTTTGTTTGACAACATTCAAGTCTCTTACTCTTATCAATGAAAGTTATTATACATCTCCAACTACATTAATTGTTTATGAACACATCTCACGATAATTCACGTTAAAGACTCCTTCAACTTGTAATATAAAGCTTTTGTTATCATGGTATATGTTTAAAACATGTTTGACATATTTCATTGTCTCAAAGTCATGCTCTCATGCATTAACATGGTCAATGCCATCAACACATATAAGTAGATTTATAGTGATGCTCTTCATTCAAGACCTAATAGTAATTGGGTCAGGGATAGGGGAAAATCTATTGTGAAAGATGTAGAGAAATTTGCAGGAAAACAAGAGAAAACAAATTAACTAATACTCGTAAAAGCAACAAGATAAAGGGGAAAGGTGTAGGGACTCAAATTGTTTTCAATGATTATGAATTTTTCGTAATTAATGCATTATTAGACCAAGAAAAAAAAACAAAATGATGACAACCCGATAAATAAAAGGCAAAATAGCAAGAACATAAACTTGTTCATCTCTAGTAATAACATGCCTTCACATATCAAAAGACTCCTAGGTTGGGGGGCTAGTGTACCTAAACAACCCTAAAAATAGCCGAGTACCATAAATACTGAGATACTCAAAACAAATATCTTGACATTATTAGAATATCTCCCGAGATACTTAGATACCAACCCCAAGATATATGGAAACTATGCCAAAACTATCTACTAACAAATAACGATAAAATATTCCATATATCTCGCACAATTATGCTAACCAACTCTTTTATAAACATATTTAGTATCTCATTTACTTCATTCGATTACATTCTACCCTTCACTCTCATTCACATATTTACTTAAGTTTTAGAGAGTCTTTTGCAGGTATCTTATTCAATCCATACATACTTGACCCAATAGAACGGAACTCGAACGTTCTCTTCAAATCCAAACGACAACTAATATAATAAAATGAATATAAATAATATTTAATTTGCTTCTTAAAAAGAATTATATACACAAGTATTTTTTTCTCATTATTAGAAAATTTTGTAAAGTATATTAAATGTAAATTATATACATTGAATCACTAACTTTTGTTTATTATAATTTTTTAATTAATTTATTTTTATATGAAATTAAGTAAATATCATCTCGAAAGCAAACATGTTTTTTAGAAAAATTTCAAAAAAAAAAAACAAATATATATATATATATATATATATATATATATATATATAATTTTCTTTTTCACCTTAAGACCACACAGACCAACTTTCCATTGTTGTCATCCTATATTATGACCATGAGGGGAAGTTCTTTATATTTTTCATCTAGAATTTCCTTTCAATTTGAATTAAGAAGTTACAACCTTTAAACTCATCAATAAAAGGTTTAAAAGTGTAAAAATACTTTATTGAATTGAATAAATAATGAACCAATTCACCTTGTTAGCTTTATAATAGCCTTATCTACTTCTCAACAACAAATTCTTTAAAGTATCTTTTCATAACACTTAACAATATGGTTTTCAATTCTCTTCGACTTTATCATGTATATTTTGGATAAAAAATATTGTAGTTCTCACATACTTTTTATGAGGGCTATCAATGTTGATATCAAACTTGATGGGTCACTTTCCTACTTTTGCTAATAAAAACAAAGGTTGGCATGCTTATGTGTGATAATAAGGGAAGTTCAAGAGTGTTTGTTTGACAACATTTAAGTCTCTTCCTCTTATCAATGACAGTTGTTATACATCTGCAACTATATTGTTTAATATTGTTTATGAACATATCTTATATTGTTCATGAACACATCTTACGCAATTCACATTAAAGACTCCTTCAGCTTGTAATATAAAGCTTTTGCTAACATGATACATGTTTGACATATTTCTTTGTCTCAAAATCATGCTCCCCTGCGTCAACAGGATCATGATTTTTATTTTCTCAAGATTCATGTAATTTTTTGCAAATCAACATTGTACGTGTTCATAGAAAAATTGTATGCAACCGAAGATGTGTTTGTTGTCTGATGTTGTTGGTGATCATTCATATTATTATCATCTTGTTCGTCATCTTATTGAAATCTTGTATCATCTTCGTCAGACCAAACTTTTTTTTACGTCTCCAATCTCAAGACCAAAGGATGCATGTGATACAACCTTAGTGAGATCTAAGTTTTATGGGGATCCATAATAGTTCTGAAAAGGGTAGAAAGCAAGTAGGTGAAAGAACTTGTATGTGCATGAAATTGGTTTACCAATGAGTGCGACAAATGACAAATATAATGAATGTTAGAAATAATCTACAAAAGGTTGTCAGTAATTTGCTTGGTTATTTAAGAAAGGAACAATATTGGGAGTTAAAACACTACTATTACTAAATATGTCAATAGGATAAAGAACTTTATGATTATCAATGACTTGAATCATGTACATGGTCATCATTAATAAGTTTCATAGCTCAATAATACAACATTCATCCCCCTACCACTTGTAAAAATTATAAGTAAATAATGCGATCAACAAAATAATATTGGTTTAAATTAATTCTTTTTTGGAATTTTTTTCAACACAAATGTGGTATATGAATTAATTAAAAAAAAACATCGGGATTGAGGATACAAATAAGGATCTCAAATTTGCCATTCCATCATGGCTTGTCTTGCTTAACGCGCTATCCCAATGATCTAAAGGCAAAGGTTGGATATGCTAGCTTGTCAACCTTTTCTTTATATTATATTAAAGATAATTTAAATTAAAATATATTATAATTTACATTATTATATTCTGTTATGTTGTAGTGTTTGAAGATGCAAGTATACAGTAATAATTTAACTATAAATACTTACCGGTTTAAGTTATTGATTAATTAAGCAATCCCATAAGTAAATATATCAATTCTCTAAATTATCTACTAAAATACGAATAAAAGACTTAAAAATATTTATATAATTAAATTGTCTTTTTTAAGATGTATATAGAAATTATTTAAATAAAAAAAATTGTCAACTGGTGTTCTGTTAAGAGAAGCCAAGATTTATAGCCTACCTAACCTATTTTTATGGATGAGATAAAAGATGGACTTAAACGAAACAGAATGATCCATGTTAATCCTACATACAAAATTGTCCTCTTCACTTATTTTACTAATCTAACTGTTATATAAAACCAAGACAGAAAGAAAAGAGAGACACATTTGTGTAACAAAGAACAAAAAAAATTTAGGAAGCAAAAGTTTGCGTAGGTGGTTATGTAAAATTAATAAATCACAAGTTTTGTTGATTTTGAAGAATAAATCTGAATTGATCATTATGAAAGAGAGTAAAACAATTTATTCCTATCGTGCTTGACGCACTTACATAAAATAATTCCTTCCTAACATGCTGACCTTGAGGGATGATACCAATTCAAAGTATGTGTAGCGAAAAAGGTAGGATGAAAGTGCACAATGAAGAAAGTGCACTAAATGGAAATATTCTAAAACATCATATGCAAGATAACATAATTTTGTCAACGTACCTGTACATATACAAGGTGTCTGCACCAGATTACATAATCTTCTGTTTTTGTGAACAGTCTTACCTTGAGGGCTTTGATCTGCTTTGAGAATGTGGTCCCTTTCTCTAATTGTTATCCAGATCTTCATTGCTACTGCTATCTGGGGAGGAGAAACTTGTTTTTGACTTGGGGACTTTACTTTGATAGACAACATGAGAGTTGAAGCTTCATGAATTTCATTTACTATCATGTTAAAGAGCGTGGTATCTTATTCAGGATACTGTAGATACTATGTTTCACTTGGAACCACACAAACGAAGACAGCCGCCAGGTAACTGGCGAATACGGCCACATGAGAATCGGGATGAACAAGCAATTATCCACTGATTAGCTAGAGATGAGGAGGATGAAGAGCCAGACTGCTCAGTATCCTGTAGTAACATATCAGTGTTGCATTAAATTTGTGAATCATAAGGAGCACTTCACAGCATCTCATTTGTTTCAACAAGTGCATGACTGCTGTGCAAATCTTCAGAAGATTGAGTTTTGGTTGAACAAGATGCAAAGATATTATTGACATCAGATTCAATAGTTTCCAGAAATAACTACGGATTTTGAAGCCTCCTTACCTTGGCTTCACAAATGGGAAAATATCAATCATAGAACAAAAGCAAGGTGTTAAAATATTCAGCACCATAACATTTTTTAGTATCAAACTAGTGGAAAGATAGGGATGTCAGTCACAGTTTTGTAATGTAATAAAAAATGGTTATCATAACATCAAAACGGTTACCAAAACAATAGAGGTAAAATTGTACAACAAAATCTGTCGACCAAAAGCAGTTATTGGAATAGGTATTCTCTTTATAAATTAGTGCAGATGTTGGAGAATTTAAAGCTAAAGCAATCTTACTCAGAGCATTGCGATGACGGCGTTATTGGTGATGGGTGATGATCACAAGCTGTCTTTGCTTGCCGCCATAGATTATTTCTCTATTTGTTGAATTTAGAAATGAGAGTATCCTAAAAATTATATATATATATATATATATATTAATTATGATAATATTTTTTTAGGGTTAATTATCGTATTTATATATTTATGAATCAATTTAAGGTATTTTTGAGAAAATTAAATAATTAAAAAATTTCAATTCATTTTAAAAAAATAATATCATTTTCATTTCAAAACCTTTAAATATTATGTTACCATTTTTTTTTATAATTATAAATTATTAAACATTATCGTTTCGTTTCTACTTTGAAACTTTATCTCATTCTTAAATTTTCAACAATTTAGCAAGTAATACTCAGTATCTTGTTCAAAGTCTAAGAGAAGAGAGCTTTCTATTTCATAATCAAGTCTTCCCATAATTAAATTCTTCATATTCCCAACAACATTAAGCTAATTCTACGCTTCCTCATTGATAATTTCCGTTACTAAAAGTTAAGAACTTACATTAATGAGAACAATATACATGATAAATTCACGAGGGGCCAGAATAGTCGTAGGAATGCGAAAATGTGCTATCAGAGCCCTCGTCAGAACTTTCCGATAACAAGAACCACGAACATTTTGAATCACTTTTCTTTTCTTTACCTCGAGATTGCTTAGACAAGTTGTCGTTTTCATGATTTTCCATGTTAAATCTTGCTCTTTCATCTAACGTTTTATCTTCCCTGTGACCAGTGTCGTAGATTAAATATAAAATCCAAAAAATGGTTCTGGAGCCGACACGCTATTTAACTCAAGCTGTTAATTCAATGTCAAATATAATAAGTCTACTCATTAGTTTAGTATCAAGAAATTGATCAAAACAATTAAAAATAATAATTATAATTTTTAGATAATATAAGTGAATTTTAAAGGATAAATTATACAATTTGTTTTTACTTAAATTTAGAAGATTGATCGAATTCAATAAAAAAATCATTTTAAAATATTTTTTGATATTTAAGTCGATAATAAGTAATGTAAAAAAATTATTTGATTTAATGAAAGAAATATTAAATATTTTTTATATTTAAATCGATAATAAATAATGTAAAAAAATTATTTGATTTAATGAAGGAAATATTAAATATTTTTATTAATAAAAGAATATTTAAGTATAGTCAAATCATGAAGTCATCACTATTATTACTATTAATATTATTATTATTATTATTATTGAAATAATATGTGTTATTATAATATTTAACTTGGAAGAATTTAGTTGGATAAATTTGTTTAAACATCTATATATATTTACGAATTTGTTAATGCGCATGTCCAGTTATTATATATGTATTTCACTACTTTATTTTAAAAAAATAGTTACTTTATTATTATTATTTTAATTTATTTCTGAGAACTTTTAAAATATAAACTATTTCTGCAAATGTAATACATATGAAACATATATTTTAATAATAATATTTAGTGAGTAAATTAACATTTCTAAATCAGTATTGTAATAATATTTGTTTTCACAGTAATTAGAGTTACCGTGGTTGGATGATTTCGCTAGAAGTCAGGTAGGCGACGGAGCAGTTGAAGTAAATCAAATCTCGCGCTTTGATCATGAGATCAGGATTGGGTAGAATCACTTCAGTGGAGGCCAGCTCAACGACGCCGTTGGGACACGGTATGCAAACCACGGTCTGGAACCCAGACTCCTGCAACTGCCGGGCCCGTTGGCAGGCCATTTCAGTTAACCGGTCTGACCCGGTGATCCAGACCGGGCTCGACTTAAAGAAAGTCTGGCCCACCAGGCCGCTGCCGTTGACAAAGGTCTGATCCATGGACATCAGAAAGAACCACTCTGGGTCAGTGACGTCTTCGTCGCAGTCATCTACTGAGGCCGAGGAGCCGTAAATTAAGGAATAGAGTAAACGCAAAAAGTTCTTGCGCTGGGTCTGTTCTGCGGACGACGTCGTTTTGCGGGCTGTTCTGTTGATATCCTGGAAGTTGTAATAGCCGTCACCCCAACAGAGAAGGGAAGCGGCAGAGGAATGGTCGTAAGAAGACTCCCAGTAAATTGCATAGATCCACCTCTCTCTAGCACCTTCAAGTAGCGTCTGAAACCGCCGTTGGAGCGGAGTCTGACTGGGGAGCACCCGGGATTGTGGCAGCGCCGGAGTGGCGCTTGACGCGGTGGATTGCGGCGTCGGCAGAGAAAAGGCCTCCATTATTGAAAGTGTAGTTTCCGTAACGTATAACTTAGATGCAATGCAACACAATTTATTATATTATTTCTCAACACAATTTTCATACCTTTTTCATATTCAATTGATTAGTGAGTAAATTTCTCTTGAATGTTTTCATTTTTATGAATAAAAAAGAAATCTGTACATGGCATTATCTTTCCCGCACCTTCTATTGTCTTTGAAAAATCTAATTATTTTATACAAAAGGGAAGGGCTTTCGTCCATTTTTCAACCTCATAAAATGTTTCTAAGCCGACTTGTTATTTACACAAGTTCACAATTTTGATTTGGCATTGACTAGTTTGGCTTGTTCATATGGGTGCTAAAATATTTTTAGAATCTACTTATATTCAAATTTAATACAATTTTATATTGGTACAAAATTATGTTTTCAACGTTTTATAATTAAACCTTCGTATTATTTCATTCTTAAAACGTGAATGACAAGTTTGTTAAATAATATTATTTAACATAGGTAATCCTAGTTTATATTTGAAAAAAATTAATTAAATATCTTTCAAAAACGATTATTGATTTGATAAATAATGTTATGATTTTAAAACATATGAATAAAATAACTATATGTCTTAGTTTAATTAAATATGTCTTTCGATGAATAATCATATTTTATAAATAAACTTACAATAAATATTATATTCAATAGAATATAATTAATAAGATACATTAATAATTCTATAACACTGATATAATGTTTTAAGATAGTCATTTATCAATTCAGACTTATAAGTATAAAAAAATCTTATAATTATTTAAATGTTTAATAAATATGATTTATTCATATAAAATATTTTAAGTATATTTTTTTTCATGTATATAAAAAGATCTTTATTTAAATATTTAATTTGTAATTTTGTTTTATCTTTTTAAAATTCTTCATCTCAGACTTTTTTTTCTTTTCGAAGTTAATTGTATTTCTCAGTTTGTTAAAGAATTTTAACATTGTTTATATTATCTAAGTAAATGACAATTATACAGCATGATTTTCTAATCTTTCATAAAACGAGATCTTTTATAAACCTTGTTACAAATTCTTACACTAATATCCACTACAAAAAAACGCTTATTATCTACTGGTAAAATCCGTAGGTAATGACAAAAATCCGTAGGTAATGCACTCACCTTAACAAAATATTTTTATTTATTACAATAACTTTGAATTATTGTTAGATTAAGGGAATTGTCATTGACAGGATTTCGAACCCAATACCTCAAAGTTAGAGGCCGATACTCCAACCACTAAGCTATTAAGATATTTTGAAAATAATTTACAAATAAATTATATTTATATTTATCCGTGTAAATATATAAATATAAAATATATATAAATATAAAATATATATATAAATATAAAATATATATAAATGTATAAATATATAAATATATCAAATAAATATAAAATATATTATATTTTGATATATTTATATATTTATATATTTATACATTTATATATTTGTATTTATATATTTATATTTATATATTTATATTTATATATTTATGTATTTATATATTTATGTATTTATATATTTATATATTTATATATTTATCTATTTATGTATTTATGTATTTATATATTTATGTATTTATATATTTATATATTTATGTATTTATGTATTTATATATTTATGTATTTATGTATTTATGTATTTATATATTTATATATTTATGTATTTATATATTTATATATTTATGTATTTGTATATTTGTATATTTATATATTTGTATATTTATATATTTGTATATTTATATATTTGTATATTTATATATTTGTATATTTATATATTTGTATATTTATATATTTATATATTTATATATTTATATATTTTATATTTATATATTTATATATTTATATATTTACACGAATTAATATAAGTATAATTTAGTTGTAAATTATTATTAGAATATCCTAATAGTTTAGTGGTTGAAGTATCAGTTTTCAATTTTAAGGTACTGGGTTCGATTCTTACTAGTGATAATTCTTTTAGTTTAATATAATTTACCTACGGATAGAATTCCGTAGGTAATGTACAATTTACCTACGGATTTTCATCCGTGGGTAATATCCGTAGGTAATGTAAAATTTACCTACGGATTTTTATCCGTGGGTAATATCCGTAGGTAATGTAAAATTTACCTACGGATTTGTATCCGTAGGTAATATTCGTAGGTAATAGGCATTTTTTTTGTAGTGATCATGTATGTCTTCATAAGATACTTATTTTTTATTTATTAAATAATAATCTCTTATATTATTGGACAAATTAAATTATTTAAAAATTATATATATATATATATATATATATATATTATAAATTTAACCTTTTATTATTTTATATTTTTTTCATTTTTTATATTGATATGCAACCTCAACATCAAAATTTAGAACTCTATGAGTAACAACATACTAAAATCATCAATTGGTATTTAATTTGCAAAACTATATGCTATGTTATTTGCATAACTAAAGGAGTAAGTATCAAACAAAAAATAAACACACACAACTAAAATAAAAAGATGAAAAAAATACTGACAATAAATAAAAGAATAATTTCACTAATGAAAGAAATTACAACTCTTTTCTCTCTACCTCCAAGAAAAAAACAATAATACCCTTTCTTGATAATAAAAGAAAAACAAATATAAGAGAACTTAAAAAAGGAAAAACTATTTTTTTTCTCTTAATTTATCTTTTAAGTACTAAAACAGTAAGAAAAAGAAAAGAAAGTGATTTTGGTGTATTTTACAAGATAAACATTGTGTTCCTTTTATAGTAAGAAAAGTAAGCATCAAAGTAAGATCTCTCTGATGTGAGACTTCTCTTCTCACAATCTCCCACTTGAAAATTTTGATTAAAATTAATCAAATCTTCACACCATGATTACTTTATTCTTACCATCCATGTTGCTTATTTTTTCGCTAGGTCATAGTAGAATTGACTTCATACAAACTTGTCAACATTAACTAGTTTTGTTACAACATCTGTTAGGTTCTCATCCGTGTGAATCTTTTGCATATCCACACTACTTTCTTCCACTACTTCCCGAACAAAATGATATCTTATTCATATGTACTTTATCCTGGAATGAAAGGCTGAATTCCTTGCAATGTGCAAGACACTCTAACTGTCACAATACATAACAATTTATTGTTGCTTGTGCCCGAGTTTCTCTATTATCTTCCTAATCCAAATAGCTTCCTTACATGCCTGGATGACTGCCATGTATTCAACTTCTGTGGTAGACAGAGCTACAACATCCTATAACTTGGATAACTAACTCATTGCCCCTCCTGCAGCTGTAAACACATAACCAGTGGTATATCTCCTTTTATTCAGATCACATGCAAAATCTAAATCAACATAGTCTTCGACAACTAATTCTAATCCTCCATAACATAATGCAACACCTGAGGTTCCTTTGATGTATCTAAGGATCCTCTTTATAGCATTTCAATGCTCTCCACCAAGACTTCCCATGAATCTACTAACTACTCTCACTGCTTGTGCAATGTCTAGTCTTGTACAAATCATTGCATACATAAGACTTCTCACTACTGATGCATATGGTACTCGAGACATTTCCATCCTCTCCGCTTCATTGTTGGGACTCATACTTGAGGATAACTTATAATTAATAGGAAATGGGGTGGAAATTAGCTTGCAATCTTGCATGTTGAAGCGCCACAAGATTTTCAGTAAACAATTCTTCTGAGAAAGTCAATCTTTCCTATCTTTTCTGTCTCTGTGAATTTGTATCCCTAAAATTTTGTTTGTTGGTCCCAAGTCCTTCATGTCAAACTCCCTAGTCAATTGTGCCTTTAACTCTTGGATTCGATATGGTTGGGGCCTACTACCAACATGTCATCCAAATACAACAACAAGATAACAAAATCATTATCACCAAACCTATTGTAATATGTATAATGGTCTAAGCTCAATCTATTATAACCAAGACAAATAATGAAGGAATCAAATGTCTTATACTAACATCTGGGCGCCTGCTTTAGACTGTATAGAGATTTGGTCAACCTGTAAACCAAATTTTCTTATTCTTTAAAGCCTTCTGGTTGGAGCATATAAATTTCCTCTTCAAGATCTCCATGAAGAAAATCAGTCTTTACATCCAATTATTCAAGATGTAAATCAAATGCAACACACATAACCAGGACAACTCTGATGAATGTCAATCTTACAACAGGCGAGAATATCTCATTGAAATCAATACCTTTTTTTTAGCATATCCCTTTACCACCAATCTAGCACGATATCTTTCTACTTGATTATTGTCATCTCTCTTGATCTTATAGACCCATTTGCAACCAATGGATTTTCAACCTTTCGAAAGTTCCACAAGATTCCATGTCTTATTTTTATGAAGAGCCTCAATTTATTCTTGCATTGCAGTCATCCACAGAGAAACATCTGAACAACTCATAGCCTCTTGAAAAGTTGAAGGTTCTCCTTCTTCATTTAGAAGACAATACGCATCATGACTTGCCAACACATATTGTGAATGCCAAGATGGTCTGGTTTTTATCGAGTTGATCACCGGAGATCTCCATTACCAACCTCATTTGGCTCTTGATCTTCGTGCTCCTCTTCTGACTCAGATGAGTCATTCAAAGACCTTTTCTCTATCTGTACTATAATCTTGTCCTTTATCAAGCTGTCATTTGTCTGCTCACTTTGTAGTTCATTTTCTGCAAAGACTACATCTCTGCTAACAACAACCTTGTGAGAAGTGGGATCTCATAGGCTATACCCTTTCACATTGTCAGCATAACCTAAGAAGATACATTTCCTGGATTTTGGATCCAATTTTGTTCTTTCTTAAGTGTTGTACATCACGTACACAGGATAACCAAAAACACGTAAGATGAATAATCAGCTGCTTTACTTTTCCATAACTCCATTGGTGTGTTCAAACTAATGGCGGTTGATGGTGACTGATTTATAACATAATAGGTAGTTTTAACCGCTTATGCTAAAAAAAGACTTGGATACTCCAACTGTTCGTAAGATAGCTCTAGTTCTTTCCAGAAGAGTTCTATTTATCTGCTCTGTTATATCATTTTGTTGAAGCGTATGTGTGACAAAAAATTGTCTGGTGATACCCCCTTGCTTGCAAAATGCTAAAAATTCTCTGTTTATATATTCTCCTCCGTTATTTGTCCTCAATCACTTAATTCTTTTCCCATTTTCAAGTTCTACTTGTTCTTTGAATTCCTTGAATTGTGAAAGCACATATGACTTCTTCTTGATAAGGTACACCCACAATCTCTTAGAGAAATAATCGATGAATAATACAAAATATTTTTCTCATCCGAGGGATAGTATCGGTGATTCCCACACATTAGAATGAATCAAGTCTAATATGTGTTTACTTTTAGCAGTCACTCTAGCAAACTTCAATCTATATTCCTTGCTTATCACACAGTGCTCGCAGAAAGGTAAACTAACCTCTTTAAGCCCGGGTAAGAGATTATATTCTGCAAGAATTTTCATATCACGTTCTGACATATGACCAAGTTTATGATGCCACATGATCACTGCATCTTCTTGACTTGTTGCCGCAACTGATGCATCCGCTTCTTGCAACGTATCTCCAAGCAACACATACAAATTTGGCATGATCTTCTTTGCCTTCATGACCACCAAACTCCCTTCACCACCTTCAAGATCCCACCTTCAAGATAGATCTTACACTCGAGGTTATCTAATTGTCCAATGGACATTAGATTCTTCTTCAAGTCTTTCACATGTCGTACCCCTTAAATTGTGCGAACAGTACCATCATACATTTTAATTTTGACGGTACCAACTCCAGTAATCCAATGCATGGTTGTTTCCCATGAAGAAGGATCCACCTGAGAATAGTTCATAAGTGTGAAACTAATCTCGGTGTGGAGTCATGTGCCATGTTGCACCTGAATCCATTATCCACTTATTATGAAACTCCTTTTCACCATTAGAGCTAATTACTGCTTCACTCACCAGAATATTTCCATCTTCTGAGGTACTTACAACACAACCTTTGAAGCACTTGGTGGATTTGATGAAGACATAGATATAACTTAGGTTGTGGGTGTGTAGATGATTAGGTTTTTAAGTTTAAGCACTTAATCTCTTGATAGGCCATTATATTTTGTGAGAAGCACCTTAAAATATTGCATATAATTGAAAATTAGTTTTCTGCATGAAAAACTTACGTTTAAGTATTAAAAGAATAAACTAAGTTTTTTTCAATCTGTTGAAAAGGATTTTCAATCTGTTAAAATCACTTAACATAATAAATGGTCAAACATAATCAAAAATTCAATTGATTGATTCGCGGAATCAACAAGTTAAAATAACTCAATGAATTTTTCAAAATATCAAGTTTCGCTTTTTCAATCTGTTGAAATGATTTTAAATCTATTGAAACAAAAAGATCTTTTTCAGTCTAAGAGTTTTTAGAAAATCAATCTGTTGAAATATTTTTCAATCTGTTGAAACAGAGAGACTATTTTTTAACTAAGTGTTTGCAGGAATTTAATCTGTTGAAATGATTTTCAATCGATTGAATTAGAGAGCTGTCATTTTTCATTAAGTTGTTTCAATCGATTAAAAACTCGAATCAATCGATTGAAATTGAGCTTTAAATGAAATCAATCGATTGAATCGACGTTTTAATCGATTAAAATGTATTCTGATCGATCATAGTTTTATTCTGATCGATCATAACTCGGTCTGATCGATCATACTTCTATTCTAATCGATCAGAGTCTCTTCTAAATCTGTTTTTCTGTTAACCAACTTATCTTTGACTCTCTGAAACAGATTTTTAAAGATGAAACGTTCTGACTCTTTTGATTTACTCTATATATACAGAATTGATCTATCTTTTAAAATAACATTACAACACACTACTTGAGAAAACTTGTGAAATCAATCTGTGAAACTTTCATACGTGACTTTCTCTGCATTCAAGAATCTTTTTCATATCATATGGTGCTGTGATCAGAATTGTGGTCATTCAAAAGAGAAAGTGCTGTTAGAATTGGTTCTGGACAATTAGAAACTTCAAGTCCAGGTTTTTTCTTTCCATATTCTTTTGTAAAAGTTTGATTGTGCAGGTTGGATTGTAATCTGCACTTGGTACAGTAACTGGATTTGGTTACTGGGTGGTTTTCAAGATTCTATCTTGTGGGTTTTGCAAGATAGTTCTTGAGGTAGATTGGTGAGTATCTACTGGTTGTATTTTTCACTTGGTATTAGTGGAACTTGACTAGTTTGTCAAGAACTGGATGTAGCTCTGGATTAGAGTGAACCAGTATAATTTTGTGTGTTAATATTCTTCTTTCATCTCTTTTATTTTCTGTCCTTAATTGTGTTGTGTTTAAACCGAATTACTCTTTACAAAGATTAAATAAAGATAACTCATTCTTCTAAAAGAAAGTAGTTTTGCGAAAAAGTTTTAAAGTTCAATTCACCCCCCCTCTTGAACTCAACCATTAATTCTTTCAATTGGTACCAGAGCTGGTTCTTGTAAGTTACTCAAGTAATTGGTCCAATGGCTGAGGGAAAGATGACTTTTTCAGAAGGAGCCTCCATAAACAGGCCTCCACTTTTTTCTGGTGTGAATTATTCTTTCTGGAAGGTTAGAATGAAAATCTTTATTGAATCTCTTGATAGAGGCATTTGGGAAACAATTGTTAATGGTCCTTACAAACCAACTCATACTGTAGATGGTAAAATAGTTGAAAAAGATTGGGCTGAATTAACTGATGTAGAAAATAGGAAAGTCCAATATGATTATACTGCAAAAAACATTATTACCTCTGCTTTAAATCTTGATGAGTTTTTCAGGGTGTCTCAGTGTGGCTCTGCCAAAGAGATGTGGGAAATTTTAGAAGTCACACATGAAGGAACATCTGATGTAAAAAGGGCAAGAAAACATGAGTTAATCAGGGACTATGAGTTGTTTAAAATGCAGCAAGGAGAAACAATTGCAGATGTGCAGAAAAGGTTCACGCACATAGTTAATCATCTAATCGGGTTAGGAAAGACTTTTGACAAAGAAGAGTTGAATATCAAAATCTTAAAGTGTTTGGACAGAACATGGCAGCCAAAAGTGACAGCAATATCAGAATCAAGAGACTTGACTGAAATGACTACCGCTTCACTTTTTGGTAAGTTGAGGGAACATGAGTTGGAAATCAATCGGTTTAAAGAACAAGAGAATGCAGAAAAGAAAAGTAGAAATATTGTTCTCAAGACGATTGAAGAATACAGTGGATCTGAAGAAGATGAATCAGAGAACCTGACTTTGTTAGTTAAGAAATTTGGGAAATTTCTTTGAAGAAAGAACAGAACTGGACAAGTAAAAAGGTACAATGATAAAAAGACTGAATCTGTTCAAAATAATATTACTTGTTATTCTTGTGGTAAACAGGGTCACATAAAGAGTGATTGTCCGGAAAAAATCAAGAATCAGAACAAGAAAGATTCAAGACACAAAGGGAAAAAGGCCTATATAGCCTGACAAGACAATGATTCATCTTCCAGCTCTGAATCTGAAAGTGAGGAGGTGAACCTGTGTTTGATGGCTGGTTGTGAATCCTCTTCATCACATGTAAGTTCAACTCCTACAGAGAATGAAATGAATTACAGCACATTACTAAATGCTTTCAATGAAATGCATAGTGAAGCCAGAAATTTATCTCATACAAATAATCGGTTGAAAGGTTTAAATAACTGGTTAGAAAATAGAGTTAAAATTCTGGAAAAAGAACTACTAGAGAGCAAAACAGATTTAGAACATCTAGATATTATCTATTCATCTGCGGATAATGTTGCTGTTAAGAAGAATTGTGAAAAATGTATTGTTTTACAAAATAAGGTTGATTACTTGACTAAAACCTTGACAAAATTTACTCAAGGTAAAGAGAATTTAGATGCACTTCTTGGGTCTCAAAACTGTGTGTTTGAACATTCTGAAATCGGGTACAAACCTAAGAATGGGGTAAAAACTAAAAAATATTTGAACTTCTTTTCATACAGAAAAACAACAGCATCCCCTTTCTCATCTTGTCATTACTGCATGAAGAAAGGTCATACTATAAAATTCTGTCATGCTAGAAAATATTTTGTGCCGCAAGGTAGGAAGAGATGGGTTCCAAAGCATGTTAAATAGAAAATTTGACACCTAAGGACCCAAAATTCGTAAGGGTACCAAATTCTTGATGTTTGATCTTTCAGGAACAGCAACAAGAGTCACTTTGGTACCTAGACAGCGGATGCTCAAGGCACATGACAGGTGACATTTCAAAATTCCAGAAGTTGAAATTGAAGAATGGAGGTCATGTGACTTATGGAGACAACAACAGAGGAAGAATCCTTGGTTCTGGAGATATTGGTGATGGTGAATCAGTAATCATTCACAATGTTCTTCTTGTTGAAGGTCTCAAGCACAATCTGATAAGCATAAGTCAGTTATGTGATCTTGGTCACAAAGTTATTTTCAAACCAGAAAAGTGTCTTATCTGTGAGCCAGAATCTGATACGGTAATGTTGATAGGTAAGAGGTTAAACAACATATACATGTTAGATATCAAGCAGTCTATATCATTTCAAAGTTGTCTTCTTACTAAAGAAGAAGAATCCTGGTTGTGGCATAAAAGGCTTGCTCATATTCATCTTAATCATCTTGACAAACTGATTTCAAAAGAATTAGTTTCTGGGCTGCCTAAGCTTCAAATCTTGAAAGATAAAATCTATGAAGCGTGTTTGAAAGGCAAACAAACTAGAAAATCTTTTTCAAACAAAAATATTGTTTCAACTTCGAGACCTTTAGAACTGCTTCACATGGATTTGGTTGGTCCTTCAAGGAACAAAAGCCTAGGTGGTAATCTTTATATCATGGTAATTGTTGATGATTTCTCCAGATTTACCTGGACTGTTTTTCTTAAAGCCAAATCTGATTCTTACAAATCTTTCAAAAAGCTTGCCAAGGTGTTACATAATGAAAAAGGGTATGTCATTACATCTATTCAAAGTGACAATGGTGGAGAATTTGTAAATGAAAAATTTGAATCTTTTTGTGAAAAGTTTGGCATAAAACACAATTTTTCTGCTCCAAGAACTCCTCAACAGAATGGTGTTGTGGAAAGAAAGAACAGATCCATTGTGGAACTTGCTAGAACAATGCTGTGTGAAAATTCTTTACCAAAATACTTTTGGGCAGATGCAGTCAACACTGCTTGTCATGTTTTGAATAGAATCTTGATAAGACCCATGCTTAAGAAAACTCCATATGAACTGTATAAAGGAAGAAAACCCAACATAAACTATTTCAGGGTTTTTGGATGTACATGTTTTGTTTTAAACAATGGGAAAGAAAATATTGGCAAGTTTGATGAAAAATCTGATAAAGGAATTTTTCTTGGTTACTCAACTCACGGTCATGCATATAGAGTTTACAATTTAAGATTGAAATCAGTTGAAGAATCAGTACATGTTGTGTTTAATGAGTCTCCTCGAGTGGTGCAGTATAGAACAACAGGTACTGCAGATGAAGAAGATTTAACTAATAATTCCTATCAGTTGAAACATGCAGAAATACGGATCGATGTACTTGGTGAAGAAGATAATCCATCGAGTGAACCCTGCAAAAGCTAATTCTCCAACAATTACTGAAGAACGGGAAGAAGATATTCGGAAGAGCTTCCTAAAGAGTGGATTGTCCCAAGAGATCTCTCTCTAGACAATGTCATTGGGCAAATCAATAAGGGAGTATCTACTAGACATTCTCTTAATCAATTCTGTAATCATATGGCATTCATTTCACAAATAGAGCCTAAGACAGTTAAAGAAGCATTAAATGATGAATACTGGGTTAGTGCTATGCATGATGAGCTTAACCAATTTGAAAGAAATAAAGTGTGGGAATTAGTTCCTAAAATCAAAGATATCAATGTAATTGGTACTAAGTGGGTATTCAAAAGCAAGCTAGATGAACACGGAGTTATTACTAGAAATAAAGCTAGGTTGGTAGCCAAGGGGTATATTCAACAAGAGGGTATCGATTTTGATGAAACTTTTGCACCTGTAGCTAGACTTGAAGCTGTTAGATTATTATTAGCTTATGCCTGTATAAGTGGTTTCAGATTACTACAGATGGATGTAAAGAGTGCCTTTCTGAATGGACTCATCAATGAAGAAGTATATGTTTCTCAACCTCCGGGGTTTGAAGATCACAAGCATCCTGACCATGTCTACAAATTGAAAAAGGCCCTTTATGGTTTAAAGCAAGCACCTAGACAATGGTATGAGAGGTTAAGTAACTTTCTAATTGATCAAGGGTACAAACGAGGTGAGGTTGATAAAACTCTATTCATTAAGAAATCTGGAACTGACATTATTCTGGTGCAGGTGTATGTGGATGATATCATTTTTGGTTCCACTAATAATGCCATGTGTAAAAAGTTTGTAAAAGAAATGCAAAGTGAATTTGAAATGTCTATGATGGGAGAATTGAATTTCTTTCTTGGTCTCCAGGTTAAACAGTTAAGAAATGGCATTTTTCTTAGCCAATCTAAATACTGCAATGAATTGTTAAAGAAATTTGATATGCAAAATTGCAAAGAATCCTCTACACCCATGTCTACTAACTGTTGTCTAGACTTAGATGAAAAAGGAAAACCTGTTGATCAAACTAAATATAGAGGTTTGATTGGTTCACTACTATATCTAACTGCTAGTAGACCTGACATTATGTTTAGTGTGTGCCTCTGTGCAAGATTTCAGGAAAATCCAAAGGAATCACATCTTACCGCTGCCAAAAGGATTCTGAAGTATCTTAAGGGATCAGTTAATGTTGGTCTATGGTATCCTGAAGGTGCATCCCTTAAACTTGTTGGATTTTCTGATTCTGACTTTGCAGGATGTAGATTGGACAGAAAGAGTACCTCTGGTACTTGTCATTTACTGGGGAGCAGATCTTATATCATGGCATAGCAAAAAGCAAGCGTGTGTTGCTCTGTCAACTGCAGAAGCTGAATACATTGCAGCTGGGAGCTGTTGTGCCCAAAGCGTTTACCTCAAGCAACAGCTGACAGATTATGGAGTGACTCTAAACAAGGTACCTCTGGTTTGTGACAATACTAGTGCAATAAACTTAACTAAGAATCCTATTCAACACTCTAGAACTAAGCATATTGAAATTAGACATCACTTTATAAGAGAACACGTATCTAGGGGTGACTGTGAGATATTATTCGTTGAATCTGAAAAACAATTAGCTGATTTATTCACTAAACCACTTCCTAGAGACAGACTTAATATGCTTAGGACTGAATTAGGAATTCTAGATATCTCTAGTATTGCATAAGCTGATTCTCTACAATGATTGTATGTTTTTTTTAACGAGGTTGATAACAAGTTCAATCGATTAATAAGTGCATGAATAACTTGGATATTATTTGTTTCAATCGATTGAAATTGCTAAATAATCTGTTGATTTCCGATTCTTACTATGCGGTATTGATATGTTATTAGTTCAATCGATTAGATAAACTTTTAATCGATTTATTTCATTAATCTTGTAGCTCTGCACACCTTCTTCTATAAATCAATCGATTAAATCTTCGATTCAATCGATTGAATTCACTAATGGTACTCTGAATAATTTTCTTTTACAAAAACAATCGATTTAACTTTCAATTCAATCGGTTTATTTCACTTAAGTATCTGCATTTACAAAAATCAATTGGTTTCATGAAATATCAATTGATTATTTTTCTTCTAGGGCTAGTTGTATGTACTATGTTTCTAAACAATTTATGCAGAAAGCATTTACAACAAGATAAACTTCAACTACTCTCTTCAATATCCAAGATATCCAATAAAAGCTGATGGATACTGATTGGATATCTACTGTGAAGGTAATTAAGTTGTACAGTAGCAATTTCTTCTCTCTCCACCTTTATCATCACTGTGCAGTAGCAGTAATATAGTAAAGACAAAAACCTTGAAACTGAAAAGATTGTGTATTATCATTCCTTTAGTATTATTTTCTTTGAACTTTCTCTTTTCTCGGTTCTTCTCTGTTCTGCTCATCCCAAAGATCAAGCATGTTCAAGCGCACAAAGTCTGGTAGGAAAAAGTCCAGCAGAGGCGAGTCCTCTACTGCAAGGCAAGAACAGAATATTGTAGGAAGGATTGAAACTTGGTTCAATGGGGATCAAGAGAAAATGGATTTGTTTATCCATGAGTTAAGCAGGAAGCAAGTCAACATTCCAAAGATGTTAAAGTTCTCCTGGTTTGATGCCGAAGGATTCAGAGGCATTCAGAAATTACTGCAACATCAAAAACTTCAGAAGTTTCTGGAGTTGAATGGTAGGATTTACCCTGACTTAATCAAAGTCTTTTTCACTAACTTGTCCTTTGAAGGTTCCGCTCTAATAACTCAAGTCAAAGGAGTAGACATTGAGATAACACCAAATGTCTGGAAGGAGGTTGCTGGAATAAAGGATGAAGGCGTGAAAGTCACCAAAGGGTGTACTTCGGATGTTGAAGAATTTAATAAAGTTCAGTATTTCCGCTCGTGCCTGAAGAATAGGCATGATTCTGTAAGTTCATTCAACACTGGGAAGTTGAAACTAGAAGAAAGGATTCTTGCTTTCATCGTTTCATGGCAGCTCACACCCAGGGGGAGCAATCATGCAGTGCTAAATGAAGGAGATTTAGTACTGATGTACTGCATTCACCACAGGATAAGGGTGAACTGGGTTTTCGTCCTCAAGGATCACATGATCAAAGCCAAGATACTTAGTGATTTCAGGTATCCCTATGCTATTCTGGTTTCTAAATTTTTAACACATTTTGGTGTCGATGTTGAAGGAGAACTTGTTGAAACTGTCCGATCAACAAATGAAATAAATAATTCTGTGCTTCACAAAATGGGATTCATTAAAATTGATGATGAATGGATCTCAAAAGAAGATGCTGGGAGAAGTGAAGAAAGTGAAGAAGAAGAACAAGAGGAAGAAATCAACACTGATATTCCTGGAACTTCTGCAACACGACCGTCTGATCCAATGGAAGAAGTGACTCCAATGGAGATGATTCCATACAATCCACCACCTGACCGTGGCATGCCTCTGTCTCAGTTCGAAAGAACGATGTTACATCAAATGAGCGAACTGCAAGCTGACCAAAGGAGGCATATGGAGATGACTACTGCTCTGAGGGCTCGGCAGCATTATTTGGATGAAAATTTCATTGCAAGGTTCCAGCATATTGATAATCAACTAGAAGATATTTACAATAGGATTGTGGAACTGCAATTCAATCAAGGCCCCGAGGACGAATGAAGAATTTCTATATTTTTGTTATTCTGCTTTCTTCTTATAATTCCTTTCTTTTTAATGTTCTGGTTTATATTTGGGGTACCCACGTGGTCCCATTGGACTGTAACTAAAACAAGCTATTTGATGCAGTCAAATAGGGGGAGAAGTATTTTGCTTAAAGTCGTCACTACACACACACCACAAAATATATGTCTACTAGTGTCATTACTTTTGTTTTGCGGGTGCGGTGGTTATTTGTCTCCATCAAATAGGGGAGATTGAAGCACTTGGTGGATTTGATGAAGACATAGATATAACTTAGGTTGTGGGTGTGTAGATGATTAGGTTTTTAAGTTTAAGCACTTAATCTCTTGATAGGCCATTATATTTTGTGAGAAGCACCTTAAAATATTGCATATCAATGAAAATCAGTTTTCTGCATGAAAAACTTACGTTTAAGTATTAAAAGAATAAACTAAGTTTTTTTCAATCTGTTGAAAAGGATTTTCAATCTGTTAAAATCACTTAACATAATAAATGGTCAAACATAATCGAAAATTCAATTGATTGATTCGCGGAATCAACAAGTTAAAATAACTCAATGAATTTTTCAAAATATCAAGTTTCGCTTTTTCAATCTGTTGAAATGATTTTAAATCTGTTGAAACAGAAAGATCTTTTTCAGTCTAAGAGTTTTTAGAAAATCAATCTGTTGAAATATTTTTCAATCTGTTGAAACAGAGAGACTATTTTTTAACTAAGTGTTTGCAGGAATTTAATCTGTTGAAATGATTTTCAATCGATTGAATCAGAGAGCTGTCATTTTTCATTAAGTTGTTTCAATCGATTAAAAACTCGAATCAATCGATTGAAATTGAGCTTTAAATGAAATCAATCGATTGAATCGACGTTTTAATCGATTAAAATGTATTCTGATCGATCATAGTTTTATTCTGATCGATCATAACTCGATACTGATCGATCATACTTCTATTCTAATCGATCGAGTCTCTTCTAAATCTGTTTTTCGTTAACCAACTTATCTTTGACTCTCCGAAACAGATTTTTAAAGATGAAACGTTCTGACTCTTTTGATTTACTCTATATATACAGAATTGATCTATCTTTTAAAATAACATTACAACACACTACTTGAGAAAACTTGTGAAATCAATCTGTGAAACTTTCATACGTGACTTTCTCTGCATTCAAGAATCTTTTTCATATCATATGGTGCTGTGATCAGAATTGTGGTCATTCAAAAGAGAAAGTGCTGTTAGAATTGGTTCTGGACAATTAGAAACTTCAAGTCCAGGTTTTTTCTTTCCATATTCTTTTGTAAAAGTTTGATTGTGCAGGTTGGATTGTAATCTGCACTTGGTACAGTAACTGGATTTGGTTACTGGGTGATTTTCAAGATTCTGTCTTGTGGGTTTTGCAAGATAGTTCTTGAGGTAGATTGGTGAGTATCTACTGGTTGTATTTTTCACTTGGTATTAGTGGAACTTGACTAGTTTGTCAAGAACTGGATGTAGCTCTGGATTAGAGTGAACCAGTATAATTTTGTGTGTTAATATTTTTCTTTCATCTCTTTTATTTTCTGTCCTTAATTGTGCTGTGTTTAAACCAAATTACTCTTTACAAAGATTAAATAAAGATAACTCATTCTTCTAAAAGAAAGTAGTTTTGCGAAAAAGTTTTAAAGTTCAATTCACCCCCCTCTTGAACTCAACCATTAATTCTTTCAACCTTGTGAGGTTGATTCTTTAGAGTTGTTTCCTCCATTCTTCCTCTTCCAACACTCTTTTCTCGTATGCCCTTTCTTACCACAAAAATAACATTTGATTTTAGAATTTTTCTTACTTCGAGACCTCGATTTATCATTACTCGAGCCACGTTCCGTTGATCTTCCTCTTATCATCGTCAAAGCCTCTACTTGTTTGGAACTTTCACCCTTACTCATCCACCTGGATTCTTCTTCAAAAATAGTTTCAGCGACATCCTCAAAGTGCATATTCCCACCAATATTATTATTTATAATATTGATGATGAGATGATCATATGAATCAGGTAAACTCTAAAGTAGAAGCTCTGCACGTTCATTTTCAACTATGTTGAAATCTACCGTTGATAGTTGAACAAACAAGGTATTCAAATGGTTGATGTGGTTCGTCACTGATGTGGACTTACTCATAAGAAAAGTATAGAGTTTTCTCTTCAAGAATATTCTTGTGTGAATTGACTTCACCGCATATAGTTTAATAAGGGTATCCCAAATCTCCTTCGCAGTAGTCTTCTCCGCAACACTGGATAAAACCGAATCTGTCATTGATAAGTGCAAATTCATAATAACATTATCGTTCATTTCTTTCCATCGTCGTTCATCTGTGTGTTCCATGGTTCTTTCCACAATTGCATCAATACAATTGTTCTTTCTCAAGATTGCCTTTATCTTCAATTTCCATAATGAGAAATTACTCCCATTGAACTTCTCTATCTCATATTCTGTTGTCATGGTTCTAAACCGACATATGCAATCTTCACTATGAATAATATTGCCTACTGGAACAACAACTGTAGATTGTGAACCAGTACACTAGGTAAGTTCCCAGGAAAGAGAGGTGGGTCACTAACGGACACGCTTAAATACAAAGTCTTTCCTTAACAGAACTTTTCCTATACATCACACTACCAAATAATATCCAGTAACAAGAATAACTTTTTTCTAATATGGAAGATCAGATTAACCGCAACCACAAAAACATAAGCACACATAACTAAAATAAAAGGATGAGAAAAACACCGACAATAGGCAAAAGAGTAATTCTACTAATGAAAAAAATTACAACCCTTGTCTCTCTAACTCCAAGGAGGAAACAATAATATACTCTCCTGAAAATAAATGAAAAACAACTCTAAGAGAACTTAAAAGGAAAAAATAATTTTCTCTCTTAATTTATCTCTCAAGTACTAAAGTAGCAAGAGAAAAAAAGAAGAAGTGATTTTGGTATGTTTTACAAGATAAACATTGTACTCCTTTTATAGTAAGTAAAATAAACATCAAAGTAAGATTTGTCTGATGTAAGACTTCTCTTCTCATAAGCAGTTAGAACTTTAGAACTCCCCTAAAGCTTGACAATACTACACCTTCTCATGTAATACCCACCTAAACATAATCATGAGATTTAATAACAAGATGAAAGAAAAAGGGTCATCATGCTCATATTTAGATGTGTGAACCATTACCACCTTCAGCAAAGTCCAGAAAAGAGAATATTCTATTTCATAAGCATAGTCGTCCCAAATCAACTAAAAACATAGCGAAATATTGTGCATTACAAATGTTAAAGCTAGTTTAAAGCCTTCTCCCATTGATACTTTGGGTTATCAATGGTAAAAAAAGTCAAAGACCAAAATTCATTAACTTATAAATGGAAACTATACATGATAAATTTGACGAGGGGCCGGAGTAGTCGTGTGAACATGAAAATGTTCTTTTAGAATTTTTTGTTAACAAGGACCATGACCATTTTGAATTACTAAACTTCTCTTTGCCTCGGGATAGCTACGACAAGTTGTTGTTTCCATTATTTTGCATCTCGATATTTGACCTTTCAGATAACCTTTCAACTAGTGGCAGATCTTGACCATTGATTCTGAGGGCCAAATAATATATTATTAAAAAATAATAAATAAATATGAAAAAGTGAAAGAAGATGGAAGAGTGAGAGGATAAAATTGTAAATGTATAAGTAAATATATAAAATTATCATTAAGTTTGGGGGGTAAAATTATAAATTATATAAAAGTTACAAAACTGAGAGAATAAAATTGTAAATATATTAAAATTTGGGGGACCAAAATCATAAATTACATGAGAGTTACAAAACTATGGAGGGAGCCACGACCCTCTCGGTTCCCAAGAAGATCCCCCACTGCTTTCAACACTCCTATGATGAAATATACTTCATAGATTAAACAATAAACCAAAAATGACTCTAAAGCCTACGTGTGTTATTTTAATGTCAAAAAAATAAAAAAGCATTTTTAATCAGTGATCATATTTTATCGTTCAACTCAAAATGACTCACTTGTCTAATATCTTTGTCTGAAAGATTTTTCACACAACAGTCCACAATCTAAGATCTTTTACTCACTTCAAATTGTACTAAACTCAATCAGTTACTAGATGAATTATTGAAAATTTTTACAAATGAAAAATAAACTAATAATATAAGAAAATAAGACATCATCTTCAATCCAAGATCTTAAGACATTATATTATGGGTCATTTTTACTCATAAGTTACTCAACTTTTTTATATTTTATCTAATGTAATACTTTAAACTAACACTTGAATTCTTAAACATTTAGAACAAAGATAGGAAGAAAAAGATAGGAAGAAATATAATAGATTTGTTTCAGTTCTGATACCCCAAAACTTCATTAGGTTTTACCGTTAGTGTCTCTACAAAATTTTGCTTTCTCTGCACTATTATAGTAAATTTAAACTTAACTCCGTTTATTCAATTAATCACTGTAGAAATTCATGAATTTGTTTTAAGTTATTATTGAATCTAGGTGTTTAGTTGTTACATGCATTTAATATTTTAATATTTGGGTTGTAAAAGAGTATCATCATGGAATAGTTTGTACGTGTGATTATTTAGCCAAGAATTAAGTCAAAAGCAAAGATAATAATACTAAATATAAAAGTGAATTTTATAAGAGTGGTAGTGAAAGGGAAGCTACAAGGAGCCAAGGTGGGGGAAAAGGAGCATCTAGTTAATATCCTACAGTTCGCAGATGATACTTTGTTTTTAAGTGACACAAATCCTAACAACATTATAGTAATTAAAGCAATTTTGAGATGCTTCCAGGTTGCATCGGGATTGAAGGTAAATTTAAGAAAGACAAAATTAGGAGGTATAAGGGTTGAGTCTGTATTACTGGAAAGATATGCAAGAGAGTTAGGTTGTAAGACAATGAAATTGCCATTCAGATACCTGGGGCTGAAAGTTGGAGGAAACCATCGAAAGTATGAGTTTTGGGATGAAGTTCTAAGCAAAGTAAAGAAAAAACTCTCTAGGTTGAGAGGTAGAATGCTCTCCTTCGCAGGCAGGATATGTCTGGTAAAATCGGTTCTTTCAGCGGTCCCATTATTTTACCTATCGCTGTTCAAAATGCCAGTAAGAGTGGTTAAAGAGGTAACAAAGATCCAAAGGGAGTTTGTTTGGGGGTGGGGTAAAGAAGGAAAAAAAATAGCGTTGGTTAAATGGCAAAAAATATGTAGAAGAAAGGAGGATGGAGGGTTAGGGGTGAAGGACATTTAGAGGATGAACGAAACTCTGCTAGCAAAATGGAAATGGAGGCTAGGTGTCGAACCAAAAGGATTATGGAAGGAAGTAATAAAAGCCAAATATGGGTCTTGGAGAGCATTAGAGGAACCAGAAAACATTAAGAAGGAGTCAAAATGGTGGCTAGATATAAAAAGAATAAGTAAAGATAACGCTGGTAGAACTTGATTTGATAAATTTGTAAAATGGAAGATAGGAAATGGGGAGAAAATTAGGTTCTGGGATGATGTTTGGGTCGGGGAACAAAGCTTAGGTAGCTTGTTCCCACGGTTGAAACAAATAGGAGTGAACAAGGAAGGGGTGATATCAGAACAGGGTGAGTGGATTGACAATAAATGGGAATGGAGAGTCAATTGGAGAAGACAACAGTTTGAATGAGAGAAAGAAATGGAGGAGGAAATGCTAAGTATGATCCAGGGCGTAACAATTTACAAGGATACAGAAGATACATGGCGATGGGGCCAGAACAATGATAATGGATATACTGTCAAAGAAGCGTACGAGCTTCTATCCAATGTAACTTGCGAGGAGAATGAAACGACCTTCAAATGGTACTGGAAAATTAAGGGGATCCCAAAGGCCATGGCTATAGGGTGGAGAATTCGTTAGGATAGGATCCCTACTAAGGTGAATCTAGTTAGGAGAGGGGTTGCTATATGCGATCTGAAATGTGCTTTATGTGGAAACAAGGACGAAACATCTAGCCATCTATTTTTTAAATGTAAAGTGACCAGTGAGATTTGGGACAAGTGTTTTAGATGGGTGGGAATTAGTTATGTGTGCCATTGGGAGGCGAAAGCAAACCTAGAAAGTTTCGTATTAGGAGGACTAGGAGTAAAAGGAAATATGTTGTGGAAAAGAATATGGGTAGCAGTGGTATACGAGATTTGGTCCCAGAGGAATAAGTGCATTTTTAAAAATGAGAAATTCGACGCAGAAGTAGGATTCAGTAAAGCAAGCGCAAAATTCATAGCTTGGTGTGTTAGAGACTGGGATGGAGCGAGTATACCAAACTCAAACTGGTTCTATGAACCGATAAGATGCATGAGACTAATTACTATATAGATTCTCTTTAATACGTGATGACTGGTATATATTTTAGTAGGTTAAAGTATGAAACTCTAATATAATGATGAGAATCTTTACAAGGTGACGAAGGGCATGAGCATCTGGGGATCATTAGATCCATCTATTAGTATTGACAAATTCTTTGTTAATGATAGGACCATAGTAGAAATTAGTCTCATTTCATAAGGTTGGGGCCATCGAAATTGTGTTCATGGAACTTAGTGGGCTGAATAGTGCTAAACTCAACATGTTTTTGCTCTTTCGTTAATTTTATTTCCTTTTGATGTATATGGGTTGAAGTACCCTTTTGTACTTCCATTAATTTTATTCTTTGTTGTCGATAAAAAAAAAATAATAAGAGTGGTAGTGAGAATCTGGATCAAGGGTCTATCTTTGAGCATTTATATATAATATGATAATTTTAGAATTTAATGCAAGAAGAACAATTTAGTACTATATATAATTAATCACGCACGCACTTGAATAACTAAGTTACTAAAATAATTGGATTCCATATTTTAATTTTCACTGGTGTAATTTTTAGGACCAAAATCTCGATCACACTAGTGCAAAAAAGGGTTTTTACGTCAGGTATTTTGGGTTTTTTACGTCGCATTTAAGATTGACGTTAAACCGGGAGACGTAAAATTACGTCGGACCCTTTGCCCGATGTAAATTCACGTTAGTTATTGAGACCCGACGTTAATTTACGTTACATTTACACTAAACAGACGTAAAAAGTATCAAAAATTAAAAAAAATTGGAGCAAATTTACGTCACGTATTATATACGCGACGTAAATTTGCTCCTTTTTAAAAAAAAATTGGGTTTATTTTGTCTTACAACCAAAACCTGCAAATATATATTATAACCAGCATGATTCAGAGGTTCAGGTTTCTTTAGCTATGTAATTAAAAAATATAATAGTATATATAATTCAAACTACATAATAAAACAATATAATACAAACAATAACCTACCAACTAAAATCTATTACAAACTAAAAGTTAGTACAAACTAAGCTACCTAAACTACATAATAAACACAATATAATATGAACAATAACCTAAAAAATTAAGTACTAAAATTGTTGAACGAAAAACCTTGCCCATTGTTCTCTAATTTGTGTGATATCATATTCTAGCAATGAAGATTGATCTTGAAATACCTGAAACATTAATTTGACTCTTGTAAACATGCAACACACATAAAGTTAAATAAACTTAACTAATATTGAAAGCAATTACCTCCGTCCAAGAATCAGTTATACCTGAGCACAAACTATGACTCTCATCCAATACAATACATAACATAGTAACCATATTCAAATGAGTCTGTTTGCTTATTACACTGAAATGATGAATAAAATATAATGTTATTTTCAAAATTTAAATACAAACAATAATTATGGTATTCACTTATTATAATAAGTTTCTAACCTTAAGATAAATGAACTGCAAAGTCTTTGTTCTAGGTTTTCCACTTAGAACATTAGTTCTATACATGATTCTAAATGAAAAAAAGTCATATATTATTCAATACCTTTTCCATTTTCACTAGCAAATTTCAAAAATTCATCAACTCCCTTTTCGTACTTTTCACTAATACGATGTGCATTCATCCAACTTCGATTCATATTATGTTATAAAGTTTCGTCATTCCTAGAGATTCAAAATTTATATTTAAAAATAAATTAATATACAAACAACAAAGCACGTAAATGGAGTGTGTAAACCGAAAATGCACTCAAACAAAATAATGACATTCCAATAACAATCCAGTGGAGACATTCATACAATGACGTGATTGAGATCCCAAAAAACAATCACGGATTCAATTTGAACATATATCAGGAGACATAGAACACTAACCTCGAGTAAACACGAAAACGATTTCAAACTCGAATCCAATCGGGGAGAAATGTCAAATTCGTAAAATGAGACACAATGTTAATGTTCTTCACTGCCAAAATGATCGAAAATGGGGAGAAAAAGTAGTTGTTGTCGTCGTTCTCATCGTCGTTCTCAAAAACCCTTGCGGCGCGAGATGCGGGAGTGGGTCTTGAAGAGAATAAAAATCACTTTTTACGTCGCACACCCTAGCACGTGACGTAAAGTATCACTTTTTACGTCGCGCACCCCCACGTGACGTAAAAAATATCACTTTTTATGTCGCACACACCTCACGCGACGTAAAAAAACCCTCTTTTACGTCGCGTTGTATCAGGTGCGACGTAAAAGAGGTTTTTTAAGTCACCTCCTACAATATGCAACATAAAAGTTTCACCTCTTATTTATAAAATTGCTACCGTATTTTATTTACGTCGAATATTTTGACATGCGACGACAATTAGGTGACTTAAAATGTTATTTATGCACTAGTGTCATGTAGCCATCAATAACTATAAAATTTAAAAATTGATTATGTTAGAATTGATTGATACGTGACTATGATGATTTCATACACAATTTAATAACACATAAGCATCTATTTGTTATTATGAAAATTTTTAAAATTAATAATAACTAACTTAGTAAATAATACGAAAAATTATCAAATTTAATAGATAGTATAAAAAGTTATCTAATATAAGAAATTATCAAATTAGTGAATAATATGAATAGTTATTTAATTTAGTGAATAATACGAAAAGTTATTTAAATTTTATAAATAATATGAAAAGTTTGATTTTGAAATTAATAGTAATTAAATTGATGGAAGTTAATTACATAAAGGAAGAGATATGTTTTTGGAATAAGATTTTTTTTTAATTAGTATTAATTATAAGAAAGTGTGAAAATTAAAAAAAATGAAAAATAGAGAGACTAAAGTATTTTGATCATCATGAATAAAGTTAATATCTCATTATTTATGTAAATACATGAGAATAATAAATTTTAATAAGCATATAACGAAGAGAACAATAATTACTAAATGTTATATTTAAGTAACTGAATAGTAAATGGCAAGACAATAAGAGGTACCTGGTCCAACGCCAAGGTGTCCCAATGGGATAAATAAAATCCGCCATTTTTTGTATCCATTCAAGGTCGAAAGGTATGATATCAGTGGAGGCTAACTCTAGCACCCTCCCTTCCTCCAAGAGCATGCAAAGAAAAGTTTGAATCCCGAACTGAAGGCCCCACTGGGTTCTTACCCACCTCCACCATGAGTGTTTCTCCCTTGTTGAAGAGTTGGAACCCTGCGTATATGTCACATTGATCCACACCGGATACAAAGCCACGAAAGCGTGTCCTGGTAAGTCCTCGTTGACTTCGAAGGACTTGGCCATGGAGGTTTTAAAGAACCACTCACTATCGGTGACATCTTCCGTGGCGGTCACACTCGATCCCAGAAGGCGAATTTCTTTCTGCCTTTCAACGCCATTGTAGTAGCCCTGCTCGAACGTCAACACCCGCTTGAAATCGAGTTGTCGCCACAAGATAGCGTAGTTCCATCTCAGCGTGGAGGCCTGGAGCAGATTCTTGAGGTGCTCCTGGACATCATCATTACCTCCACTCATATTTCTTTACTAGCAGACATACACTTCCACTGATGCGTCTGTTTGTTGGGTGCCTTTTTTCACGGGCTATTGCTCCAAGCTTAATCTAACTTCATATGAGAAAGCTACACGAAAACTACTAATTATACAACAAAGCTAGGAAGTATAATTATTCATTTTGCTTGACTTGACTTGACTTGCTACACTCCCAATTTTTCCCTGGAAACTTCCTTGTACCATCCAGACATGTAAAATTAGATGATCATGAAAAGCTTGGAGCAATAGCCCATATATAGTGTAAAACTTAAATTATACGTTTAATATTTTTAGAATAATATTAATGATTTTAATTATGAATGATATAACCAATGAGTTGTAACCTATTTAATAGGTATCTTAATTTATTTTTGGGATTTGAAGAGACAAATAATTTGGCCATAAATACTTGTAACAACTCATTTGGAATAGCATCAAGAGAAATATTGAGAGTGTTATTTCATTTTCCTGTTTCCAACAAATTGATATCAGAGCTTGTATGAGGTGAGCGTGAGAGAACCTACCAAACCTCAAGAGAGAACGCTGTGGTGTGTTCTGGTTGAGAAAGAGAGAGGAGCGACTCAGAGCTTTGTGAGGTGTGTGAGTTGAGTGCAAACACTTAAGAGGAAATTGCAGGTCTAACCAATGGCATCCCGCTACCCAAGTTGACGAAAGACGCCAACTATGACAACTGGAAGGTACAAATGAAGGCTCTTCTCGGCTCCCAAGATAAATAGGATGTGGTCGAGAATGGGTATGAGGAACCGGTGAACACAGATGGGTATTCAAATGCCCAACTGAATGTATTGAAGACCTTTCGAGCTAAAGACAAGGCGACTCTGTATCTGCTATACCGAGCTGTCGACGAATCCGGCTTTGAGAGAATAACTAACGCAAAATCTTCCAAGATAGCATGGGAAACACTTGAAAAAGAAAACAAAGGAGATGAACGGGTGAAACAAGTTCGACTTCAAACCCTTAGGGGCGAGTTGGAAAACATGAGGATGAAAGAGCTTGAAAGCATATCCGAGTTCATTACTCGGGTGGAGATCGTGGTGAACAAGCTGAATCAAAATGGTGAGAGTCTTTCATCAAACCGAGTTGTTGAAAAAAATTTTGAGGTCATTGACAGATGATTTCAAGAACATCGTGTGCGTAATAGAGAAGTCCAAGGATCTGTCAACGCTCACCCTTGAAGAGCTTGCTGGGTCCCTCGAAGTGCATGAGCAGAGAAGGAAAAACAAGAAGGGGGAGTCCCTTGAACAAGCTCTCCAGGCAATGGCGACAATAAAAGAGGAGAATGTGCTCTATTCTCAGAGTACTAGAGGCCGAGGAAAAAGCGGAGGCCGAGGTGGTAGAGGAAAAGGAGGATGAGGAAATGAGCAAGACGGTCAACAGAACTGGCGTGGCCAAGGACAAGTTCGAGGTGGCTGGACAAACACAAACAATATTGAATGTTATAATTGTGGGAAGAATGGGCATATTGCCAAGGATTGTTACTCCGTAAAATGCTATAATTATGAAAAGAATGAGCATGTTGCCAAGGACTGTTACTCCGTAAAATGCTATAATTATGGAAAATTGGGTCATATTTCCAAAGATTGTAGGTCTGAGAAGAAAAAGGAGGAACCAACAAACTTTCTTGCTAAGGAAGAAGATGAAAGATTGCTGATGATGACAAACATTTCAGAAACTGAGGTCAAATCGAACTGTTCTAATAACTCGGTTTGGTACTTGGACACCGACGCTAGTAACTACATGTGTGGTGACAAACGCTTATTCAAAATAATTTCAAAGGTGGAGTTCAGATCTGTTTTTTTCGGTGATGCTTCGAAAGTAGTTGTCAAAGGTCAAGGAACAATTTGGTATCAACAAAGAAATGGGCAAATCGGAGAGATCAGAGATGTATACTACGTACCTGATCTCAAAAGCAACATATTGAGCATGAGACAATTAATGGAGAAGGGGTACTCAGTTCTAATGAATGACCGAGAACTACAATTGAAGGATAAATTTAGGAGGCTTATTGCTTTAGTGGAAATGAAAAAAAATCGCATGTACAAACTTGAGCTGAAAACAGTTCAAGATAAATGCATGCAACTTGATATGGAGGATGAGGCCATGAAGTGACATTTTCGGTTTGGTCATCTTCACTTCAGTGGGTTGACTGCGCTGATGAAAAAGGAGATGGTGCTCGGAATGCCTAAAATGGAATTCGAAAAAAAGGTTTTGTGAAGAATGTGTGATTGGGAAGCAAGCGAGGACTTCTTTCCTAAGAAGTTCTGAGTGTCGAGCAAAGCAGCAACATGGAGTGATCCATACTGATTTGTGTGGACCAATAACTCCAGAATCTTTCAGTGGTAAGAAAAACTTCGTCTCTTTCATTGATGATTTTTCAAGGAAAATGTGGGTTTATTTTCTGAAGGAGAAGTCAGAAGTGTTTGAAACTTTCAAGAAATTCAAAGTGATGGTGGAGAAAGAAACAAACAAAGTCATCAAAGCAATCCGATCTGATAGAGGAGGCGAGTTCACTTCTACTGAGTTCAACAAATACTGTGAGAAACATGAGATTAAACGTTTCCTAATTTCTCCATATTCTCCATAGCAAAACGGTGTAGCGGAACGAAAGAACTGAACCATTCTTGATATGGTTCGATCTATGTTGAAAAGGAAGAATATGCCAAAGAAGTTTTAGGCAGAGGCGGTGCAGTGCGCAGTCTATTTGCAAAATAGATGTCCACATGCAAAACTAGGTGAGAAGACGCCTCAGGAGATATGGAGTGGTATAAAGCTGAGTGTCTCTCATCTGAAGGTGTTTGGTAGCGTGGCCTATGGGCAAGTACCAAGTCAGCACAAGACTAAATTAGAAGATCGAAGGAAGAAGTACATATTTATTGGGTATGATAGAAAATCTAAAGCGTGTAAATTGTTTGATTCTGTTAACAATAAAGTGGTGGTAAGCCGAGATGTTCACGTGGAAGAAACAAAACATTGGTACTGGAGTAACCCGACGGAAGAAGAAACTAGTTTAGAAATTGTTGTGCCTTCAATAATAACAACCATTGAGTCCTCAAATAAAAAAATAGAGCCATAACAGCCCAGGATGAGAAGTCTACAGGAAATATATGACCCTACAAATGAAGTTCATGTTGTATGTCTTCTGACTGACTCTGAAGACTTGAGTTTTGAGAAAGCTTTCCAAGATGAGAAGTGGAGAACAACCATGGATGAGGAGATTGGAGCGATTGAATGCAACAAAACTTGGGAGCTGACTGACCTTCCTAAAGGAACTCTAGCCATTGGAGTAAAATGGGTGTACAAAAAGAAGATGAATGTTGAGGGAGAGGTTGAACGTTACAAGGCTCGATTTATGGTAAAGGGCTATAGTCAAAAGGAGGGAATAAACTATGATGAAGTATTTGCTCCTGTCATGAGAATGTAGTCAATCCGACTTCTGATCTCATTAGCTGCTCAGAACCAATGGTCGATTCTATAGATGGATGTGAAGTCGGCATTTCTGAATGGAGTGTTGAAGGAGGAGGTGTACGTTGAGCAACCACTCGGGTACATGAAGAGAGGGAATGAGAAAAAGGTGCTGAAATTAAGAAAAGCTCTCTATGGGCTGAAGCAGGCTCCTCGTGCCTGGAATGAGAGAATTGATGAGTATTTCAAGAAAAATGGGTATGAACAATGTTCATACGAGCATGCTTTGTACACAAAGAAATCAGAAAAGGATATGATGGTAGTCACTCTCTATGTCGACGATCTCATATTCACCGGAAGCAATACGAAGCTAATTAAGGAGTTCATGGAGGTAATGAAGAAAGAGTTCGAAATGACAAACTTAGGGCTGATGAAATATTTTCTTGGCCTAGAAGTGAAACAGTCAGAGGAAGGAATTTTTATATCCCAAGAGAGGTACACGCTTGAAATTTTAAAGAAGTTTAAAATGGAGGACTGCAACCCAGTTTCTACTCCAATGGAACCGGGCACTAAACTCTCAAAGTTCGATGGAGGAGAACGAACTAATTCTGGGAGATATCGAAGCTTAATCGGAAGTCTGAGGTACCTTACAAGCACAAGACCCGACCTAATGCTGAGTGTTGGGATAACGAGCACATGGAGAATTCAAGCTACACATATTTGAAGGCCTTAAAGAGAATTCTGAGGTATGTTCGAGGAACCTTATATCTTGGTCTTTTATATTCAAAATCGGATGACTACTGACAACTGGATTACTCGAATAGTGATTGGTGTGGTGATGTTGATGACCGAAAAAACACTTTAGGTTATATGTTCTTACTTGAAAAAACAACTTTTACTTGGTTGTCAAAGAAGCAACCCATTGTAACTCTGTCAACCTGTGAGGCCGAGTATGTGGCGGCCTCTTGGAGTGTGTGTCATGCAGTCTGACTTTCAAATCTACTAAGACATTTGGGAGTGATCCAAGATGAAGGGACTGTAATTCGAGTTGAAAACAAGTCAGCGATCGAGTTGGCAAAGAACTTGGTTAATCATGGAATGAGCAAGCATATTTGTTAGACAAATGGCATCTAGAGGGGGGTGAATAGATGCACAAATTAAAATAGATGTAAAATTAAAAATTTATTTGTGAGTCAATAATTTGTTTGAACACAGATAAAGCGGAAGCGATAATATAATCAGGAAAAGAGAAAGAGATAAGGGAAAGAGAAAAGCACACAGAGATTTATACTAGTTCGGGTATAGTCAACCTTACATCCAGTTCCCAGTCAACTCTTAACACAAGAGTGACTCCCAATTCACTATCTTTCAAATTCAGTTTACAAATTACAATCAACTCAGCAGAAGAACCAGTAAAAAATAAACTAATTAAAAAGACAATCACCTCCTTAGAAACCCACTAAGGATGAACACCTCCCTAGAATCCCACTAGGGATGAACACCTACTCTGAACAAATCAAAAGATGAAAAACAAACACCTCCTTAGAATCCTACTAAGGATGAACACCTCTCTAGAATCACACTAGGGATGAAAACCTCCTTTGAACAAATCAAAGGATGAAAACACCTCCTTAGAATCTCACTAAGGATGAACACCTCCCTAGAATCACACTAGGGATGAAAAGTACCTCCTTTGCCACCAATACACAAAGGATGAAGGTAATAAAAATAAGAACAATCACACCTGGGTAATGGAGACAAAAAATTGTAGAAGCCTGTAGAATGTCAATCTCCAAGAACAAGTGTGATTAACAATGAAAATACAGAAGACAGTAAAGAAGAGAGTTTTCTCAGAAGGTGTAAAATATCTCTGTTGCCTTGCTCAGAATTCTTTTCTCAAAACTGATTGAATGTAAATTGTATTTTCGAATTATGTAATTGTGTGTTTTTGATTTTTCATCAAAACTTAATTAAATAGAAAAATAGCATCAGAAAATGACCGTTGGACATTAATATTTTCGTGAATGAAAATCAGGATATATTCAAAAACATTTATTCTTTAAAACGAATATATTTTTCAAATTTGAATTGCCATAATTGATTATGTTACCAGTATAATCAATTATGACAGAGAAAATCATTTTTCCATTTCTAATGCATCATAATTGATTATGACAGTGAAAAATATCACGTTATGAATTTTATCACACTTGTGCTTTGGAGGCTTATGCATAATATTACTTCATCAACTTGTACCTCCATATCCAGTATTCTAAGACTCTATCTAGTCTTCAGGAATCATCTTGGGCTTGCTTAAATCATCATCTTTATCAAAAACATATCTTGAGCATGTAGGAGAATGTTTCACATTGTCACCAACGTCATAAATTCAGTTTGTCCTTAATTCATCTTGAATGGTGTTGACTTGAATGTAGTTGACTTGAATGTAGTTGACTTGAATCATCATCAAAATCATCTCTTGGAAATGTAGGAACATTTCCATCAATCTTCCCCTTATTGCTTTCAATCTTCTCCTTTTTTATGATGATCAAGAAAACACTTGAAATGAATTAAAATGCTTGACTCTATATAGCCAGCTCAAGATTAGCACAAATTAGCACAGATTTGTATCAAGTGTCAGAGTCTTTTAATCTCCCCCTAGATAAATTAATAACAAGACTCCCCCTAACTCATATGAGCAAAGACTTCTCTTAACTCCCCTTGTTTAATTTAGAGATAGGAAAGAATTTCACACAGATTTTAATTCATCAAAAAATCTCCCCCTGTTTCATTGATAATCATAAAAAAATTATAAGAGAAAAAAATCTTCCCTTGTTTCACACAGATTAATATCATCAAAATATCTCCCTGATTCATTGATAATTATGAAAAATATTGCAATAAAAACTGAGAACAAATTTACACATATTAGTACATAAATCAAGGTAGAGAAGATAATACATTACAAAGTGTCAGAGAAGAACATCATATTAAGGATGCAATATCTAAGATACCCAATACAAATGAAGAAAGAGAAAGATAGGGGAATAGAATGATTATAGAGATAATGGAATGAAATGTAGTAGTTTCCCTCAATTGCAGTCTTCTTATTTAGGCAACTTTCAAATTCAAATGCACTCATATTCCAGATTTCAAATTTCAAATTTCAAATTCAAATTGCAACAAATTTCAATTTTCAAATTCCAAATTTCAAATTCAAATTTCTAATCCCAAATTTCAAATTCCAATTCAAATTCATTCTCAAATTGCAAACATTTCAAATTTAAAAAAATCTCAAACTACAAAATTTCAAATTTCAAAAATGTCAAATTGCAAAATTTCAAATTTCAAAAATCTCATACTGCAAATTTTTTAAAAAATATCAAATTGCAAAATTTCAAACTTTAATAATTTGAAATTTTCATAAAGTCAAACTTTCAAAATTCAAACTTTCAACATAATTGATTATGACAACAAGAAAAAAATTTCCGATTCTGATAATCAATTAGATGCTCAAACTATCATTTAGACATGTACAAATGCTTTGTTCCTTTAGGCACCCATTCATATTTGCCATTAGATATGCCAAAATGTTTTATGGAACATCTATTTGATGTATGACCTATTTTCATGCAATAAAAACATGTTGGTTTTCTTTGAAAAAGTCTAAATGAGTTTCTTAAAGTTTTTGAAACTGGTTTCACATCTTTTTTTCTTGACTCTTTCACAAAAATAGTTTTATGAGGTTCTAAACTTTCTTTGGGTTTGTAACCAAGTCCAGCTTTACTAGAATTCCCTCTTTAATAACCTAATATAGAATCAAGATTTTCAGAAGATTTTGAAAACTTGCTTATTATTTTCTCTAACTTGAAAATCTCATTTTCCAAAAGATTATAATTTTCACAAGGTTTAGCAACTTCTTTATTTTTAGACAAAGTTTTAAATTTCTCAACATCTTTCTTTAAGCACTCATTTTATTTTTCAAGAATACCAACAGTATTTTATAATGCATCAAACTTTTGTCTAAGTGTATTGTATTTCTTAGATAACTTGGTAAAACCTTCATACATATCTTGATATTCTTTAAACAACTCATCATATTCATTTAAGGATTTTGTACTGCTTACTTGTGATGAGATTTCTTGTGATGAGGCTTCATCATTACTTTTTGTCATAAAGCAAAGATTTGCTTCTTCTTCTTCATCATTGCTTTCGGAAGAACTCTCTTGTGTTGTGGAAGAATCATTATCCACCCAAGTAATATAAGATTTGTGTTTTCTCTTATAGGTATCGTTCTTCTCTTTCACATCTTTCTTCTCTTTCACATCTTTCTTCTCTTTCATAAGTTCCGGACAGTCTGGTTTGATATGATCAAGTTTTTCACATTCATAGAAATGGAATTTATTTGTTTTCTCCTTTCTTTGTTGTCTCTTTTTCCTATTCTTCATAAAGTGAGAAAATTGTTTAACAAAAAGAGACATATCGGAGTCCGAAAACTTACCTTCATTTTCACTTTCGTCTTGTGAAAATTTTTCTGCTTTTAGAGTTATCGTCTTGGTTTGATTCTGTTCACCGTTCTTTAACCTTTGTAGCTCCATCTCATGTTCTCGCAGTTTTCCAAATAGAGTAGCAATATTCATTTTTGTGAGATCCTTTGATTCTGTAATAGCAGTGACCTTTGGTTGCCAATTCCTGTCTAAGGATTTTAAGATCTTTGTGCTCAACTCCTCATTGTCAAAACTTTTTCCTAATGCTTTCAAGTGATTTATTATATGTGTGAAGTGTGTCTGGAAATCTGTGATGCTTTCATTTTTCTGTATTTGAAATAATTTATACTCCTGGATGAGTGTGTTCTTACGTGCTCGCTTTACTTCATTTGTTCTTTCATGTGTTACTTCAAGAGTGTCTCATATTTCTTTTGCCGTCTTGCATTGTGAGACCCTGAAAAATTCACTACGAGTTAAGGCAGAAACAATAGCATTTCGGGCTCTTACATCATAATGAGAACGCTTATTTTCATCCGACGTCTATTGGTCAAAAGTCTTTGGAACAAATCCAGACTCTGTTGTTCTCATCGGAATGTAGGGACCGTTGAGTACAACATCCCAAACACCGTAATCTAGTGTTTGTAAAAATATTTCCATTCTCGCCTTCCAAAACTGATAGTCTTCTCCTTCAAATAATGGTGGTCTATTTATTGAGACTCCTTCCCTGTAAACCTGATTCTGCATAGACATCTTGATAGATCGTTTAGAAATATCTTATGTAACCAAGCTCTGATACCACTTGTTAGACAAATGGCATCTAGAGGGGGGGGTGAATAGATGCACAAATTAAAATAAATGTCAAATTAAAAATTTATTTGAGTCAATAATTTGTTTGAACACAGATAAAGCGAAAACGATAATATAATCAGGAAAAGAGAAAGGGATAAGGGAAAGCGAAAAGCACACAGAGATTTATACTAGTTCGGGTATAGTCAACCCTACATCTAGTTCCCAGTCAACTCTTAACACAAGAGTGACTCCCAATTCACTATCTTTCAAATTCAATTTACAAATTACAATAAACTCAAAAGAAGAACCAGTAAAAAGTAAACTAATTAAAAAGACAATCACCTCCTTAGAAACCCACTGAGGATGAACACCTTCCTAGAATCCCACTAGGAATGAACACCTCCTCTGAACAAATCAAAGGATGAAAAAAAACACCTCCTTAGAATCCCACTAAGGATGAACACCTCCCTAGAATCACACTAGGGATGAAAATCTCCTTTGAACAAATCAAAGGATGAAAACACCTCCTTAGAATCTCACTAAGGATGAACACCTCCCTAGAATCACACTAGGGATGAAAAATACCTCTTTTGCCACCAATACACAAAGGATGAATGTAATAAAAATAAGAACAGTCACACCTGGGTAATGGAGACAACAAATTGTAGAAGCCTATAGAATGTCAATCTCCAAGAACAAGTGTGATTAACAATGAAAGCACAGAAGACAGTAGAGAAGAGGGTTTTCTCAGAAGGTGTAAAATATCTTTGTTGCCTTGCTCAAAATTATTTTCTCAAAACTGATTAAATGTAAATTGTATTTTCGAATTCTGTAATTGTGTGTTTTTTATTTTTCATCAAAACTTAATTAAATAGAAAAATAGCATCAGGAAATGGTCGTTGGACATTAATATTTTCGTGAATAAAAATCAGTATATATTCAAAAACATTTATTCTTTAAAACGAATATATTTTTCAAATTTGAATTGTCATAATTGATTATATTACCAGTATAATCAATTATGACAGAGAAAATCATTTTTCCATTTCTCATGCATCATAATTGATTATAACAGTGAAAAATATCACGTTATAAATTTTATCACACTTGTGCTTTGGAGACTTATGCATAATATTACTTCATCAACTTGTACCTCCATATATAGTATTCTAAGGCTCTATCTAGTCTTCAGGAGTCATATTGGGCTTGCTTGAATCATCATCTTTATCAAAAACATATCTTGGGCATGTAGGAAAATGTTTCACATTGTCACCAACGTCATAAATTCAGCTTGTCCTTAATTCATCTTGAATGGTGTTGACTTGAATGTAGTTGACTTGAATCATCATCAAAATCATCTCTTGGGAATGTAGAAACATTTCCATCAATCTTCCCCTCATTGCTTTCAACATCGACGTCCGATTTCATTTCATCCGAGAACAAGTCAAAGAATGAAAGGTTAAGCTGGAGCATGTTGAAAGCCGAGCTCAAACTGCTGAAATATTCACCAAACCACTGCCAACTACACTACTCGAGAGTTGTAAAAGACTTATTAGAATAAGAGATGGGAAGAATATTTAAGTTTAAGTGTGAGATTTATTGTAAAACTTAAATTAGACGTTTAGTATTTCTAGAATAATATTAATGGTTTTAATTACGAATGATATAACCAATGAGTTGTAAGCCTATTTAATAGGTATCATGATTTACTTTTGAGATTTGAAGAAGCAAATATTTTGGCTATAAATACTTGTAACAACTCATTTAAAATAATATCAGGAGAAATATTGAGAGTATTGTTTCGTTACCAACAATATATATATATATATATATTAAAAAACCCTATAAACATATGGAAGTGTACAGGCTAGAAAAATAATTTATACATGTATGCCATTTTGGAGCGGAGAAAATGACATAGTGTGGAAAGTTGAGTTATTTAAATGGATGGAAATGAATTAAAAGTTGATAGAAGATGAAATTCACGTGATTGAATAATTAAATTGAACTAATAAGATATGTAATGATTAGAATTTATTTGTATGGATAAGAGATAAATTAAGTATAAATTAGAATATGATATACTTTAATATAAAATAATTAATTAATTTATATTATACATGAAATTATTGAGATATAATAAAATTATTTTATATAAAGTATAAAAATAATTTTGGATCTACTAATGTTTAAATTTTTTTATTATCTTAATAATAACTTATAAGTTTTTTTTTAATTTGTAAAAATTTTCCTTCACATAAAATACAATGTTTAGTTAATATTGAAATAAACTCGTTCATATTTAACCTGTAGTCATCCGAAACAAACTTTAAAGTCATCAAAGTGAAACTTAAACAAAAAAAAAGTACAGTAATAATTAATAAAATTACAATTATAAAAAAATTTTTAATTAAAACTGAGAGATATATAATTAATATAAAAAAATTATTTAATAAAATAAATAAATAATTTAATTTATATATAAATTATAAAAAATATTAATATAGTAAATAAGCTAATTATTCTTTTATTATTATCTTTTAAAATAAATAAATAAAATTTATTTTTTATATATTATTATATATACTTAATATTTTATTCAAAAATATTTCTAAAATTAAATATTCTAATTAAAAAGTTTAATTTGAAATTTAGTATTTATTTAAAATTATATAAACTATACGTTTTCAATAATATATATATATTAAAATTAAATTATTTTAAAAAATTATATTAATTAACATATTCTTATTAGATAATGATTAAGAAAAAAACTATGTTATATTTTTATTTATTTCTTCTAATAAATTAAAATTATAGTTTAATTTAAAAATGTTATTAATAAATCATTGTTAAAATAAAATATGAATTATTAAATATAATTTTTTTTAATTTTTATTAAATCATGTTATTGATAAAAAATGTTTTTTAAACAATAAAATTGATTAAATATTTATGTAAATTTTATTCATATTTATTAAATTGTATATGATAGGTTTAATTTTTATAAGAATTTGTTTTATATGAATCATTGTTAAAATAAAATATGAATTATTAAATATAATTTTTTTTAATTTTTATTAAATCATGTTATTGATAAAAAATGTTTTTTTAAACAATAAAATTGATTAAATATTTATGTAAATTTTATTCATATTTATTAAATTGTATATGATAGGTTTAATTTTTATAAGAATTTTTTTATATAAGATAATTTTTATAACTGTTTTAAGGATAAATTAATTTTAATTAAAAAAATTAATTTATTTTTTATAAAAAAATATCAAAATAAGCATAATATAAACTCAATATAAGTATTTGTAATTTGATAACACATATAAATAAAAAAATATTTATGTAGAAATTTAATAATATTCATGTAAAATTCATCATCATATTCATGTAAAATACATGATCAATTATGTTGTGTCTTACAACTATTACATGATTAATAATGAATTATGCGAGGATCACTGAAAAAAAAAACTATTATTTACGACAAAAATTTGTATGGATTAGAATATTAATTATTATTGAATGAAGAGAATTATCACTAGTAGGAATCAAACCCAAGTATCTTAGAGTTGAAAGCTGATATTCCAACCACTAATCTACTAAGATATTCTAATAATAACATATAAATATATTATATTTATATTTATCAGTGTAAATATATAATATATTTATATATTTATACATTTATATATTTACATGGATATACATTTATTTATAAATAAATATAATTTATTTGTAAGTTATTATAAAAAATCTTAGTAGTTTAGTGATTGGAGTATTAGTTTTTAACTTTAAGATATTGAATAGAGTTGAAAGTCGATACTCCAACCACTAATCTATTAAGATAATAACATATAAATATATTATATTTATATTTATCCGTGTAAATATATAATATATTTATACATTTATATATTTACATGGATATACATTTATTTGTAAATAAATATAATTTATTTGTAAGTTATTATAAAAAAATCTTAGTAGTTTAGTGGTTGGAGTATTAGTTTTCAACTTTAAGATATTGAGTTTGAATCCTATCGGTTACAATTTTTTTAATTTGATATAATTTATCTATGGATAATTTACATACGAGATAGAATTTCGTAGGTAATATCACGTATGTAATGTACAATTTACCTGTCATTATATTCTCATATTTTATTCCCTTTCTAAACTTATTTTAATTAGTGTTTTGAGCTTAACTTTATATTATTAGTGAATTTTTACTAATTGGGCTTCATTAGGCCAATAATTCAATTTTTAATTATTTTAAATTTATTTGATCTAATTTTTGTTCATTATTAATTTTAGGACAGTTAAAGCAATTTTGGGCCTAGAAGATTGGGTCAGATGTCATATTATAGTTAAAGCAATTTTGGGCTTGGAAAATTGGGTCTGTTAAGGTTGCAACATAAAACCAATTGACAATATGTGGAGTAGCCTAACATGTATTTAAACCATACCAAATGACATGAGGTAGGTGATGTGGGACTTTCAACACACCCTCTCCAACGAAGCCTGCCGGACCAGGTAAAGGGTACTTTTGACCCAACTAAAGGGCAACTTTTGGCCCATGACAATAACCGGAAAGATGTTAGGCTTTGGCTCTGATACCATGTTAAGGTTCCAACATAAAACCAATTGGAAATATGTGGAGTAGCCTAACATGTATTTAAACCATACCAAATGACATGAGGTAGGCGATGTGGGACTTTCAACAGGGTCAAATGTCATATTTTATTCCAAAATCATTCAATTCAGAGCTAAATTGAATTTTACATAAATTATGCAAAATGGGTCAAGCGCACTAGGCCGGCCCAATGGACATGCTTCGGTAATTTAAGTCTCCTAAATTCATTAGACCTCCAAAAATAGTAGAAACGGTGGCGTTTTAAAGCTAACTCAAAAGGATTTCAAAGGAGACTAAAATCACTTAGTTTGGATAAGTATTGAAAATACTGCACGTATTTGAAGTTGGCGGACCTACACTGAAGCAAACTTATGATGTGTTTTGTGGATCAGTTAGGCCCAAACCTAGATTAAGATTAGGGTTAGAGTTATTTATATAAGAGAGACACATCACACATCACACGACACACAACACACAAGGACTGCGCAACCACCACACAATCGCCTTTCATCTTCTGTAATTTATATTCAAATTTGTTTACTCTTCTGTCATTATTTTAAATTCTTGTTTCAATTTTAATTATGTTTCTTCTACAACGTTTTTTACTTTCCATGGATAGTTAAATCTTTGTATTGATTTTCTAAGAAGAATGCAAGTAGATCTTTGAGGTTTTGTTCTTCAATTTCATTTTATTTGTTATCTTAACTCTTCATCTTCTAATCTCAGTATTGAATTATAATTTGTTTATGCTTAATAAACCGAAACTAATATCACAATTTGCTTAATTCTGTGTTAGAGATGAGATTATGTGATGTATGCAATGCTTAATTGTATAAGGATAATTTGAGATTAATATTCGCTTAGTTGGTTAATTTCATATTGGAATAAGGGTTAAGGAAAATTTGGGATTAATTTTCATTTAGTTAGTTAATTTCATATTGGAACAAGAGTTTAAGCTAATTTAAGATTAATCTTCGTTTAGTTGATTAATTTTGGATTAGAATATAATTTGAGATTTTTTTTTGCTTAGTTGGTTAATTTTGAATTAATTTCGTAATATAGGATAAGTGACACTGCATTGGAATCAGGAAATTAATTGCATTTTAATCTGTTTTTAATCCACATTTTTATAATCTGCTTTTGTTCTATTTCATCTAATATTTTAATTTTGAAAACCTCCTTTTTGTTACTGTTCTAATTTCTGTAGGTAATATTTTATAGATAATAGACTATTTTCTTTGTGGTGGATATATAATCAATTATGTGTGGGTAAAAATGACTTTGTGATATTATTACTGACTCTAAGTCCTTTTTCTTCCCAAAAGAGAGGGTGACTTTCCTCATGGGGATCTCACTGCTATTTCTGTGCACATGAGCTTAAAACCACATAACCAAACATAATTAATTCCCAGTGGTCTCATTTATGTCTTAACACTAAATAATAGATAGAAACAAACAATGTGTTAGAATCGCGCAGCGGAATGTTTGCGTGGTCGGACAAAAACCAAGAGGGGGGGGGGGTGAATTGGTTACTTAATAAAAATTAGGTTTTCAAAATTTTCCCCAAAATTTTACCGATTAAAAACTGCGTAAATATAAATAGAGAAGAGTAGAGAAGATTACACAGTAGGTTTATACTGGTTCGGATCAAAAGACCCTACGTCCAGTTGCTAATCACTCAAAAGAGGATTAACGCTGTCACTAAGAACAAATTATTACAAACAGATTACAAATGAACAGATAAAGATCAGAATACACCTCTCTTGAAATCCACAAGAGATGATGAACAGCTTTCCCCAGAGACGGCACAGCACACAATCCACTAAGAACTCCACTTAGTGATTCTTATCGCTTCTAGCCCAAACCAGGTTCCAAAAGCCCCTTTCCTTGCAACAAACAGTTCTCGGCACTCACGAGCACTTAACTTTTGTATGGAAAGAGTTGTTCTACTTTTCCGAGTGCCAAAGCAGAGTTTAAGTAGGGAAATTAGGGTTTAGGAATTGGGGATTTCGAAACTAGGGTTCTTGGTAATTGGATTTTCGAAAATAGGGTTTGTTTGATGTTTAAAATCGAAAGCGATTGAAATAATCGATTATTTGGAGTAATAATCGATTAAAACAGAGCCAAATACGTCAGAACCCAATCCTCTCTGGTTTAATCGATTATTTGGTGAAATAATCGATTATCTCATCTGAACTGTACGTGAATAATCGATTATTTTGTTGTTTAATCGATTAAAGCGAGTGAGTTTGTATAGAAAGTGGTTTTCTCATCTGTTTTAATCGATTATTTACCTATTTAATTGATTATAGTCGAGCTCGAATGATAAATTTGAGCTTTTTGAAGCTTCTAAGTTACGAGACTATGTACCGGCTATCTTAGGTTCTATAATTACAGACTCAATCAAACTAAAACAGAGTTATTACAATACGAAATCATCAATCTTCAATCTTCAATACTCTAAGTCTTTAAGCTCTTGGATCATCATCAAAATCAACACTCTTCATGATCATTATTTGCAACATCAAGTCCTTGAATGTTCAACAATCTCCCCCTTTTGATGATGATCAAAATTATCTTTTAAAGCCCTTGTAATAACCTGTTTTATCTGTCATACTAACAAACACATTAAACATACCGAGATAAAATTTAATATTGAATCATAGGCTTTAAATTTTTCTCCCCTATTTTGATTATAATAAAAAAGAACTCTGCAACATCAATCATAAGAGCTCCCCCTCAAGATATGCATAAGTTAGAGAAAGCTCCCCCTCAATTATAGCATGAAAGAAACATCAAATTTTATTTCATAATCATTCATTCATTACAATATAAAGATATTAACAAAATACAATCTAAAATTCTTCACTATCCTCATCATTAAAGTGAGTATCAAATCTATTTTCTAATCTACCCACTCTATCATCTACATCGGATATACGACGAATAATTTCATCATGGCGTACACCAGAAAGATTGAAGAATGATTGCATTCTTTGATTCATGTCGGAAAGCATATCTTCCATGGATTGTCTTGTTTCTTGATGAGAAGAGGATGTTCCAACACTTTGGATTTGGTTAGAGGGAAAATTAGCAGCTGGAGGCATATCTTCATCAGAGTCTTCATTTGCATCACCTTGATTTTGAACGTCATCTTTGTGAACATAGATGTCATTGACTCGCACCATTTGAAGTTGAGTCAATGTGCTGTCCAGCATGCGGTTTAAGTTGTTTGTTCTAACTGCTTGCTCACCTTCAACATTCACTCCTTTATATTCAAGAATACGGGATACAAGAAGGGCATATGGAATTTTGAAAGTGTGATGACGTTTTGCTTTAAGCATGGTCATTGTGACAAGAACACCCCAATCTAAAGGTTCATTATTCATGATGGCATGAATAATTCGAAGATCAATGGATGAGCATTGGGCATGATTCGTAGCCCGGGGACATAAGATCCATACAAGTAAATGTAGAAGCATGCGTTCTTCCTTCTTTAAAGGTCCAGCATGAAGGATACATCCAATCTCCATTGAGGGATTCCGTAGAAAAGAGCGATAAGCTAGAAACCTGTCAAAGTCGACTAGCTCACCATAAACGTTAATAGCATCTTCTCTAATGGGGAAGTGAGCAACATTTTCCCAAATATCATCATCTAGAATTATGGTAACTCCTTTTACACGGGATGTAGCAATTTGATCCCTAAACTTGAATCTAGAATAGAATACCCTAACTAAGTCGGGATAGTATGTACCTTGCATTTGGATAAAGGGGAGAACTCCTTGAATTTCAAGAAGATTAGGAAAATTGAAACCCCTACGAATGAATTGCTAACCTATAAGAAATTTGGGAGAAATAATAGCTTTTTCCTTCCAGGTAGGTTAGAAATTCTTGTTGATCATCTGCATCGAGAGATCCATCCTTCTACGAATTAGGACGGGAATGAGAGGAAGGTGCGAGATCTTCTTTTTGTAGGAATCTTAGGGCGAGAGGATGAGGCCATTTGAAAGAGTAGATAAATTTGAAGAGATTTTGGAGACAAGTGAGGGAATAATGAAGCAAAGAGAGTATAGATTACAAGAAAACTTGATTACAAGAGTTAGAAGTGAGTATAATTGAACTAGAGGTCTCTATTTATAGAGAAAACACTTCCAACGGTCATATAGAAGAGATTCCATGGCAAAATATCCGTTGGCAACGGCTAGGAGGCAAAACTGGTCGCATTTAATCGATTATATTTCAAGATAATCGATTATTTCTATATCAGACAGCTTTAATCGATTATTTCCAGCAATTAATCGATTATCGGAGGCATTTAATCGATTATTTCATGAAATAATCGATTATTCTAGAGGAGAATACCCTGTTTTGGACGTTTTGAGGGAAAATAATCGATTATCACATCCGATGAATCGATTATTCCGAGGCTATATCAAGTTTTTAAGGTTTTTACACATTATAACCTATGAACATGCTACACCACGAATTTTAACATAACAATCATCCAGAAACAGTCAAATTAAGCAGATTTTAAGCTATTTCTAATATCCCTAAGTCTCTTCTAAGATCATAGAATCTATCCTTGGGTAGAGGCTTAGTAAATATATCTGCTAATTGACGTTTAGTGTCTACATACTCTATTTTGCAGTTTCCTTTGCTGATATGATCTCTTAAAAAGTGATGTCTAATCTCAATATGTTTAGTCCTAGAGTGCATTACTGGATTCTTAGTTAGATTGATTGCACTCGTATTATCACACATTAATGGAATGTCATTTAAATATATGCTATAATCCTCTAACTGTTGTTTCATCCACGGAATTTGAGCACAACAACTACCAAGCGCAATATATTCAGACTTCAGTGGTAGATAAAGCAACACATGCCTGTTTCTTGGAATGCCAAGATATTAAGGATGAACCTAACAAATGACATGTCCCACTAGTGCTTTTCCTATCAATTTTACATCCACCATAATCGAGCATCAGAATATCCTAATAAACTAATACAAGCATCAAACGGATACCACAAGCCAAACCCAGTAGTTCCTTTTAAGTATTTTAAAATATGTTTTACTGCAATTAGGTGAGATTCTTTAGGACAAGCCTGAAATCTAGCACACACACGAGACAGAATGCATAATATCGGGTCTACTAGCAGTTAAGTATAATAGTGATCCTATCATACCTCTATACATAGTTTGATTAACTTCCAAACCTGATTCATCCTTGTCTAAATAGCATGAAGTTCCCATGGGTGTGTTGGCTTCTTTTGAGGTGTCCATACCAAACTTTTTGAGAATCTCTTTGCAGTATTTAGTTTGAGAGATGAAAATGCCATCTTTAAGTTGCTTGATTTGTAGTCCAAGGAAGAATGTCAATTCTCCCATCATAGACATTTCAAACTCTCCCTGCATTATCTTAGCAAATTCTACACATAACGAATTATCAGTTGATCCAAAAATTATATCATCAACATATACCTGGACCAATAAGATATGTTCTTTAACTTTCTTTATAAACAGTGTAGATTCAATTTTTCCTCTTGAAAAATCATTTGTAGTTAGGAAACTACTTAATCTTTCATACCAAGATCTAGGAGCTTGTTTCAACCCATATAAAGCTTTCTTTAATTTGAAAATATGATTAGGATAATTAAAATCCTCAAATCCAGGGGGTTGCTCTACATACACTTCTTCTTTAATAAAACCATTTAAAAATGCACTCTTTACATCCATTTGATATAATTTAAATTTCATCATAGATGCATAAGCAAGAAGTAGGCGTATAGCCTCTAACCTGGCAACAGGAGCATAAGTTTCATCATAATCTATACCTTCCTCCCGACAATAGCCTTTTGCAACAAGTCCGGCTTTATTCTTTGTTATGTTTCCATCTTCATCAAGCTTATTTCTGAATACCCATTTAGTTCCAATAACTTGATGTGACTCTTCTCTTGGGATTAATTCCCGAGACTTGATTCCTTTCAAATTGGTTAAGTTCTTCTTGCATGGCTATGCACCATTGATCATCTTTAAGTGCTTCCTCAATGTTTTTAGGTTCAATCGTGACACAAAAGCAACGAGACATACATAAATTTGTCATATTTCTAGTTCTTACCCCTTTTGAGATGTCACCTATGATGTTGTCCATTGAGAGTCCTCTAGGTGATTGCCATTCTTTTGCTAATTGAGGAGTTTGAGAAGGCTCATTATTTTCCAAGTATAGTTCATCAAGGGCTTCTCTTATATACTCATCATCACCTGCAAGTTCTTTATTTGACTCAAGAGGATTTCTCCCAAGGTCTACAATCTCATCAAAGGTAACATGTATAGATTCTTCTATATTTAAAGTTATCCTATTAAACACTCTATATGCCTTACTATTTAATGAATATCCTAGAAAAATGCCCTCATCGGCTTTTGAATCAAATTTTCCTAGATTGTCCTTTCCATTATTTAGCACAAAACATTTACATCCAAAAATCTTTAAATGAGCAACATTAGGTTTTCTACCATTAAACAATTCATATGGAGTAGATTTAATAATTGACCTAATGAGCATTCTATTTAAAACATACTAAATGATCAATTTTCTTTGAATAAATACAAGAGTCAAACAATTCATTTAACTATAGGAACCCAAATATATTTTCCTTTAGGAACACCAAAATGTTTAATTTTACACTTATTTGAAGTGTGACCTTGTTTCATACAATAGAAGCATGCATTTGAAGTAGTTTTAGAACAAGATACATTATTAACATGACATGCTCTAGTTCCTTTTTCTACCCATACTCTTTTCTTTTTAGTTTTACTCTTTTTCAAAGGAACTCTTTGATTTACATTATTTTGAGCAATTACCATTTCATGCTTCTTAAGATCATCAATTTCTTTTTCGGCTTTGTCAAGCAAATGGTTAAGAATATCTATGTCATATTCATGCTCTTAACAATTTGCACAAGCTAAGTCCTTATTCTCATCTAAGCATACAATTTTCGTATTAGCTACCTCCTTTTCTTCTAAACATGCAATTTTCAATTTTAAGGACTCATTTTCCTTTTCGGATCTTCTTAGATTTTTCTTTACAACTTTAAATTCGTTTTTCATATTCATAAATGCAGTAAATAACTCATTATAAGCATTTTGCAATTCATCATGGTCATTTTCTTCACTAGAGGATGAATCGGAATCACTAACCTCAAAATCCGAAGAAATGTTGTCATTTGCCATCAAGCAAATGTTTGCTTCTATTTCCGAGTCGCTTGATTCTAAATTTGAATCACTGTCATCCCAAGGAATATATGCTTTCTTCTTGAATTGCTTTTTGCCCTTGTGTTCATCATTTTTCTTGTTTGGGCATTCGGTCTTCATATGCCCTGCTTCACCACAACCATAGCATTTTATATTAACGGAAGAATTTTCTTTTACCTTTCCCTTACCTTTGAAAGAATGTCTTCCTTTTGCTTTCATCAATTTGGTGAACTTCTTTATAAAAAGACTCATCTCTTCTTCATCAATTTCGAGTCTTCTTCTTCTTCTTTCTTATTTTTGCTTTTTGAAATCTCGGTCTTGAAAGCTAGGTTCTTCTTTTGATATTGACCCTCTTCCTCATTTAGTCTTCCAAGGTCAAGCTCATGCTCCCTAAGCTTTCCAAATAACGCTGCCATAGACATAGTGGCAAGATTTTGTGACTCCGAGATGGCCGTCACCTTTGGTTGCCATTTCCTATCCTGAGATTTCAAAATTTTAACATTTAATTCATCAACGTCAAATACTTTACCTAATCCGGTGAGATGATTCACAATATGAGTGAAACGCTTTTGAACGTCGAAAATCGTTTCGCCGGGTTGCATCCGGAACATCTCGTATTCTTGGATTAGGGAGTTTTTGCGTGCTCTTTTGACATCGTCAGTTCCTTCGTGGGTCACCCTTAGCATTTCCCACATTTCCTGTGCACTTTTACAAACTGAAATTCTATAAAACTCGTCAAGCGTTAGAGCGAGATGAAATAATGTTTCTAGCCCTAACATCAAATTGTGCTTTTCGACTTTCTTCTGCAGTCCATCTAGAAAAAGGTTTAAGAACGTCAACACCGTTCTCAGTAGTTTTAGGAATAAATGGACCGTTTAAAATTGCGTCCCAAACGCCTCTATCAACAGACTCTAAAAATATTTGCATACGTACTTTCCAAAAAGGATAATTTTGACCCGCAAAAAGTGGGGGTCTATTGATAGACGCACCTTCGGCAAAAGTTTGATTTTGTCCGGCCATTTTCGAAATATTTGAATGACTATCAAAGCAAGCTCTGATACCACTTGTTAGAATCGCGCAGCGGAATGTTCGCGTGGTCGGACAAAAACCAAGAGGGGGGGTGAATTGGTTACTTAATAAAAATTAGGTTTTCAAAATTTTCCCCAAAATTTTACCGATTGAAAACTGCGTAAATGTAAATAGAGAAGACTAGAGAAGATTAGACAGTAGGTTTATACTGGTTCGGATCAAAAGACCCTACGTCCAGTTGCTAATCACTCAAAAGAGGATTAACGCTGTCACTAAGAACAAATTATTACAAACAGATTACAAATGAACAGATAAAGATCAGAATACACCTCTCTTGAAATCCAAAAGAGATGATGAACAGCTTTCCCCAGAGACGTCACAACACACAATCCACTAAGAACTCCACTTAGTGATTCTTATCGCTTCTAGCCCAAACCAGGTTCCAAAAGCCCCCTTTCCTTGCAACAAACAGTTCTCTGGCACTCACAGCACTTAACTTTTGTATGGAAAGAGTTGTTCTACTTTTCTGAGTGCCAAAGCAGAGTTTAAGTAGGGAAATTAGGGTTTAGGAATTGGGGATTTCGAAACTAGGGTTCTTGGTAATTGGATTTTCGAAAATAGGGTTTGTTTGATGTTTAAAATCAGAAACAGACTGAAATAATCGATTATTTGGAGTAATAATCGATTAAAACAGAGCCAAATACGTCAGAACCCAATCCTCTCTGGTTTAATCGATTATTTGGTGAAATAATCGATTATCTGTACGGAACTGTACGGAATAATCGATTATTTTGCTGTTTAATCGATTAAAGCAGTGAGTTTGTATAGAAAGTGGTTTTCTCACTGTTTTAATCGATTATTTACCTATTTAATTGATTAAAGTCGAGCCTGAATGATAAATTTGAGCTTTTTGAAGCTTCTAAGTTACAGACTATGTACCGGCTATCTTAGGTTCTATAATTACAGACTCAATCAAACTAAAACAGAGTTATTACAATACAGAAATCATCAATCTTCAATCTTCAATACTCTAAGTCTTTAAGCTCTTGGATCATCATCAAAATCAACACTCTTCATGATCATTATTTGCAACATCAAGTCCTTGAATGTTCAACAATCTCCCCCTTTTTGATGATGATCAAAATTATCTTTTTAAAGCCCTTGTAATAACCTGTTTTATCTGTCATACTAACAAACACATTAAACATACCAGATAAAATTTAATATTGAATCATAGGCTTTAAATTTTTCTCCCCCTATTTTGATTATAATCAAAAAGAACTTTGCAACATCAATCATAAGAGCTCCCCCTCAAGATATGCATAAGTTAGAGAAAGCTCCCCCTCAATTATAGCATGAAAGAAACATCAAATTTTATTTCATAATCATTCATTCATTACAATATAAAGATATTAACAAAATACAATCTAAAATTCTTCACTATCCTCATCATTAAAGTGAGTATCAAATCTATTTTCTAATCTACCCACTCTATCATCTACATCGGATATACGACGAATAATTTCATCATGGCGTACACCAGAAAGATTGAAGAATGATTGCATTCTTTGATTCATGTCGGAAAGCATATCTTCCATGGATTGTCTTGTTTCTTGATGAGAAGAGGATGTTCCAACACTTTGGATTTGGTTAGAGGGAAAATTAGCAGCTGGAGGCATATCTTCATCAGAGTCTTCATTTGCATCACCTTGATTTTGAACGTCATCTTTGTGAACATAGATGTCATTGACTCGCACCATTTGAAGTTGAGTCAATGTGCTGTCCAGCATGCGGTTTAAGTTGTTTGTTCTAACTGCTTGCTCACCTTCAACATTCACTCCTTTATATTCAAGAATACGGGATACAAGAAGGGCATATGGAATTTTGAAAGTGTGATGACGTTTTGCTTTAAGCATGGTCATTGTGACAAGAACACCCCAATCTAAAGGTTCATTATTCATGATGGCATGAATAATTCGAAGATCAATGGATGAGCATTGGGCATGATTCGTAGCCCGGGGACATAAGATCCATACAAGTAAATGTAGAAGCATGCGTTCTTCCTTCTTTAAAGGTCCAGCATGAAGGATACATCCAATCTCCATTGAGGGATTCCGTAGAAAAGAGCGATAAGCTAGAAACCTGTCAAAGTCGACTAGCTCACCATAAACGTTAATAGCATCTTCTCTAATGGGGAAGTGAGCAACATTTTCCCAAATATCATCATCTAGAATTATGGTAACTCCTTTTACACGGGATGTAGCAATTTGATCCCTAAACTTGAATCTAGAATAGAATACCCTAACTAAGTCAGGATAGTATGTACCTTGCATTTGGATAAAGGGGAGAACTCCTTGAATTTCAAGAAGATTAGGAAAATTGAAACCCCTACGAATGAATTGCTAACCTATAAGAAATTTGGGAGAAATAATAGCTTTTTCCTTCCAGTAGGTTAGAAATTCTTGTTGATCATCTGCATCAGAGATCCATCCTTCTACAGAATTAGGACGGGAATGAGAGGAAGGTGCAGATCTTCTTTTTGTAGGAATCTTAGGGCGAGAGGATGAGGCCATTTGAAAGAGTAGATAAATTTGAAGAGATTTTGGAGACAAGTGAGGGAATAATGAAGCAAAGAGAGTATAGATTACAAGAAAACTTGATTACAAGAGTTAGAAGTGAGTATAATTGAACTAGAGGTCTCTATTTATAGAGAAAACACTTCCAACGGTCATATAGAAGAGATTCCATGGCAAAATATCCGTTGGCAACGGCTAGGAGGCAAAACTGGTCGCATTTAATCGATTATATTTCAAGATAATCGATTATTTCTATATCAGACAGCTTTAATCGATTATTTCCAGCAAATAATCGATTATCAGAGGCATTTAATCGATTATTTCATGAAATAATCGATTATTCTAGAGGAGAATACCCTGTTTTGGACGTTTTGAGGGAAAATAATCGATTATCACATCCAGTAATCGATTATTCCAGAGGCTATATCAAGTTTTTAAGGTTTTTACACATTATAACCTATGAACATGCTACACCACGAATTTTAACATAACAATCATCCAGAAACAGTCAAATTAAGCAGATTTTAAGCTATTTCTAATATCCCTAAGTCTCTTCTAAGATCATAGAATCTATCCTTGGGTAGAGGCTTAGTAAATATATCTGCTAATTGACGTTTAGTGTCTACATACTCTATTTTGCAGTTTCCTTTGCTGATATGATCTCTTAAAAAGTGATGTCTAATCTCAATATGTTTAGTCCTAGAGTGCATTCTTGGATTCTTAGTTAGATTGATTGCACTCGTATTATCACACATTAATGGAATGTCATTTAAATATATGCTATAATCCTCTAACTGTTGTTTCATCCACGGAATTTGAGCACAACAACTACCAAGCTGCAATATATTCAGCTTCAGTGGTAGATAAAGCAACACATGCCTGTTTCTTGGAATGCCAAGATATTAAGGATGAACCTAACAAATGACATGTCCCACTAGTGCTTTTCCTATCAATTTTACATCCACCATAATCAGCATCAGAATATCCTAATAAACTAATACAAGCATCAAACGGATACCACAAGCCAAACCCAGTAGTTCCTTTTAAGTATTTTAAAATATGTTTTACCTGCAATTAGGTGAGATTCTTTAGGACAAGCCTGAAATCTAGCACACACACGGACAGAATGCATAATATCGAGTCTACTAGCAGTTAAGTATAATAGTGATCCTATCATACCTCTATACATAGTTTGATTAACTTCCAAACCTGATTCATCCTTGTCTAAATAGCATGAAGTTCCCATGGGTGTGTTGGCTTCTTTTGAGGTGTCCATACCAAACTTTTTGAGAATCTCTTTGCAGTATTTAGTTTGAGAGATGAAAATGCCATCTTTAAGTTGCTTGATTTGTAGTCCAAGGAAGAATGTCAATTCTCCCATCATAGACATTTCAAACTCTCCCTGCATTATCTTAGCAAATTCTACACATAACGAATTATCAGTTGATCCAAAAATTATATCATCAACATATACCTGGACCAATAAGATATGTTCTTTAACTTTCTTTATAAACAGTGTAGAATCAATTTTTCCTCTTGAAAAATCATTTGTAGTTAGGAAACTACTTAATCTTTCATACCAAGATCTAGGAGCTTGTTTCAACCCATATAAAGCTTTCTTTAATTTGAAAATATGATTAGGATAATTAAAATCCTCAAATCCAGGGGGTTGTTCTACATACACTTCTTCTTTAATAAAACCATTTAAAAATGCACTCTTTACATCCATTTGATATAATTTAAATTTCATCATAGATGCATAAGCAAGAAGTAGGCGTATAGCCTCTAACCTGGCAACAGGAGCATAAGTTTCATCATAATCTATACCTTCCTCCTGACAATAGCCTTTTGCAACAAGTCTGGCTTTATTCTTTGTTATGTTTCCATCTTCATCAAGCTTATTTCTGAATACCCATTTAGTTCCAATAACTTGATGTGACTCTTCTCTTGGGATTAATTCCCAGACTTGATTCCTTTCAAATTGGTTAAGTTCTTCTTGCATGGCTATGCACCATTGATCATCTTTAAGTGCTTCCTCAATGTTTTTAGGTTCAATCTGTGACACAAAAGCAACAGACATACAGAAATTTGTCATATTTCTAGTTCTTACCCCTTTTGAGATGTCACCTATGATGTTGTCCATTGAGAGTCCTCTAGGTGATTGCCATTCTTTTGCTAATTGAGGAGTTTGAGAAGGCTCATTATTTTCCAAGTATAGTTCATCAAGGGCTTCTCTTATATACTCATCATCACCTGCAAGTTCTTTATTTGACTCAAGAGGATTTCTCCCAAGGTCTACAATCTCATCAAAGGTAACATGTATAGATTCTTCTATATTTAAAGTTATCCTATTAAACACTCTATATGCCTTACTATTTAATGAATATCCTAGAAAAATGCCCTCATCGGCTTTTGAATCAAATTTTCCTAGATTGTCCTTTCCATTATTTAGCACAAAACATTTACATCCAAAAATCTTTAAATGAGCAACATTAGGTTTTCTACCATTAAACAATTCATATGGAGTAGATTTAATAATTGACCTAATGAGCATTCTATTTAAAACATACTAAATGATCAATTTTCTTTGAATAAATACAAGAGTCAAACAATTCATTTAACTATAGGAACCCAAATATATTTTCCTTTAGGAACACCAAAATGTTTAATTTTACACTTATTTGAAGTGTGACCTTGTTTCATACAATAGAAGCATGCATTTGAAGTAGTTTTAGAATAAGATACATTATTAACATGACATGCTCTAGTTCCTTTTTCTACCCATACTCTTTTCTTTTTAGTTTTACTCTTTTTCAAAGGAACTCTTTGATTTACATTATTTTGAGCAATTACCATTTCATGCTTCTTAAGATCATCAATTTCTTTTTCGGCTTTGTCAAGCAAATGGTTAAGAATATCTATGTCATATTCATGCTCTTAACAATTTGCACAAGCTAAGTCCTTATTCTCATCTAAGCATACAATTTTCGTATTAGCTACCTTCTTTTCTTCTAAACATGCAATTTTCAATTTTAAGGACTCATTTTCCTTTTCGGATCTTCTTAGATTTTTCTTTACAACTTTAAATTCGTTTTTCATATTCATAAATGCAGTAAATAACTCATTATAAGCATTTTGCAATTCATCATGGTCATTTTCTTCACTAGAGGATGAATCGGAATCACTAACCTCAAAATCCGAAGAAATGTTGTCATTTGCCATCAAGCAAATGTTTGCTTCTATTTCCGAGTCGCTTGATTCTAAATTTGAATCACTGTCATCCCCAGCAATATATGCTTTCTTCTTGAATTGCTTTTTGCCCTTGTGTTCATCATTTTTCTTGTTTGGGCATTCGGTCTTCATATGCCCTGCTTCACCACAACCATAGCATTTTATATTAACGGAAGAATTTTCTTTTACCTTTCCCTTACCTTTGAAAGAATGTCTTCCTTTTGCTTTCATCAATTTGGTGAACTTCTTTATAAAAAGACTCATCTCTTCTTCATCAATTTCGGAGTCTTCTTCTTCTTCTTTCTTATTTTTGCTTTTTGAAATCTCGGTCTTGAAAGCTAGGTTCTTCTTTTGATATTGACCCTCTTCCTCATTTAGTCTTCCAAGGTCAAGCTCATGCTCCCTAAGCTTTCCAAATAACGCTGCCATAGACATAGTGGCAAGATTTTGTGACTCCGAGATGGCCGTCACCTTTGGTTGCCATTTCCTATCCTGAGATTTCAAAATTTTAACATTTAATTCATCAACGTCAAATACTTTACCTAATCCGGTGAGATGATTCACAATATGAGTGAAACGCTTTTGAACGTCGAAAATCGTTTCGCCGGGTTGCATCCGGAACATCTCGTATTCTTGGATTAGGGAGTTTTTGCGTGCTCTTTTGACGTCGTCAGTTCCTTCGTGGGTCACCCTTAGCATTTCCCACATTTCCTGTGCACTTTTACAAACTGAAATTCTATAAAACTCGTCAAGCGTTAGAGCAGATGAAATAATGTTTCTAGCCCTAACATCAAATTGTGCTTTTCGACTTTCTTCTGCAGTCCATCTAGAAAAAGGTTTAAGAACGTCAACACCGTTCTCAGTAGTTTTAGGAATAAATGGACCGTTTAAAATTGCGTCCCAAACGCCTCTATCAACAGACTCTAAAAATATTTGCATACGTACTTTCCAAAAAGGATAATTTTGACCCGCAAAAAGTGGGGGTCTATTGATAGACGCACCTTCGGCAAAAGTTTGATTTTGTCCGGCCATTTTCGAAATATTTGAATGACTATCAAAGCAAGCTCTGATACCACTTGTTAGAATCGCGCAGCGGAATGTTCGCGTGGTCGGACAAAAACCAAGAGGGGGGGTGAATTGGTTACTTAATAAAAATTAGGTTTTCAAAATTTTCCCCAAAATTTTACCGATTGAAAACTGCGTAAATGTAAATAGAGAAGACTAGAGAAGATTAGACAGTAGGTTTATACTGGTTCGGATCAAAAGACCCTACGTCCAGTTGCTAATCACTCAAAAGAGGATTAACGCTGTCACTAAGAACAAATTATTACAAACAGATTACAAATGAACAGATAAAGATCAGAATACACCTCTCTTGAAATCCACAAGAGATGAGGAACAGCTTTCCCCAGAGACGGCACAACACACAATCCACTGAGAACTCCACTTAGTGATTCTTATCACTTCTAGGCCAAACCAGGTTCCAAAAGCCCCCTTTCCTTGCAACAAACAGTTCTCTGGCACTCACAGCACTTAACTTTTGTATGGAAAGAGTTGTTCTACTTTTCTGAGTGCCAAAGCAGAGTTTAAGTAGGGAAATTAGGGTTTAGGAATTGGGGATTTCGAAACTAGGGTTCTTGGTAATTGGATTTTCGAAAATAGGGTTTGTTTGATGTTTAAAATCAGAAACAGACTGAAATAATCGATTATTTGGAGTAATAATCGATTAAAACAGAGCCAAATACGTCAGAACCCAATCCTCTCTGGTTTAATCGATTATTTGGTGAAATAATCGATTATCTGTACGGAACTGTACGGAATAATCGATTATTTTGCTGTTTAATCGATTAAAGCAGTGAGTTTGTATAGAAAGTGGTTTTCTCACTGTTTTAATCGATTATTTACCTATTTAATCGATTAAAGCCGAGCCTGAATGATAAATTTGAGCTTTTTGAAGCTTCTAAGTTACAGACTATGTACCGGCTATCTTAGGTTCTATAATTACAGACTCAATCAAACTAAAACAGAGTTATTACAATACAGAAATCATCAATCTTCAATCTTCAATACTCTAAGTCTTTAAGCTCTTGGATCATCATCAAAATCAACACTCTTCATGATCATTATTTGCAACATCAAGTCCTTGAATGTTCAACACAATGGTGTACTAAGTCAAGATGAAACATAGTAACATGGTAATTTGTGAGGGGTACTTGCAGATTTTTACTATTGATTTTGGGTTAAAAGATAATATATTAATAAACAATAAATGAATATGAAAAGGGGAAAGAATATCAAAAGAAACAAAATCTTAGAAATCGTGAGATACCTAACTCAACCTTACAAAACCATTTCAATAAGATGAGGATTGTACTCATGTATATATTACATTGTTATCATATCTTTAGTCGATGCATGATTTTTCAACACACCCCTCATATATTGAAGAAGATTTTTTTATCACACTCCCTCATATCGAAGATGAGTGATTCAATATTGGTCTGATAACATGTGATTTAATTCATAACTGTTAATGGTAAAGTCCCATCACTAGAATTGACTTTGATACTATCTTAGAAATGGTGAGATACCTAACTCAACCAGTGGCGGATCTAAGATCCTAAGTCGATGGGAGCAATTTAATTTTCAAATAATATAAATTAATAATAATTAGTATCATGCATATGAAGATAAAGACATAAATATCAAAATCATAAAGTTCAATGTATCTATTCATAGAGCAGTAGCCAACATGTTTAAATATATAAGATTAGGGGGGACAAAATAAAAAAATTCAAATACCTAGTAATAATTTTAATAAAATCAGGAGGTGCACATGTACACTCTTGTATATATATAAATCTGCCACTGAACTCAACCCTATCTTTTGTCACTAATCTTGCTTTATATATTTCTATTATACAGTTTGTTTTGTTTTTAATAATGTAATTCCACTTGCATCCTACTGGTTTCTTTCTTTGTGGACAATAAACCGATATCCAAGTATCATTATTTTGAAATGTGTTAATCTCCTCATTCATAGTGTGATCATCTTCTTCATTGTTTGCTTTGGAACTCTAGTATGCTACTATTTTTTCCTTAAAGACGCCTCGATGGATTGAGGGAAGAAGATGTATATAAACTACCCTTGATCTCAACTCTTAAGTGATGTGAGACTCATGAACGTATCAAAATATAGCCTCTCAATCAAGGACTAAGGGGTATATATGAGTAGAGTAAGACTTTGTTCTCGACCTCATAGTGGGCACCAAATGTTCTACATAGGAACAAGAGAGTCTTGGCGTCATATATGCTATGTTAACATCATTAGGCTCAATTCCTATGTCTGAAGTATTGTTCACTTTTGAACTTTAATTCGTCACAATTTTATCCTTAAAAAACGTCTCAATAGGTGTAGAGAAGAAGATATAAATAAACCAGTGGCGGATCTTGACCATTGATCTTGGGGGAGTCAAATAATATATTATTAATAAATAATAAATAAATATAAAAGGAAGAAAGAATATGAAAGGGTGAAAAAAATAAAATTGTAGATATATACTTAAATATATTAAATGATCATTAAGTTTGAGGGAAACAAAATCATAAATTATATGAGAGTTACAAAACCGATGAGGGCCGAGAGGATAAAATTGTAAATATACAAGTAAATATATTAAATGTTCATTATGTTTGGGGGGGCCAAAATCATAAATTACATGGGAGTTATAAAACTTTGGGGGGCCACAGCCCCCCTCAGCTCCCAAGAAGATCCGCCACTATAAACTATCATTGACCTCGACTCTTAAGCAAAGTGTGACTCATGAGTGTATTGAAACAATATCATTTAGATCCATATTATATTCTATAGTCTGGGTTTTATATTCTAGAGTATATGAGATTACACTAGACTAGGCTAAACTTTTAATAGTTCATGAGATCAAGTAGAACCACTTACTTACTAATTACTTAACACTTACCATCGTCACTCTCGAGCGAAGGTGGTATGAAATTGATGATACTTAATACTTTAACTAAAAACTAAACGAGCAGAATACATATGATACCACACCTAAAGACTCTGGAATGCATTTATGTTGGATCTGATTGAACTTGCAGAATAATACAAGTTTTTCAGAGAAAGGAAGAGATTCTCTATGCCATGAAAACAAACTTTCTCGTACAAAGGTTGTTAATTGACTCTCCCTTCCATCAGTCAGTCCCTATAGAAAAGAGATAGGAAAAATAATTTAGACACTTCGCGAAGGAGGAGATTAGCACCTACGCATATGGGCAATCTATGTAAAAGTAAAAGAAGAGAAGGAGCTCAAACAACCACAGGAGAAAAGGTCATTTTTAAGAAAGAGAATAGTCTGTAAGCTCGTTTGTTCGGCTTGGATGTTAGTTCCCCTAGGGAAGATGATCTTAAATTCTTTATTTAGCATTAGATATTTACCTGCCATTGATTCCGCTCCCCTTTGAATTATAAAAAAGGCCCAAACAGTGCCAACACACTAGTGCAAAAAGGGGCTTTTACGTCAGGTATTTAGGGCTTTTTACGTCGTATTTAAGACTGACGTTAAAACGGGGGACATAAATTTACGTTGGACCATTTAGCCCGACGTAAATTTACGTCAGTTATCAAGACCCGACGTAATTTTGCGTTGCATATACCATTAAACAGACGTAAAAACTTTCAGAAATTAAAAAAAAAAAACAGCAAATTTACGTCGCGACGTAAATTTGCTATTTTTTTTTAAATTGGGTTGATTCTATTTTACAGCTAAAACCTGCAAATATATATTACAACCAGACAGTCAAGAGGTTCAATTTTTCTGTAGCTAGTAAATTAAAAATATAATATTATATAATTCAAACTACATAATAAAAGAATATAATACAAACATACAAACTAAAAAATCTATTACAAACTAAAAGTTAATACAAACTAAGCTACCTAAACTACATAATACACACAATATAATATGAACAAGAACTTAAAAAATTATGTACTAGAATTGTTGAACAAAAAATTTTGCCCATTGTTCCCGAATTTGGGTAATATCATATTCTGGTAATGGAGATGGATCTTGAAATACCTGAAACATTAATTTGACTATTGTAAACATGCAACATGAATAAAGTTAAATAAACTTAACTAATGTTAAAAACAATTACCTCCGTCCAAGAATCAATTATACTCGCACAAACAATGACTCTCATCCAATACATAACATAGTAACCACATTCAAACCAGTCTGTTTGCTTATTACACTGAAATGATGCAAAAAAACATAATGTTATTTTCAAAATTTAAATACAAACAATAATTATGGTATTCACTTATATAAATAAGTTTCTAACCTTAGGATAAATGAACTGCAAAGTCTTTGTTCTAGGTTTTCCACTTAGAACATTAGTTCCAGACACAATTCTAAGTGAAAAAAAGTAATATATTATTCAATATGTATTTACAATTTAAAAACATAATTAATGAATAAAAGATAAAGTTACCCTTGTAATAAGCTTTTCATTTCTTGACTCGGTTTCCGATGTAATGAACAAAACCACACCATAGTGTAATCCCGTGGTATGATTACAATTAACTGCCAATGGGATCTACATTGTATGACATAAAAATTAGTTTCAAAAATATAAATTAAAATACAAATTAAAATACTAACCCTGCAATGTATGGAGCCAAATATATATGTCTTTTTGAGTCACTCATCCATGTTTGCATATATTGTTGGATTCCAACCTTTGTATTTCCAGATTTTTGGATGGATTGAGGCTCAATAAATCTGTATACTTCGGATTTTTCTTGTTCCACACTCAATTTGTCCATGTACCTAAAACAATTAATTATAAGTTGAATATAATTATTATAATCTTAGAAACATAAATGAGAATGACTTACATTGCCCACAATTGTATGATGGAAATGTTTAACATGCAATTTCCCCCAGCAATTTCTAAAGCATCGGGCAAGGAAATGTATAATGGAACACTTGGAATTGTCAATTCCAAACACTCTAACATCCCATTGTATCCGACACGGTCTCTTCCTCAACCGTGGTAATATGGTCAACAACATAGAGATGGGATCATCATCACATTCTGTCAAATCCTCATCAATAATAGGTTGTTTTTTATGCTTAGCACGATGCAAGTCCTCCTAAACAAAAGATAACAATTAATTAAACATTTATATAATTATAATACTATAAAAGAGAAAATAGACAATATATATATATATATATATATATATATATATTACCTTGGTCTCAGTGCTCGATAATGGCATAACCAAACGTCTTGGCCAAGCCAAGAATGTCCCGCTTGCCTGCCCCACTAATTGAATCTCTTCATTAGGAAAAGGCACTGGAGCATTAGCATCATGAACTTCATCAACTACTACTCGCGTCCAGTCTGCCTATAGAGGGACACCATGGATGGTTAAACCACCCTCAAAAACTCGACCAATAGCCACTAGACGCGGGGGGTCATCTTCAACATATAACTCACACTGGTGTGATGCATCAGTCTGAGTATATTGTCCTGAAGGATCAGCAGCAGTAGCAGCACAACTCCCTTTAGTGCTGACTCGAACAACATTATGTTCAATTGTTTGAGGTGTTCCTTGAGTCTGTTGCTGAGAGCGGGCGAGAGATTCAATTTTCTCATCAAACTCTTGCTGCAAGGACTGCCTTATTTGATTCAACTTTTCTTCAAACTGCATCTTCATTTTATGCAAGGCCTCCTGGCTGCAAGAGTCAGTAGTGGTCCTTCATGATGTTGGACCAAAGTAATCACGAAGGCCCCAGGATCCACCAGCACCACACACACGTCCTGAGTAATCTGGTTTTCCTATGGCTGTCGCCAATATATCTTGTCGACCATGAGGAATAAATGATCCTTGGGTGCTCTGCTCAACTAAATCATCCTACAACATATTAACAATAATTAATTCATACACTAACTTTCACATTAGAATCAATTCAAATTGACATTATAACTTACAATTTTCTGAGCAATGATTCATGCAGACTCAGAAGTCATTTGTCCATCAGATTTTGTCCGGGCTGCCTTCCACATCTCATAGCGAGGGGGTGGAGATGCAAGGTCAGTAGACTTAACTCCTGCTGACTGTTCTCTGGCTTTCATGAGACGTTGCTCCAATAATGCATACCCTCCTCGTGACAATACATGGGGTGCATCATTCAACCTCTGACGTTGTTGGGCAACACGTCTTTTATCCTATCAAGAGGGGTCCATTCAGCTGGCACAAAACTATAACCAATCCTCCTCACTAATTTGATACTTTAGACAGGGAGATTCATCTTGAAACTTTCCAAATACATACTCCCGTGTCAAGAAAGTCTTAAAGTCCCTCCATCTAATGGCAATGGAGGATAAAACCTTCTTCCTCATCACCTCAGTGTTAGGAACATCAAAATTTTGCTGTGAAATGACCAATAAATGTTAAATTCAATTAATAATGATATATAAAGTATTCAACAAATATAGAAATACCTGAACATCCTGCCACATGAGGTTCTTCTCGGTTTCTTCTACATCATCCCAAGATGGAGTAGTAATCGGAACATGGTGTCGAGCTAGTAGTCCCAAATAGCTCTTAAACTTAGCAACATTTGGGCCAGATGCCTTACCAGAACGTGGATCAACTTCAACTTGAGTTTTCTCTCTAGCTACCCTCCTTGCTGTCAACCCCTTTAACCGAGTGACAGATCTACCTTTACCTCCACTTCCGCTCCTGCCACTGCCACTACCACTACCAGTACCAGATGTGGAATCCGACATATCCTGAAAAACAAAACAATATGAAGTCAACATACTTTATAAGTTTGAATAAAAAGAACTAGAAAATGTGAAGATAAACACTTATTATGTTGGTATGTTTTCCCATATCCCTTCATCATGATCACTTCGAATTGCATGTATGTCATCAACTTCATTGTCAACTATGTCATCAAATGGTCTACTTGAAAATGAAGGTGTTTCATGTATATCTAGAGACTCATCTTCATGAATTCCGTGCATGCTTCTTCCTTCAAGGACAATTGACCATCTCTCATTACATGGATCCTTGACATAAAATATTTGTGTCGCTTGATATGCCAAAATAAAAGGTTCATCCTTATACCAAACTTTACTCAAATCAACCAAAGTAAATCCTAGGTCATCTGTTCGCACACCCGTATTCCCTTCAACCCATTTACACTTGAAGACAGACACCCTAAAAGTAACATAATCAATTTCCCATATCTCTTGTATGACCCCAAAATAACTCATAGAAGCTATGATAGGATTTTTGTCTTTAGAACTAGAAAAATGCATAGATTCAGCTTGAATTGTGACCCCACTATTTTGTACTCTACCTTTATCATCTTCTATTTTTGAGTAGAAACAATAATTATTAATGTCATACCCACCAAATGTAATGACATCACTATTAGGCCCACGAGCAAGTCTCAAAAGTGTTTCTGAAACATTAATATCAACATATACCCTTTTTTTAAACCAAGAAAGGAAACTTTTGTTATGTTCATTCAATACCCATTTTTCATTCATTCGTGGATGTGTTGCCTTTATTTCAGTTATGTGTTGTGATATGTAAGGGATTACTTCATCAGTGTTGTTCAATATGTATAAATGTGCTTGGTCAACTTCTTTCCGACTAACATTTTTAATCTTTAAATTTCGAGTACCCTTACTTCACATCTTCCATCATGTCTCATCTTAGGAATACCTATTGGTTCTTATTTTGACATGTATCCTAAACAAAACTCAATGGCTTCTTCTGCAATGTACCTTTCCACAATAGAAGCTTCTGGCCTGTACTGATTCTTAACATATCCTTTTAAGATCTTCATGTATCTCTCAACAGGATACATCCATCTAAGAAAAATTGGACCACATAACCGAATTTCCCTTACCAAATGGACTATCAAATGCACCATTATATCAAAAAATGAAGGGGGAAAATACATTTCTAACTGGCACACTATTACAATTGCTTCATTTTCTAATTCATCTAACTTTTTTGGATCAATTACCTTTTTACAAATGGCGTTGAAAAACAAACATAACCGAGTAATAACAATTCTAACCGAAGTTGGTAAGATGTTTCGAATAGCCACTGGTAAAAGTTGTTGCATCAACACATGACAATCATGAGACTTTAAACCAACTAATTTCAACTCTTGCATAGACACAAGACTCTTAACATTTGAGGAGTATCCTTGTCGCACTTTGACCTCACGTAAACACTCACAAAAGCTTCTCTTTTCTTTCTTTGATAGAGTATGACAAGCTGGAGGTAAGTAAGTGCGTTTTCCAACTGATTGTGGATGTAATTCAGAACGTATACCCATGTCTGCCAAATCTTGTCTTGCTTTTATTCCATCTTTTGTCTTTCCTTTTATGTTAAGCAATGTCCCAATTATACTATCACAAACATTTTTTTCAACATGCATCACATCTATACAGTGTCTAACTTCCAACTTACACCAATAAGGAAGATTGAAGAATATAGATTGTTTCTTCCAAATGTTTTTCTCAGTGGATTTCTTTTGGGTCTTTCCAAACACAATATTAATATTTTTCACTTGCTCATATACTTTTTCACCATTGCGTGGTACTGATGCAACTGCATTCTCCTGACATCCATTAAATGCTTTTTTCATTTTACGATATGGATGATTAGCAACTAGAAACTTTCTATGCCTATTATACGCAGTTTTTTGTCCATGTTTCAATTGTATATAACTTGTGTCTTCTTGACATAAAGGACACGCTAAATGACCTTTCACACTATAACCGCTCAAATTACCATATGCTGGAAATTCATTTATAGTACAAAATAACATTGCACGCAACCTGAAATTCACTTCGTGATATGAATCAAATACATCCACTCTTGTTTCCCACAACATCTTCAAATCATCAATTAAAGGACTAAGATATACATCTATGTCATTTCCTGGTTGTCGAGGTCCTGAAATCATCATAGATAACATCATATATTTTCTCTTCATGCATAACCAAGGAGGAAAATTGTAAATGACCAACAAAACTGGCCATGAACTATGTTTACTACTTAAATTTCCATAAGGATTCATCCCATCTGTAGCTAATCCAATTCTCAAGTTTCTTGGCTCTGCACCAAATTCTGGAAAGGTTTCATCAATCATTTTCCATTGTGGAGAATCAGCTGGATGTCGAAGAAAATTGTCACATTTTCTACCATTTGCATGCCATGTCAAGTTTCTTTCATCTTATTTTATGGAAAATAATCTTTTAAACCTAGGTATAATTGGCAAATACCATAACACCTTAGCAGGGGGACCATCTAGTTCTTCCTCACCACTACTTTCCTCAACTTTGTTTTTGAACCTCGACAAACCACATGTCGAACACATCTTTAATTTAGCAAAATCGTTTCTGTACAATATACAATCATTAGGACATGCATGTATCTTCTTGTACTCTAAACCCATTGGACATAATATTTTCTTTGCCTCATAGTTACGAATAGGTAATCTATTATCTTCAGGAAGCATCTCCTTCAACAACTCCAATAATTCGGTGAAACTTTTATCAGTCCATCCATTTCTTGCTTTTAAAGTAAACAATTTTAAAGTTGCTAATGATCTTGTAAAACTACATCCTATGTACAATTGTTGCGCAAAATCAGATTTCAAAGAATCATATAGACGTGCTTTCATAAAATTTTCTTCACCAATATCACGTATCATATCCTCTAGATTATCATCCATCCCTTCATCAAAATTGTCTGTAGTTGACACAGTTGGGATCGATGTCTAATATTTCTCCATGTCATGTCCATATTGTATAACTCTTAATAATACCATAAACAAACAAGTGATCACGTATATCCTCAAGTTTATGACGAATTTGATTCAAACAACGAACACATGGACAATAATATGTCCCTTTCATAGCTTTTCCATTTTCACTAGCAAATTTCAAAAATTCCTCAACTCCCTTTTCGTACTCTTCACTAATACGACGTGCATTCATCCAACTTCGATTCATATTATGTTATAAAGTTTCGTCACTCCTAGAGATTTAAAAATTATATGTAAAAAGAAATTAATATACAAACAACAAAGCACGTAAATGGAGTGTGTAAACCGAAAATGCACTCAAACAAATAATTACATTCCAATAACAATCCAGTGGAGACATTCATACAATAACGTGATTGAGATCCCAAAAAACAATCACGGATTCAATTTAAACATATAACAATGACATAGAACACTAACCTCGAGTGTAGACGAAAAATGATTTCAAACTCGAATCCAATCGGGGAGAAATATCAAGTTCGTCAAATGACACACAATGGTGATGTTTTTCACTGTCAAACTGATCGAAAATGGTATGCAGAGGTAGCTGTTGTCGTCGTTCTCAAAAACCCTTGTTGCGCGAGACCAGAGAGAGGGTTGGGAGGGAAATAAAAGAGACTTTTTACGTCGCGCACCCCAGCATGCGACGTAAAAAGCCTATTTTACGTCGCACCTACGTGGCGCGACGTAAAAAGTCTCTTTTACGTCGCGCCACGTAGCTGCGACGTAAAAGAGGCTTTTTACGTCGCATGCTGGGGTGTGCGACGTAAAAGTTTTGTCTCTTATTTACAAAATTGCCACCGCGTTTTATTTACGTCGAATATTTTTACATGCGACGACAATTGGGTGACGTAAAAGCCCCTTTTTGCACTAGTGACATTCTGAAGTGGTAAGACTACGTTTTCCTTCATCAAACGAAAGACCTAATCACTACTACAAATAAAGCCTTCAACGTCGGTTCTGGAAGGCTTTCAACGTCGGTTCAAAAAACGACGTTGTATCAGGCGACGTTGAAAGTCGGTAACTTTCAACGTCGGTTCTAATAAACCGACGTTGAAAGTTACGGACTTTCAACGTCGGTTCTAATTAGAACCGACGTTGAAAGTATAATTTTTTAAATTAATAATTTTTATTTATTTACAACCCCTTTACCCCCTTTATTTATTTAGAAGTCTCCCCTCTCTTTATATTATATTTTTATTAGGTCCTCCATCTCTTTATATTATATTTTTTAGAAGTTTTTTAATTTTTTAAGAGAATTGTCACTGGCAGGATTCGAACCCGAGTACTTTAGAGTTGGAGGTCGATACTCCAACCACTAAACTACTGGAATTTTTTGATAATAACTTACAAATAAATTATATTTATATACAAATAAATATATATCCGTGTAAATATATAAATATATAAATACAAATATATTTATATATTTTGATATATTTATATAGTTATATATTTATATGTTGAATGTGAGGGCACACTCGAAAGTGAAAGTGTGTGTCGAGTAGGTTTTCAAAATTTGATGCTAAATTTGTGAGCAGGTATCATTATATGAGTTTGTAATTTAATGACATAATATAATCTTTATAATTTTATTTATATAATAATATAAAATAAATTTGGGAAACGCATTATTCGCTCTCAAGCGAAAAATACCAATTTTCGCTCAAGCGAGACTTGAGTGAGTGAATTTCCGTGAGCTTTAACATATTTTCACTCAAGCGAGAGTCAATCACACTTTCACCCTCGGTCAAAAAATACCAATATAATTTATTTGTAAGTTATTATAAAAAAATTATAATAGTTTAGTGGTTGGGATATTAACTTACAACCCTAAAATATCTGGGTTCAAATGCTCGTCAATGACAATTCATTAACTTAAGTGAATTTTTGGTTGAAAAAAAAATAAAAATACTTTCCAAAAAATATATACAAATAAATATATATTTACATGGATATATATTTATTTGTATATAAATATAATTTATTTGTAAATTATTATCAAAAAATTCCAGTAGTTTAGTGGTTGGAGTATCGGCCTCCAACTCTAAAGTACTCGGGTTCAAATCCTGGCAGTGACAATTTTCAAATTTAAGTGAATTTTTGGGTGAAAAAATAAAAAAAAAGACTTTCCACGTCGGTTCATATGGGAACCGACGTGGAAAGTGTCAATAAGTAAAAAAAAAATAAAAAAAAAATACTTTCAACGTCGGTTCATATGGGAACCGACGTAAAAAGTACTTTCTACGTCGGTTGATTAAGAACCGACGTAGAATATGTTTCCTATTCAACTTTCAACGTCGGTTCATCTAGAACCGACGTGGAAAGTACTTTCTACGTCGTCTCAACTATAACCGACGTTAAATGACGACGTAGAAAGTATATTTTGTAGTAGTGAATTTAGGTTAGGCCAACTCAAGGCATCCTCTTCTTAACATCTTATTCTTTCTAGAATAACTTAAATAAAATAAATAAATAAGTAAACCAATTACTTGCTTCGAAAGGAGGTGCACAGGCTAAGGGAAATGCCAATACCTCGAATATGACCGGAATTTACTTGGACTACTTCTAGATTTAACATAACGACTTCGACTTCCAATCCTTCAAAAAGAACGAAGGGCAGACTAAGAAGGCACACTGCCTACTTTAGCTACAATCAAAACAACCTTCACCTATAAAGAAAAGAACTTACTTACCAAGCCAGAAGAAAGAAAATCTTAACTGTTGGCATTAAGATTCTCTTTAAGTGTAGGCAAGCAATAGTGTATATTGATAATTGATATTGGATGACCAAATAATATATTATTAATAAATAATAAATAAATATAAAAAAAATGAAAGAGTGAAAAAAAAAAAATATATATATATATATATATATATACTTAAATATATTAAATGATCATTAAGTTTGAGGGAAACAAAATCATAAATTATACGAGAGTTACAAAACTAATGAGAGGTTGAGAGGATAAAATTGTAAATATACAAGTAAATATATTAAATGTTCATTAAGTTTGGGAATACCAAAATCATAAATTACATGGAAGTTACAAAACTTTTGGCTACGACTCCCTCAATTCCTAAGAAGATCCGCCACTGTAGGCAAGAGATGAAGTCTGAGTATTAGGAATAGCAAGTTATCCCTTCTGTCTCCAAAAGTGAATGCAACTAAACCATTCACTACTCCTTTTTGTGTAACTGACCAACTAATTTACTTATTCTCGAATTTCATATTGACAAAAGAGGAGGCACATCAAGGCTGAAGTCAAATCAAGCAAAGGTCCTCTGACGTTGCTTTCCTGGGACTCACGCTTGCTTCTTTTAGAGAAGGCTTGGCTCTATTTATGCTATTTCCATCCACTTGGCTATGACGGTTCTTCGCGAGTCTCTTTCCTTTCTTCCTGGGAATCAAATGCATATGAAAAAAGAAATAAGAGTTCAACCATTAGATTATGAGAAGAGTGGCAAGAAGTGAACCCATATGAAACCTTTCCTCTCTTCTTTTTCAACTATTTTAATTTCAAGTGACCACATTGCATAGTCTTCTTCTTGTTCTTCTTTGTCTCTTTGTATACTTATTATGCTCCATACTTCATCGTCTTGCACACTTCCTTGTTTGATTACATGCCCAAACTAAGGGTTCTTTATCCTCTTTTAAAATGTATGAACATATGGACCCCCACCCCTTGTGCAAGCTGATGTCTATAGCTCTTCCTTGCCACTCCGGGAACTCTTTTCTTAGTTTCCCTCTCAGCAGTGTTTTTAGAGGCATTCATTGTCCAGATTCCTATGTGATTGTGCTCTCCCTCCTCTCCTCCCGATGCTTCTCAGTTGCTAGCATAATGGCTCTGCATTTAAATAGCTCATTTATTCTTTTTATTATGATTGTTTTTTCTATGGTAAATATTTTTTCTGCATGAATTAGCGTAAGTAATATGAATTAGCGTAAGTAATAATTTCTTTCTATATTTTATTAAGAATAAAATACCAAGGATAAACCAAAGATAAAAGAAAGAGTATGGCAACTGGAAGTCATTCAAGCAAAAGAAAGATGAAAAGGTAGATTTCCTAAATTTCTTATTAGTTCCTCTCTAATAATCAGACTCGGGAAAAATAAGTGTATCTTTATGAAAAATCACATTCATTATTATCTACCTATGAATAGTAAGATGATGATAACACCTATATTTATATATATATATATATATATATATATATATATATAATATATAACATATCTAACAAAAATACATCGAATGACTCATAAAGTCAACTTGTTGCATTGATGCTTATGAAGATGAACAAATGCAACACATTCAAATACATGAGTGAGTAAATTAGGAACAATTGGAGTGACACGTAAATTATGGAGTGTTTCAAAAGGAGTATTAAAACTAATAGAACTTAAGAGAGTTTGAATTATTAAATATAATGTCAAAGTAAGAATTTCTCCTCCGTAACATATCGACATGTGTGCATGAATCAATGAAGAAAGACCAACTTCTAAAAAATGTCAATTTTTTCTCTTAAGAACCAGATTTTGTTGAGGTGTATTAGGACAAGTAGTTTGATTGATAATTTTATTAGCCTCTACGTATATTATTGGAGTTCACAATCCTCACCATTATCACAATGTAAAACCTTAATTTTGACGTTATGAGTTCTTACCATTTTATGATTTTTTTTTAAAATAATAGACCTACCTCATTTTCTAATTTCATTAAGTACAAATAAGTCATTCTTCTATAATCATTAATAAAAGTAACAAACCAACAATATTCACCTAAAATTTGAATTTTAGATGGACTCCACACATCATAATGTATTATCATAAATGATTAAGAGTTCTTATTTAAAATTAATGAAAATGATGTTCTATGATTCTGTACTAATTCACAAACATCACAATTAAAACTAGAAGCATCATGTTTTTTAAATAATGTAGGAAATAATTTTTTTAAATATCTAAATGAAGCATGGCCAAGGCGTCGATGCCACAACTAGATTCCAATTTTTTTATTTTTTCCCTTAGAGCTATAAATCGTTAATGCTTGTTGTAACTCATCAAATTTATTTTGAAAGATCTAGGTAATATAAGTTTCCTTTCTTAATATCATAACCAATTGATGTTTTGTTTTGATATTTTTAAGAATAGGAGAGTCACGATACAAAAAAATGAACACACAAGATAAACCACTTATTTTTTGAAAAAGAGTTAAAAGATTAAAATTTAAAAAGAAACAATTAACAAAGAATTAATATTTAAAGTACTAGTAAAATTTGGACTTTATTTCCATTTGTAGTAGAAATATATTTTTGTGAAGATGATATAATTTTGATGACCTAACTAGGATAAAATGTTATATGATTTGTAGCTCCAATATCAATAATCCATATATAATTAAAAGTATCAACAATCTTACTAAGATTATTCATAATTGTTTTTAGTACAAATACCTCTTCATTTTGTTTGAAAGTAAAGATCTTCTTTCTCCACTTTGACATTTGTATTCTCTTCTTACTACCATGTTTTTAAAAAAATATTGAAAACTTCTTGAATTTGAACAACAAAAGGAATTAATTTCATTCTAGATATATCAAAATTCTTTTCTTCTATTTAGATGTTTTAAATGATTCAAGATACAAAGGATTCTCATCACTCCATTACCGACTTGAAAAATATAAGTTAAAATACATTTTTTTTATATGAAATAGAATATATACACTCTATTTATAAGATGCAAAATATGTATATATAATTAAGTTATTTAAAAAACTAAAATGTTTTACAATTATACCAAATCATAATAAAAATAATATACAATTATATAAATCTACACAAAATCATAAATATATTACAAAACTTTGGAGAAGTACCCTTCCCCAAAACCTCAGTACTATTCTCACGCTCAAGTGGGGGTGGTAATAACAGTAAAATAGAGTATAAAATGTTCTAGCTAATGTCTCAAGAATCTTCCATGTTTTTTTCAAAACATACTATTTGGACAAGTAAAAATTTTCTACACTAATTAAATATTGTGAATAAATAAACATAAGCATGCGAGCTTTGAGGAACTACACTACGTCACAGGCGAACAATTTAAATGTTTGTCTTATAACAGATAATGGTATTGATGAATGATGTTGGAAAACAAGATTAAGAAGCCAAACAAAGGGTTGAGGAGGAATTGCAAAAGGAAAATGAAAATGAGGAGTCCAGACAGGTGTGAAGGACAACCTGGTAACACAATAATAAATGGATTTTCAATCATTTTTAACAACGGATGAGCATTTTTTTACTCATTATATCTCATATAATAAATCAGATATTATACTTAAATTATGTAATATCTCATATAATATATCTATTATTACAACTAATATCTCTCTTAATATCTATAAAATTATCATCACACTTTATATTACATTACATTTACATTATATACGGGATAATTCATAGCATGTCCTGTTCTAAAATATGCTATGCATGAAAATAATATTCTATTTGCCAACTTACTAACATAATTAGCATGCGAAATATTTTATTTTATTTTTACTTTTATCTCAAAATGATTCTACTATGGATAGAAATAACCTACTTAGATAAAATTAAAATTAATACTAAAATTAAAATTCGGAGCTTGATTAAATTGGGTCGCGATAGAATCTCTACAATAATAATAATAAAAAAAAACAAGTTGCAAATGACACATTGTGGCATTCATAACAAAAAATTAACCATCAGATAAATTTGTCCTCTCTTTGATAATTCTTGTTATCAAGAGTATAAAAGCCAAAAACCAAGATTCATTAACTTACTTTAGTTATCAATAGAAACTATGCTATACATGATGAATTCACGAGGGGCCAGAGTAGTCATGTGAACATGAAAATGTTCTTTCAGAGCTTTCTGTCAACAAGGACCATGGGCGCTTTGAATTACTTATCTTCTCTTTGCCTCGGGATAGTTTAGACAAGTTCTTGTTCCCATCAATCTCAATCTCCATCTGTCCTCTTTCATACAACGCTTCAGGTCTACTGTGATCATAATAAAGTCCATTATTTGTGAATTCATTGTAAAGACTTTAAGATAAGTGATCTCCATCTGTGCTCTTTATACTTTTTTTTTCCCTCAAATGATTAGTGGAAATTAAGATACATGATTTCTCTATGACATATTTTCTTTTTTCTAATATTTTTTACTTTCCACCTTCGCCATTGATTGAGTAACTATTCTTGATATGAATATGGATGAAGGGTCTAACGTTCAGCATTTATATAAACTGATAATCATAGAATTTTAATGGAAGAAGAAGAATTTGACTAGAGTAAGTATATAATCAGCAAACACTTGAATAATTTAAGGAACTGAAAATGGCTAAGAATGAAAAAATGGGGGTTTACCTGCACCGACTCCAAGGTGTCCCTATGGGATCAATCAATTGTCTGATTTGTGACATCCTTAGAGGGTTGAAAAGTATGATATGAGTGGAGGCTAACTCTAGCACCCTTTCGTCTTCCAACCGAATGCAAAAAAACGTTCGAATACCAAAATCATGTCCCCACTTGCTTCTCTCCCACCTCCCCCACTCCCCAAGTGCGGACCCATCGATCCAAATCGGATTCAAATAGATGTAAGCGTGTCCAGGTAAGTCCTCGAGGTCGATGGACTGGGACATGGAGATTTTAAAGAACCACTCACTCTCGGCGTCGATGACTTGTTCCGTGACGGTAACACTCGATCCCAGGATACGAATTTCTTTCTGCTTTCCCGTGCCTCTGTAGTAGCCCTCCACGAACTTCAGCACCGGCTCGTTATGGAAGCGTTGCCACAAGATAGCGTGGCTCCATTCCAGCGTCGAGCCGTGGATCAGATTCTTGAGGCACTCTCGGACATCGCCATTACCATCTCTACTCATACTTCTCTCTTCAGCTTTCTCTCTTTTCACCAATCAATCCTCCACCCAACAAAACCTCACCAACCGTCCACTGTCACGTGCGTTCCTCCGTGCTTTTTTTTTTTTTTCTTAAAGCGGAATTGAGCCTAGAAAGAGGGTACTTCCACGAAATTCAAGTTTTTTTTTTCAATTATTCTCAAATATTGATTAGACTTTAATTTATTTTCATAAATTTTATTATTTATTAAAATTAAAGTATGTTGCTTTCTTTCTAAATAAATACGGTGCTGATATTTTAACAATCATCATTCTCCTTCACCAACCATAATAATAAAATAATAAATAATAATATTATAATAAAATATATAAGAGAAAATAGAGTTATAATTAAAATCAATATTTGTGTAAAATTGGTTGTCCAAATGAATTTTTTTAAATAAATATATAGGGACTGGCAGTTCAACTAATTGGACACGTTTACATAAAAGTTATTTGTCAAATTGTTATTTAAATCATTACTTGTTTTAAATATTATTTTTTATTAGAGAAATTTTACCTAACTATAATAAGTTATTTAATTTTTTTATAATTATTTTATTAAATAATTTATAAAAATAAATAAAATAAATTTAATTATAAATTATTTAGAAATGATATAATATAATAAATTCATATTTTATATTTTTAAGATAAAAAGTAATTTATACGAGTTACAGATGCCTTCTAACAACTAATTAATGTTCAAATTCATTTTCGACAGTACCCGATTTCAAAGAAATAATTATGAATACCCCCAGATAAAAATATAAAATTCTTATTATAATCTTAAGCCTTTTCCTTGTTTCTTTATCATGTTTGACTAAATCATACCTCCACTTTGTCAATAATTTTGACTTTTTATTATCTATTAATAAATGATAAGTACAAAATGAACTCAAATTTAAAGTAATAATCTAAAAATAAATAAAAAAATAATCTATATTAAGATTTAAATTATTTAAAAAATCTTATTATTAATATATTTGTACATCAATCTTGAAATCAAATATTAAATTAAGAATAATGCCAAATAATATTAAATCAACTAATTAATATCGAAGTTTCACAAGTTAAGTTGACGAATTCAATTTTATTAAAACAACTATATTTATTCAAATTATCCACAATCTAACTACAAAATTTCCTCTTATCAACCCACATGAAAAATTTTATTATTCGTTTCTATATTTAGGGTTCGATTCAATTGTTTTTTATTTAAATCTATAATAAATTATTAAAATAAAGTGAATTTTTTTAACTGTGACTAGCAAACACCAACATTTTTCAATTTTAAAGGATTTATATAAAACTAATACCAATCAATGATTAAAATAAGATAAATTTTAATTAATGATTATTTATATATAATTTATAATATTTAAATTAAATTGAGAGAATAATAAAAATGTAATGAAGTAATGGTGGAAGTAAATGTGTAACAAAAGATAAAAGTAAAAAAAAATTAAATTACATAAAAATAAATTTAATTCATTGCTAAGGATAAAATATGAATCGGTAAAGAAAATCAATAAAGATGATAAGTCAAATTGCAAAAAAATTCATTAAACATGTTTATTCATTATTCATAGTATTTTTCAGAATGCAAGTTTCTTCGTATAATTTGACAATCACTCATTTTATATTTATTTCATTATTTTTATATTTTCGTTATGTAATCGTGAAGACACTTAAAAATAAAAATAAAAATAAAATTAAGGTGAAGTAAAATAAAATACCATAATTAAAAAAAAAATTCATAAAAGGTTACTTTCTTATGACTATTTTCCTATTTTCTTGAGCGACTTTGTTGGCACGTAATATCCATAGGTGCACATGTCATGTAATGAGACCATAATCATTTTTACATATCTCTCAATTATATAACTTCTTCTCGATGTCTTGTTTCTCTCGATTTTGTAGTCTTTGACTTAATACTTCCTAATTCTTCAATTTTAAATGTTCTATTGACTACTCATACCTTCGATTGACTCCTCATTTATTCAACTCAATCTCTCTTTTCGATACTACACATTCTTGAGTAATTCTTGATTATAAGCATTTAATTTTAGCTTGTACCATTCATCCACACATTCTAATTCATTGCTTTAAATTAACTTTTCTACTCTTAATTGACCCTTTTAGTCTCGATATTCAATCCTTAATAACTTCGATTTTCTTCTTTTATTACCATTATTTTCGTTAAAACCTTTCATGCTTCTCGATTTATTCCTTTTGATACATTTGCAAATTTGTTAGTAACAAAATGCCCTCTAAGAGAATGTAACATGAATTTTGATGAATGTACACTTCTCTTACTCTGGATTACAATACAACTTATTCCACTATTTTAATCTATTCATTTGTTGTAATTCGCTAAAAGCTGCATGACCCATGCTTCCATCATTACACCTTATTCCTTTCATAAATGCTAAATTTGTGTAATAAATGTTATCTCCTCCATCGTGATCTTCTTACATATTAGGTTAACATATTGCATGGCCAGATATGGGCCAATACAAAAGCCCATTTACTATTTAGATTTCCCGAGAATTCGTCCTCTTTAAACTCTAACTTGTTTCATCTTATTTATCACTACACACTCCTTTCTCATAACTTCTTAATCCCTTGTCTTCTAGACCTCCAAATATCCTTTCTTCCCTTTACATCTTTTAAACTATCAACTCACTAACTTTATTTTCCTAAAGCATTATGGCTTCATCTTTAGTTACTTCCCAAATTTCTAGCTTCAATCATGTTTCTACACAATTTGTTGAGATTAATGACAAAACTTTTTCTCTAGTCCTTGGCCTAGAAGAAGAGTCACAAAAAATATGCTCAACCTAGGTACTCATTCTATACTCAGTAGAAGGCATACCATATGCCTTTGGATGGCCTCGGATCCCAGACCTTAATGAGCATTTGGATTTTCCTTTATCTGAAGAGGGAAAATCTATTTTGCAAGAATCAGAAGGGAAGTTTAATAGAAACTTCCTCTCCCAATCATCCAAAGTTTATCGTTCTGGGCCACCCTAGAAAGAACCATCATACCTTAAATGACTTGATAGAGTAGAATCCAAGTTCAAAACTCATTGAAAGAAGATTAACATCTTCGATTTACTTTACCTTTCCTGATTTGGCATCGATTATCTTGATATGTCGATGTTCCTTCCGACAGCATAACTTTGGAATAAAGATCTCAACTCCCTGGAACTTCCATGCGACACTGTTACTCCAACCCTTCTTGAGGTGGCTACTATAACAGGTCTTAAGCTTGTTGAAGAGAAATATTATTTAAATGCTTTCCCTACGGACAACAAGTTAAAAGCCAATATTCGATGGAGCAGGTAAGCTTATGTAGACCCGAAATCTTGCCCGGCCTCCAAATAAAGTCAGAAAGCTTCCTATTTGAAGACGACTGAAGCCTAACAAGCCATTAGGAGAGACTATTAGGCCCCCGTACTAAGATAGGAAGGTTTTTTGGCCCAAAAATAAAGTTTCTCGCCTGAAGGGATGAGACCGCCGTCTGGGAATACCAGACCGCCGTCTCGTTTCAGCGCAAGGACGAGACCGCCGTCTCGATTTTCCAGACGGCGGTCTCGTCACCTGCAAAAACGAGACGGCGGTCTGGGTTTTCCAGACGGCGGTCTCGATTCTCGCCAAGTCGAGACGGCGGTCTGGATTTTCCAGACGGCGGTCTCGACCCCGTGACACGAGCGAGACGGCGGTCTCGAATTCCGAGACGGCGGTCTCGACCTTGTCAGACGAGAATGGCGGTCTGGACCCTGACAGCGCGAAAAACTATAAATAGGGGCTCCTTCCCCCTCATTTCCAGACCCCAAGCAGCAAGAGCTCTCCCTTCTCTCTAGATTTTCTCTCTCTAAGAATCCCTCTGAGGCATTTCCGGAGTTTCTGAGCGTCTTTAGGCATAGACTGAGCGTTCTAAATCTTCTTAAGAATCCCTCCGAGGCATTTCCGGAGTTTCTGAGAGTGTAGAGTGAAGGGTTGCCAAAACGCACCCTCTTTTTGAATATAAAGCTTGCTTTGGAGGTGCATATCCTCATTCTCTATTCTTTAAAATTACTGCTATTTAAATTCGACAATAGAATCTAGGGCAATGTAGTCACATATTCAAATTCCGCATAATAAAAAAGGGTAAAAGCGCAATTTTCCAAGTTTAATTATTTACAAATAGCCAGCCTGTCATAGGGAACCCGAAAGGGGCGTCGCAAAGGGACTAATACTCCCTTTGCACGTAACTAACTCCCTTACCCAACTCTGATTCTAATGACCAAAGTTGGTTTTCGAAAACCAACGCCTTTTTAAACCCCTTTTCCGATGTTTATGGTAAAAATATCGGTGGCGACTCCATAGAACCCAAAGTAAATAAGTCCTTAGGTTAGCCCGGTTATCGGACAACCCAAGGACACCTTTTGAAAACCTCGTCTCTAGGTTAGCCCGGTTATCGGACAACCTAAGGACGTTGTAACCACCAATAAAAAACGCGAAAATCAAGAGGGTCGAAAAATCATCGCGTCGCTCCGACCGCCTCTTTTCGACGGCGGTGACAGATGGCGACTCCACTGGGGAAGCCTAGAGAGTTGATCCCATTTAGTGATGGGTCGGCTTAAAAATAATTAAACCAAGAAAATAGCGTTTTTACCCTGCCTTGTATTATAACATGTTTTATTGTTTGGCTTTCAATAAACTGTTGTTTGTTTATGTTTACGCAATTGATTGATATACAAATTGCACACAAAACCCTTGCACACTACAGTTCCTCCTATACCCGGAGGCAAGTGAGATAACCATAGGGAGTGGGTGACAGGTACGGTTCGCTGCAGTTAGGGCCTTGTGCCCACCAGTGTGATCGGAAACCACCACTCAAGGTGATAACCTTCCTCTTTTGGAAACAAGACCGACTCTGGCCTAAGTGCTGAGCATGGTTGGACGGCTGGAGAGTGGGGACCCTATAATGGGGGCACCTTGGGGGCCTTAGCCTGGTGAGAACAGTTAGAACCTACCCTGGCTAATGCACTTTTCTGCAGGAAAATCCTACCTCGTGATAAAAACGAAATCTCGCCAGTTCGGGGATGACTGAATTGTGTGTGCATATGTTTGTTGCATTTGTATGTTGCATAGCATAAACAAACAACAGAATAAAATCGCAGAAAATATTTTACAAATAAACACCCTTATCTCGGACAGTCTACCTTTTAGCTAGCCTGGTTTCAGGTTCTTTGTAAGCTAAGTAGCCACGCAGTTCCGACAGAAGAGATAAGGGACGCTAAATATTCTTTCGCATAAAGCCATATTTTATCTCGGACAGTCTGCCTTTTAGCTAGCCTGGTTTCAGGTTCTTTGCAAGCTAAGTAGCCACGCAGTTCCGACAGAAGAGATAAAAGGCTATAAAATAAATAAAAATAAACAAATAAAAATAAAAATTCATTTTTCCAAAATTCACAAATAAGACCTGGTCTAAAACATTGCATTCATGAAACATTCATATAGATAGTTTATTCTTCCAAAAAAAAAAAATAAACGCAAAAACCATACATCATGTAGAAAAAACATGATAAAATAGCAAAATAAACACTCACATTCATACAATAAACATCATCTTCATCAAATCATACATTTTGGTTTTAGAAAATGGAGGGGACCAGTAGACAAGTGGGGAAGGTGGACATTCTCCGAAGCCATACTGAGAAGCTAGAGCGGCTTAGTGCGACGATGCCACCGGAGGTCCAAACTGAGTTTGAAAAGTCCTACGGACGGATTTTGGACCTCCTAAAAATCAGTGTCGATCAAGTCTTTCTCAGGGTACTGATTCACTTCTGGAACACAAGTCTGCGGTGTTTTGAATTTCCGCAAGTTCGACATGGTGCCTACTTTAGAGGAGTATGAAGTAATGTTGAGATGGCCCAAATCAGCTGGGGTCCATATCCGCCACGAGGCGTATACTCCTGCAGCACCAGTCGCTGCCCTTATCCATCTACCGTACCGACAAAGTACCCTGATAGGAAGGGGGAACATCCAGGGATGGAAAGTCGCGATGTTGGAAGACCACCTGTCCTACCTGGCTGAAAGGGCAGAGTGGGTTGCCTTCAACAAGACCCTGGCGCTATTAATCTTCGGAACGATCCTGTTCCCCTTCCACCTCGACACGGTTGATCAAGCCGTTATGGACGCCTTCTTCGCTTGGGACGTGAACTCGAAGAGTCCCCTGCCTGCTATTCTTGCCGACACCTTGCTCTCGGTAGACTTCTGCCGACAGAAGCAAGGAAGAACACTCCGCTGCTGCTCTTCGCTGCTTTATGTGTGGAGCATCACACACCTCTATGCCTCTAGTCATATGGGGATATTCCCCGACCCTTTGAGAAGCTTCTCCAAGATCCCCCTCCAACGACCCCTGACCATAGAATGGAGGGATGAGTTAGAACAGAAGGATGCCAACAACATATCGTGGGTCTGTCCTTGGTTCCGACCCGGCCCAGTTCTCGTCAGATGCGGGAGCCATCCGAATGTACCCTTGATAGGACTCAGGGGTTGCATAGCTTACTCACCTAGAGTAGCTATGAGGCAACTCATGAGGACCCAAACTACTATCTCCCGAGGGGAACTCGGAGGACTATGCTTCTTTGGAGACCCATGCACAATGGCCAACTCACTAACTGTGAGGAAAGCATGGGAGAAGCCAGTCTACATGGGAGACAGAGAGCTAGGAAAAGCTCGGGTAACTGTCACCGATGACTATGAGGCATGGAGAAGAAGAAGAGAGATGGCCCGACCATCCACCACACCTGCTCCAATCGCCAACAACGAAGAGCTGCAGGCACAAGTCAATGCCTTGACCCAGAGGGTAGAGATAATGGGAGCCCAGATACGGGCCCTTGAGGAAAAAGAACAAGCCTCTATCCTCACGATTGACGGTCTACAAAGGCAGGGCAAGAAAAAGGATCATGAAATAGAACGTCTCAAGGACCAATGTGCTGACGCTAATGAACAAGCTATCCGAGCATCCAAATCCGCCAGAACCAGCTCAGATAGCCAACTGCAGGAGATAACTGCCAAAACAGCACACCTTGAGGCGGAATCAGCTCAGCAGGCTCAAACAATCAAAGAGTTGTCAGAACAACTCCTCCAGGCTCGGCTAGATCTCCGCCAAGAGCGAGAGAACAACAGAAAACTCAGCCGAGGTCTCTATGAGCTATGCCTTAAGGAGAAAAGAGGGCTAGCCCAATATGACCAAGTGCTAGAAGAAAAGGACCGAGCTGTTGCAAGGCTCGATGAACTAGAAGCCTTGGTCATACATCAAGAGGCAAAGATCAAGGAGGCTCAACAATACAGCGAAGAAATGAGCCAGGCGATCCATAAGCAAAGCGAAGCGCTCGCCCACCATGTCCGGGAAGCCAAAAGAGAATTACAAAGAAAACAAGACCCGCCTGTGGGCTTCTTTAGGCTTTTCCGTTTTTGTCAAAAGACGCTTCGTAGTATGGAATAGGAGAATGTACACCTTCAATGAATTAATGAAATCTTTTTCCTATTCAACAGTTGTCTACTTGCATACATGTACATACATTTGCATATTTAATTTCCCCTCCTTCACGCTTAATAAATAAGATAATAAAAAGGAAGGACTAACTAACACGTCTTCCAACTCAGAAGAATGGAGAGAAAGTCACTCCTAATAAAGCTCACCCCAACGGTCGAATCATCACAAGAGGAAAATAAACCTCGGCCGTTGGTCCTCAAAAACAAGGAAGAAGGGGCAAGGACACCAGTGCGACTTTTTATGCCACGTCCTTTCCCCTACGAGTCAGATAAGGCTGTACCGTGGAGATATGGGGAATCTTCACAAATAAAAGAAGAAATAACAAACATAGCCGGCATCGGGGGAACAACTAGAAGTGGAAGAATCTACTCCCCCAAGGACACACAGGAAGATGTCCTTCAAAATAAAGGAAAAAATAAAAAGACCGAAGAAGAAAAAGAAAATAAAGAATCCAAGGAGGAGACAGAGGAATTACTCCAATTTATAAGACAAAGCGAGTATTCCATTATTGACCAGCTCAATCGCACACATGCAAAGATCACGTTGCTATCTCTGATAATGAGCTCGGAACCACACCGAAACGCCCTGCTGAAGGTCTTGAGCGAGGCGCACGTACCTCATACCATATCCCAAGAAAAGGTCGAGAGGATCGTCGGTCACATTACGACAAGCGATCACCTCGCCTTCACAGAGGAAGAACTCCCTCTTGAAGGGTCAAAGCACAACAAGCCTTTGCATATCTCAGTCAAGTGCAAGGAATACCTCATCGCCAAAGTTCTTGTGGATAACGGGTCGTCCCTGAACGTAATGCCCAAGTGCATGCTGGATAAGTTAACTATCCGGGGAACCCGTCTGCGCCCAAGTAGCACCATAGTTCGAGCCTTCGACGGATCAAAGCGAGAAGTAGTAGGAGAAATCAATTTGCCAATCCAGATTGGACCCACTATCTTCGACATCGATTTCCATATAATGGACATTACTCCAGCATACAGCTGTCTCCTCGGCAGACCTTGGATTCATGACGCTAAGGCAGTACCTTCGACGCTCCACCAGAAAGTCAAATTTATAGTGGATGACAAACTGGTCACGGTCCAAGCAGAAGACGATATCCTGATCAGTGGACCATCCACCCAACCCTATGTGGATGCGGCCGAAGAGGCCCTTGAAACATCCTTTCAAGCGCTCGAAATTGCCAGCATAGAGCGACTTCCCAAAAATACCAAAGTAGCCCGCATGATGTTGAAGCATGGCTACCATCCTGGCCAAGGACTGGGGGCAGATTCCCAAGGAATGAGGGAACCCCCAGAATTCAAAGACAATCCTCACAAGTATGGCCTAGGATATGACCCTTTCAAGGGCCGAGCGGGAAAAGCAAAAGGGAAGTCTCCCCTTCGCACACTCAAGCAGATTTTCCGAAGTGGAGGGGTGCAAGCGTCAAGAGCCACTCTAGTCATTAGGAAATCTTTTTCTTCGTTTAAGGGATGTAAACCCCATGATTGTTAGAGACTATCCCCCGGGGCGAGCCCGACCCCCGGGCATTTTAGGGCACATATTCCCTTATTAATTAATAAAGAAGGATTCTTTCTATCTGCTTCTCTTCTTTCTACTTTTGACTGGACCACATGAATAACCCTGTCTAAGTGAACAAAAAAATATAATAAGAAGAAGCGCTTCCAAATGATCAAACCTTCACCATTGCTATCATCATCGAGTTAGCTGATTAGAAGCATATAAAAATAAAGACTTCATCTAAGCCATAAAGAAGGTCACGCTTCGCCAATACTGTGAAAAATCCACAAAAAAAGAAAGCTCAGAGAAGCCAAAGGCCAAAGAAAAGGGCAAATTACCCGGTAGGAAACCCACTAAGGGGGCTACACAAAAGATAGGGTCAACCCGGTAGGATACCCGAACAACAATAAAGGGTAGCCTAGGCAAAAGTTAGGGTTACAAATAAAGGTCCGCTAGGATTTCTCCAAAATTTTTACAAGAGAGTAAACCTAGACAAAAGTTAGGGCCAACACACAGTATCCTAGTTCGAAAACCCAAAGGGCGATCTAGGGAAATCAGCTAGCAAAAAAAAACAATGAAAATAAAACCAAAAGAGCGCAAATACAAAAAAAAAAGAGAAGAAAGGGAAAATGTTTGCTTAGACAAAAGCTTAAAACACCCAGACTCAACCTTAGCCAGCCATTCTTACAAATTCTTTATCAATAAAAATCAACCCTCTAAAACACAAACCATTGAATTTTATCCCCTTTGCTTCTTTTCTCTTGACCCTCACGACAATATTCTAACAATTAATTTGGGAATATGGAGGCGTATAGTCAACAAGAGGATTGAAATCCCTAAAGTAAGGAAAAAGGGACACTACATGACAAAAGTGCTCTACAAAAGAAAGAGAAACAAAAGAAAAACAAAAAAAAAGAGAAAAAGAAAGAAACTACTCTTCGGTCGCAAGAAGTCCGGCATGGTACAGCCAAAAAGACAAGTACAGCAAATCAGAAGGCTCTCAGCGCAACAAGGCACGTTGGTTAAATCCTTCTGAAATACTAACCAAAGTAGGCATTATAGGACATCAAACATAAAAACATTTGCATGCATAAAATGTTTTTGAACCAGATCCTATTTTCTTATTCAAAAAAAAAAATCATCCAAAATTCGAGACCGCCGTCTGGGTTTCCCAGACCGCCGTCTCGTTTCGTTGACCAAACGAGACCGCCGTCTCGAGAAACCAGACCGCCGTCTCGACTTAGCAAAGTCGAGACCGCTGTCTGGATTATCGAGACCGCTGTCTCGATTTGTTGACCAAACGAGACCGCCGTCTCGACTTTCCAGACGGCGGTCTCGACCTGAAAAAAAACCCTATATAAGGGGGTGCGCGGGATGGGTCTCCTCACACTCCTCCTTGCTCCCTAAGCCCTCAAAACCTCCAAAGCTCTCATATTTTGCTATCCTACGCCTTCCCCATTCAAGATGTTTGGCAGAAGCGCCTCCCGCAAGAGAAGGGGTACCTCTGATGCCAGCAGCTCGGCACCACCGCCACCCTCAGACCCCTCTCAACTTCAACCACAGCACCAGGCCCGCCTGGACAACCTCAGGAATTACCAGTGGCACTCCATGCTGACACTGGACTTTGGCATCCTGGCTGAGTTCAGATGGGAAGAGGACGTCCGGACACATATAGATAATATTGGGTGGAGCTTCCTGCTACAACCTCCACCCACCCATGTGTACCCCCAGGCGGTACTCGAATTTCTGGCCTCGGTCACTCTCATAGAGATTCCCTCCATGGCCTCCGGCATGCAGCCCACCAAGATGGTCACTTATTTTATGGGTGGGCAGTACCACACTACTACCTTGGAGGAATTCAATGTTTCCATTGGATTCATCCGGCCCGAGGAAGCGCAATCTCGGGAATACCGTGAGGCCATATGCTCCAGGCCCACCAACCTTACCGCTGCTGAAATGTGGCATGAGCTCACTGGGGCCACCACATTGCCCTCACTGATGAGGGGATCTGCACTCCCCGCACCGCTCCGCATCTGCCACAAGCTGCTGGCAGGCACCATCCACGCAAGGAAAGAGAGTCAGGGGAAAATATCCCTCCCTGACCTCTTTGTCCTCCATTGCATGCACCAAAGACGGCGCTGCAACCCCGGGTACTTCCTCCTGAGGGCTCTCAAGGACTTCGGGAGTAGATCCGCAGGGGCCATCCTTGTGGCTCCCCTCATCACCCCGCTAGCAGAAAGAAGGGGGTGCCCCGGCCGGGAAGAGCTGGCCCGCAACCTGCGACCTGAGCCCATCAATGGGCCAATGCTAGTCAGCATGGGGATGCTGATCCGCCAGGGAAATCAGTTCGCCCTGCACCCCACTCTGGATTTTGAGCTTGACCTCCGGGGAATAGTGACAATGCAGGATGCACCCACATCCCCTAGCTCCCAACAACAGCAACAACAACAGCAACAACAACAGCAACCACCGCCACTGTACACGGAGGACTTTGCTGGCCTTCACCAACACATGGCCGACATAAGCCAGCAGCTTGGCCAAATGTCAATATGGCAAGAGCAGCAGAACCAGTGGCGGCAAGACCAGGAAACTCACCGACGGGCCTTTCAGGAGCGCCAGGATGAGATCTACCAAGAGCAGCAGAGGATGCGGCAAGAGTGGACGGCATTCCAGGAGGATTACAACGACGAAATCCAGGAACAAACCGACTTCCGCTACAACATGTATAGATATTTTCCCCACCGTCTCCCTTCTGATGATGATGACTCTTAGGGGCTGTACTGGTTAAAAGTTGCTGTAATAAAATTTTCTATGAATAAAATTTTATTTCCCGCATCCCTTTGCCTCTTCTGTAAAAGCCAGCGTAACAAGAAAAAGAAGCTTAAAAAGGAAAAAGGCACACGCTCAAGAAAAAGCCAAAATCCAAAAATCGCGAGAAAAAAGAAATAAAAACCGCGAGAAAAGGCAGGATTAAAAACAACTACCTCAACCAATAAAAATCGACTACCAAGCAAAAGTCGAACACCAAGAGAAGACCCGACTAACCAGCAAGAGTCAAATAACCACCACAAAAAAAATCAAAAGCAAAAATCCCCAGCAACCAATAAAGATGGATGAACAAACCAAATCCCCGGCACAGTCCGGACGACCAAACCAAAACAAAGAAAGTACACCTCAACACCGGCGCATGGTCAGAATCAGTAAGCCGCCACCATTGCCAAAGGATCAGCCACCGCAAGAAGGGGCATCCAGAGGCACATAACCAGACGGGGGTTCATACTCGTCAGCCAAGGGGTCAGCTACCGCGTCAAAGGAGCATCCCAAGGTTTCACACCGGCGCATGGTCAGAATCAGTAAGCCGCCACCATTGCCAAAGGATCAGCCACCGCAAGAAGGGGCATCCAGAGGCACATAACCTGACGGGGGTTCATACTCGTCAAACACCAGATGGGGGTGTGAACTCATCAGGCCTTACGGAAGGGGGCTTACCGGGCGAGGGTTCATACTCGTCAAACCGGATGAGGGTTCGTACTCATCGACCGAAGGGTCGACTACCGCATCAAAGGAGCATCCCAGAAGCGCACAACACAACATCTCCCCAGAAGATCATCCGCCACAAAGACGGTGCATCCGAAGGGAAACCGGGCAAGAGGGTCAACTCCTTTACCCTCCAGTCGATCACCTCGGCACAAAAGGCCCAGTAGTCGACTGGTCGGGTAAATGGGGGGCAGCTGTAGACCCCAAATCTTGCCCGACCTCCAAATAAAGTCAGAAAGCTTCCTATTTGAAGACGGCCGAAGCCTAACAAGCCATTAGGAGAGACTATTAGGCCCCCGTACTAAGATAGGAAGGTTTTTTGGCCCAAAAATAAAGTTTCTCGCCTGAAGGGACGAGACCGCCGTCTGGGAATACCAGACTGCCGTCTCGTTTCAGCGCAAGGACGAGACCGCCGTCTCGATTTTCCAGACGGCGGTCTCGTCACCTGCAAAAACGAGACGGCGGTCTGGGTTTTCCAGACGGCGGTCTCGATTCTCGCCAAGTCGAGACGGTGGTCTGGATTTTCCAGACGGCGGTCTCGACCCCGTGACACGAGCGAGACGGCGGTCTCGAATTCCGAGATGGCGGTCTCGACCTTGTCAGACGAGAATGGCGGTCTGGACCCTGACAGCGCGAAAAACTATAAATAGGGGCTCCTTCCCCCTCATTTCCAGACCCCAAGCAGCAAGAGCTCTCCCTTCTCTCTAGATTTTCTCTCTCTAAGAATCCCTCTGAGGCATTTCCGGAGTTTCTGAGAGTGTAGAGTGAAGGGTTTCCAAAACGCACCCTCTTTTTGAATATAAAGCTTGCTTTGGAGGTGCATATCCTCATTCTCTATTCTTTAAAATTACTGCTATTTAAATTCGGCAATAGAATCTAGGGCAATGTAGTCACATATTCAAATTCCGCATAATAAAAAAGGGTAAAAGCGCAATTTTCCAAGTTTAATTATTTACAAATAGCCAGCCTGTCATAGGGAACCCGAAAGGGGCGTCGCAAAGGGACTAATACTCCCTTTGCACGTAACTAACTCCCTTACCCAACTCTGGTTCTAATGACCAAAGTTGGTTTTCGAAAACCAACGCCTTTTTAAACCCCTTTTCTGATGTTTATGGTAAAAATATCGGTGGCGACTCCATAGAACCCAAAGTAAATAAGTCCTTAGGTTAGCCCGGTTATCGGACAACCCAAGGACACCTTTTGAAAACCTCGTCTCTAGGTTAGCCCGGTTATCGGACAACCTAAGGACGTTGTAACCACCAATAAAAAACGCGAAAATCAAGAGGGTCGAAAAACCATCGCGTCACTCCGACCGCCTCTTTTCGACGGCGGCGACAGCTTACGACCATTTTTTACAATAACATTTTATCGATGATCCAAATATTATTGTTTCTGATGAAGACCATATTACCTTTCTTGTATACTGGTTATGTACATGTATTCTACCCTTGATGGATCCAAATCTCTCAACACTACTTCAACCTAGCATACCTACAACATTGAGGGTCACCAAACATCTGCTTAGCCAAGTTACTACTAGCCCACGTATATGCTGCTTTTGGTGAAGTAGTAGATGTTCTCGAACCGCCCTTGTGGTAACCTCTCTAAACCACTATACTTTATCCAACTTTTGTTGGTTTCTATTTTTGAATCACATCTCCCTGCACCTAAAGTCACCTCAACCCTAGTCCCTTCATATCCAATGGAGGGTGTCAGATTAGCTACTCACTAGTGGAAAAATATGATTCTATGACGACTTTTTATGACGGTTGTAATCTTGCCATCATAGTATGTAGGGTGGTGACATTTTGTAATAATTTTATGAACTTTTTATGTCGGTTATTATGTAACCGACATGGTATGTGGGCAAATTCACTTTCTATGTCGGTTAAATTTCAACCGACATAGAAAGTGAATTTTCTATGGCGGTTGAAATTTAAACGACATAGAAAGTGAACTTTCTATGTTGGTTTTAGTTTAACTGACATAGAAAGTGTATTTTATGACGAACATTTGGGCAACCGACATAGTATCTTCTGTTTTTCTTCGTCATCGCCGCTCCATTTCATCACTTCACCCATAGCAGAGCTCCCCATTCTCTCTCTCTCTACTGCGAACCTCATCGTCGGTGTACGTCGTGCCACCTGTCGTTGTCGTCACGCCACCTGCCATTGACGTCACCTCTGTACGTCGCGCCACTTGCCACTATTGTCGTCGCTGTACGTCGTGCCACCTGTCCACCTGCCACTACAGTTGTCGCTGTCGTTGGTGCCCTTCGCTGCGAGTTTTGATTCTAGGTGTTCAAGAGGTAAGTTTTCGTGTCTGCTCTAGCCATTTGAATGTTTTTCTGTAGCCATTCTAGGTTTACAGTTTTGATTATGGTCTGTGATAATGTTGTCAACAAAGGGAAAGATCATGGGTGTCCTTTAGCCAATTTAGTTGTTAGATTCTAAGTCACTTTCTTTCTTGATTTTGATTTTGAAAATTAGATTTTTATTATAATCTAGTTGCTAGATTCTAAGTCAAAACTATCATCACTTATGCTCACCCTAATGTGAGACAAGACGGTGAGCCTTGATTGGAGTCAGTCATGTAACCATCCACTCTAGGACTGAACTTACATCGCAACTTCTTAGCTAAAATGTCCTCAAGTGAAGGTGTTTTGAAGGCCTTGAGCATCCATAAAAACCTGCTTTGTTTCTAATTTTGTTGCGCCCTTTGTTCTTCTTTTCATAAGCCATTTTCAGCAAAACATATTGGATGTTATGCACCTCAAACTACAATCATCCTATCAGCAAGAAGTTAGTTTCATTGTCTCGCTAACCATTGAACTATGATAGCAGTCCTGCTTAGCAGTTTCCCACAATTCAAGAATTTGATCATCAATCCCATTATTCTCTCTGCTGCTACTCTTAGAGGATGGATTGTCTGAGATGTGATCAAGTGAAATATCTTTCATCAATGACCCATTTTCAAATTTTGTTCTCCAAGTGTTGAAATCACTTGTGCTCTCATCCTTGATTACATTCTATACTTTTGTCAATGACCCATTTATCATCTCATTCTATATTGCCCTTGAAAGTTTCTAAATCTATACTTGTATGTTGTGTTATGTCACAGAAGGTAACAATGGATCGGAGTTGGATCAATTATAGACGAACAACAAATGGATATGAGAGTGGAGTACAAATTTTTCTTGAATTTGCAAGGATGAATGTTCTGGATAATGATGGAAGATTCTATTGCCCGTGTGTTAACTGTTTGAATGAGCGAAGATTAGGGACTGAAGTTATTCGGGAGCATGTTCTTTGTGATGGTTTCCTAAAGAGTTACATAAAGTGGACATGGCATGGTGAATTATTAAACATGCCAAGTGTAGAACACAAAGAAGAAGTTGATCTAGAGATGGATGATCAGCTGGAGGAAATGATTCATGAGCTTGGACAAGATGCCTTTCAACATACACATGTGTACAAGAAGTTGTCCAATGATGTAGAAAATCCTTTGTATACAAATTGCACTAAGTTCACACGATTGTCGACGGTACTAAAATTGTTCAATGTGAAGGCAAAAACTGGGTGGACTGATAAAAGTTTCATATAATTGCTTGAGTTGTTGAGTGACATGCTCCCTGAAGGTAACACATTGCCAACTTGCAATTATGATGCTAAGAAGATATTTTGTCCAATGGGTATGGAGTACCAAAAAATTCATGCATGTCCGAATGATTGTGTGTTGTACAGGAAAGAATTTGAGAACTTTCACGAATGTCCACAATACGGGGAATCACGATACAAGAAGAAGGATGATGATTATGACAATGATGTAATGAAGGTTACCCTGGCGAAAGTGTTATGGTATCTTCCCATTGTTCCAAGGTTGAAACGATTATTCACTAATGGAAATGATGCAAAGCTCACTATATGACATGCAGATAGTCGTATTAAAGATGGTTAGTTGAGGCATCGACAGATGGATTGCAATGGAAAAAAATTGATTCCATCTTCCACAATTTTGGTAATGATCCAAGAAACATTAGGTTTGGACTTACTACAAATGGAATGAATCCATATGGAAATTTAAGTAGTAAACATAGTTCATGGCCTGTGGCGTTAGTGATTTACAACTTACCTCTGTGGTTGTGTATGAAACATAAGTACTTGATGTTATCTTTGATGATCTTGGGTCCCAGACAACCTGGAAATGACATTGATGTTTTTTAAGCCCATTAGTTGAAGATTTGAAGATGTTGTGGGAGGAAGGCATTGATGTGTTTGATGGGTACACATGTGACTTATTCAAGTTGCGTGCAATGTTATTTTGTACAATTAATTACTTTCCATATATGGTAATATGAGTGGCTACAACACGAAGGGACATAAAGCTTGCCCGATATGTGAATAAGACACATGTCACTATCAACCACAACATGGAAGGAAAACAGTGTACCTTGCACACCAGAGATTTCTTCCTTTAAACCATTCGTATCGTAAATTAAAGAAAACATTTAACAAGTGTTAAGAAAATGATGCAGCCCCAACACCTTTAAGTGGGGAGGAAGTATATCAACGAGTGAGTGTGATTTCGTTTGAGTTTGGAAAGACGCAAAAAGAAAGCCACATGAATATGGAAGAAAATGTCAATCCTTTTTGTTCTTACATATTGAAGGGTTCTTGATCTGAGACATTGTATAGATGTCATGCATGTAGAGAAAAATGTGTGACAGTATCATCGAAACACTCCTTAACATTTAAGAAAAGACAAAAGATGGTGTCAATGCTCGTTTGGACATGGTTGAAATGGGTATAAGAAAACAATTAGCTCCTCAACCTCATGCTAACCGAACATACTTGCCTCCAACATGTCACACAATGTCTAAACAAGAGAAGAGAAGTTTTTGTGAGTTTTTATGAGGTGTGAAGGTTCCATTTGGTTACTCTTCCAATGTGAAGAGACTTGTATCTATGAAAGATCTAAAATTGCTTAGGTTAAAATCTCATGATTGTCATGTATTGATGCAACAACTTCTACCTGTGGCTATTTGAGGTATCTTGCCAAACAATGTTAGATATTCTTTAACTCGATTATGCTTCTTTTTCAATGCCATATGTAGTAAAGTTATAAACCCAGATGTTTTGGATCAGTTAGAGAATGAGGCTGCAGTTATACTGTGTCAGTTTGAGATGTACTTTCCTCCATCATTTTTTGATATTATGGTTCACTTGATTGTTTATCTAGCCAAGGAAGTTAGAATTTGTGGTCCAGTCTTCTTACGATGGATGTACCCTATTGAACGATACATGAAGATATTAAAAGGGTATGTGAAGAACCAATATTGTCCTGAAGCGTCAATTGTTCAAAGATATATTGCAAAGGAAGCTATTGAGTTTTGCACAGAATACTTATCAGAAGTTGAAGCTATGGGGTTACCTAAGACTCGTTACCATGGAATGGGTCTTGGTAGAGGTACTTGAGGTGCAAAAGTTGTGACAATGTGTCGAGATGAAGTACTTCAAGCACATTTGTACATATTGAATAACAATGAAGAATTCATCCCTTACCTAAGTGCTCATAAAGACATTGTGAAGCGAAATAATCCATGTATGCCTAAAAAGTGGGTGATTATTGAACACAGCAAGAGCTTTTTGAAGTGGTTTAAACAACAAGTTGAAGGTGACAATACTGCTTCTGATACACTAAAGTGGCTAGCATGTGAGCCAAACTTTGATATGATATGCTGAGGTGGGTATGTTATAAATAACTATTCATTTTATAGAAAGAGAGAAGATGAAATAAGCACAATGAAAGCTAGTGGAGTCATGGTGGTGGCTGAATCAATGCATTTCTCGAGTTCAAAGGAAAAATATCTGATAAGGGCGTGTAATTGAAGAGATTTGGATAATAGATTACACGATATTTAGAGTACCTATTTTTAAATGTAAGTGGGTTGACTTTAATAATGACATCTTCACCGACGATCTTGGATTTACGTTGGTTGACCTTGAAAATACACGTTATTCCGAAGAGCCATTTATTATGGCATCTCAGGCAAAACAAGTGTTTTATGTCACTGATCCTGCTAACAAAGGATGGTCAGTGGTTCTCCAAGGAAAACCCATGTGTACTTCTGATGAGAATGATGAATTAGTACTTGATGTACCGGAGACACCATGTTTCTCTTCAAATATGCCAAACTTGAGTGTTGATGTATGTCACTGCCGTCAAAAGAGGCAGCCAGAGAGACGCGATGGTTTTGAATGACTTGCGTTTTTTATAAAGATGGTCGACATTCTTAAGATGTCCGATAACCAGACTGATCTTAAGGATGAAGTTTTCAAAAAAGGTTCTATGGAGTCACCACCAGTGTTTTAACCTTAATCATTGAAAAAGGTAAAAAGGCATTGGTTTTAGAAAAAACCAACTTTGGCCATTACAATCAGAGTCAGGTAAAGGGGTTAGTTACGTGTGGGAAAGGTGTTAGCACCCCATAACACCCCTTTCGGGTTCCCTATGATGGACTAGTTTCTAAAATAAATACTTAAAGAAACTATGTTTTTATCTTATTATTTTATCTACTTGCAAAATTTAAATGTCTACATGATCCTAATATTTAATGCATACAAGGAAAGTAGTAAAAGAAAGCAGTAAAAGAGAAGATATATGAAGGAGAACCTCCGAAGCGATCTTTTATAAATCTCAAACTTGAGGACACTTTTTGGTAGTCCCCGCACTCTATAGAGCCACTCCTCTCTCGAACAAAAAATAAGAGTACCACCGTACCGAGGGTCAGACATCTCAAAAGCAGACTTCCTTAACCGATTTCTACCTTAAACGGAAATCAGAAAACTCACTCGAACTCTGGAATAATGCTTAGAGTCACTCTAAAGTGCCAAAAGGCTTCCTAGAGAGTGTAGGAGTGGAGAGGTGTCTAAAAATCAAGAAATGAGGTTCCTATTTATTGGGAACCGCACCAGGAAAAGTGGACGACCATCTGGGCTAAGTGGACGACCGTCCATGGCAAAAAGTGGTCATGGACGACCGTCCATGTAGGGTGGACGACCATCCATAGCCAAAAGTTGTCATGGACGCCCGTCTGAGCCAGTGAACGATCATCCATTCCCTTAAAGTAGGCATGGACGGTCGTCTGACTGTCCTGAACGACCATTTGTTGTTCTCGACGAAATTTCCGATTTTTAATGCCTTTAAAAACCCTTCCTATCTTAAATGAAACCTAGAAAAAGCTACTAAGGACTTAACAAAGTTTTGACCATCTTCGAAACGGGTGATTTCTGGCTTTATTTGGAAGCTAGGCAAGATTTGGGGTCTACAATGTAGAAATAAATGATGTGCATGCCACACGTTATGACCATATGGAAGGATTTTGGGAGAATGTTTCAACTTGATAATGTATGATGTTCTTTTATGTATTTTTTTTTATCTTGAGTCATATTATCTAAACTAATGACTATTATCTTTTTCTTTGAACACAGATATGGCAGATTCATCTGGTACCCCCCTCCTACACAGTTCCCCCCACCTACACAAGGTGGGGATCAGAGTCAGCCATCTACCACAAAAAAGGGTAGGCATGCTACATGGTTGAGGTAATTGACCATCAGTCGTAGCTCCGACCAGAAATTGTCTATCCAGTTGGACATGCAAACGGGTAGAGCCACGAGAGAGCATAGCACTAGATTCACTAGCTATATGGCCTTGCTTGGGAGAAACAAGGTTAGTATTCTTATTGAGGATTGAGACCATGTTCCAGAGACATTGAAGAACCAGATTTGGCAGAATATCATGGTACCTACTCTTAACTTATATTTCATTTAGCATTTAACATGTATATATTTAACTTTTTGGGAACTTCACGTTATATTTATTGTGCAGGTCACATATGATGTCCTTAACACCACTTTGTTGAGGACAAAGTGGATCTCATATGTTGGGGAACGCTGAAGAGGTTTTAAGAGTGATCTGACTAATCGATAGATATATGGGGCATTGAGCAACAAGAACCCATGTGATCAGTATTAGTTCTTGGATGAGGAGACATGGCAGGCATTTCAGACTCAGCGTTTAGACCCTAAGTTTCAGGTTAGCACATTTGTTATTTGTTTGCAGTCATATTTTTGAAATGGAGGTTTTAAAATTGGTATTTAACATGGAATGCAACAGGCTAAGCACCAGAAGGCACAGGATAATCAGAGAAAGAATATCCACCCCCACAGGTTGTCTCATGGGGGTTATGAGAAATTGGAGGAGAAAATGATCAAGGAGACATCTTCAAGTCAGCCTTCAAATGACTCGGTTGTGAGTTCTGTCAGTCGCCCTTCACGCCATGATAAATGGAAGAGAGCTCACCAGAACTCACCAGATGACTCGGTTGTGGTCATTGGTACCCCAGAGCATCCTAGACGTAATCGTGCTACTGGACAAGGGGTGGGCATCGACAGTACTTTGGTGCCCCATCCTTGGCAACTCAAACTTCGAGGCATCTGAATGAGTTGGAGTTAGAGTCCCTCAAACAACTAATTAGGAAGGAGATTCGAGATGAGGTGTACTCTGACTTGAAGGCAGAGTTATTGAGCTCAATGCGAGCAGAGTTGGCATCTTTTTCCATTCAACCTTCTGTTCTCGCACAAGAGGCATCCCCGATTCATGTCAGCACAAAGGGGAGTTGTGATGCTCCTGATAGAGGGGCAGAGGTTGCTCCTACTGACACTATTGACTGTGAGTTGTATGTTGCGAGTCCTCCCGAAAATTTGGTGGCATACAGTACATATTATATCTTTGACATGTATTTGGTACTCTGTTAAGCATAATATTGTCTAAAATACTTTATCATTTTTTTACCTTAGGGAAAATGTATGCATTGGGGTCAACCATCCACCACTAGAGTATTGGAGATGATATGCTAAAAGTGGTGGTTGTACATGTTCGAGATTTTGTTGCCCTAATCCCTATTCCCACTAAAGAGGTTCAAACAGTGGGACAGGCACCTGGAAATTTTATCTTATGGCCAGTTTCATTAACAAGACCCATCCCAACACCTGCACAGGTTGTGTCATGCATTTATCCCTTTTAATTATTATTTTTTGATATGTTGATGTATACTAATGTTATTTAGTTTTGGTACTTGTATAGAAAGAGGTTGAAAAAGCAAAGGAAGTTGTGCATGAATCACCACCACCTCCGAGTGCTTTATAACGACTCGGTGCGCTTGTAGCGACTATCGGGACCACTCCCATACAGTTAGATATGCCACCCGAAGTCGTAGGCAGGACCAAGGCGATCCCTTTTATCCTACTCCAAAGGGATCTTTTTGATATTTTCACCGGTACTGATCTGATATGTGTATCAGTGTTGCAACTTTAGGAAATGTAAGTAAATTTTGATTTAACTTCATATGTTACATAAATTAAAATCATTGTACATTATTTTGTAACTTTATTTATTTTCAATGTTGAAGGTATTTACATCATTTGTGTGTTAAGAGGAAGAATGTCTTTATCTATGGATTTATTGACCTTGTTGCCATTCAATTTGTTGGGAATAAAGCTGAAGAGGTGCAAATGTACTTAATAGAGGCATTTCAAAATGGAGGCAAAGAAGTCTACTTAGCACCTTACTTGCATCAGTAAGTATACATCTTATAAATTAATGCACATTTATATAAAACTGAAATTTTACTAATATTATTTCAACGTGTAGGGGTCATTGGCAGCTCCTAGTCATTGTTCCTCGATAATTTCTTGTGGTTCTCTTGTATTCATTACACAAGAAACTAAATGATTTGGATATTAGAAAACACATAGACGCATAAGTTTGGTATTTTTAATTGTTGTATCATATGTGCACTTACACCAAAATTGGGTTCTATTATAATTGTAGACCCTAAATCTTGTCCGACCAATCTGTAGACCTCAGAAATCCTCCATTTCGAAGATGATTAAGGCTCCATTAGGTCCCTAGTAACATTCACTAGGCTCCATTTAAGAAGAGGAGATATTTTTGAGAAAATAAAAATTTCAAAATCAGAAAACTGGGACGGCCGTCCCACATGTCCAGACGACCGTCCCACTTGTTATTTAAGTTGGGACGACAATCCCACTTTCCCAAACGGTCGTCCCACCTGACAATTTTCCAGATGGTTCTCCCCGCCTGCCTGGCGCATTTTACTATAAATAGAGGGCTCATTCTCCACTTTCCACACACCTTTCCACTCTCCTTTTCTCTGAGAACCCATTTCTGGGATTTCTAAGCATCTCTGAATATTTTTACAGAGTACAAGTGGTCTTTTGACACTTGGGGGGTTAGTTAATAATTTTTTTCAAGGGAGGAGTGCTTTTGTAGAGTGTAGGACTGCCAAAAAGCATCCTTTAGTTCAAGATTTATAAAAGCTTGCTTCAGAGGTTCTTCTTCATATCTCTTCTCCTTTATTGCCTTCCTTGTATGCATTAGTTATTAGGGCCATGTAGATAGCTATTTAAATTCTACAATAAATAAATAGGGTAGAAACATAATTTTATTGTCTTTATTTTAAGAATATTCCATCATAGGTAATCGAAAGGGGCGTTGTGGGGGTGTTAATACCTTCCCCACACGTAACCAACTCCCTTACCCAACTCTGGTTATAATGGCCAAAGTTGGTTTTTCTTAAACCAATGCCTTCTTTTAATTTTCTTTTCCAATGTTTATGGTAAAAACATTAGTGGCGAATCCAGAACCCATTTACAAAAACCTTGTTCTTAAGGGTAGTTCAGTTATCAGACACCCTAAGATCGATGATCACATTTTAAAACAAACGCGAGTCATGAAAACCATCGCGTCACTCCGATCACTTTCTTGTGGCGACGACAATAATTAATTCTTGTCCTTTTGTAGAGCTTTGGAAGCTCACCTTAGGTTGCGAGGCCTTTCATCTCATGCTAGAAAGAAGTTGACGTATATTGCACCAAAGGTGACCACTCATTCCTCTTACTGTTATTCAATTGGTCATTTAAAGTTAATTTGACATGTATTTAACTTGTAATGCCCACGCCAACCGGGAAGCCATGAGTGCGGGTATTATGTGATGAAGCACATACACACCATCGTATCAACAAACATTATTGACTCATGGAGGGAGGTAAATATATTACAACTAAGTCAAATATGTCAATTATGTAAATGGTATTTAAATCTGAAATGTTTCATTATGTAGGATTTCAGAAACTACTCTCCATTGAAGATTGAAGTGTTAGACGATATTCGAGAGTAGTGAGCTTATTTTCTTTTAAGTATTCAATCTTCATAGCAAATTTGACTTGTCATAATTTTGATTGAATTCATTTTAGTTAGCAAATTTATATTATTTTAAGTAAATGAAAGTATGTTTCATATGTGCTGTGTTGTGAACTGTTTGGAACTGTGAATATCTGTCTAGAACTGTGATGAATAGGTAGGTATATTTGATGTAAAGGCAGGAACTGTCATGAACTGTGATGAATAACTGAAATAAAATGTTCGTTTAAAAAAACACACTTTCTACGTCAGTTGTAACATTAACCGACATAGAAAGTCTAACCTTCTATGTCGATTATCTACATATTCAAGATTGATATCACATACAATAACAGTAACTGTTAACCGATATAGATATAGGAGTCATAGAAAGTAAGACTTTCTACGTCGGTTAACAGTATAAACCGACATAGAAAGTAAGACTTTCTATGTTGTTTGTATGATTAATTGACGTAGAAAGTGATACTTTCTATGACGGTTCATAATAAATGACGTAAAACAATCTTACTTTCTATGACCCCTGTATCTGTGTCGCTTCTTTAACCGACATAGAAAGTTCATTTTAACTGACATAGAAAGCCTTTTTTGTAGTAGTGACTCGACACCCTAGACACTATAAGCCCGACTCAACCATGTACAAAACTTATGTATGATTATTTTTATCACAACAAGAATTTGATATCATCCTTGCCCCCTTCTCCAAAATTTATAGCTCTGTCCATCATATTCGAGGCCAATTAAGGCTCAAGTCAAAACCTCCAGCAAGGACTCCAGGATTACAAGTTGAACTAATTGAAGTTTGGAGTGGATCCTAACATGGGACATATTGGTAGCCAACTTCCAGATGAAAGACGTGAAATTCTTTCCTTACGCCCTTAATATTTTTCACGTCAATTCAGTTTGAGTCAACCCTTCCTCACTTCTTGATTTCATCGGATCATTCCACGAGGCATCACTTACAATGAATCAAGCCTAAGAGAGGAACTCCTTCGATTGACTCCCTATGAGCCAATTAAATTTCACCTCACCTATACACCTTCGAATTTTACACATGGTGGGTTTAATGGTTCTCCATGAGGCATTTTACATTCACCAAGCTCGATTGGATGATCACTATGAATTTGTGGTGCAGGACAAACCAAAATCCAAGCAAGGTAAATATGAATATTATCTTCAAATCATATTCAAGATTTGTTATAAAAAAAATGTTATGACCCTCTTCAATTAGAATCCACCTTTAGGAACATAATTTTTTCCTTACGAGACAAAGTTTACCAAAATCGGGATTCTAAACAAATCATAAATCCTTTAGGCATAACACCCTTCGAAAGATTTGGTCCTATCAACTTACCAACCTTCCCTTACGCTCCCTTTGGAATCTCTAAACCTTTAACTCACCCCAAATGGATTCGAGAACTTAGATTGGACCATGAAATTCTACATCCCAAACCAGTGAACAAATCTATTACCGTTCCAAAATTATCCTATCACCCTTATCTTCATTTATCAGAAATTGACTTGCCACATTAGCTTACCCATATCGATCATGTGTCCATTTTAACCAATATACCCTTTGGTGAGACTATTTCCCCTGCATTTACTTTTTTTTTTCTTTGAGAATGTATGATATTTTATCCTTTACTTATATTCAACATATTCTTTTCTACAGTCTCTTCTTCTAACAAAATTCTCAATCCTGAAGAAAAGGCTTTTTAGCCACTAAAGCACCATCTGCTCAGTCCTCCCCCAAAGTCCAAAAGAAAACGAAAGCACATGGACTTGCTTCTTGCTCGATATGAATGATTACTTTGAATCCAACTATATTTAAATTTCCTTATTCATCCATATTCTCAATTTATATTTGACTATTCTTCTTCATTTAGGAAAAATTGAAATCGAGAGTTACACCTTCCCCTACCTCAATTCCCATCTCATCATCTCAGGTATATTACAAGAATCCATTGTTTGAACAATGCACGATATTCATGTACTAACCATAATTTTATTTTAGATATCTGCACCTTCCGCCACCAATGTTCCTCTTACAACACCAACCATTATTGAGTTGGATTCTGGTGATGATGATAATACACCTCTGACTCGTCGCATTAAGAAAAAGAATCAGGTACTTATTCTTTCCAATTTACTCATTTTTTGTGCATATTTATGTATTAACCATTACCACCATTATGTTCACAGAAAGAGGCTTCGACAAATGTATCGAGCAACTTGGATTTTGTGGTCAAAGTCTCTACTATACTAACACTTCTAGTATCTTCAACATCCCCTATCAAAGTATTTTACCGTCTTTGTTATCTATTGTAATTCTCTTTTTTATCTCTTGATATTTGTTTTACGTGCCTTTTTTATGATATGATAATGTTCTTCAATGTTAACATGATGCATATTTGTTCTGTTACATAATCTCTTGACCAAATTGTTGTAGTCCCACCAATAACCGAACATACTTCCCAGGATGTTGATCTACCTTTGATGGATCTTCCTCTTAAGGTTTCAACTAGCAGTGAAGTCGCACTTATAGAAGAGATTGGTAAGGATTCATTCAACATTTTAGAGCTCATGATGACTCATGTGGAAACTTTTGAGGCTACAACAAGATTTTCTTTTGTTCCTTCACTTGGCTCTGATGTGTTGAATTTGGTGAAGGAGTTTAGAGCTTTCATTTACTCTTCTCCACTAGAGACAACCATTGAGGCCCCACACAATAAGAAAGATTTTCAAGAGATACTCCACAAGATCAAAACAATACCCATCAAACAACTTTCTCTAGATTTCAACGAAGAAGTCTCAGTTGTTACCAACATCTTCAATGGAAGTCAAACTTTAAGGAAAAATAATCTCACATTAAATTCCAAGAAAGAGGAGATCGAGACCACTCGTGCCATCAAGAGTGATTCTTTAACTATAAAGAAGTTTAAGTTTGAGGAACTAAAAATAGAATAATCAAATGATGTCAATATGCTAAATGAAGAACAAATCAAATGTGCAGACCTCAAACAAAAAATACTCAATCCCCAACAACAACAGGTTCAACTCTCTAAAGCCAAGATTCTCGAGCTCACCAATTCAATAACTATTATCGAGGTAGAATCATCGAACTTACTTACTACTTCCAAAGATCTCGCTATGAGCTGAAAAAAATGATATGATCATTTTAGCAGATATACGAAAACAGAGAGCTTCAATATCAGATGCGTAGGATGCTTTGCTTGTAAAATTTAACCATCTTTAATCGAAACATAACTTTTAAACATTTTATCTTGTATTTGTACATATACAATTTGTGTATTCATATATATCTTTAATCATTTAGTTCCCTTACATATATTTTAGGTCTTGAATGTCTTTAAATATTTACCATTAATTGATAAATTTGTTAGTCCATCATAACAAATTGGTTATAATATAAGCATTATTCATAACTTCAAAAGTACCTTTCCAATTAGGTGATCATTTACCATAACGTTTCAATTTTCGATCCACAAGCAAAATCACTTTCCATAATATACCTCCTTCTTTGAAATACTTTCTTCTAATTCTTTTATTCTAGGATCTGGCAATTTGCTTTATTCTGATGTAATATTTTCTCTAATGCATTGATCCTAACTTCATCCTACTAATTTAATTCACCATACATTTTATTCCAATAATCTTGACTTGACAACTCATTCTGTCTTTGAATTTGAACTGACTGTATATTAATCTCAATTGACAATATTGCATCATGTCCATAAACTAATTTATATGGAGTTGTTTTTATGGAATCTTTTGGAGAATTTCTATAAGCCTACAATACGTGAGATAATGTTTTATGCCAATTTCTTGGTCGACTTCAAATATGTTTCTTAATTAACTTAATTAAAACCTTGTTAATATCCTCTACTTCTCCATTAGCTTGAGCGAAATAAGGAGTCGTAGCCAATAATTTACTATTCCTTGATATTGTTCTTACTAGTAAATATTGTTCCTCGATCTGTAGATATTGATTTTGAAATTCCAAATCGATAAAGTATGTGTTCTTCTATAAAATCAATAACATCCTTTTTTTTTCAACATCTTTCAAAGGTATTGCCTCCACCCATTGAGTAAATTAATCAACTGCTACAGTTATAGTCTTATGCTCTTTTGATGAATGTGGATATATTTGTTCTATTAAATCTATTGCCCATCTTCTAAAAGGAAATGACTTAATTATCAAATATTATTCAATTGCTGGTATGCTTTGTACTAGTCTGAATTTTTTACATTCTTCGCAAGATTTAGCATATTTGATATAGTCATTCAAAATCGAGGGCCAATAATACCCTTTTTGATATAATACCCACTTCATTTTCTCACCGATCATTTGTGCCCCACATATCCCATTATGCACCTCTGTCCATTGCTATGTATGACTCGCTTTACGTAAACATTTGAACAATACCCCATCGATACTTGTTTCATATAATTCATTATTCATCACAACGTAACTCCTAGCTCGATACATCATTTTCTTATTGACTGATCTACAAGGGTTATTTAAATACTTAAGTATTATTAGCCTCCATGTTAATACTTAATTGATTTACTAGTAATATTTCAATCTCTTGGCGCAACTTCTTTTTAATTTGTATTAATTTATCAAAACTTTTATTCAAGAATTTATACCTTGAAACTATTTGAGCCAAATCATTCGCTTCTTGATTATATTCTCGAGAAATGTGTTCGAAATGGATATCATCAAATTTGGCAATTAACTTGAAAACTCTATCCAAATATTTAATTATATTCAAATTTAAGCACTTATACTCTTGATTCACTTATTTAATAATAACTCTGAATCCCCTCAAACCACCACGAATTTAGCTCGATTAAAGTTTATAACCCTAATATTAATGTTTCATATTCAATTTCATTGTTCGAACCCATTGGTTTGATCTCGAATAATAACTTAGTGGGACTATTAGGAGGAGAAATTATAACGATTCCCACCCCAGTTCTATTTAAAGAACTAGAACCATCAAAGTATAAAAACCATGATTATTTTCAACAACGTACACTTCTTTGATATTAACATGTGTGTGATCCACTAGAAAATTGACCACAACTTTCCCTTTAATCGATTTCAAATTTTGAAACTTTAATCCACATGCATAATAGGCTTAGATAAGAATATCTTTAATATATTGTTCTTTGAAAAAAAATTACATCACAAGGCTTAAGATAATGTGTCAGTTTACAATACGAATAATAAAGACACAAAGTCAACTTCTCAATCGCACTATCGAGTCTCAACATCAATCAACAATCGACTCAAGCAATCAACTCCATTCTCATCTTCTTGAATGAACATGCTTGCAATAGTATTCTCGGATGTTAAAACATAAAACTTCAAAAGTTTTCTTTGATCGATTAGAATCAGTACAAGTGGATTGCTCAATGATCGCTTTATCACATCGAAAGCTTCTTAATGCTTGAGATTTCATACAAAATCATTTTCTTTTTTTAATCTCAACAATGAAGAGAAAGCATATGTTTTACCTGTCAAATTCGAAATAAACCTTTTCAAATAATTAATTTTACCTAACAAAGACTGTAACTCTTTTTTATTCCTTAGAGCACTGGTTTCAATTATTTCCTTAACTTTATTTAAATCTATTTCAATTCCTTTTTAATGAACAATAAATCCTAAGAACTCTCCGCGTTTACTCCAAAAGCACATTTCAAAGAATTTATTTAAAATTATGATATCTCATTCTCTCGAAAGTTTGTTTTAATCTGTCAAGATGAAATTCTTTCTATTAAGATTTAATTACAATATCATCAATGTAAACTTGCATAATATCTCCAATTAAATCATGAAAAGTAAAATTCATAGTTCTTTAATAAGTCGCTCCAACATTTTTTAAGCAAAGGACATAACTAACCATTCATAAGTTCCTAATGCCTTGGACATCGAAAGATAGTTTTCAATATATCATTTTCAGCAATACATATTTGATTATATCTAGAATATCCATATAAAAGACTTAACATTTCATTTCTTGCTACAATATCAATTAACTTTTCAACATTTAGCATAAGATATTCATCTTTAGGTGTTGCTTTGTTCAAATCTCAAAAATCAATACATATCCTCATTTTTTCATTTTTCTTAATAACAAAAACAATATTAGAATTCTAATCAATATACCTAGTCGTGCTGATAAATTTGGCCTTTAATTTTGTCCATGACCTCTGGTGCAAATTTTTTAGGAGCTTGTTTGACAAGTTTTTTAACTTCGATTATGGGTAATTGATGTTCTACTAGATCCCGATCCAAACCTGAAATTTCATCATATTCCCAAGAAAGAAATATTTATACTCTTTGAGCATGTTTATCAAATCCTCTTTCATCTCTACACTTAATAACTTGCTCACATGAGTGGGTCTTTTCTTATTTCCTTCACCCAATTTGACATCCTCTAACGGATCTTGTGCTTTAGCTCTCTCACTCCTTGTTGTAATTGATTCTTCAAAACCTAAAGGCGAGAAATCATAGATATAATCCAACTTAACATTACTGCTTAGTGGATATTTATTTTAAACTAGTGTCAATGATATTGACTTATTCGACTCGGTCTTACTCCTACTTACGATTTCTTGAATCTCGTACAATCGTAATGGATCAACATAACTTTGTAGTCGAGTCAAGAAATTTTCATAATAGGACTCAATCATTGCCACCGACCACTTCAAGGTTGGCCTCCTCTTTCAGCAAAAATCCTTTTTCGAGATCCATTTCAACAAATCAAGTCTTGTGCATCTTCGAGTTAAAGTCTTTAAGAGTCTCAAAGACTTATCCAATGCTAAGTTCTTTAAATTGTATGAGACATATAAGCCACAAAATAAGTTTGATCACCTTGAATTACTTCTAGATGACCATCCTAATTCCATATGTATAACTTTTGATGAGCAGTCGATGGTACTTCCCCACACCATGTATTAGTTCTCTTCCCAGTAATACGTTAAAATTTGCATAAGACTTTACTACAATAAACATTATGGTTCTTGTATAAGCTCCCATTATCATATCGAGAACAATCATCCCCTCTAAACTCAATTACTTTCCATTAAAATATGATACCATAATGTTGTTCCTTATCAAATCTTTCTCCTTCTTACCAAATCTCTTTAACATTGATTTTGGCAATATGTTCATTGTTACCCCTCCATCAACAAGAACTTTATTCACTATAACACCTTCAATTTCTATTTTCAACATTAGAGGCTTCAAATGAAATTTCATTTGTTCACTAGGGGTATTAATAAGAGTTGTGTCTTGATGGGGTGACTCACATGATACTTGAATAACCCAAATTGCTATAGGTTGCAGAGTTGGTTCGTAGTAATCCTTTCTATTTGAATCTTGTCTTATCTAGTCTTTCTCATATCAATTTGCATACTCATTGGGCAAGATCGATATCACACCCGCATTGACATTCCCTTGGCGAAGATTTGCACTTAAACCTTCTCCTTGATTGATCAACGTACCTGAGTACACCTAATCACCCTACTTGATCCACATCTATCCATAGGTCCAACTTTCAATATCCTTTTCCATAATGGTTGTGAAACATTACGCTTCACCTTCTTGAACCATACATACCTCGTTGGTGAACCATTCTTCCTCCTATCCATTTATCTTGATTTACTTTTGCAAAAGGTAGGAAACTCCTATATTACTTTTGATCATCCTTCACTGTGATTTGAAGTTCTTGATTTTGATAATCCACACTCTACTACTTATGATTCTAATTCTCTTTGATTTTCTTATTTGATTCAAACTTCATGGTAGCGGCTTTATCGAATACACCATAAAATCTCAGACACAAAGCAATTTCTTCATCTTTTTCCTGCTTCTGATTCAAGAATTCGGCTAAAGTATCATCTAATTTAGGATATATTTCATTTTCAATCTTGAAATCTTCCAACTCTAACTCAAAGTCTTCTTCACCATCATTAAGCTTTACATGACACGGATTAAGATCTTCTGAAGTAATTTCCACCATGTAAATCCCTAGAGTATTAACATCATTCTCAACACCATCAATATCGTTAAGTTTAACTTCCACATAACTAACATGTTATCGATCTCTACCTTGTTCGATAACATCTTGTATCATATTCCTGAAATAGATACAATTATTAGTCCAATGACCATATATATTATGAAACTTATAATATTTTCATTCTTTTCTCTTCTATAAAATTGGCAACTTATGATCATCACTCAATTTTATTTGTTTATCTTTCAACAAAATATAGAAAATTTTGTTAGCTTTCGATTAGCCATTTTATCTGCAATCTCACTTTTCTATAATAATTTACAAACAAAAGGTGGAGCAACTTTACTTTCAGCAACATTTACTTCCTTATTTTCACTCAATTCTTCATCGTCATTCCTTTCTAATATATCGGGTAACTCACTATTAAATGTATTGACTCCAATATATCTGATATGATCTTTTTTCACTAGTTTCCCAAATTTCTGATATAGCTTTTTCTCATATTTAATTTGTTCGATACTTTGAACATTATGATTTAATTGAGCCATGTCCCTTAAAGGCAAATTAACTAATTTTTTCCTTATTGAAAACTCTAACCTACTACTACCATTATTACCAATTCACTCTTAGGTATTTGTGTAAAACATCTAGATTTCATCTACCTAAATCTGTTCAAATAATCATCAATGTTTTTGTTATGATACCTTTTTAAGATCAATTAAACCAACTTGTGTTTCTAATTGTGGAAACTTCTTTCTAATTGTGCCTAGTTAAATATTGAATTAGAAGGACGTGTTGTAAACCATGTAAAAGCATTTTTTGTCACAGAGTTAGAAAAATATTTTATTATCATTTTTTTTGTTAGAAGATTTTCACATTCAATTTGATATCTTGTTATATGCTCAATTGTGGATTCTCTAATATCACTTAAGAATTTTGTAAATTTTGGTATTTTCTATCCTTTGGGCATTTCATCCTCAAGAACATAATCAGGAAATGGTGAAATAAAATATGGTTGGTTTTACAATCTCATTCCCAAATCTGGCTGATTCCTTTGTCCTATCATTTGATTATAGGCATTATGTTGATAATTTTCATTATTTTGATTATACCTATGTATATTGTCCCACATTTGTACAATTTGATCTGCATCTTATCCTCTATTAACCATCCAAACATTTCTTAATTGATTTTGATTTCCTTGAACATTTAGATTGTTATTATTTTATCCTAGATGCTCACCTTGATTATTTCCTATCTGCAAATTATCATTCTCCAAGTTATTTCTTTTAGGAATAGTGAGTGCATCTCCTATCCTTGCCATTTGTTTGGCTAATCTTTGAAAACTATGAGTTGTAGTCTGTACTAGAGGATTTAAGATTATGGTCATTTGCCGAGATAACAAGTTAACCATTTCATGATTACTATCATCCATTTGTTATCTTATTACCTCTAGTGAAATGCTCGATATTCCCGTGTTTATATCTTTGATATTGAGTTGATTTTTGTTGTATTCCCTATCATTTCCCAATCGAAGTTGATTCTGACTTTGATATTTCATTCTACTAGAATTCAGTGTTGGTTACCATGAAGGCATTCCCCATGGATATCGTTCTGCTATTGGTACTCCATAACTATTTATTTGCACCAATGTACTTCCATTAGTATTATGCCCCTTAACATAATAATTGTATTCATTGTCACATGTGGTCTGGAAAAGCATTACTTGTGGAATTATCTACTGGTTGTATTACTAATGTTCCTTAATTACTTTAACTGCCATTATTATTCTCATCAACAATATTACTCTGAACATTAACATTTTCGCTCACACTATTATGCCGACTACCTATATTCTGGCCCTCATTGGTACTGTTTGGCGCCACACTAGATACTAATATAGAACTAGGTGCAAAACAATGTATACTTTGACTTGTCATGACTACTTTACCACTTCTTGATCTCATACACTATTATCCTCTAGAAACTAATAAACAAACACATGTCCCATTGGGCATGCTAATTTGTTTCTAGTCTAAAATGATTCATTGTTCGATTAAGTTATTTTTTACCTAAGTCTGCAATGAATCATTTAAATATTATGTGGATTCTTTTAATTTTGACTAGTAAGAACAAACATTTTTCAATTTTAGAGGATTTATATGAAACTAACACCAACCATTCAATAATTAAAATAAGATATATTTCAATTAATGATCATTCATATATAATTTGAATTTTTAATATAATTTGTAACATTTAAAGTAAATTGCAAGAATAATAAAAGTGTAATGAAAGTAAATTATTGAAAGTAAATGTGTAACAAAAAATAAGAGTGCAAAAAAAGTAAATTACATAAAAATAAATCTAACCCATTACCAAGGATAAAAATGAATTGATAAAGGAAATCAATAAAGATGATGATCCAAATTGTAAAGAACTCCATTAAAAATGTTTATCCCCTGTTTGTAGCATTTTTCAGAATGGAAGTTTCTTCGTACAATTGGACAATCACCCGTTTTAAACTATTTTTCCTCATCCTTTCACAGGCTTATTTTAATTTATCAAGATGAGACTCTTTTGATTTAGACTTAATCACAATATCATCTATGTATACTTGCATAAAATCTCCAATTAAATATTGAACAATCAAATTCATAGTTCTTTGATATGTTGTTCGGACATTTTTCAAACCAAAAGACATAACTAACCATTCATAAGTGTTGACTATACATGAGTATAATGCCTGAAGATTTTGATGATGATTCTAGAGCGAAAGACTTAAAGACTTATAATCATTTGTATTTACTTGTAATAACTTTGTTTTATCTTTTTGAGTCTGTAAAATTAGAGTCTAAGATAATTAGCACATAGTTCATCCTCTGAAAGTTCAATTTTATCAAAATCACTCTGTGATAATCGATTATCACTCAGGATAATCGATTATCCTGCATTGAAACATGTTTTCTAAAAAGCTTGCTGGAATAATCGATTATCTTGGTTGGAATAATCGATTATCCCAACTGAAATAATCAATTATCTCAGAGGATAATCGATTATCCTGGTCCAGTTTACTCCTCTGCGAAAATAGTTCTATGATAATCGATTATCACTTAAGATAATCGATTATCTACGTCTGTTATGATTTTGAATTTCGAATTCTGAACCAATTTTCGAAACACTTATTTCCAATACTTCTAATTTTGAAAACCTCTATTCCCTAGACCCTAAATCTCTCTACTTAAGGTTCTCTAAGGCTTTCTGAAGAAAAAAAAACTTTTTTCATACAAAAGTTAAGAGTTGTGATTTCTAGAGAACTTTGTGTAGGGAATAAAAAGGGGCTTTTGAAACCTAGTGTGGGCTAGAAGCGATAAGAATCACTGAGTGAGACTCTTGGTGGATTGTATGTTGTGCCTAGGAAAAGCTGTTGCTCATCCTTTGTGGATTCAAAGGAGGTGCTCATCTCTTGTGTGACTCAAGAGAGGTGTTTTCTAATCTTTATCTCTGTATTTAAAATCTGTTTGAACTGTGATTATAGTGACAGTGTTAATCCTCTTTTAGAGTGATTAGCAACTGGACGTAGGGTCTTTTGATCTGAACCAGTATAAAACACTTGTGTAATCTTCTTATCCTTTCTCTCTTTACTTTACAAGTATTTTAATCAGTGAAATTTGGGAAAATTTTCAAAACCCTAATTTTATAAGAAACCAATTCAACCCCCCTCTTGGTTTTGTCCACAACCGCAAACATTCCACTGCGCACAAGTTCTAACAAGTGGTATCAAAGCTTGCTTTGATAGTTCTTCAAAAATTTCGAAAATGGTCGGACAAAACCAAACCTTTGCTGAAGGTGCTTCTATTAATAGACCCCCACTTTTTGTGGGACAAAATTATCCCTTTTGGAAAGTAAGAATGCAAATATTATTGGATTCTGTTGATAGGGGTGTTTGGGATGCTGTTATAAATGGTCCTTTTATTCCAAAAATAACTGAAAATGAAGGAGATACCAAAACCATTTTCTAGATGGTTGACTGAAGAAAATAGGAAAGCACAATATGATGTTAGGGCTAGGAATATAATTTCGTCTGCTTTGACCCTTGATGAGTTTTACAGGATATCCGTTTGCAAGAGTGCTCAAGAGATGTGGGAAATACTAAGAGTAACCCATGAAGGAACTGATGATGTAAAAAGAGCACGGAAGAACTCATTGATTCAAGAGTATGAAATGTTTAGAATGCAACCAGGAGAATCAATTTTTGATGTTCAAAAGCGTTTCACACATATTGTGAACCATCTCACCGGGCTTGGTAAGACTTTTGACACTAATGAATTAAATGTGAAAATTCTTAAATCTTTGGACAAGAAATGGAAACCAAAGGTGACTGCCATTACGGAGTCACAAAATCTTGTCACTATGACTATGACGTCTCTCTTTGGAAAGTTGAGAGAGCATGAACTTGAACTTGGAAGCCTAAACGGTGAAGAAGGCCAACATTAAAGGAGAAACCTAACTTTCAAAACTGAAGTTTCTAAAAACAAGAAAAAGAAGGAAGAAGAAAGTTCTAATAGTGAAGAGGATGAAAACTTGAGCCTCATGATTAAAACGTTCACCAAATTCATGAAATCCAAAGGAAGACAATCATTCAAAGGTAAGAAGAATGAGAAAGAAGTATCTTCATTAAACTTTAAATGTTATGGTTGTGGTGAAACAGGGCATGTGAAATCTGAATGTCCTAACAAGAAGAGTGATGATCATAAAGGAAAGAAATCCTATAAAAAGAAATCTTATATAGCTTGGGATGATAGTGACTCAAGTTCGGAGTCAAGTGATTCGGAGGTTGAAGCAAATCTTTGCTTGATGGTAAATGATAGTATTTCTTCCGATTGTGAGGTAAGTGATTCCGACTGTTCTTCAAATGATGATGAGAATGAATATGATGCTTTTCATAATGCATATCAAGAACTATTTATTGCTTTTAAAGATTTGAAAACTGAATATAAATCTTTGAAAAAGAATTTGAATAAATCGGAAAAAGAAGTAGAATATTTAAAATAAAAAATACTGACTTTAAAAGAAAAAGGAAATAAACAAATAGAATGTGCATCATGTAAAGAATATGAACATGAAAATGATATACTTAGATACTTACTTAAAAAGGCAAAGAAAGAATTAAGTGATTGTTTCAAGGATGAAGTTATTATTAAAAATCAAGTAAAAAATCATGTTCCATGGAAAAAGCCTAAAAATGAAAGAACCTGTAAAGTATGGAATGTGAAAGAAACTAAACCTCCATAAAATGGTAGTAAATTCTTTTCAAAAGGTAAATCATCAAACGCATGATTTTATTGTATGAAACATGGTCACACTTCAAATAAATGTAGAATTAAGCATTTTGGTGTTCCTAAAGGAAAATACATTTAGGTTCCTATTGTTAAATAATGTGATTATTTCTAACCCCAAGGACCCAAAAGTTATGGGGACTTAAGATCTTGTGTTCTTATTTTGTAAGCATTTACTAAATCCAAAAAGTCTATGTGGTATCTTGATAGTGGTTGTTCAAGACACATGACTGGGGATAAAAAGAAATTTACAAGTTTCACAAAGAAAGAACAAGGATACGTGACATATGGGGACAACAACAAAGGAAGAATCCTTGGAATTGGAAACATTGGTGGTGAAAATAATTTGGAGATAAAGGATGTGCTCCTTGTTGATGGACTATAGCACAATCTCCTAAGTATAGGTCAACTTTGTGATAAAGGATTTAAGGTAATTTTTGAAAGTAAGTTTTGCACCATACATCTAAAGGATTATGAGGAAATAGCATTAAAAGTAATTAGGCATAACAATATCTATTTGATTGACTTGGATTGTGCATCTAATGTTGATATAACATGCTTAGTTGCTAAAGAAGAAAATCCATGGTTATGGCATAAGAGAGCAGCTCATATAAATATGCATCAATTAAATAAACTTATATCAAATAACTTAGTTGTTGGTTTGCCTAAGTTAAAATTTGAAAAAGATAAATTATGTGATGCATGTAAAAAAGGTAAACAAGTAAAATCATCTTTTAAATCTAAGAATGTTATTTCCACATCAAAACCTTTAGAACTTTTACACTTAGACTTATTTGGTCCATCTAGGATAAAAAGTTTTGGTGGAAATTAATATGTTGTTGTAATTGTTGATGATTTTTCTAGGTTTACTTAGACATTTTTCCTAACATTGAAAAGTGAGGCTTTTAAGGTCTTTAGGAAGTTTGCCAAGCAAATTCAAAATGAGAAAGACTTAAGAATCAAAGTGTTAAGGAGTGACCATGGAGGGGAATTTCAAAATGAACCTTTTGAAAATTATTGTGAAGAAAATGGAATTTTGCATAATTTTTCTGCACCTAGAACTCCCCAACAAAATAGTGTAGTAGAAAGGAAAAATAGGTCACTAGAGGAACTTGTTAGAACCATGTTAAATGAGTTCAAATGTTTCTAAATACTTTGGGGCTGATGCTGTAAGTACTGCATGTTATGTATTAAATAGAATGCTTATTAGGCCCATCATAAAATCAACTCCTTATGAATTGCTAAATGGAAGAAAGCCTAATATATCTCATTTAAAAATATTTGGTTGTACATGTTTTTGTATTAAATAACGATAAAGATAACTTAGGAAAATTTGATTCAAAAGCCGATAAGGCTATCTTCTTAGGTTATTCACTTACTAGCAAAACTTATAGGGTATTCAATAAAAGAACTCTGAATATTGAAGAATTTGTGCATGTTACATTTGATGAAGTTGTAGACCTTGAGGAAAATCCTCTTGAGTCAAGAAAAGACTTTACAAGAAATGATGAATATGATGATGAGTACTATGAAGAATACTTAAGGGAAGCAGGTGAACAAAAGTATTTGAATGAACCATCTCATTCAAATGAGTTAGCTAAAGAATGGAAATCACCAAGGGGACTTTCTATTGACAATATAATTGGTGATATCTCAAAAGGAGTAAGTACTAGAAATATGAATAATTTATGTATGTCTGTAGCTTTTGTTTCACATATTGATGTGAACATGACATATGATAAGGGCTAAAGAAAGGGAAACAAAAGAAGCTCTTCAACAAGTATTGTTGGTTGACCAAATTGTGTTTTGGATTAATCAATTAATGGACTTTAGTTTGGTTTTATTGCAAGTTGTAATAAGGGACCAATTGGAAATTTAGTTATTAGTCTTTGGGAGACCAAGAGGGTGTATAGCTAATTGACTTTTGGATGCCACAATTTCAGTTACAATCAATCATTAAATAGTTTTCAATCCTAGGTTAATGAATCATTATTAGCATTTATTTTCCTTTATTAAATCTTTATAATTCTGATGACAAATCTTTTATATAGGCTGAACCATTTTTATCAAAAATAACAAGTGGAATTTTATTCAGAACTATTAGAGTTTATCTTTTTTATCTTAGTGAGAGTGATTCTCCTAAATTCTTGAGTGATTCAAGAACCCTTGGCTATATCAAAGGACTTTCACATCCTTTGTGAGTTGTCTTCCTTGGAAAGAGTGATTCTTTCCTTTCACCTTATTACTAAATTCCTAAATTTCTTACAAGGTTCTAACCCTAAAGATCCTAAATCACCCCTTGTGATTCATATCAGTTGGTATTAGAGCTGATTGACTTTTGGATGCCACAATTTCAGTTACAATCAATCATTAAATAGTTTTCAATTCTTAGGTTAATGAATCATTATTAGCATTTATTTTTCTTTATTAAATCTTTGTAATTCTGATGACAAAGCTTCTATATAGGCTGAACCATTTTTATCAAAAATAACAAGTGGAATTTTATTTAGAACTATTAGAGTTTATCTCTTTTATCTTAGTGAGAGTGATTCTCCTAAATTCTTGAGTGATTCAAGAACCCTTGACTATATCAAAGGACTTTCACATCCTTTGTAAGTTGTCTTCCTTGGAAAGAGTGATTCTTTCCTTTAACCTTATCACTAAATTCCAAAATTTCTTACAAGGTTCTAACCCTAAAGATCCTAAATCACCCATTGTGATTCATATCAGTTGGTATCAGAATCCCGGTTTAAGGGTTTGAACATCAAATTGATGGCAGAAGAGGAAAATTGAAATCAAGAAGCAGGAATTAATCCATTTCAAATGAGAGCATTAATACAACATTTGGAAGGATTAATGATGTGACATAACAATGAGCTCCATGAAAGATTGAACCAGTTGGAGAATAGAGATCCCGAAGATGAAGAAGAAAGGAGAAATAGGAGAAGGAATGATGGAGTAGCAAGACCAAGTAGGCTTGAAGGAGTCAAGCTTACCATTCCTCCGTTCAAAGGAAAAAGTGATCAGGAGACATAATTGGAGTGGGAGATGAAAATAGAGCATGTTTTCTCATGCAACAATTATGAGGAGACCCAAAAGGTGAGGCTTGCAACTACATAATTTTCTGACTATGCTCTTGTTTGGTGGAATAAGCTACAAAAGGAGAGAGGTAGAAATGAAGAGCCAATGGTTGATACATGGACTGAAATGAAAAGGGTCATGAGGAAGTGGTATGTGCCAGCTAGTTATTCAAGGGACTTGAAATTTAAACTCCAAAAACTTACTTAAGGCAACAAGGGGGTTGAGGAGTATTTCAAGGAAATGGACATGCTCATGATTCAACCAAAGATTGAAGAAGATGAAGAGGTAACTATGACCTGATTTATTGGTGGTTTGAATATTGATATACGTGATATTGTTGAGTTGCAGGAGTTTGTTGATATGGAGGAATTACTTCATAAAGAAATTCGAGTGGAGCAACAACTCAAAAGAAAAGAAGTGGCTGGGAAGAGTTCTACCAACTTTGGATCTTCAAGTTGGAAGGACAAAGGCAAGAAAGATAGGGTTGTTACTTCTAGTAGTTTCACACCTATTCCTACAAAGACTCTTTCAAAGTCTGAAGAACAACCCTTTAAAAGAAGTAGAGATGTGAAGTGTTTCAAATGTCAAGGTTTAGGATACTATGCTTATGAGTGCACTAACAAAAGGTTTATGGTTCTTAGAGAGCGAGAATATATAAGTGAATTTGAGGTTGAAGAGGGAGAGGAGAGTGAGGACATAAAGGAGGAGGAGATTCCAAAGGGAGATTTATTAATGAATAGGCGATTTCTTGATGGACAATTAAAGCCTATGGAAGAAAGCCAAAGAAAAAACATTTTCTACACTAGATGTTTAATCAATGACAAGGTGTACATGATGATCATAGATAGAGGTAGTTACACCAATGTGGCTAGTGCTAGATTAGTGTCAAAGCTAAATTTACCTACTAAACCACATCCTAGGTCTTATAAACTTCAATGGCTTAGTAAGGATGGAGAGGTGCAAGTGAGGAAGCAAGTTGAAGTGAATATTTCCATTGGAAAATACAATGATAAGGTACTTTGTGATGTTGTTCCTATGGAGGTCAGTCACTTACTTTTGGGGAGACCATGGCAATTTGATAAAAGAGTCAATCATGACGGGTTCACCAACAATTCTCTTTCATGCACCAAGACAAAAAGATTGTGCTCAAACCTTTGAGTCCACAAGAAGTGTGTGAGGATAAAAAGAAAATTAGAGAAAAATTTCTTCAAGAAAAGAGAAAAAAAAAACCGTTAGTGAAACACTTGAGAAGAAAAAAAGTGATCAAAAGAAGAGTGAAACACTTGAAGTGAGGGAGATCTATTTAGCCATAAAAATTGAGTATAATGTTTTTCTACATTTAGTTTGTCAAACTTATCTCTTTTTAATGTAGATGACGAATCCGATTTGAGAACAAATCCTTTTCAAGAGGGAGAGAATGATGTGAACATGACCAATGATAAGGGTTAGAGCAAGGGAAACAAATGAAGCTCTTCAACAGGTATTGTTGGTTGACCAAATTGTGTTTTGGATTAATCAATTAATGGACCTTAGTTTGGTTTTATTGCAAGTTGTAATAAGGGCCCAATTGGAAATTTAGTTATCAATCTTTGGGAGACCAAGAGGGTGTATAGCTGATTGACTTTTGGATGCCACAATTTCAGTTACAATCAATCATTAAATAGTTTTCAATTCCTAGGTTAATGAATCATTATTAATATTTATTTTCCTTTATTAAATCTTTGTAATTTTGATGGCAAAGCTTCTATATAGGCTGAACCATTTTTATCAAAAATAACAAGTGGAATTTTATTCAGAACTATTAGAGTTTATCTCTTTTATCTTAGTGAGAATGATTCTCCTAAGTTCTTGAGTGATTCAAGAACCCTTGGCTGTATTAAAGGACTTTCACATCCTTTGTGAGTTGCCTTCCTTGGAAAGAGTGATTCTTTTCGTCCACCTTATCACTAAATTCCTAAATTTCTTACAAGGTTCTAACCCTTAAGATCCTAAATCACCCCTTGTGATTCATATCACAGATTGAACCCAAAAATGTTGAGGAAGCACTTAAAAATGATCAATGGTGCATTGCAATGCAAGAATAACTAAATCAATTTGAGAGAAACCAAGTCTGGGAATTAATTCCAAGAAAAGAATCTCATCAAGTAATTGGAACGAAATGGGTATTTAGAAACAAACTTGATGAAGATGGAAATATAAAAAAGAACAAAGCCAGACTTGTTGCCAAAGGATACTCTCAAGAGGAAGGTAATGATTATGATGAAACCTATGCTCCTGTTGCCAGGTTAGAGGTTATACGTGTACTTCTTGCTTATACTTCATTGATGATATTTAAACTATATCAAATGGATGTTAAAAGTGCATTTTTAAATGGGTTTATCAAAGAGGAAGTATATGTGGAACAACCTCCTGGATTTGAAGATTTTAAATATCCTGATCATATTTTTAAATTAAAGAAAGCTCTTTATGGTTTGAAACAAGCTCCTAGGTCATGGTATGAAAGGTTAAGTAATTTTCTAATTTCAAATGATTTTTCTAGAGGAAAAATTGATTCCACTTTGTTTATTAAGAAAGTAAAAGAATATATTTTGTTAGTTCAAGTATATGTTGATGATATTATCTTTGGATCAACTGATAATTCCTTGTGTGAAGGATTTGCTAAGATAATGTAGGGTGAATTTGAAATGTCAATGATGGGAGAATTAACCTTCTTTCTTGGACTTCAAATTAAGCAACTTAAAGATGATACTTTTGTGTCACAAACCAAATACTGCAAAGAGATTCTCAAGAAATTTGAAATGGATACTGCAAAAGTTGCACACACTCCAATGGGAACATCCTGCTATCAAGATAAGGACGAATCAAGTTTGGAAATAAATCAATCTATGTATAGAGGTATGATAGGTTCACTATTATATTTAACTGCAAGTAAACCTGATATCATGCAATCTGTATGTGTGTGTGTGCTAGATTTCAAGCAAGTAAAAAAGAAGCTCATCTAACTGCAGTAAAAAGAACATTAAAATATTTAAAAGGAACTACACGATTTGGTTTATGGTACCCATCTGAAGCTTCTCCTAGCTTATTAGGTTATTCTGATGTTGATTATGGAGGATGTAAAGTAGATAGAAAAAAAACTAGTGGTACATGTCATCTATTAGGATCATCCTTAGTTTCATGTCATTCTAAAAAACAAGTTTGCGTTGCTTTATCTACAACTGAGGCTGAATATATTGCAGCTGGAAATTGTTGTGCTCAAATTCTATGGATGAAGCAACAACTAGAAGATTATAATATTTTTCTAAATGACATTCCTTTAATGTGTGATAATACAAGTTCAATTAATCTCACAAAGAATCCTATTATGCATTCTAGAATCAAACACATTGAGATTAGACATCACTTTTTAAGAGATCACATTTCTAAAGGAAATTGTAAAATTGAATATATAGACACAAAACATCAGTTAGCAGACATATTTACCAAACCTCTTCCCAAGGATAGATTCTATGAACTTAGGAGAGACTTAGGAATATTAGAAATAGTCTAAACTCTGCTTAACTGTAAAATCTTTGCATTTTGTACTGAAATAATCGATTATTTTGGGTAATAATTGATTATCTTGTGTCTAATACATGTTAAGTTTGTCAAACTCTCTGGAATAATTGATTATCTTGGGTAATAATCGATTATTGAAGCTTAAATGTGTAATTCATGAAAAATCTTTCTGTAATAATCGATTATTTGGGCTAATAATCGATTATCTGTAATTCAATGTGCAAATTCAATCAATTCTTTCTATGATAATCGATTATCTCAGGTGATAATCGATTATCCATGCAAATTTGGGCAGGGATGAAGAAATAATCAATTATCAGGGGGTGATAATCGATTATCCAACGTCGTTGGAGACAAACTAGTCGTTGACAACGACTCTTTTTTGTTTAATTCTTGTGAAACTAGTCGTTTATAGCCGTTGGAGGTATTTCCTATATATAGGAGGACTCAAAATCGAATCCAAACACTTCCAAGCTTCTCTTCAAGAGTTTTGCATCAATTCTAAAGCTTGTTCTTATTTGTTTTGTCTCCCTCAAAGCTTTTGTTTCTCTCCAAACCTTTATATCTTTCACTTTTCTTGTCTTTAATTCACTCTAAATGGCTTCATCTTCCCTGAGAAAGATCCCGACAAGGAGGAATGTCTGCTCCTACATCTCATTGTATGGATTTTATGCCCTCGGGCCACAAATCACGCTCAATACTCTTTTGCTGATCTTCGCATTATATATGCGATCATGAATAATGAGCTTATTGATTGGCCCTGACTTATCACTTTGACGATGTTAAAATCCAAGCGTCATCCTACCTTTCGGATTCCCTATGCGCTTCTCATCTCCTGCATCTTAGAATATAAGGGAGTGAATCTTGAAGGTGAACAACGACTTCGGACGTTAAATTCTAACAGAATTCCTGACAGCACACTTACTCAGCTGTAGATAGTAAACGTAAATGGAGTTTACGTTCATAAAGATGATGCTCCTCATATGACTGAAGTTGCTCAAGATTCCGATGATGAGTATATGCCTGCTGCTGATGTTCCTACTGCTGGAACATCTTCTATTGTTCACTCTACATCTCGTCCTTCCATTGAAGACATGATGTTCGGTATGAATCAAAGAATGCAACATTTCTTTTCTATATCTGAAGAATGACATCAAGAAATCATAAGACGAATTTCGGATGTGGACAAACGTGTGTTAAATTTAGAAGATAGATTTGATGCACAATTTAATAGTGATGAGAGTGAAGGGTTCGAATTTCTTCAAAATTCTTGTTTGTTCTATTATCTTGTTTGTTCTATATTGACTTATTGAATAAAAATTTTGTGTTTGCTTTGATTGACGGGGAGTTGATTTCTTTTCTGCATATATTAAGGGGGAGATCCTATTCTTTTTTATTATGATAAAATAGAGGGAGAAAGTTTTAAAGCAAGTATGTTTAATATTTTTCTTTCATAGCTGTGTCAGATAACAGGTTATTACAAAGAGGCTTTAAAGCAGATTTTGGTCATCATCAAAAAGGGGGAGATTGTTGACTATACATGAGTATGATGCCTAAAGATTTTGATGATGATTCTAGAGCAAAAGACTTAAAGATTTGAAGACTTATAATCATTTGTATTTACTTGTAATAACTCTGTTTTATCTTTTTTAGTCTATAAAATTAGAGTCCAAGATAGTCAGTACATAGTTCATCCTCTGAAAGTTCAATTTTATCAAAACCACTATGTGATAATCGATTATCACTCAGGATAATCGATTATCTTGCATGGAAACATGTTTTCTGAAAATCTTGTTGGAATAATCGATTATCTAGGTTGATAATTGATTATCCCAACTTAAATAATCGATTGTCTCAGAGGATAATCGATTATCCTGGTCCAGTTTACTCCTTTGTGAAAATGGTTCTGTGATAATCGATTATCAAGATAATCGATTATCTACGTCTGTTATAATTTTGAATTTCGAATTATGGACCAATTTTTGAAACACTTATTTCCAATACTTCTATTTTCAAAAACTTCTATTCCCCAGACCCTAAATCTCTCTACTTAAGGTTCTCTAAGGCTCTCTACAAAAAAAAAAATTTCATATAAAAGTTAAGAGTTGTGATTGTAGAGAACTTTATATAGGGAAGAAAAAGGGGCTTTTGAAACCTAGTGTGGGCTAGAAGCGATAAGAATCACTGAGTGGGATGCTTGGTGGATTGTGTGTTTCCGTCTCTAGGAAAATTTGTTGTTCATCCTTTGTGGATTCAAAAGAGGTGCTCATTTCTTGTGTGACATAAGAGAGGTGTTTTCTAATCTTTATCTTTGTATTTGTAATCTGTTTGAACTGTGATTATAGTGACAACGTTAATCCTCTTTTAGAGTGATTAGCAACTGGACGTAGGGTCTTTTGATCTGAACCAGTATAAAACACTTGTGTAATGTTCTTATCATTTCTCTCTTTACTTTACAAGTATTTTAATCGGTGAAATTTGGGAAAAATTTCAAAACCCAAATTTTTATAAGAAACCAATTCAACCCCCTTCTTGGTTTTGTCTGCAACCTCAAACATTCCGCTGTGCGCAAGTTCTAACAATAAGTACCTAATGTTATAAGGCATCAAAAGACAATTTTCGATATGTCATTTCAGTAATAAAAATTTGATTATATCTAGAATATTCATCTAAAAGAATTAACATTTCATTTCCTACCACTGCATCAATTAACATTTGTGCAATGGGCATAGTATATTCATCTTCTGGTGTTGCTTTATTTAAATCTTTAAAATCAATGCAAATTCTCATTTTCCCATTTTTCTTAATAATTGGTATAATATTAGAAATCCAATTAGCATACTTGGTTGTTTTGACAAATTTATCCTTTAATAACCTCTCGATTTCTTCTTTAATTTTCTCCATTACTTTTGGTGCAAATTTTCACGTAGCTTGTTTGACTGGTTTTTTTCCTTCGATAATGGATAATTGATGATCCACCAAACTTCCATCCAATTTTTCCATTTCGTTATACTTTTATGCAAAACACTCTTTGTATTCCTTAAGTATTTTCATTAAATCCCCTTTCATTTCAACACTCAACAATTTGCTAACATAAGTTGGTCTTCTTTCTCTCTCATTCCATAAATTGCTTCTTTCAAGGGATCCATGATTCAACTTTCTTATGCCTCGATGTAACTTCCTTCTCGAACCTTAAAGGTGAATAATCACAGATGTAATCTAACTTAACTTCACTGCTCACTAAACTACTGACATTTACTTATGTCGATAAAAGCAACTTATTGACTTTCTTCCTACAACTACTACTAGTTTTTGGATCTTCCTTGATCTAGATTGATCAACATAGTTTCTCAATTAAGCCAATAAATTTGAGGAACCAGACTCAGTCATTATCATTGGCCACTTTTGGTGCCCTCTTTTAGAAAAAAAAAATCCTCTTTTAGGATCCTTTTCTAGGTACCATGATTTATGCATTTTTGAATTAAAATTTACCATGGTCTCGAATGTGAATGACTTTGTTAGTGTTAAACTTTTAAAAGGCTGATCTGCCTGATTATATAAGGCTGATTATATAGTCTCATTCTTACATCTTGTTAATTATTCGATTGTCCCAATATGTAATTATATATTGTGGCGTTATTTTGATTATACATATTATCCATCATATTGCCTCCATAATTGTTATCTCGCATCACATTATTCCACATTTTGCAAAAACTAATCAGCATTTTGACCTCTTTTAATAATGTGAACATTCCTTATTAATTATTTTGCTTATTATCTTGATTATTTCCCACTTGATCATTATTCTTTAGATTCTCTTTTCGAGGAATAGATAACACATCCTCGATTCTAGCCATTTGTTCCACTAACTATTGAAAATTATTAATAGTAGTTTGGGCTAAAGGGTTTATGATTGTAAGCATTTGTTGTGATCAAATACTTATATTCTCAAAATCAAGATTATTTCTCCCAAATTCTTTATCAAATCCTGAGTCAAATTTTGATTTCGATAATTTATTCTACTAGAATTAAGAGTTGGTTGTCACGGAGACATATCCTAAAGGTATCTCTCGGCTAATGATAGACCCTAATTATTTTGTTAATGGTAGACCCTGATTATTTCGTTGTATGGACGACCTAACCCCATTCATATTGTTCCTTCCCAAATTCATAAATTATTTATTTTTCGTTCTCATGTTCATATGAAGTCCTATATAAGTAGTCACCAGACTACTTACTATTTGCACATAAACATCCCCTGACTACCATGAGTACTTGGGATATTATGTTCGATTATGTTTCCTTGGACAATGGAAATGTTGTGTTCGGTTGTTGGGGTTATAACAAAGCTTTTGGCCCTCCATTATGTGGATTTGGATTAGTTGTACCAGACATAATTACCGAATTAAGTGTAGGACTTTGTGTACTTGGACTTGACATGATTATTCTACCACTTCTTAGTCTCATACATTGTGACAAACAGTCTCTAGAACTAATCACCTCGAGTGTACATAAATCACACTTAATCTCATCGGGTGTGTCCACTTGTTTCTAGTGAAAAATGCTTCAATATGAATCACGAGTCACTTGTTAATTCTTTTTATTTAGACTAGTAAATAACAATTTTTCAATTTAGACCATGTTTTAATTCACCTAATAATATAAGAACATCGACCGATATCTTAATAATTAATATGAAGTCAACCTTTATAATGGATCTTTCGTATATTAATTTAATAAAGATATTGATAAAAGTGTCTTGATTGTAAATTTGGATTTTAAGTATTAATTCAAATATTACTTGATTACTAATTTGTTGAAATAAGAACACAGTTTCTAGAAATAAAGGACGAAAATTAAAGAAGAAATTCTTAAAAATGCAGAAATATAAATTATTGAAAAAAGTAAACTATTGGAAACATAAATTGCTAGTAAATGTAAATTACCAAGGATAAAATAGAAATTGATCAAGAAATCAATAAAAGTGATTACCCAAATTGCCAAGAACTCCATGGAAAAACTTTTCTCTTATTCACAATGTTTTTTAGAATACAAGTTTTTTACTACAATGTGTCACCCCTTTTTCCCTTTTCAAGTAGTCCATTAGTATACGTGGTGTTATAAGTGTTTCTATCAAATCATGAAGTTACAACCACTTTGCCTTTCCCTTGATTTTATAACTTCCTTTCGCTATCTCCATTGTCTTCCTTGATTCTTTGGTTTTACTTTATCCTTTGATTCTTTGATTTTCTTTTCTTTCGATGCTCTTAATCTTCCTCTATTCGATATCTTATTTTTCTATTACCTTTAATATTTAATCTGTTCGATCCTCTTCTATTTTTAATGATTTTAGTTCCTAATTTCAACTTTGATATTTTCTTAACTCATTCTTTTGAATCATTTGTAAATTTTATATAACAGAAGGATTGAATTATTTTAGGGTTGATTTTTAGAAAGCATATGACTCAGTAAACTGAAGTTTTTGTTATACATGTTGAGAAGACTTGCTATTTGTGAAAGGTGGATTGTATGAATTTGTCGATGCCTAAAGTCAAACACAATTTCTATCCTTGTGAATTGAACTCTGACTAATAAAAGTTTTATGAATGTAGGGTTGAGACAAGGGAATCTTTTGGCACCATTCCTTTTTACGGTAGTAAAGGAAGGGAAGTTGTAAGAAGGAAAATGCATTCTTAATTTAATGTGGAAAGAAAAAGGTACAAGTTAGAATTTTACAATATGTAGATGACACAATTATTTTTAGATGCTAGAAAATAAAATGTGGAAGTAATTAGGAATGTTATGAGAAATTTTGAGTTGGTATCAAGACATAAAGTAAGTTTTTTTAAGAGCGGCTTTGGAGGTTTGATCTAGATGGAAAAACAATAGATGAACATCAACATTGTGCTTGTTAATCTCAATCTTGTCATCTCTCCCTTTATTTTATGTGTATTTCTTTGAAATGTCGCAAATGGTAGTAAAGAGTGTTGGGTATTTTTGATGAAGTTAATAATAGGGAGATTATCAATAATGAGATACAAGTCAACCATATAAGAGAATATGACACCACCTTCAACCAAAAATCAATATTAGGTTATGGGTCTTTCTCACTTATAAGTTACTCGACTTTCCCATTTCTACCCAATATGAGATTTCAAACTCACTTGAATTCTCCCCCATAAGTGTGATTCCTTTTCACGTTGGCACATCATCCCATCAAGCAGAGTAGTAGCCAAAAATTTGTATCCATTTTTCAAGATATTATGCATGGGTTCGTCAAATTCCATTGTGTCTTCCACAATGGAATCTGATAAGTGAGATTTTGGGTCATCTTTTAATCGTGAGTATCTACTAGTGACCTTATACCGTCGTTTAACTCAACATGACTCACTTGCATGAAACTCTTGTCGGGAGTAGTGTTATTAGAATCAATGGTTTGTATGGTGACCGATAGTTCAAGAATGCACCTTGTATCGAAAATCCTCCTAATGGTGGGTCAAACAAGCATGTCTCATTGTGATGAACGACGATACATTTAAGGATTACTAGTGAGCTTGAGGGTGATGTACCAATTTGAAGGGAAATCACACTTGAGGGGGAGATTGTTGAGAATTCAAGTGTGACTTTGAAGTCTCACATTAGGTAGAAATGAGAAAGTTGAATAACTTATTAGTAAGAAAAATCCATAACCTAATGTCATATAAGGTTTTGAGTTAAGGGTGGTGTCAATCCCTTACGTGGATTAGACTCATATCTCATTGATGTTGTCTCTCCCCGTGACCATTGAAAGACCTAATAAAGAGGTTGTCAGGAATTCATAGTATATTCTTATGGGGTGTAACGAAGATCAAAGAATGATTCATTGGGTAGCATGGAAAAAATATGTTGTTACAATGAGGATGACGAACTTAGGGTGAAGGATCTAATAACCTTCAATAAAGTGCTTTTGGAAAAGTGGAGATGGTTATTACATTTGGAATTGTAGAGGCTAAATATGGTGGTTGAAGATAGGGAAAAACAACACAATGATCTAAAATACCAAATTATGTAGCGGAAATAATTTCCCTAAACTTGCAAGAATCTGTGAGGAGCAACAACAACAAATAATGACAGAAATAATCACAACAGAGACCATCAATATTTTTTAGCTTGGGAAAATATCTTCAATATGAGAAGTAAAAACTCACAGGCACAAGTCAGTCAATCAAGTTCCACTAAAATAAAAAATATGAGTACAAGAGAGTCAAATCAAAATGCACAAATAAATAAGTTTCTACAAAACCGTCAATATATCAAAGTAACTGTACTCTCAATTTTGAAGAACAAAGAAAAAACCTAAAAACCTCCCACAATGCAAGACTAATATCTCCAATCACACACCTCCAATCGACGATCCCAATGGTCAAAATGAGGACCCTTACGTCGCGAACCTATTGTCAAAATTTTAGCCTGATCCAGTTAACTAAGCGAAAATCGTAATTTTACAGAATCGGCTCGGTAAATAAGTAAAATTGTTTCTTTTCTTTCCTTTTTTTTTTTTCAAAAGGGTTGCAAAATGCTCTCTCTATTCTCTCTTTATTCTTTGACCTATCAAACTCCTCTCAATAAGTGAGATAAAATGGACTCATTAATTTGAACTTTTAGACACGTAATTGAGAGCTTAACCGAATAAACTTGCCCGAGGGGATGAATGTCAATTGCAATGGTTTTGACAGAGGGATTTACAAAATGGTTGGGACGGCAGCAAAATAAATTTTTGGCGGGAAAGATGGATAAGCCAACAACTTTATATGCAAAAGTATAATAGATTGTACATGTAATCAGAAATCGGAAACCATTCATAACATGGGACAGTGGGGATTTGACAGATGGTACTAGAAGTTAACATGGACAAGAGAATTGTTTGTGCAGGAGAAGTTGGTTAATAATATTATGTCCGAAATGGAACATATACAAATTCAAAGAGCAGTAGACAAATGGATTATTTGGAATGAGTTATTGGATAATATTATGGCAGACATAGAACAGGTACAAATCCAAAGAGGGATCGAAGACAAGTGGATTTGAAAGAAGGAATCAAACTGAGGTTAAAATGTTAAATATGCTTATAATTTTATATATAAGCTCAAAATGGGAGAGAATCCGGAAAATTTGGGAAAGGAAGTCTGGAAACTAAAAATTCCATCTAACGTAGCTCTTTTCATGTGAAGGGTGTTCAAGGACAGGTCCACTGAAGATAATATTAGAAAAAGAGAGATGTTGAATGAAGAGATGGAGTTACTCTTCTTGTGCGGTGAATGAATCTCTAGATATACCATGTATCAAGGCTCAAGAAGTGTGGAAGGTATGTTATGGTTGGGTATACAAGTATAATCTACTGGATAATATATATATATATATATATATATATATATATATATATATATATATATATATATATATATATATATATATTATCAGATGAATAAAATGATTTAAATATTTATCCACGCTTATTATATAATTTATTTAATTTATGTTTTAATTTACTCTAATTTATATTATAATTAACTTTAATAGTAAAATATCAATATTTAATGTCAAACAAACAAACAATTTTTTTTAATAATTCAACGTAATATAATTAAGAAATTAAAACTTTAAAAAAATTATTGAATAATAAACTTTAAGTGAAAGTTAAGGATAAAAAAAACATTCAAAATAACAAGAATTTTTAATTTAATCTTAAACACCTGAATTAACACTTATTGCACTGAGAACAATATAAAGGTCAATTTTTGATATAGAACGAGCATTATATGCATCAAGATCAGTATTCAAAACAACACTATAATAAACACCATGGTCATGATCAATACACCCTAATAAGTTCAAGAATACGAAAATCAAAATCAATACATCAATTTAATTTCCAATTGATTGCTTACCTGCACCAATTACTACCCCATCACTTGTGCTGCTCCAACGAATGTGCTTGAACGTGTCAACCCGTCAAGTATCGTCAACCGAATTCTGATTCCAAATCGCATTGCTTGCAGTTGCCACCTCAAATTCAGTTCAGCCATTCTCGCACGCACTGCGCAGAATAATCAATTTCAATTCCACCGCACGGAACACAATTTGCATTGCATTGCGACCTCATGCTGGCTTTAAATTAAATTGAAGACACGATTCCACCAATTCAATTTCGAAAAAGCACCATGCATCAAATCAAATGATCAAATTCATCACATGAATGCTTGAATTAAATTTGGCATCAAGATACGTTTCACATGAATTGCACCGCGCGGATTGAAATTACTGCGCCGTTGAATGAAAACATACCGATTAACAAAACCTTCTTCATCGAATTTGCTTGCCAAGGAGCTGTTTCGTACAGCAAGGCCAACATCACCTCTTGTTACTCCATCAATCCGCTTCCGATTTCAATGATTGGATCAAAGAAAATCCTCACCATCGCTGGGTTGTTCTGTCGATTCAGCTGCTTGCAACGATTCAATGTTGATTGAATTTCTGCTTGAATCTATTCAAGGACCAAAAATTGAAACCAACTCTCAAGGATTGTGCTGCTTCACACTCTCTGCAATGCCTCGCGTTTAGGAACAAAAATTGAAACTATAATTGGAATCACCACACGTGAATCTCACACGCATATTGTAAAATCAACCGCGGATAACTTGCTTAAATATATCCAAAATCAATCGATGCTTCCCTAATTTTTTTCTAAAATGTTACGAAAATACCAATTTTTTTTATAATTAAATTATAAATTATTATTTCCCACATTTTTCATATAATAATTTAAGAAAAATAATAAGAAAATTTCAGTCAAAATTGATTTGATAAGAACATAGATCTTTTTGAACTTCTATTTACAAATTATAAAATTTACTTATACTATAAATATAAGAATAATAAATACATTTAATTAATTAATTAATTTCATCAAAAAATTATTAATTAGTCTTATAATTAAAAAAGTGTGTAAATAAAAAATATAAAAATAAATATGAAGACTCAATATAAAAATACAAAACCCTTAGTCTAACTTCAAAGTTCCTTCTTATTTATTTAATTTTTTATCATCATATTCATATATGCATATATTCTAACTTCAAACTCTTGAAGTTTTATGGAATGTGCAATGCATTGAGTTTCAATTGAAGGTTTTTACTAAAGTTTTCGTTGTTAATGGTATTCGTATGTGTATTCTGAAATTATACTCTTGGAGTCAACGACGGAGATATTAGAAATTACACCTTCAACCAACAGATATTTGTATTCGTCAATTACGATTAAAAATATATGTTTTAATTTAAATTACTTTCTCTATTGGTCAACTAATGATAATTTATTTAGTTTTTTATTTTTTTATTGTTGTACTTAGTCAGACTCATTTACTGGGTCAAGATGAACAATGAATGACTCTGACTTAGAATGGCTATCATGACTTTCACTCGGAGTTTGATGCGGACAGCTTCAAAATATGTCAATAAAGAAAAAATAATAATTACGGACAAATTTAGAAAATTAATTTAAAAGGATTAATATATATAAATATTTTGTTGGGTTAAAATATATTCTTTAATAAAAAGGAATTCATTTTTTTAGGATCATAACTCTGTTCCGCCGCGCCAAAGACCAATCTATTTTTAAAATTAATAATTATATTTAAAAATGTTTTATTATAATATTATTTTTATTATATATTTTATATATTTATATATCAAATTGTTATATTTTATTAATATAATTTAATGATACTTTTTTTTACTTTTATTTCAATTGACCAAAATATAAAAAAAGACACATATTTTAAAATATAAATGATATCATTTTTTAAAGTGACCTGGATCATGTCAAATCACGTCATATTATATAAAATTGAGTTAGATTAATCCTAATAATCTCTATTTTTCTTTTAATACTAGTCTAATCTTATTGTCATAATCTTTTAATTAGTGATTTCTATGTTCCTCAATATCATGTAAAATATAGAATATCTAAAACTTTTTATTCAATTTTCATTTTAGTGATACTAAAATGTTGAGTAAGTTTTATAATTTCAGATATAAAATTTGAAAAATAATTTATTATTATTATTTTCGTAGCTTGAAAGTTTTATTTTTATTTTTCTTAAAAAAAACTCAAAATTTATGATAAGATTTTGATGCATCCTCTCAAACAATATCTTATCTTAAAAATCTATATTAAGATACAACAGTAAATTGCTATTAATAGCCTCATTTATACGTTGAAAAGGAATTTTTTTTGTGTTGATCTTGTGCAACTAAGAAGGTGGTTGACAATACAAGACTGTTTTGTCATCTTCCGTTTTTTCTCTCGAGAAAATAAATATATTTCATCCACCGTTTTGTCTCCACTTAAATCAAATTTATTGATCTTTCTTAATAGTTAATTGACTTTTTATTTTTTCTGTCTTGAAACAGTGGCGTTATTATTTTAGTTATATAAACATAAATAATTGAGAAACTTGTGTCATAAATAATGTCATATATTTAATTTACAACCACCATTTTGTCTCTAATCAAAGCAGAAATTTATAAGTCGTAGAGGTGGATTGTTCCACACATTCTAGTGTCAAAATTCAGCAATCTAAATAATTATAGAATATCATAATATATTAGTCGTAGAGGTGGATTGATCTCATCATTCATTAATTTTAATATAATAATCTAAAAAATAAATATAAAATGAAAATTAAGTTTCTAATATTTTTTACCTTTGAATTTAGTTGATCCCATTTCAATTGAAGAACGATTCTACTTTAAGAATTAGAGATTTACTATTAATTTTCATCATTCAATTTGTATTAATATAAGATGTAAAATAATAATTTAATTTAATAATTAGATCACATTGATAAGGAAAAATAAGCTTATAATTTTTTTAAAAACTATTATTATTTTATAATACGATCTACTTAAATCTATTTAAATCACATATTAAACAGGTTGATCTAAATCAGATTTAATTCAATTTAGTTTATAAGTCTAACTTAATTTAATCTCGCATATTGAACCAACTCATCAACTGTTAGACAAATGACATCTAGAGGGGTGAATAAATGCACAAATTAAAATAGATGTCAAATTAAAAATTTATTTGTGAGTCAATAATTTGTTTGAACACAGATAAAACGGAAGCAATAATATAATCAGGAAAAGAGAAAGAGATAAGGGAAAGAGAAGAGCACACAATGATTTATACTGGTTCGGGTATAGCCAACTCTACATCCAGTTCTCAGTCAACTCTTAACACAAGAGTGACTCTCAATTCTCTATCTTTCAAATTCAGCTTACAAATTACAATCAACTCAGCAGAATAACCAGTAAAAAGTAAACTAATTAAAAAGACAATCACCTCCTTAGAAACCCACTAAGGATAATCACCTCCCTAGAATCCCACTAAGGATGAACACCTCCTCTGAACAAATCAAAAGATGAAAAACACCTCCTTAGAATCCCAATAAGGATGAACACCTCCCTAGAATCACACTAGGGATGAAAACCTCCTTTGAACAAATCAAAGGATGAAAACACCTCCTTAGAATCTCACTAAGGATGAACACCTCCCTAGAATCACACTAGGGATGAAAAGTACCTCCTTTGCCACCAATACACAAAGGATGAAGGTAATAAAAATAAGAATAGTCACACCTGGGTAATGGAGACAACAAATTGTAAAAGCCTGTAGAATGTCAATCTCCAAGAACAAGTGTGATTAACAATGAAAGTACAAAAGGAAGTAGAGAAGAGGGTTTTCTCAAAAGGTGTAAAATATCTCTATTGTCTTGCTCAGAATTCTTTCTCAAAACTGATTGAATGTAAATTGTATTTTCGAATTCTATAATTGTGTGTTTTTTATTTTTCATCAAAACTTAATTAAATAGAAAAATAGCATCGAGAAAATGGTCGTTGGATATTAATATTTTTGTGAATAAAAATCAGGATATATTAAAAAATATTTATTCTTCAAAACAGATATATTTTTCAAATTTGAATTAATTGATTATGATACCGAGTATAATCAATTATGACGGAGAAAATCCTTTTTCCATTTTTGATGCATCATAATTGATTATAACAGTGAAAAATATCATGTTATGAATTTTATCACACTTATGCTTTGGGGGCTTATGCATAATATTACTTCATCAACTTGTACCTTCATATCAAGTATTCTAAGACTTTATCTAGTCTTTAGGAAATATCTTGGGCTTGCTTGAATCATCATCTTTATCAAAAACATATATTGGGCATGTAGGGAAATGTTTCACATTTTCACCAACGTCTTAAATTCAGCTTGTCCTTAATTCATCTTGAATGGTGTTGACTTGAATGTAGTTGACTTGAATCATCATCAAAATCATCTCTTGGGAATGTAGGGACATTTCCATCAATCTCCCCCTCATTGCTTTCAATCTCCCCTTTTTGATGATGATCAAGGAAACACCTGAAATGAATTAAAATGTTTGACTCTATATAGCCAGCTCAAGATTAGCACAGATTTGTATCAAGTGTCAGAGTCTCTTAATCTCCCCCTGGATATATTAATAACAAGAGTCCCCCTAACTCATATGAGCAAAGACTTCTCTCAACTCCCCTTGTTTAATTTAGAGATAGGAAAGAATTTCACACATATTTTAATTCATAAAAAAATCTCCCCTTGTTTCACACAGATTAATATCATCAAAATATCTTCATGTTTAATTGATAATTATGAAAAATATTATAAGAAAAAAATCTCCCCCTGTTTCATACAGATTAATATTATCAAAATATTTCCCTGTTTCATCGATAATTATGAAAAATATTACAATAGAAATTGAGAACAAATTTGCACATATTAGTACATAAATCAAGGTAGAGAAGATAATGCATTACAAAGTGTCATAGAGAAGAATATCATATTAAGGAGACAATATCTAGGATACCCAAGACAAATGAAGAGAGAGAAAGATAGGGGAATAGAATGATTATATAGAGATAATGGAATGAAATGCAGTAGTTTCCCCCAATTGCAGTCTTCTTATTTAGGCAACTTTCAAAATTCAAATGCACTCATATTCCAGATTTCATATTTCAAATTCAAATTATAACAAATTTCAAATTTCAAATTCAAATTCCAACAAATTCCAAATTTCAAATTCAAATTTCTAATCCCAAATTTCAAATTCCAATTCAAATTCAATTTCAAAAATCTCAAACTGCAAAAATTTCAAATTTCAAAATCTCAAACTACAAAATTTCAAATTTCAAAAATCTCATACTGCAAATTTAAAAAAAAATCTCAAACTGCAAAATTTCAAATTTAAAAAATCTCAAATTGTAAAATTTCAAATTTCAAGAATCTCAAACTGCAAAATTTCAAACTTTAATAATTTCAAATTTTCATAAATTCAAACTTTCAACATAATTGATTATGACAACAAGAAAAAATTTCTAATTCTGATAATCAATTAGATGCTCAAACTATCATCTAGACATGTATAAATGATTTGTTCCTTTAGGCACCCATTCATATTTTCCATTAGATATGCCAAAATGTTTTATGTAACATCTATTTGATGTATGACCTATTTTCATGCAATAAAAACATGTTGGTTTTCTTTAAAAATGTCTAAATGAGTTTCGTAAAGTTTTTTAAACTGGTTTCACATCTGTTTTCCTTTACTCTTTCACAAAAATAGTTTTACGAGGTTCTAGATTTTCTTTGGGTTTGTAACCAAGTCCAGCTTTGCTAGAATTCTCTCTTTGATAACCTAATATAGAATCAAGATTTTCAGAAGATTTTGAAAACTTGCTTATTATTTTCTCTAACTTGAAAATCTCATTTTCCAAAAGATTACAATTTTCACAAGGTTTAGCAACTTCTTTATTTTTAGACAAAGTTTTAAATTTCTCAACATCTTTCTTTAAGCACTCATTTTCTTTTTCAAGAATACCAACAGTATTTTCTAATGCATTAAACTTTTTCCTAAGTGCATTGTATTTCTTAGATAACTTGGTAAAACCTTCATACATATCTTGATATTCTTTAAATAACTCATCATATTCATTTAAGGAATTTGTACTACTTACCTGTGATGAGACTTAATCATCACTTTTTGTTATCAAGCAAAGATTTGTTTCTTCTTCTCCATCACTGCTTTTGGAAGAACTCTCTTGTGTTGTGGAAGAATCATTATCCTCCCAAGCAATATAAGCTTTGTGTTTGCTCTTATAGGTATTGTTCTTCTCTTTCACATCTTTCTTCTCTTTCTTAAGTTCTGGACAGTCTGGTTTGATATGACCAGGTTTTCCACATTCATAGCAATGAAATTTATTTGTTTTCTCCTTTCTTTGTTGTCTCTTTTTCCTGTTCTTCATAAAGCGAGAAAATTGTTTAACAAAAAGAGACATATCGGAATCTGAAAACTTACCTTCATTTTCACTTTCATCTTGTGAAGATTTTTCTGTTTTTAGAGCTATTGTCTTGGTTTGATTTTGTTCACCGTTCTTTAACCTTTGTAGCTCCATCTCATGTTCTCGCAATTTTCCAAATAGAGTAGCAATATTCATTTTTGTGAGATCTTTTGATTCCGTAATAGCAGTGACCTTTGATTGCCAATTCCTGTCTAAGGATTTCAAGATCTTTGTGTTCAACTCCTCATTGTCAAAACTTTTTCCTAATGCTTTTAAGTGATTTACTATATGTGTGAAGCGTGTCTAAAAATCCGTGATGTTTTCATTTTGCTGCATTTGAAACAATTCATACTCCTGGATGAGTGTGTTCTTACGTGCTCGCTTTACTTCATTTGTTCCTTCATGTGTTACTTCAAGAGTGTCCCATATTTCTTTTGTCGTCTAGCATTGTGAAACCCTGAAAAATTCATTACGAGTTAAGGCAAAAACAATAGCATTTCGGGCTCTTACATCATAATGGGCACGCTTGTTTTCATCTGGCGTCCATTGATCAAAAGTCTTTGGAACAGCTCCAGACTCCATTTTTCTCATCAGAATGTAAGGACCGTTGAGTACAACATCCCAAACACCATAATCTAGTGTTTGTAAAAATATTTACATTCTCGCCTTCCAAAACTGATAGTCTTCTCCTTCAAATAATGGTGGTCTGTTTATTGAAGTTCATTCCCTATAAACCTGATTCTGCATAGACATCTTGACATATTGTTTAGAAATATCTTATCTAACCTAGCTCTGATACCACTTGTTAGACAAATGGCATCTAGAGGGTGGTGAATAGATGCACAAATTAAAATAGATGTCAAATTGAAAATTTATTTGTGAGTCAATAATTTGTTTAAATACAGATAAAGTGGAAGCGATAATATAATCAGGAAAAGAGAAAGAGATAAGGGAAAGAGAAGAGCACACAATGATTTATACTGGTTCGGGTATAGCCAACCCTACATCCAGTTCCCAGACAACTTTTAACACAAGAGTGACTCCCAATTCACTATCTTTCAAATTCAGCTTACAAATTACAATCAACTCAGCAGAAGAACCAGTAAAAAGTAAACTAATTAAAAAGACAATCACCTCCTTAGAAACTCACTAAGGATGAACACCTCCCTAGAATCCCACTAAGGATAAACACCTCCTCTGAACAAATCAAAGGATGAAAAACACCTCCTTAGAATCCCACTAAGGATAAACACCTCCCTAGAATCACTAGGGATGAAAACCTCCTTTGAAAAAATCAAAGGATGAAAACACTTCCTTAGAATCTCACTAAGGATGAACACCTCCCTAGAATCACACTAGGGATGAAAAGTACCTCCTTTTCCACCAATACACAAAGGATGAAAGTAATAAAAATAAGAATAGTCACACCTGGGTAATAGAGACAACAAATTGTAGAAGCCTATAGAATGTCAATCTCCAAGAACAAGTGTGATTAACAATGAAAGCACAGAAGGCAGTAGAGAAGAGGGTTTTCTCAAAAGGTGTAAAATATCTCTGTTGCCTTGCTCAGAATTCTTTTCTCAAAACTGATTGAATGTAAATTGTATTTTCGAATTCTGTAATTGTGTGTTTTTTATTTTTCATCAAAACTTAATTAAATAGAAAAATAGCATCAGAAAATGGTCGTTGGACATTAATATTTTTGTGAATAAAAATCAGGATATATTCAAAAATATTTATTCTTCAAAACAAATATATTTTTCAAATTTGAATTGTCATAATTGATTATGTTACCAGTATAATCAATTATGACAAAAAAAATCATTTTTCCATTTCTGATGCATTATAATTGATTATGACAGTGAAAAATATCACGTTATGAATTTTATCACATTTGTGCTTTGGGGGCTTATGCATAATATTACTTCATCAACTTATACCTCCATATTCAGTATTCTAATACTCTATCTAGTCTTCAGGAAACATCTTGGGCTTGTTTGAATCATCATCTCTATCAAAAACATATCTTGGGCATGTAGGGAAATGTTTCACATTTTCACCAACGTCTTAAATTCAGTTTGTCCTTTAATTCATCTTGAATGGTGTTGACTTGAATGTAGTTGATTTGAATCATCATCAAAATCATCTCTTGGGAATGTAGGGACATTTCCATCAATCTCTCCCTCATTGCTTTCAATCACACTAAACATATTTTATACACCATATAAATGAGACTTTAAGTAAAAGAAAAAGTATAATTTTTTAATATGTATCTAATAACCATAATTAAATGAAAAAAAGAGCAAAACAAAATATTAACATAAAAGTAGTCTTTTAAAATAAATTATGATAATATCATGAGCTTCTAAAATTAGGAATGTTATTAGCTATATAGAAAAAAATTGTTGATATGACTGAAATGTACTTTTTAACTATTTATTTTATTTATCTATCTATCAATTCTAATAAAATATTTAAATATTTTGAACATATAAATATTTCATTTTTTATTATTTTCCTAAAAATATATTCTATTTTGTTTTTACTTCTTACTAATATATTTTTTTAACCATAACTTTAATAGCCCAAAATATAATAATATGAAAGATAATTAACAAAAAAGAATCTCCTTCTAATCAACGGTTGGCCTAATTATGTTAACATTATTACATAATAAACTTTTTATGTATGTTATTTTAGGTTTTTTTTTTTAATGTTTGATCATGGTTCAATGTCAATGTGAGAGAAGTAAATTTCACTTCAGGATTTCATTATAAGTTAGTAACGTTTTTCGGGAAATGAGCTTCAAGTAGATATTAGACAAAACATCAATGAGTTATGTGTCGAGTATGCTTTCAAGATACCACTTTCCACCGGTGACTTTCTCAGAGTGTGTTCGAAATTCATGCCCATCAACACCTTCTTGGACTTGTTTTGGATTTCACAACCTCTTTTATGAGTCTTGGAGATTAGTAACTTGATGGATTTCTTCAAGAATGTTAGTTTCTTAGTTTCTCTTTTAATGTCCCTTGCCTTATCCTCCTTCTCCTTCTCCTTCTCCTTCTGTCTGCGACATGTCGCCCTTGTATTTCCCATGCAAAATGCTTATCATTTTCTTATGACATTGAATTTGAAAATTGTGTATAAGAAACATTCAAATGCCAAATAAGATTTTAGTATCAAAAGGAATAAAACCAAAACATGCAAGCAAAACATATCATGTAATTATTATCACAATATCTAAAGAACGCCTAGAAACATGATGTTAAGCTATGAGTCACAAAAAATTTCACACAATTGTTGTCGTCATTGTTCAATAAAAATCCCTTGTGCGTTCGAGGAAGATAAAGTACTAGAGGAAATATAAAACAAATTTTATGTTTGACCATTATCACTACATATTTAGTATGTCAAATAATAACTAACCTTATGAGAAATTGTTGAGTTAAAATAATATTTTGCATTAATGTAATACCTATTACTTATGTTACTTGTTCACTGGAAAGGGAGCTTATAATCACATTTGCAACTATACACAAAAACAAAACAGGGTAAGTTAGTAATTCAATTGGAATCATAATCATAATATATGAATTTTTTATAAAACACTATTTCATATACAATATTCATTTCATCACATCAAGTGTTCATACATATAACATGCTCACATGGACACTATTAAAATAACACACACTTAATGAATTTTGAAAAACTTGATATTTAATTCAAACTCAAATATATCAAATATATATATATATATATATATATATATATATATATATATATATATATATATATATATATATATATATATATATATATATATCACAACGACTTCCTCAAGTGTATATTACAATATTACATACACTCTCATGTGACATGATGATTTTAAAGAACTTACTTTTTATTGACAAATACATGCTCCCATGTCAAGTAAAAGTAATCCCCTTCAACTCTTACTATCTAATTTTTTCATCCATGTGATTACAATAATTGATGGAGTTAGAATATCTCTTAATGAGTGACAAGTTATCACTTAAATGAATTATGTAAATAATAAAAAATTTATAAAAGATTTTAAATGAGTTTCCTAGGCACCAAAAATTTATAATTTTATTATAATTAAACTAAATTAATTTTTTTCATTTAATATTGACACATGCATCAATCATTTTACAACACAATGTTAACACAAAATTCAAATTATACCACCAAGACTTAAGTTTTCACGCAAATCCTAAATTTTAGGAAATATATCATTCATGTTGGTTAATAATTCAGTAATTAATAATAATCAATGTTTAATTATGTTGAGATGTTAGCTTAGACCTAAGTAACTACTGTTTTCTTTTTATGTTATAAATACAGTACCAATGTACATATTGATATAGTGTGTAAAGTAATAAATGGCAAAAAATGGGTTGTAAGGAAACATGCTAATGTTACATAATAAGAATTTGAATAGTCATGACAATTGGTGTGTGAAGATGAAGGTGTGAAGTCTTTTTTTTTTTTTTATCACATTGTTAACCATATTTTAAGAGATTACTAATTTCTATTAAGTCTTGACAAAAGTAAGATATAAGATAAATGTTTATACATGTATATATATAAAGATGTGAACTTTACAAGTTTACATTGCTTTTATATCATAAACAATTAATAAAATTGACAAAAAAAAAATTCTTCTAACAGTGGTTGAATGATATATGTCTTCCATCTCGATGCTTTCATCTATTTATATAGATATTTTAGTTGTAACATGCACAAAAAATAACATGAAGGAAGTGAGAACAACTATCATCATCTTATAATGATATAACATATTTTTCAACTTTCTCAACATATTTCATTTATGAAGATTTAAATTAAATTTGTAGTGACTAGTCAGAATAAATGAGTTCAATTTTAATCATTGTCTCAGTGATATTTACCCATTTCAATCCCCAAGGTTCAATCTTCATCTACAATATCATCAAATCTTCATAAATATATATTATTATTTAAAAACAATCAAATAATATAAATATAAATCAATAAATAGGACCAATGCATAACTGGAGATAAAATAAAATAAACAAACGAGAATCGATACGTAATCGGAGATAAATAAATAAGACCAGTGCAGGATCGAAGATAAATAAATAAACATAAGGCAGGATCAGTATGAAACTAGAGATATATAAATAAACGTAAAGTAGATCAGTAAGTAGTTAAATAACTAACAAAATACATAAAATGAGGTTAGAGACACCTCACTCCACAACTATAATTAAAATAAAATAGATAAAATGATAATAGTCTCATCCCCTACCTTAATAATTGAAGATGTTGCACCAAAAATTTTCCTTTAAAATTATTTTTCTCTCTTCCTCTCCCTCTCCCTCTTTCTCTCCTTCCTCTTCCTTTCTTCTTTCTTTCTTTCCCTCTCTCTCCTCTCTTTCCCTTTCTTCTCTTCCATTTCTCCCTTTCCTCGTAACCCCTATTTATAATCATGATTAATTTTTTTTTTTGCATTTAATGTAAGAGATAAGGTTATATTTTATTATTATTATTATTCTAATAATCATTATCTCTTAAAGAGATAAGGCCACTTTTATATATTTTTATTTTATTTTATTATATTTTTTTAATCATTATCTCTTAAAGAGATAAGGTCATGTGTGTTTTTTTCTTTCAATAATCAATTTTTTTTAATTAATTAACTAAATTTATTTTAATAATTAATAAATATCTCTTTTTTTAATTTAAATTATGATTATTATTTTAATAAAAAAATTTAATAGTTTAACAATAATATATATATATATTATTTTCATTTATTTAGTTATTTATTTACATAAATGAGTCTTTTTTTAAATTATTTAAATTACCTAAAATATTATTTAATACATTGTAAAAAAAAATACATAATCAATTTTGGGATGTTACGTAAGGGAATCTTTGGATTCTATGAAGTCTTGGATATTGTTCTGACTAGATACGACAAGCTACAGGAGAATCTCACTGAGGCACAACGTGCTATGTTTCGAGATGCAAAAAAATGTGATTGTAAAGTCTTGATTTGTATTCATCAATGTGTTGATGAAAGCAATTTCGAAAAGATTTCATTGGCGAAAATAGTGAAAGAAACTTGGGATACATAGAGTTACAAAGGAGTACAAAGGTTGAATACAGTACGACTTTAGACCTTTTGTTCTCAGCATGAGTTGCTAAAGATGAGAACTTAAGAATATTCAATAATAGTTTACAAGATTGTTCTCTATCACAAACTTGATGAAATTGTGTGGTGAAATTTTAAAAGAACGAGCGGTGGTTGAGAAGGTGTTAAAGACTCTCGATGCAAGATTCAATATGATTTATGTCACGAATCTAGGAATCCAAGAATATGGATTTGCTAAAGTTGGAAGAATTACAAGGGTCATTGGAGACTCATGAGCAACAATTGCGTGAAAGAACAGGAGATAAATCCAGTTTAGAACAAGCCTTATTGTCTAAGAAAACTAAGAAGAATGATGGTTATCGAGGCAAATTAAACAAGAGAGGTCGCAGGAGAGGTTTTAAAGGTAGAAATAATGGAGTTCAAGGTTCAGAAAACTCAAGAAGAGGAGGACAACATGAGAGTTCCTCACAATCAAGAGGTTCCAGGCAGAAATTCACAATGGAGAGATGGTCGATCTGGTTTTGGTGGTGATAAAAGCAATGTACACTGCTATAATTACAACAAATATGGTCATTATACAACTGATTATTGGTGCAAAGGTTTAGGAAATAAAGAAGAAGAAGCAAATATGGTGTAAAAGGAAGACTCCAAGGATGACCTTTAGTGGATGGTGACCATGACAAAACTATAGAAAATATATGAAGAATCTTGGTACTTAATATAGGTTGTTCCAATCATATGTCATTTTAGAAGAGTTGGTTTATCAATTGGATGAAAAAATTAAAATTAAGATGAAGTTTGCAGATAATTCAAAAGAAAATTGTGTAGAAAAAATAAAGATTTTAACTAGAAGAAGAGATAGAAAATCTATAATAAGTTTATATGTACTCCATGTTCCAACTATGAAGCACACTTTATTGAGTATCAATCAACTTCTGCAAAAAGGGCATTTAATGATTGAAGATTGAAGTAGCAAATGTTGATAATTCTCGATAAAAGTAGAACATTGATTCTGAAGGTCCCTCTGAGCAACAACAGGACCTTTAGAGTTGATATTTCAAATTGAATCATATGTGTTTTGTAGCTTCAGTTTTTTATGTCAACTGGTTATGACATTTGAGATATGGTCATCTAAATTTTGATAGCCTAAGTCAACTAGCAGAGAAAGAGATGGTGATAGGATTGGCTCGCATTCAGAAGAGTGAAGTTACCTGTGAAACTTACATGATTGGAAAACAAGCAATAAATTCCTTCAACGTGCATATCGAAACCAGGAGTAAAGGAGTATTAGAAGTAATCTATATTAATGTGTGGACTTTTCGAAGTATCCTCACTTAGTGGAAACATGTGTTTTGTTACATGTATCGATGATTTAAGTAAAAAAAAATATGACTATATTTGCTTAAGATAAAATCAGAAGTTTTTAATTGTTTGGTTGAGTAAAGTGGCAAAGTTATTAACATTTTGAGATTAGATGGTGGTGGGAGTATAATAATAATGAATTTGCATCATTCTACAAAAAAAAAGGGAATTATACATGGAATTGTGCCCTTATATACACCACAACACAATGGTGTTGTTGAAATAAGAAATCAAACAACTCTTAACATGATCAGAAGTGTGTTGAAAAGAAAAAGTTTACCACATTCCTCTTGGGGTGAATCGGTTGCCACTGTAGCTTATATTTTGAACCAATGCCTAACTAAGAGAGTTAAGGAGAATATACCAAAAGAAGTTTGGTAAGAGAAAAATCCTAGTGTAAAGCATTTAAAGGTGTTTGGTTCAATTTGTTGAAGACATGTTGTCAATGAAAGAAGAAGAAAGCTCGACGACAAAAACGAGAAACTAATTTTGATTAGATATCATCCAATAGAAGCTTATAAGTTGTATGATCCTATTATAAAGAAGATTACTATCAACAAAGATGTTATATTCTATGAGAAAGCTAGTTAGGATTGGAATTCGATGAAGAGGAACACAAATATCAATTTCGATATCTTTTTTAATGAGGAAGAAATCAATGGAAGAAATCGATCGATTCAAGAAATCAATCAGCAAACAACAATAGGAGGAAGAAATTGACCAGTAAGAATAATAAGAGCACCAGCAAGACTCGATGATTACGTGATAAATACTAATAATACAACTACAGTAGTTGGACATATTATCAAAGAAACCAATGATGAAAATGATCTATTTCATTTAGCTTTATATGCTAAAATCAAACCAGAACCAGTGTGTTTTAAAGATTCCATTGAAGATCATAAGTGGATAGAGGAAATGAAAGAAAAACTACTTACAATCGAGAAGAATCATATATGGGAATTAATTGATTTGTCGAAGAATCAAAGACCAATAGATGTGAAATGGGTATATAAAACAAAGTTGAAGTTAGATGGAACATTTGCAAGGTATAAAGCTAGGTTTGTGACACAAGGTTTTTTATAGAGAGAAGGCTTGGATTACAAGGAAGTCTATACAATAGTGGCTAGAATGAAGACAGTAAGAACTATTGCAACTCTTGCAAGTTACAAAGGATGGGAAATGCATCAAATGAATGTTAAAATTGCTTTTTAAATGGTAAATTAGAGGAGAAAGTGTATGTTACACAACCATCATGATTCATTATTACTGAAGAAGAACATAAGGTACTTAGGCTGAAGAAGGTTTTGCATTGCTTGAAACAAACTTCGAGAGCCTGAAACATCAAAATCAGTGATTTTCTTATACATCAAGGTTTCTTCATATGTGAACTGGAGTATGAAATTTACTCTAAAATCAAGGTGATGAAGTATTAATAATATGCTTATATGTCGATGGTCAATTAATAACTAACAGCAAAACTATGTTGATCAAAGATTTCAAAAAAAGGATGAAGGTTCAACTTGAAATGACTGATTTAGGAATGTTGTCATATTTTATGGGAATGAAGTTTAGCGAAGATAAAAAAGTGATTCTGGTTCACCAATGCTAGAGAAATTGTAAAAAAATTCAAAATAAGTGAATGTAACGCAACAGCTAGACCAGTCGAAGAAAATTTGAAGTTAGATAGAGATGAAAAGGGGGAAGCTTGTAGATGCTACGATTTAAAGACTATTGAATATAGAGAAAATAGGGTTTGGAATTAATTTCCCTTGTGTATAAATCACACATAGGGTGGTCTATTTTGTTAGAATCGCGCAGCGGAATATTCGCGTGGTCGGACAAAAACCAAGAGGGGGGTGAATTGGTTTCTTAACAAAAATTAGGTTTTCAAAATTTTCCCCAATTTCACCGATTAAAAATTGTGTAAATGTAAATAGATAAGAGAAGAGAATCTTACACAGGATATTTATACTGGTTCGGATCAAAAGACCCTACGTCCAGTTGCTAATCACTCAAACAGAGGATTAACGCTGTCACTATAATCAAGTTGTTACAAACAAATTACAATTGAAAAGATAAAGATAAGAAAACACCTCTCTTGAAATCCACAAGAGATGATGAATAGCTTTCCCTAGAGACGGCACAGCACACAATCCACTAAGAACTCCACTTAGTGATTCTTATTGCTTCTAGCCCACACCAGGTTCCAAAAGCCCATTTTTCTTGCAACAAACAGTTCTCTGGCACTCACAACACTTAACTTTTGTATGAAAAATGTTGTTCTAATTTTCTGAGTGCCATAGAGAAGCTTAAGTAGAGAAATTAGGGTTTGGGAATTGGGAATTTCGGAATTAGGGTTCTTGGAAATAGGGTTTTCGAAAATAGGGTTGATTTGAAGTTAAAAATCAAAATCTGACTGAAATAATCGATTGAATAAAGTGTTAATCGACTATTACAGAGCCAAAATCAACAGAACCCCAAAACTCTCGTTTTAATCGATTAAAAGACACGTTAATCGATTAACAGGCCTGTTAATCGATTAACGGGGTGTTAATCGATTAAACCGATGGCGAGATACTGAGAAAATGGTTTTCTCACTCTGCTTTAATCGATTATTTCACCAATTTATCGATTAAAGCCGAGCCTGGTTGATAAATTTGAGCTTTTTGAAGCTTCTAAGGTGCAGACTATGTACCGGCTATCTCAAACTCTAATATTACAGACTCAATCTAATCAAAACAGAGTTATTACAATATAAAACAAGTCTTCAACACTCTAAGTCTTGTGTTCTTGAATCATCATCAAAATCAACAAGCTTCATGTCCATCAAGTGCAACATCAAGTCCTTGAATGTTCAACAATCTCCCCCTTTTTGATGATGATCAAAATTATCTTTTAAAGCCTTGTAATAACATGTTTTATCTGTCATACTAACAAATACATTAAACATACCAGATAGTATACCAGATAATATTTAAAAACAATCATATTAGGCTTTAAATATTTTCTCCCCCTATTTTGATTAGAATAAAAAATAATTCTTCTATTACAAACATAAGAGCTCCCCCTCAAAATATGCATAATTTAGAGAAAACTCCCCATCAATCATAGCAATAACAGAACACCTATATTTTATTTTAGAGATAAGCAATCATTACAATATAAGAAATAACTATAAATTTAAAATTCTTCACTATCATCACTATGAAAGTGTGCATCAAATCTATTTTCTAAACGACACACTTTATCATCTACATCAGATATACAGCGAATTATTTCCTCATGCCGTACTCCAGAAAGAGTGAAGAATGACTGCATCCTCTGATTCATGTTAGATAACATGTCTTCCATGGATTGTCGGGTTTCATGATGAGTAGAGGAAGTTCCAACACTTTGGATTTGATCAGAGGGAAGCTCAGCAGCAGGAGGCATTTCTTCATCAGAATCTTCATTATCATCACCTTGGTTTGGAACGTCATCCTTGTGAACATAAATATCATTGACGCGCACCATTTGTAGTTGGATCAATGTGCTGTCTAGCATGCGATTCAAGTTATTTGTTCGTATTGTTTGTTCACCTTCGACATTTACTCCTTTGTATTCAAGAATCCGAGAGACAAGGAGGGCATATGGAATTTTGAAGGTGGGATGGTGTTTGGCTTTTAACATAGTCATGGTGACAAGAACGCCCCAATCTAAAGGCTCATTATTCATTATGGCATGAATAATACGAAGATCAATTGAAGAACATTGAGCATGATTTGTAGCCCGGGGACAGAGGATCCAGACAAGTAGATGTAAAATCATGCGTTCCTCCTTCTTTAAAGGTCCAGCAAGAAGGAGACGCCCAATCTCCATGGAGGGATTTCGCAGAAAAGAACAGTAAGCTAAGAACCTGTCAAAATCATCTAACTCACCATAAACGTTAATAGCATCTTCTCTAATTGGAAAGTGGGCAACGTTCTCCCAAATATCATCATCAAGAATAATAGTGACACCTTTTACTCTAGAGGTAGCAATTTGATCTCTAAATTTGAACCTAGAGTAAAATACCCTAACTAAGTCAGGATAATACGTACCTTGCATTTGGATGAAAGGGAGAACTCCTTGAATTTCAAGAAGGTTAGGAAAGTTGAATCCCCTATTGATGAATTGCTCACCAATAAGGAACTTAGGAGAAATAATAGCACGTTCCTTCCAATAGGACATAAATTCTTGTTGGCCATCTGCATCAGAGATCCATCCTTCTACAGAATTAGGACGGGGATGAGATGAGGGTGCAGATCTTCTTCTAGTAGGGATCTTAGCACGAGAAGATGAGGCCATTAAAGGATTGAAAGAATAACAAGAAGATTTTAGAAAGCTAAGTGTATTGAGAAGATGGCAAGATTGCTAGAATAAGGCAAGAAAGCTTGTTTTCAAGAGATAGAAGTGAGTAGAAGTGAAATGGAGGTCCCTATTTATAATCAAGCGTGTCCAACGGTCATATGGAAGGGAATATAGGTCAAGAGATCCGTTGGCAACGGCTAGGAAGCCAAACTTGCCAGGTTTAATCGATTAAAACTCAGATTAATCGATTAAACCACTCCCAGACCCATTTAATCGATTAATTTGAGTTGTTAATCGATTAACACTGGTTTTAATTGATTAATGGACGAATTAATCGATTATTCCAGAGGGGAATGTCCTGTTTTGAGTGTTTTGGATGCAATTAATCGATTATAACTCCAATTAATTGATTATTCCAGAGAGTACTTCAAATTTTTGAGGTTTAAACACATGATAAACTAATAACATCTTGTATAATGAATTATATTCTTACAGTCATCCAAAAGTTGTCTAATTAAGCAGAATTTAAGTTATTTCTAGTATCCCTAAGTCTCTTCTAAGATCATAGAATCTATCCTTGGGTAGAGGCTTAGTAAAAATATCTGCTAATTGATGCTTTGTATAAACGTACTCTATTTTACAGTTTCCTTTGCTGATATGATCTCTCAAAAAGTGATGTCTAATCTCTATATGCTTAGTCCTAGAGTGCATTACTGGATTCTTAGTAAGATTGATTGCACTCGTATTATCACACATCAAAGGTATGTCATTTAAAAATATACTATAATCTTCTAACTGTTGTTTCATCCACGGAATTTGAGCACAACAACTACTAGCTGCAATATATTCAGCTTCAGTGGTAGATAAAGCAACACATGTCTGTTTCTTAGAATGCCAAGACACTAAGGATGAACCTAACAAATGACATGTCCCACTAGTACTTTTCCTATCAATTTTGCATCCACCATAATCAGCATCAGAATATCCTATTAAACTAGTACAAGCATCAGAAGGATACCATAAACCAAAACCAGTAGTTCCTTTTAAATATTTTAAAATGTGTTTTACTGCAATTAGGTGACATTCTTTTGGACAAGCCTGAAATCTAGCACACACACAGACAGAATGCATAATATCAGGTCTACTTGCAATTAAGTATAACAGTGAACCTATCATACCTCTATACATAGATTGTTTAACTTCCAAACCTGATTCATCCTTGTCTAGATAACATGAAGTTCCCATGGGTGTGTTAGCTTCCTTTGAGGTGTCCATTCCAAACTTTTTAAGAATCTCTTTGCAGTATTTGGTTTGAGAGATGAAAATGCCATCTTTAAGTTGCTTGATTTGTAGTCCAAGGAAGAATGTCAATTCTCCCATCATAGACATTTCAAACTCTCCCTGCATTATCTTAGCAAATTCTACACATAACGAATTATCAGTTGATCCAAAAATAATATCATCAACATATAATGGACCAATAAGATATGTTCTTTAACTTTCTTTATAAACAGAGTAGAATCAATTTTTCCTCTAGTAAAATCATTTGAAGATAGGAAACTACTTAGCCTTTCATACCAAGATCTAGGAGCTTGTTTCAACCCATATAATGCTTTCTTTAATTTAAAAACATGATTAGGAAAACTAAAATCCTCAAAACTAGGGGGTTGCTCCACATAAACTTCTTCTTTAATAAAACCATTCAAAAATGCACTCTTAACATCCATTTGATATAATTTAAATTTCATCAAAGATGCATAAGCAAGAAGTAGGCGTATAGCCTCTAACCTGGCAACAGGAGCATAAGTTTCATCATAGTCTATACCTTCCTCCTGACAATAGCCTTTGGCAACAAGTCTGGCTTTATTCTTTGTTATGTTCCCATCTTCATCAAGTTTATTTCTAAACACCCATTTGGTTCCAATTACTTGATGTGACTCTTCTCTTGGGATTAATTCCCAGACTTGATTCCTTTCAAATTGGTTAAGTTCTTCTTGCATTGCTATGCACCATTAGTCATCTTTAAGTGCTTCCTCAACATTTTTGGGTTCTATCTGTGACACAAAAGCTACAGACATATAGAAATTAGTCATATTTCTAGTTCTTACCCCTTTTGAGATGTCACCTATGATGTTGTCCATTGAGAGTCCTCTAGGTGATTGCCATTCTTTTGCTAATTCATGCGTTTGAGAAGGCTCATTTTCTTCCAAATATAATTCATCAAGAGCCTCTCTTATATATTCATCATCACCTGCAAGTTCTTTATTTGACTCAAGAGGATTTCCCCCAAGGTCTACAATCTCATCAAAAGTAACATGTATAGATTCTTCAATATTTAAAGTTCTTCTATTAAACACCCTGTAAGCCTTGCTAGTTAATGAATAACCTAAGAAAATGCCCTCATCAGCTTTAGAGTCAAATTTTCCTAAGTTGTCCTTTCCAATATTTAACACAAAGCACTTACATCCAAAAATTTTTAAATGAGCAACATTAGGCTTTCTACCATTAAACAATTCATAGGGAGTAGATTTAATAATTGACCTAATGAGCATTCTATTTAAAACATAACATGCAGTACTAACCACATCAGCCCAAAAATACTTAGGAACATTAGATTCATTTAACATAGTTTTAGCAAGTTCCTCTAATGACCTATTTTTCCTTTCAACTACACCATTTTGTTGGGGAGTCCTAGGAGCAGAAAAGTTATGTAATATTCCATTTTCTTCACAATAACTTTCAAACTTTTCATTTTGAAACTCACCACCATGGTCACTTCTTAAAACTTTAATTATTAAGTCTTTCTCATTTGGAATTTGTTTTGCAAATTTTCTAAAGACCTTAAAAGCTTCACTTTTCATAGTTAGGAAAAATGTCCATGTATATCTAGAGTAATCATCAACAATCACAAGACCATAATAATTTCCACCAAAGCTTTTTATCCTAGAAGGTCCAAATAAATCTAAATGTAATAATTCTAGGGGTTTTGAAGTGGAAATAACATTCTTAGATTTAAATGATGATTTTACTTGTTTACCTTTTTGACATGCATTACACAATCTATCTTTTTCAAATTTTAACTTAGGTAAACCAATAACTAAGTCTTTTGAAATCAATTTGTTCAAATGATGCATATTTATATGAGTCGCTCTCTTATGCCATAACCAAGGGTTCTCTTCCTTAGCAACTAAACATGTTATGCTAGAATCATGTAAATAATCCAAATCAATCAAGTATATGTTGTTATGCCTAACGCCTTTTAATTCTACATTTTCGGAATCTATCAAATGTATGGTGCAAAATTTACTTTCAAAGATTACCTTAAATCCTTTGTCACATAGTTGACTTATGCTAAGGAGATTATGCTTTAGTCCATCAACAAGAAGCACATCCTTAATCTCCAAAGTGTTTGCACCACCTATGTTTCAAATTCCAAGAATCTTCCCTTTGTTGTTGTCCCCATAAGTTACATATCCTTGTTCTTTAGCTTTGAAACTCACAAATTTCATTTTATCACTGGTCATATGCTTTGAGCATCCACTATCAAGATACCACATAGACTTCTTTGATTTGGAAGTTTCCTACAAAACAAGAATATAGTAATCGTAGGTCCCCATAACTTTTGGGTCCTTGGGGTTAGAGACACACAAATCATTTAACTATTGGAACCCAAATATATTTTCCTTTAGGAACACCAAAATGTTTAATTTTACATCTATTTGAAGTATGACCATGTTTCATACAATAAAAACATGCTTTAGATGTAGCTTTTGAAAATGATGCATTTCTAACAATGGATGATTTAGTTCCTTTTTCCACCCATACTCTTCTCTTTTTAGTTTTAGGCTTTCTCAAAGAAACTTGATGGTTTACACTATTTTGAGTTACAACAACTTTATTATTATTACTCAATTCCTTTTCGGCTTTATCAAGTAGATGATTAAGTATATCTATGTCATACTCATACTCTTTACAAGATGCACATACTATATCCTTATCATCATTCTCATCTATGCATACAATTTTCGTTTCTAAGGATTCCTTTTCTTCTAAACATGTGATTTTCGTTTTTAATGAGTCAATTTCCTTTTTGGATCTACTTAAACTCTTTTTCACAACTTTACATTCATTTTTCAAGTCCTTAAAGGCACTAAACAATTCATTATATGCATTTTGCAATTCATCATAATTATTTTCATCATCACTTGAAGATGAGTCGGAATCACTAACCTCATAGTCTGAAGAAATGATGTCATTTGCCAATAAGCAAATATTTGCTTCAACTTCCGCATTGCTTGACCCCAAACTTGAGTACCTATCATCGGTTCCTTCATAGGTTACTCTTAGTTTTTCCCACATATCTTGAGCACTCTTACAAATGGATATTCTGTAAAACTCATCAAAGGTTAAAGCAGATGAAATTATATTTCTAGCCTTAACGTCAAATTGAGCTTTTCTGTTTTCCTCTGCAGTCCATCTAGAAAAAGGTTTGGGAACGTCAACACCGTTCTCAGTAACTTTAGGAATATAAGGACTGTTTAAAATAGCGTCCCAAACGCCTCTATCAACAGACTCTAAAAAAATTTTCATTCTTACTTTCCAGAAAGGATAATTTTGACTCGCAAAAAGTGGGGGTCGGTTGATAGACGCACCTTCGGCAAAAGTTTGATTTTGTCCGGCCATTTTCGAAAAGTTTGAATGACTATCAAAGCAAGCTCTGATACCACTTGTTAGAATCGCGCAGTAGAATGTTCGCGTGGTCGGACAAAAACCAAGAGGGGGGGTGAATTGGTTTCTTAACAAAAATTAGGTTTTCAAAATTTTCCCCAATTTCACCGATTAAAAACTGTGTAAATGTAAATAGATAAGAGAAGAGAATCTTACATAGGAGATTTATACTGGTTCGGATCAAAAGACCCTACGTCCAGTTGCTAATCACTCAAACAGAGGATTAACACTGTCACTATAATCAAGTTGTTACAAACAAATTACAATTGAAAAGATAAAGATAAGAAAACACCTCTCTTGAAATCCACAAGAGATGATGAACAGCTTTCCCTAGAGACGGCACAGCACACAATCCACTAAGAACTCCACTTAGTGATTCTTATCGCTTCTAGCCCACACCAGGTTCTAAAAGCCCATTTTTCTTGCAACAAACAGTTCTCTGGCACTCACAGCACTTAACTTTTGTATGAAAAAGGTTGTTCTAATTTTCTGAGTGCCATAGAGAAGCTTAAGTAGAGAAATTAGGGTTTGGGAATTGGGAATTTCGGAATTAGGGTTCTTAGAAATAGGGTTTTCGAAAATAGGGTTGATTTGAAGTTAAAAATCAAAATCTGACTAAAATAATCGATTAAATGAAGTGTTAATCGATTATTACAGAGCCAAAATCAACAGAACCCCAAAACTCTCTGTTTTAATCGATTAAAAGACCTGTTAATCGATTAACAGACATGTTAATCGATTAACAGGGGTGTTAATCGATTAAACCAGTGAGCAGATACAGAAAATGGTTTTTCTCACTGTTTTAATCTATTATTTCACCAATTAATCGATTAAAGCCGAGCCTGGTTGATAAATTTGAGCTTTTTGAAGCTTCTAAGGTGCAGACTATGTACCGGCTATCTCAAACTCTAATATTACAGACTCAATCTAATCAAAACAGAGTTATTACAATATAAAACAAGTCTTCAACACTCTAAGTCTTGTGTTCTTGAATCATCATCAAAATCAACAAGCTTCATGTCCATCAAGTGCAACATCAAGTCCTTGAATGTTCAACAATCTCCCCCTTTTGATGATGATCAAAATTATCTTTTACGACCTTGTAATAACATGTTTTATCCGTCATACTAACAAACACATTAAACATACCAGATAGTATACCAGATAATATTTAAAAACAATCATATTAGGCTTTAAATATTTTCTCCCCCTATTTTGATTAGAATAAAAAATAATTCTTCTATTACAAACATAAGAGCTCCCCCTCAAAATATGCATAATTTAGAGAAAACTCCCCCTCAATCATAGCAATAACAGAACACCTATATTTTATTTTAGAGATAAGCAATCATTACAATATAAGAAATAACTATAAATTTAAAATTCTTCACTATCATCACTATGAAAGTGTGCATCAAATCTATTTTCTAAACGACACACTTTATCATCTACATCAGATATACAGCGAATTATTTCCTCATGTCGTACTCCAGAAAGAGTGAAGAATGACTGCATCCTCTGATTCATGTTAGATAACATGTCTTCCATGGATTGTCGGGTTTCATGATGAGTAGAGGAAGTTCCAACACTTTGGATTTGATCAGAGGGAAGCTCAGCAGCAGGAGGCATTTCTTCATCAGAATCTTCATTATCATCACCTTGGTTTGGAACGTCATCCTTGTGAACATAAATATCATTGACGCACACCATTTGTAGTTGGATCAATGTGCTGTCTAGCATGCGATTCAAGTTATTTGTTCGTATTGTTTGTTCACCTTCGACATTTACTCCTTTGTATTCAAAAATCCGAGAGACAAGGAGGGCATATGGAATTTTGAAGGTGGGATGGCGTTTGGCTTTTAACATAGTCATGGTGACAAGAACGCCCCAATCTAAAGGCTCATTATTCATTATGGCATGAATAAGACGAAGATCAATTGAAGAACATTGAGCATGATTTGTAGCCCGGGGACAGAGGATCCAGACAAGTAGATGTAAAATCATGCGTTCCTCCTTCTTTAAAGGTCCAGCAAGAAGGAGACGCCCAATCTCCATGGAGGGATTTCGCAGAAAAGAACAGTAAGCTAAGAACCTGTCAAAATCATCTAACTCACCATAAACGTTAATAGCATCTTCTCTAATTGGAAAGTGTCCAACGTTCTCCCAAATATCATCATCAAGAATAATTGTGACACCTTTTACTCAAGAGGTAGCAATTTGATCTCTAAATTTGAACCTAGAGTAAAATACCCTAACTAAGTCAGGATAATACGTACCTTGCATTTGGATGAAAGGGAGAACTCCTTGAATTTCAAGAAGGTTAGGAAAGTTAAATCCCCTATTGATGAATTGCTCACCAATAACGAACTTAGGAGAAATAATAGCACGTTCCTTCCAATAGGACAGAAATTCTTGTTGGCCATCTGCATCAGAGATCCATCCTTCTACAGAATTAGGACGGGGATGAGATGAGGGTGCAGATCTTCTTCTAGTAGGGATCTTAGCACGAGAAGATGAGGCCATTGAAGGATTGAAAGAATAACAAGAAGATTTTAGAAAGCTAAGTGTATTGAGAAGATGGCAAGATTGCTAGAATAAGGCAAGAAAGCTTGATTTCAAGAGATCGAAGTGAGTAGAAGTGAAATGTGTTAAAAAAAGAGGCTGAGATCAAGAGGGGGGGTGAATTGATCTTTGAAATATTTTCGTAATTAACAGATTATCTATTTCAAAAATTAAGATTTCAGATCTATTCTTGAATCGCACAACAAGCAATCAAAAAATAAATGCAGCAACAGAATTAAAGAAAAGAAAGGTTTAGAAAGATATCACCAAGGTTTATACTGGTTCACCCAATCCCAGGGCTACGTCCAGTCTCCAGCCAAATTCCAGCTGGGTTCCACTAGATTGAATGTTTTACAGATTACAACCTTAACCTTACACTCAATCTACCACAAGAACCACAATTCCAGTTCCTGCACCTAACCTTTCACCAAGAACCAAATTCCAGTTCTTGACAACCTCTACAATCAAATTCCAGCTGCAGAGAAACCAGTGCCCACAATTCCAGGCACCAACAATACAAAAAAGAATGTAAAGAAACAAAAAGAAGAAACTAGAATGCTCAAACCAGTTTTATGCAATATGTTGTTTCTGAAAGAATTAATGGTTGAGTTCAAGAGGGGGGGTGAATTGAACTATAAAACTTTTTCGCAAAAATTTCTTTCTTTTGGAAGAATGAGTTATCTTTATTCAATTCTTGAAAAGATGATTTGATTTAAAACACAGCAAGTTTATATTCAGAATTTAAAAGAGATGAAAGAAAGAAATCAACACACAAATTTATACTGGTTCACTCTAATCCAGAGCTACGTCCAATTCTTGACAAAACCTGTCAAGTTTCCACTAATATTAAGTGACAAATACAAACCGTAGATCCTCACCAATCTACACCAAGAACTATCTTTCAAACCTACAAGATAGAGACTTGAAAAACACCCAGTAACCAGATCCAGTTACTGTACCAAGTGCAGATCACAATCCAATCTACACAATTCACACGATACAAAAGAATAAGGAAAGAAGAAACCTGGACTTAAAGTTCTAATTGCCCAGCACCAATTCGAAAGCACTCTCTCTCTCTGTGATTGACCACAATGTTGATCAAAGCACCTTATGATATGACAAAATCTTGAATGCAGAGAGAATCACGTAATAAAAGTTTTCACAGATTGATTTCACAAGTTTGCTCAAGTAGTGTGTTGTATTGTATTTTTCAAAAGATAGATCAAATCTGTATATAAAGAGTAAATCAAAGAGTCAGAATGTTTCATATCCAAAAAATCTGTTTCAGAGAGTCAAAAGATAAGTTGGTTAGAAGTAAAACTGGTTTAGAAGAGACTCTGATCGATTAGAATAGAAGTATGATCGATCAGACTGAGTTATGATCGATCAGAATAAAATTATGATCGATCAGAATACATTTCAATCGATTAAAACGTTGATTCAATCGATTGATTTCATTTAAAGCTCATTTTCAATCGATTGATTCGAGTTTTAATCGATTAAAACAACTTAATGAAAAATGACAGCTCTCTGTTTCAATCGATTAAAAATCATTTCAACTGATTGAAAACCTGCAGACTTTTAAGACTCGAAAATAACTTTCTGTTTCAACAGGTTGAAAAACATTACAACAGATTGTTTTTCTGAAAAACATTTAGACTGAAAACATCTTTATTTTTCAACAGATTAAAAAACATTTCAACTGATTGTTTTTCCGAAAACTTCATATTGAGAAATTTACAAGTTATTTTAACTTTGTTGATTCTGCAAATCAATCAATTGAAAAATACGATTATATAGAACCACTTATTCTGTTAAGTGATTTTAACCGATTGAAAATCTTTTTCAACAGATTGAAAAAACTTAGTTTGTTCTTTTAATGCAGAAAATGATTTTCAATGCTATGTAGAAAATTAAGGCGCTTTACCACAACATATAATGGCCTATCAAGAGATTAAGTGCTCAAGCTAAAAAGCCTAAACATCTACACACCCACAATCTAAACTATATTTATGTCTTCATCAAATTATATCTAAGTCTTCATCAAATTATATCTAAGTCTTCATCAAATTCACCAAGTGCTTCTTCAATCTCCCCCTATTTGATGGAGACAAATAACCACTGCACCTGCATAAAAGATGACAGACCAGAGACATATATTTTTGTGATGTGTGTGTAGTGACAGTTTTAGCAGAATAATTCTCCCCCTATTTGATTGCATCAAATAGATTGTTTTTAGTACAGTCCAATGGGGCCACATGGGTACCCCAAAATTAGAAATAGAGAAAATATAAAACAAAAAAACTAAGAAAAGAAAACAGAATGATCAGAAAATATTAGACAGAAATCTTCATTCGTCTCCAGGACCTTGGTTGAATTGCAGTTCCACAATTCTGTGGAAAATATCTTCAAGTTGATTATCAATGAGCTGGAACCTTGCAATGAAGTTCTCATCCAAGTAATGTTGCCGAGCCCTCAGACCAGCAGTCATCTCCATATGCCTCCTTTGGTCTGTTTGTAGTTGACTCATTTGATGTAACATTGTTCTTTCGAACTGTGATAGAGGCGTGCCACGGTCAGGGGGTGGATTATATGGAATCATTTCCAGTGGAGTCACTTCTTCCATTGGATCAGATGGACGTGCTGCAGAAGTTCCAGGAATATCAGTGTTTACTCCTTCCTCTTGCTCTTCTTCCTCACTTTCTTCACTCCTCCCAGCATCTTCTTTCGAGACCCATTCACCATCAATTTTCATGAATCCCATTTTGTGAAGCATCGAATTATTTATTTCATTTGTTGAGCGAACTGACTCGACAAGTTCTCCTTCAAGTTCAACACCAAAATATGTTAAAAATTTGGAAATCAGAATAGCATAGGGGTACCTGAAATCACTAAGTCTTTTTGCTTTGATCATGTGGTCTTTGATGACAAAGACCCAGTTCACCCGAATCCTGTGGTGGATGCAATACATTAGTACTAAGTCTCCCTCATTTAGCACCGCATGATTGCTCCCCGCAGAGTGAGCTGCCAGGACACAATGCAAGCGAGAATCCTTTCTTCCAATTTCAGTTTCCCAGTATTGAACGAGCTGACAGAGTCATGCCTATTCTTCATGCATGACCGGAAATACTGCATCTTATTAAATTCTTCCACATCAGAAGTGCACCCTTTGGTGACTTTCACTCCTACATCCTTTATTCCAGCAACCTCCTTCCAGATGTTAGGTGTAATCTCAATGTCCACACCTTTAACTTGAGTTTTCAAAGTGGAACCTTCAAAGGACAAATTTGTGAAGAAAATGGTGTTGCAGTAACTTTCTAATGCCTCTGAAACCTTCGGCATCAAACCAGGAGAACTTTAATATTTTTGGAATGTTGACTTGCTTCCTGCTCAACTCATGGACAAACAAATCCATTTTCTCTTGGTCCCCATTGAACCAAGTTTCAATCCTTCCTGCAACATTCTGTTCTTGCCTTGCAGAAGAGGATTCACCTCTGCTGGACTTCTTCCTACCAGATTTTGTGCGCTTGAACATACTTGATCTTTGGGATGAGCAGAACAGAGAAGAACCGAGAAAAGAGAAAGTTCAAAAGAAGATAATACTAAAGAAATGATAATACACAATCTTTTCAGCTTCAAGGTTTTTGTCTTTACTATATTACTGCTACTGCGCAGTGATGATAAAGGTGGAGAGAGAAGAAATTGCAACTGTACAACTTAATTACCTTTTCAGTAGATACCCAATTAGAATCAATCATCTTTTATTGGATATCTTGGATATTGAAGAGAGTAGTTGAAGTTTATTTTGTTGTAAATGCTTTCTGCAGAAATTGTTTAGAGACATAGTACATACAACTAGCCCTAGAAAACATAATCAATTGATATTTCGTGAAACCAATTGATTTTTATAAATGCAGATACTTATAAGTGAAATAAACTGATTGAATTGAAAGTTAAATCGATTGTTTTTGTAAAAGAAAATTATTCAGAGTACCATTAGTGAATTCAATCGATTGAATCGAAGATTTAATCGATTGATTTAAAAGAAGATATGCAGAGCTACAAGGTTAGTGAAATAAATCGATTAAAAGCATATTTAATCGATTGAACTAATAACATATCAATACCAGAGAGTAAGAATCAGGAAATCAACTGATTATTTCGCAATTTCAATCAATTGAAACAATTAATATCAAGTTATTCATGCAAATATTAATCGATTGAACTTGTTATCAGCCTGTTAAAAAAAATACAATCATTGTAAAGAATCAGTTATGCAATACTAGATATATCTAGAATTCCTAATTCAGTTCTAAGCATATTAAGTCTATCTCTAGGAAGTGGTTTAGTGAATAAATCAGCTAACTGTTTTTCAGATTCAATGAATAATATTTCACAGTCACCCCTAGATACATGTTCTCTAATAAAGTGATGTCTAATTTCAATATGCTTAGTTCTAGAGTGTTGAATAGGATTCTTAGTTAAGTTTATTGCACTAGTATTGTCACAAACCAGAGGTACCTTGTTTAGAGTCACTCCATAATCTGTTAGTTGTTGCTTGAGGTAGATGCTTTGAGCACAACAGCTCCCGGCTGCAATGTATTCAGCTTCTGCAGTTGACAGAGCAACACATGCTTGCTTTTTGCTGTGCCATGATATAAGACTGCTCCCCAGAAAATGACAAGTACCAGAGGTACTTTTTCTGTCTAATCTACATCCTGCAAAGTCAGAATCAGAAAATCCAACAAGTTTAAGGGATGTACCTTCAGGATACCATAGTCCAACATTAACTGTTCCCTTAAGGTACTTCAGAATCCTTTTGGCAGCAGTAAGATGTGATTCTTTTGGATTTGCCTGAAATCTTGCACAAAGGCACACACTAAACATAATGTCAGGCCTACTAGCAGTTAGATAAAGCAGAGAACCAATTAAACCTCTATATTTAGTTTGATCAACAGATTTCCCTTTCTCATCTAAATCTAAACAGCAGTTAGTAGACATTGGTGTAGAGGATTCCTTGCAATTGTGCATATCAAATTTCTTTAACAATTCATTGCAGTATTTAGATTGACTAAGAAAAATACCATTTGTTAATTGTTTAACCTGTAGACCAAGGAAGAAATTCAATTCTCCCATCATTGACATTTCAAATTCACTTTGCATTTCTTTTACAAACTTATTACACATGGCATTATTGGTGGAACCGAAAATGATATCATCCACATACACCTGCACCAGAATAATGTCAGTTCCAGATTTCTTAATGAACAGAGTTTTATCAACCTCACCTCGCTTGTAACCTTGATCAATTAGAAAGTTACTTAACCTCTCATACCATTGTCTAGGTGCTTGCTTTAGGCCATAAAGAGCCTTTTTCAATTTGTAGACATGGTCAGGATACTTGTGGTCTTCAAACCCAGGAGGTTGAGAGACATACACTTCTTCATTGATAAGTCCATTAAGAAAGGCACTCTTTACATCCATCTGTAGTAATCTGAAACCACTTATACAGGCATAAGCTAATAATAATCTGATAGCTTCAAGTCTAGCTACAGGTGCAAATGTTTCATCAAAATCAATGCCCTCTTGTTGGTTATACCCTTTGGCTACCAACCTAGCTTTATTTCTAGTGATAATGCCATGTTCATCTAGCTTGTTTTTGAATACCCACTTAGTACCAATTACATTGATATCACTGTTTTTAGGAACTAATTCCCATACGTTATTCCTTTCAAATTGATTTAGTTCATCATGCATGGCACTAACCCAGTATTCATCATTCAATGCTTCTTTAACAGTTTTAGGTTCTATTTGTGAAATGAATGCCATATGATTACAGAATTGGTTAAGAGAATGTCTAGTAGATACTCCCTTATTGATTTGCCCGATGACATTGTCTAGAGAGAGATCTCTTGGGACAATCCACTCTTTGGGAAGCTCTTCCAGAACACCTTCTTTCTGTTCTTCAGTGACTGTTGGTGGATCAGCTTTTGCGGGGTCCACTGATGGATCACTTTCTTCAACTGTATGCTGATCTGTGCAACTGGGACATTTCAACTGATAAGAATTATCAGTTAAATCTTCTTCATCTGCAGTACATGTTGTTCTATTCTGCACAACTCGAGGAGACTCATTAAACACAACATGTACTGATTCTTCAACTGATTTCAATCTCAAATTATAAACTCTATATGCATGGCCGTGAGTTGAGTAACCAAGAAAAATTCCTTTGTCAGATTTTTCATCAAACTTGCCAATGTTTTCTTTCCCATTGTTTAAAACAAAACATGTACATCCAAAAACCCTGAAATAGTTTATGTTGGGTTTTCTTCCTTTGTACAGTTCATATGGGGTTTTCTTAAGCATGGGTCTAATCAAGACTCTATTCAAAACATGACAAGCAGTGTTGACTGCATCAGCCCAGAAGTATTTTGGTAAAGAATTTTCACACAACATTGTTCTAGCAAGCTCCACAATTGATCTGTTCTTTCTTTCCACAACACCGTTCTGTTGAGGAGTTCTTGGAGCAGAAAAATTGTGTTTTATGCCAAACTTTTCACAAAATGATTCAAACTTCTCATTTACAAATTCTCCACCATTGTCACTTTGAATAGATGTAATGAAATACCCCTTTTCATTATGTAAAACCTTAGCAAGCTTTTTGAAAGATTTGTAAGAATCAGATTTGGCTTTAAGAAAGACAGTCCAGGTAAATCTGGAAAAATCATCAACAATCACCATGATATAAAGATTACCACCTAGGCTTTTATTCCTTGAAGGACCAACCAAATCCATGTGAAGCAGTTCCAAAGGTCTAGAAGTTGAAACAATGTTTTTGTTTGAAAAAGATTTTTTGGTTTGTTTGCCTTTCACACAAGCTTCACAGATTTTGTCTTTCAAGATTTGAAGCTTAGGCAACCCAAAAACTAACTCTTTTGAAATCAGTTTGTCAAGATGGTTAAGATGTATATGAGCATGCCTTCTATGCCACAACCAAGATTCTTCTTCTTTAGTAATAAGACAGCTTTGAGATGATATAGACTGCTTAATATCTAGCATGTATATGTTGTTTAACCTCTTACCTACCAACATTACCGTGTCAGATTCTGGCTCACAGATAAGGCACTTTTCTGGTTTGAAAATAACTTTGTGACCAAGATCACATAACTGGCTTATACTTATCAGATTGTGCTTGAGACCTTCAACAAAAAGAACATTGTGAATGGTTACAGATTCACCATCTCCAATATCTCCAGAACCACGAATTCTTCCCTTGTTGTTGTCTCCATAAGTCACATGACCTCCATTCTTCAATTTCAGCTTCTGGAATTTTGAAATGTCACCTGTCATGTGCCTTGAGCATCCGCTGTCCAGGTACCAAAGAGACTCTTGATGCTGTTCCTGAAAAGTCAAACATAAAGCATTTGGTACCCTTTAAATATTTTGGGTCCTTGGGAGTCAAACTTTCTGCTTAACATGTTTTGGAACCCATCTCTTCCTTCCTTGCGGCACAAAATATTTCCTAGCATGACAGAATTTTATAGTATGTCCTTTCTTCATGCAGTAATGACAGGATGAGAAAGGGGATGCTGTTGTTTTTCTATATGAAAAGAAGTTCAAATATTTCTTAGTTTTTACTCCATTCTTAGGTTTGTAACCGATTCCAGAATGTTCAAATACACAGTTTTGAGATCCAAGCAACGCATTTAAATTCTCTTTACCTTGAGTAAATTTTGTCAAAGTTTTAGTCAAGTAGTCAATCTTATTTTGTAAAACACTACACTTTTCACAATTCTTATTAACAGCAACATTATCCGCAGATGAATAGATAATATCTAGATGTTCTAAATCTGTTTTGCTTTCTAGCAGTTCTTTTTCCAGAATTTTAACTCTATCTTCTAACCAGTTATTTAACCCTTTCAACCGATTATTTGTATGAGATAAATTTCTGGCTTCACTATGCATTTCATTGAAAGCATTCAGTAATGTGCTGTAATTCATTTCATTTTCTGTAGGAGTTGAACTTACATGAGATGAAGAGGATTCACAACCAGCCATTAAACACAAGTTCACCTCTTCACCTTCGGATTCAGAACTGGAAGAAGAGTCATTGTCTTGCCAAGCTATGTAGGCCTTTTTCCCTTTGTATTTTGAATCTTTCTTGTTCTGGTTCTTGGTCTTTTCCGGACAGTCACTCCTTATGTGACCCTGTTTACCACAAGAATAACAAGTAATAGTATTTTGAACAGATTCAGTCTTTCTATCATTATACCTTTTTACTTGGCCAGTCTTGTTCTTTCTTCTAAGAAATTTCCCAAATTTCTTAACCAATAAAGTCAGGTTCTCGGACTCATCTTCTTCAGACCCACTGTTTTCTTCAATCGTCTTGAGAACAATATTTCTACTTTTCTTTTCTGCATTCTCTTGTTCTTTGAACCGATTGATTTCCAACTCGTGTTCCCTTAACTTACCAAAAAGTGAGGCAGTAGTCATTTCAGTCAAATCTCTTGATTCAGATATTGCTGTCACCTTTGGTTGCCACGTTCTGTCCAAGCACTTCAGTATTTTGATATTCAACTCTTCTTTGTCAAAAGTCTTCCCTAGCCCGATCAAGTGATTAACTATGTGTGTGAACCTTTTCTGTACATCTGCAATTGTTTCACCTTGCTGCATTTTAAACAACTCATAGTCCCTGATTAACTCATGCTTTCTTGCCCTTTTCACATCAGATGTTCCTTCATGTGTGACCTCTAGAATTTCCCACATCTCTTTGGCAGAAGCACACTGAGACACCCTGAAAAACTCATCAATATTTAAGGCAGAGGTAATAATATTTTTTGCAGTATAATCATATTGCACTTTCCTATTTTCTGCATCAGTCAACTCACTCCAACTTTTCTCAACAATTTTACCATCTACTGTATGAGTTGGTTTAAAAGGACCATTAACAATAGTTTCCCAAATGCCTCTATCAAGGGATTCAATAAAGATTTTCATTCTAACCTTCCAGAAAGAATAATTCACACCAGTAAAAAGTGGAGGCCTGTTTATGGAGGCTCCTTCTGAAAAATTCATCTTTCCCTCAACCATTGGACCGATTTCTTGAGTAACTTACAAGAACCAGCTCTGGTACCAATTGAAAGAATTAATGGTTGAGTTCAAGAGGGGGGGTGAATTGAACTATAAAACTTTTTCGCAAAAATTTCTTTCTTTTGGAAGAATGAGTTATCTTTATTCAATTCTTGAAAAGATGATTTGATTTAAAACACAGCAAGTTTATATTCAGAATTTAAAAGAGATGAAAGAAAGAAATCAACACACAAATTTATACTGGTTCACTCTAATCCAGTGCTACGTCCAGTTCTTGACAAAACCTGTCAAGTTTCCACTAATATCAAGTGACAAATACAAACCGTAGATCCTCACCAATCTACACCAAGAACTATCTTTCAAACCTACAAGATAGAGACTTGAAAAACACCCAGTAACCAGATCCAGTTACTGTACCAAGTGCAGATCACAATCCAATCTACACAATTCACACGATACAAAAGAATAAGGAAAGAAGAAACCTGGACTTAAAGTTCTAATTGCCCAGCACCAATTCGAAAGCACTCTCTCTCTCTGTGATTGACCACAATGTTGATCAAAGCACCTTATGATATGACAAAATCTTGAATGCAGAGAGAATCACGTAATAAAAGTTTTCACAGATTGATTTCACAAGTTTGCTCAAGTAGTGTGTTGTATTGTATTATCAAAAGATAGATCAAATCTGTATATAAAGAGTAAATCAAAGAGTCAGAATGTTTCATATCCAAAAAATCTGTTTCAGAGAGTCAAAAGATAAGTTGGTTAGAAGTAAAACTAGTTTAGAAGAGACTCTGATCGATTAGAATAGAAGTATGATCGATCAGACTGAGTTATGATCGATCAGAATAAAATTATGATCGATCAGAATACATTTCAATCGATTAAAACGTTGATTCAATCGATTGATTTCATTTAAAGCTCATATTCAATTGATTGATTCGAGTTTTAATCGATTAAAACAACTTAATGAAAAATGACAGCTCTCTGTTTCAATCGATTAAAAATTATTTCAACTGATTGAAAACCTGCAGACTTTTAAGACTCGAAAATTATTTTCTGTTTCAACAGGTTGAAAAACATTACAACAGATTGTTTTTCTGAAAAACATTTAGACTGAAAACATCTTTATTTTTCAACAGATTAAAAAACATTTCAACTGATTGTTTTTCCGAAAACTTCATATTGAGAAATTTACAAGTTATTTTAACTTTGTTGATTCTGCGAATCAATCAATTGAAAAATACGATTATATAGAACCACTTATTCTGTTAAGTGATTTTAACCGATTGAAAATCTTTTTCAACAGATTGAAAAAACTTAGTTTGTTCTTTTAATGCAGAAAATGATTTTCAATGCTATGTAGAAAATTAAGGCGCTTTACCACAACATATAATGGCCTATCAAGAGATTAAGTGCTCAAGCTAAAAAGCCTAAACATCTACACACCCACAATCTAAACTATATTTATGTCTTCATCAAATTATATCTAAGTCTTCATCAAATTATATCTAAGTCTTCATCAAATTCACCAAGTGAAGTGATACTAGCAAAGATCTCAGTGATTTGATGAAGTCAAAGATAAAGTCAAAGGTCAACTCTGCAACAGTCAAACAAGTCACTCGAGAAGAATGGAGTTGAAGACTTAGTGTGTCTTATCGAAAGCTTAGGTAAAACCACTTTACCTTTTCCACTTGCATGAAGCTCCTTCACTCAATTTGCAAAATGCCTCAAAAATAGTTTTAAACAAATCAAACAAAAGCATTTTGACAAAGAACTTTCTTAACAATGTTTTTAAGCGATATAGTTTTAAAAGAAACAATTAAAATCACTTAGAATGCGTAAAGAAGTGTTTTTACAGTATTTTAATCGATACAAACTTCTTTTAATCGATTAAAACCCTTTATGACCGATTAGAATTCGAATATGACGAGTCAGAATGAAATCTGATCGCTCATTTTTAAAGTCTGATCGATTATATTTCATTCGACCTGTCATATTCGAATTCTAATCGGTCATAAAGGGTTTTAATCGATTAAAAGAAGTTTGTATCGATTAAAATACTTGTAAAAACACTTCTTTACGCATTCTAAGTGATTTTAATTGTTTCTTTTAAAACTATATCGATTAAAAACATTGTTAAGAAAGTTCTTTGTCAAAATGCTTTTGTTTGATTTGTTTAAAACTATTTTTGAGGCATTTTGCAAATTGAGTGAAGGAGCTTCATGCGGTGGAAAAGGTAAAGTGGTTTTACCTAAGCTTTACGATAAGACACACTAAGTCTTCAGCTCCATTCTTCGAGTGACTTGTTTGACTGTTGCGAGTTGACCTTTGACTTTATCTTTGACTTCATCAAATCACGAGATCTTTGCTAGTATCACTTTCAGATCTCCCCTATTTGATGAAGACAAACACCATTTTGAAAAAACAATCTCTGCAAAATAAGTCACTTGATAATGAGGTTAGGTGAGAAATATAAAATTGTAATAATGTTTTATTTCTCCCCCTAAAACTTATTTCTCCCCCTAAACTGTTGCTCTTAAATTTATCTTAAAGTGATGCAACTATTTCTCCCCCTTTTGACTTCATCAAAAATAGGGAATAGAAGAGAAAAAAAATGTAAGGTTTCGAAAATATGCTCAAGTTTTTGAAAAATACAAAGTGAATCAATTTTTCACTCATGAAAAGAATCAATTAAAGTTGATTCAAACTTATCTCCATTAACACGTTTGTAATGAATACAATTAACACGTGTAAAGATAAGGGAATCATGCTTTAGTAGCATGTTACAGGAACAGCCATTAACTAAAGCCTTTAATCCTCTTTTCAGAATAAAAATCGATTAAAAACAGAGCATAATCAGTTAAAATGTTCTTGGAAAATGATTTTAATCGATTGAAAGAAAGGTTTAATCGATTAAAACATTTAAGATTTTGAAAACATGAATTTTTAGTAAAAACAATCGATTATTTCGACTTTAAATCGATTAAAACAGTAATGAAAACTGTTGTTTAAGTTTATTTAACCGATTAAAAGGTGTTTTTATTGACTAAAACAACCAGACTTGAAAACCATGATATATCTGATGCTAATCTTTTATATGTAATCTATTGGATATGTTGTGAACAGATTGTCTAGATTACTATCAACTATATTGATTGTCTTTTTACTAACAGATTTAACAATATCAGTTTTTAGATTCCTAGGGATCTATAATCTACTTCTATCTATGCCAATTTAATCTCAATTAGACCCTAAATCATATCAATCAAGGTTAAGGCAAATGTACCTGGTATAACACCAGTAATATTACAGTCCAAGCAAAAAATATAAAGATAGAAATAAGCAGAAGATAAAGATGATGATGTAGATTAGTCATCCCAATTCCCCTGATTAAGCTGCAAATCTTCCAGTTTGGTGATCATTCATTTGATCCCCACCAATATCAAAAGATAATAGACTTTCCTTTTTGCTGGAACCAATTTTGCTCTATCAACTATTGAGACAACAACAGTTGTCTCTCCTATATCGACAATAGACACGAAACTTTTCCCGAAAAGAAATCTTTTAGCAGTTCTTGTTACTATTGACTGCATTACGAGTCCATGGTTGACACTACAATGGAATTTCTACTACACATCAGAGGCAGAACCATGTACTGACAGACGTACATTCACAATCAGATCCCACACAGAATGCACGATACCATAAATTGCATGAATCACAGGTTAATGATGTACCGAGATCGGAATTTCCTTCCATAATAGCTAACCTATTTCAAACTTTGCAGTCATCATTATCTTTGAGGAATGAATCATCTTTAACTTTGTTGTTTCCCGTGGTATCATATGCACAAGTGGTTAACTAAAACTTATTCTGGTAGAGTGGGCAATGATTAGTAATGCATACACAGCAGGACTAGTGATGACAGTAATCTAGAGCTTTCACTATATTTTCCTTCAGCAAGGGAACAAATCAACAGTTTAAAATTTATCCCTGTACACACATTCTTTGTGCCACGTTATTCAATTCTTGAATTGTTGTCCCAGATTGGTTTCCTTACAGTGTCACCTCGTGACATTGATGATTAAAGCTAATTCTTAAATTTGCACAGTTCCAATGAATTTCACCAAGAGTTTTGAACCAATGCATGCTCAAGATTATTTTAAATATATTGCTTGGTAATATAAAAAAATCTAATGTAAACATTTGTTCATTGAACTTCCTAGTAATCAACAACTTATTACCAGAAGCAACTATCACTGAAAAATCTTTGATAAACTATGTTTTCAGTCCTAACAGCTTGACCTGTTTGTAACTAGTGTCTATAAGAAAAGTTACAGTCTATTCTTTGATAATTCCTTTGATTTTCAATGTATTACTACGCAACATTCTATGTAAAGTATTAAGAGAGATGTAGACGTCTACAGCTTGAATCATGACTATGTTAAAATAGCTTTTTCATCTATGGATAACTTTCCCACATGTAAAGTTTGCAGTAATTCAATCGGCAATAACTTTCCCACATTTATTCCACTAGTCTTAGTTTCGAGTTCAAGGATTTGTTCAGCATGTGCCATTTAAAGAAAATTGGGTGTTCCATAACAGATAACTTGAATCAGATATGTTCGAGACTCATTTATGATTATCTGATCGCTACAGAGGCACAATTTACAGGACATTGGGTGAAAGTATTATGCAGATTTTGATTTATCAAAGAAACTGGGTTTTTGATTCGAATTGGCCTATCAAACTTTAATTAGATGTTATAAATCTTGTTTTCAGAACCTAATTAATCGATTGATCAACTAATTATCTATTAATTTCATTTTTCCTATTAGGTTTGAAAACGATTCACAGTGAATTAATCGATTGGTTTATAAAAGAATCGATTAGTTTGGTATAGAATGTGATCAATAAAATGACACCAGAATTTAAACCGATTAAAACGTAAATGAATCGATTAATTTTGATACCTAAGTGTTTTTAGTTGATATACAGTTATTATAATCGATTAAAACATTTAAACCAAAATCCTGAGATCAGTTCAATCGATTATTTCGACATTTTAATCGATTAAAATGGTACGGACAGATGTTACTGTAAGTTATTTTAATCGATTAATATTGTTATATATCAATTAAAACAATTAGTTTAAATACTCAGAACCTGATTTCGCGACTCTGATCTTCAAGGGATTCCCGAGACTTGTTCCTGCAAAACAAATTAAGAATTGTTCTGGTACCCTTTATAATTACTGGGTCCTGATCAGGTTATTTGAAAGGAATTAATCTTTGGAACCCATTTCATTCTTCCTTTAGCAATGACATACTTTTTGATTCTGCAATATTTAACAGAGTGCCCTTTTTTCATACAGTAAAAGCATTTAATTACAAAGTATGAATTCCTATTTGTTTTTGTTTTACTGGATCTAGATTTAAATCCTATTCCAGATTTGTCAAAAATTAATTTTTGAGATCCAAGTAATACATCTAGATTGGCTTGCCCTTGTGTGAATCTTGAAATAGTTTGAGATAGAAAGTCAATTTTCTTTTGCAATTCAGAACAGTTATTGCATGGTTTATTGCATTCACAATCAGAATTAGCATGAATCAGTTTCAAGAAGTCACGGTCAGTTTCATTTTCAAGAATTTGTTTTTCCAGAGAATCAACTTTATTTACTAGCCAGTTATTTAGCCTTTTCAGCCTACTATTTTCTTTTTGAAGTTTCTTAGCCTCTTCATGCATTTCATTAAATGATTCTTGTAATGCATCATAATTAACTAAATTTGAAGAGGAGCTAGAACTTACATGATCAGAATTTTCTGGGCATTCTATCTTGACATGGCCACTGGTATTTGGTGATTCTGAGTTGACCATTAAGCATATCTCTGGTGCTTCTTCATAGGTCTTTTCAAGGATCTTCCACATTTGTGCAGCAGTTTGACAATGTGCAATCCTAAAAAAATCATTTCTATTAAGAGCGGAAGATATGATATTTTTGGCAATACAATCATCTTGAATTCTGTTAGCAATATCAGTTTCCTGTTCAATAACATTCCAAGCATTTATACTAACAGATTCAATGAAGATTTTCATCCTTAGTTTCCAGAATAGATAATCTTTTCCACACAATAGTGGAGGTCTATCAATATATGCTCCCTCAGAAAATGCCATGGATTGAAGTAACTTGAGTAACTTTCAAGCACCTCGCTCTGAACCTTACACTCAATCTACCACAAGAACCACAATTTCAGTTCCTGCACCTAACCTTTCACCAAGAACCAAATTCCAGTTCTTGACAACCTCTACAATCAAATTCCAGCTGCAGAGAAACCAGTGCCCACAATTCCAGGCACCAACAATACAAAAAAGAATGTAAAGAAACAAAAAGAAGAAACTAGAATGCTCAAACCAGTTTTATGCAATATGTTGTTTCTTCTCAAAAGAATGCAATTTTGCCTCAAGAAAGAATTCTTTTGAACTTCACAAAAACTAGCGCGAATCTTTCTTGAAAGTAGTACTTTTGATTGCGTGATTGATTGCAAAAAGATGTGTATCAGATGTTGTATTAAAATGATCAAGCAACTCTGTTTATATAGAAGATTTTCAAAACTGTTGGTTTAATTAATCTGTTAAAATAATTTTTTAATCTATTAAAAGCCTTATTTTAATCTGTTAAATCTTCTTTTAATCCATTAAAACGTTCTTGATTATTTTCCATATTTGTTTTAACTGATACGACAACGTTTATATCAATTAAAACTCTTTGCAAAAAATCTTCTAATTTGATTTAATCGATTGTTTCGTGTTTCAATCGATTAAAATACTGCAAAACTTTCTTGTAAACTTTTCCAAGTGTTTTTAACTGATAAAAATATGTTTTAATCGATTAAAATGCTATGTAGAAATTTTCTTAAGTTGTTTTAATCGATTGAAACGTGATTTAATCGATTAAAATAATTTTGATCGGTCATAACTCAATTCAGATTGATCATATCTGATTCTGATCGGTTATAAATGCATTCTGATCGGTCATACTGAACTCTAAGTGGTTTTAATCGATTGTTTTAAAGTTATATCGATTAAAATACTGCTAGAACACTTCCCTAAACATTTTAAGTGATTTTAATCGATTATTTCGAAGTTGTATCAGTTAAAATACTTACAGAAGGTTTTCAAAACTTCCTTTAATGAAAACAATTGGTTATTTCGAAATTATATCAGTTAAAACCATGTTATAAAATTGTTAAGAACATTTTAGTTGATAAAGCTTATATGCTATTAGTTAAAAATAGTTAATTCAAAAGCTTTTATCAAAATATTTTATTTTTAACTGTTTAAACGTTTTTAGAGGCATTTTGCAAAATCTTTTAAGTGAAGAAACCTCATGTAGCAGAAAAGATAAAAATGATTATACCTAAGCAGAGCTGCAGACACACTAATCCCTCTACTCTTTTATCTAAGTGACTTTTGACTGCCACAAAGTTGCCTTTGACTTCATTCTTGACTTCATCAAATTAACAAGATCTTTGCCAGAGTATTTCAATAAGATCTTCATCACTTTCAAAATGGAGGTCCCTATTTATAATCAAGTGTGTCCAACGATCATATGGAAGGGAATATAGGTCAAGAGATCCGTTGGCAACGGCTAGGAAGCCAAACTTGCCAGGTTTAATTGATTAAAACTCAGATTATCTGAGTAGCAAACAACTCTTGTATGGTTATTAGAACCATATAACAATCCTTTTCCAGGAGATCCTTTAATATACTTCAAGATACGAATGACTGCATTCCAATGATCTTCACATGGTGAATTAAGAAATTGACTTACCACACTGACTGCAAAGGAAATGCCAGGACGAGTAACTGTAAGATAATTCAATTTTCCAACCAATCTTCTATACTGCTCAGGATCAGATATAGGCTCCCCCTGATTTGGTAGAAGTTTAGTATTGGGATCCATGGGTGTATCAACAGACTTTGAACTCATCAACCCAGTTTCCTCCAAAATATCTATGGCATACTTCCTCTACGATATAACAATACCATCATTGGACTGTGCCACCTCAATACCCAAGAAATATCTAAGTTTGCCAAGATCTTTGGTCTGAAAATGGTGACAGAGATGTTGTTTTAACTGAGAGATGTCATGGTTGTCACTACCTATAAGAACGATGTCATCAACATATATTATCAAGTAAACACATCCAGCACTCGAGTGTCGATAAAAGACAGAATGATCTGATTCACACCGAGTCATACCAAATTGTTGAACAACCTTGCTAAACTTTCCAAACCAAGCCCTAGGAGACTGTTTTAGGTCATATAGGGATTTGCGAAGACGACATACCATCCCAGAAGACTCCCCCTGAGCAACAAACCCAGGAGGTTGCTCCATATATATTTCTTCTTGCAATTCACCATTGAGGAAAGCATTTTTAACATCCAGTTGATAAAAAGACCATTGTTGAAGAGCATCCATGGTGATAAATAAACAAACAGAAGCCATCTTTGCCACAGGGGAAAAGGTATCTCCATAATCCAACCCAAAAATTTGAGTATTGGCCACAAGACGAGCTTTGAGGCGATCAATAGTACCATCAGGTCCAACTTTGATAGCAAACACCCACCTGCAACCAACAACAAATTTCCCAGACGGTAACGGGACCAATTCCCAAGTTCCACTATTATGAAGAGCACTTAGTTCATCTAACATGGCCTGACGCCAACCAGGATGGGCTAAAGCTTCACGGACAGTTTTTGGAATGGTCACAGAAGAAATAGAGGAAAGACATGTATAAAAAGGTAATGACATTCGAAGATAATTCAAAGCAATATAATGGGGAGAGGGATTACGTGTAGAACGAATACCTTTTCGGAGGGCAATGGGAAGGTCAGACTCATGTGTCAGATTCGGAGGAGACAGAGTAGTTGGCACTTGAGTAGAGTCACATGGTGGTGGTTGTGATTGGTTTCAAGAACTATAAATATGAAGAGGCAGTGGAGAAGAAGCTGACTGCGGAGCAGGAACTAATGGTGAAGAAGACACAGTTAGAGGGTCACAAATAACAGGAACATTAAATGTATTAGGAGTGTTGACAAGATTGGATGGAGACAGAGGTGAAGTTTGACTTTTAAAATAAAGAGACAACTCATCAAAGGTGACATCTTTTGACACAAAATAACGGTTAAGAGAAGGAGAAAAACATTTGTATCCTTTTTGTGATCTTGTAAACCCTAAGAAAACACATTTATGTGATCTAGGAGAAAGCTTGTCAAGACCAGAACTGAAATTATGAACAAAACATGTAGACCCGAAAACTTTCAGAGGTAAAGGATGAAGTGGTTCATGAGGGAATAAAATGGAATGAGGTATTTTATTATCTAAAACCGAAGAAGGCATGCGATTAATGAGATAACATACAGTAAGAAGAGCATCACCCCAAAAATGTTGAGGAACATCTCCATGAATTAAAAGTGTGCGAGTTGTTTCAATAAGATGTCTATTTTTACGTTCAGCTACATCATTTTGTTGAGGTGTATAAGCACAAGAAGTTTGATGCAAAATACCGTGAGAAGCCATGAATTGTTTAAAAGAATGAGAAAGATATTCACGGCCATTATCACTATGCAAAACTCTAATAGAAACACTGAACTGAGTTTGAATTTCATTAAAAAAAGTTTAAAAGATATGAAATAATTCAGAACGATTTTTCATCAAAAATAACCAAGTGCATCTGGAATAATCATCAATGAAAGTAACAAAGTATTGAAAACCTAAAGTAGACTTAACGCGGCTAGGTCCCCAAATGGCAGAGTGAACCACGACAAAAGGGGACGAAGCACCACGTGTGAAACTACGAGGAAAGGAAGTACGACTATGCTTGCCTAATTGACATGACTCGCACGCCAAACTAGATAAGTTGGACAAGGCAGGGACAAGTTTCTGTAACTTGGCAAGACTTGGATGACCTAACTGAGCATGAAGAAGAGAGGGAGACTCCATAAATGTACTAACATGTGTAGAGGGACGTGAAAGTGATGAAGATCTTAGTAAAATACTTTGGCAAAGATCTCATTGACTTGATGAAGTCAAAGATGAAGTCAAAAGTCAACTTTGCAGCGGTCAACAAGTCACTCAGATAAAAGAGTTAGAGGATTAGTGTGTCTAACAGAAATGCTTAGGTAAAACCACTTTATCTTTTCTGCTGCATGAAGTTTCTTCACTAAAATGATTTTGCAAAATGCCTCTAAAACCGTTTTAAACAATTAAAAACAAAGCATTTTGACAAAAGCTTTCTTAATAATGTTTTTAACTGATAAAGTTTTGAAAGAACCGATTAAAATCACTTAGAATGTTCAAAGAAGTGTTTTTACAGTATTTTAATCGATACAAATTACTTTTAATCGATTAAAACCCTTTAGAACCCATTATGACCGATCAGATTTGAAATATGAGCGATCAGAACTTATTTCAATCAATTAAAACACGTTTCAATCGATTAAAATCACTTAAAGGGTCAGAATGATCGATCAGAATGCAGTTATGACCGATCAGAGTTGGTTATGATCGATCAGAATTGAATTATGACCGATCAGATCTGTTTCAATCGATTAAAACGCATTTCAATCGATTAAAGTAACTTGGAAAAATTTTGTACAGAGTTTCAATCGATTAAAACGCGTTTCAACCGATTAAAACAACTTGGAAAAATTTTGTACAAAGTTTTAATCGATTAAAACCTATGGTTTATCAGTTAAAATAACTTGAAAATTTTATAAGAAAGTTTGCAGTAATTCAATCGATTAAAACGCAAAAGAATCGATTGAATTAAACTTAGAATATTTTTTGAAAAGTGTTTTAATTGATATAACCGTTGCGGTATCAGCTAAAACAATTCTGTTAAAGAATCAAGAACGCATTAATGGATTGAAAGGACTTTTAACAGATTGAAACGGCTATTTCAACAGATTAAAACAAACTTTCAACAGATTAATTAATGCAGCAGTTTTGAAAATACTCTTTAAAATCAGAGTTGCTTGAACTTTTTAAACATACATTGAACATCAGTTTTTACACATCTTTAAGCAATCATTCAAGCAATCCTTAGCACTCCTTTCAAGAAAGACTCGCAACAATTTTTTTAGAAGTTCTTTTGAAAATCTTTCTTGAGGCAACTTGCATTCATTTGAGGAAGAAACTCTCTGCAGATTTGGATAAACTGGTTTGAGCTTTCTAGTTTCTTCTTTGTCAATTCTTTTTCATTCTTTTGTATTGTGTTGTGCCTGGAATTTGGGCACAAGTTTCTCTGCAGCTGGAAGTTGGTTGTGGAGGTTACCAAGAACTGGAATTTGGTTCTTGGTGGAGAGGTTAAGTGTAGGAACTAGAATTTGGTTCTTGTGATAGATTAGGTGTAAGATTGTTGAATCTGTAAAACATTTAATCTAGTGGAACCCAGCTGGAATTTGGCTGGAGACTGGACGTAGCCCTGGTATTGGGTGAACCAGTATAAAATACCAGTGATATCTTCCTTAACCTTTCTCTCATTTAAATTCAGTTTTTGTGCTTATTTTGATTGATTGCTTTGTGATTCAAGAATAGATTAGTAAACTTAATTTTCGAATTAGATAGTCTGTGAATTGCGAGAAACTTTCAAAGATCAATTCACCCCCCCTCTTGATCTAAAACTACTTTTCTAACAATTGGCATCAGAGTGAGGTGCTTGAAAGTTATTCAAGTTCTTCGATCCATGGCTGGAAACAAATTTTCTGAGGGAGCTAGTATTGATAGACCTCCACTGTTTTGTGGAACAGGTTATCTATTTTGGAAAATGACGATGAAGATCTTTATTGAATCTATTAGTATAAATGTTTGGAATGTTATTGAACAAGAAACTGATATGGTTAACAGAATCCAAGATGATTGTATTGCCAAAAACATCATCTTATCTGCTCTTAACAAAAATGATTCTTTTAGGATTGCACATTGTCAAACTGCTACACAAATGTGGAAGATCCTTGAAAAAACCTATGAAGAAGCACCAGAGATATGCTTAATGGTCAACTCAGAATCATCAAATACTAGTGTAAGTTCTGAATCTATGAATTATAGCTCATTACAAGATGCCTTCTTCGAAATACATGCAGTAGCAAAGAAATTAGAAACTGAAAACAAAAAATTGAAAAGCATGAATAGGTTATTAGAAAACAAGATCATCATTCTTGAAAAGAAAATAGCTGATGAAGAAACCAAGAATGAAAATTTAGAATTAGAAAATATTTATGATTGCATGTGTAATGTTGATTGCAAAAAGCGTCACGAGTTACAAAAACAAGTATCTTACTTGGTAAAAGCTGCATCTAAATTAGCACAAGGAAAGACTAATCTTGATAGGATACTTAATTCCCAGAAATTAGTTATTGAACGTGGTGGCATAGGTTTTACACCATCTATTGGAAAGAAAACCAGAGCATTTAAAAATTATTTTGCATATAGTAAATCAGTTTCATCTCCATTTATCAAATGCTTTTACTGTATGAAAAAGGGCACTCTGTTAAATATTGCAGAATTAAGAAATATGTCGTACCTAAAGGTAGAATGAAATGGGTTCCAAAAATTAATTCATTTCAAATAACCTAATTGGACCCAGTAATCATAAAGGGTACCAGAAATGCCTAATCTGTTTTGCAGGGACAGAATCTGGAAGCCCCTGTGTATCAAATCAGCGAATTCTGTCTCTGGATTCATGGACTGAGTAGTTTAACTGATACAAAACCATTTTAATCGGTTAAAATCACTTACAGAGAAATTGTCCGTACAGTTTTAATCGGTTAAAATGCGAATTAATCGATTAAAATGTTCTCTGGAATATAGTTTAACTGTTTTAATCGATTAAAATGATTTCATATCAGTTAAAATCATTAACAGAATAAAATTAACCGATTATTCCTCGTTTAAATCGATTATTATTCGATGCATTCTCTCCGAGCACTTGATTAATCGATTAAGTATCAAATTAATCGATTAAAATATACTTCCGATGCAGAATTAATTGCTTATTTCAACATTGTACCTGCAACCATACTAATTTCATTTCGGGAAAAACAAAGTGAAGATCTCCGGTACCTTGACGAGTGGCTTTTCCAAGCACATGACAGGTGATATTACAAAGTTTTGCAATCTCAAGCTGAAAAATGGTGGAGCTGTGGTCTATGGTGATAATAATAAAGGAAGAATTCTTGGAATTGGTGACATTAAATGTGCGAGAATCGGGTATTATTAACAATGTTTTATATGTTGAAGGCTTAAAACATAATCTGATTAGTATTAGCCAGTTGTGTGATAAAGGACACAGAGTAATCTTTGAGCAAAATCAATGCCAAATTATCGGATCTGATTCGAACAGGTAATGATTACTGGTAAGAGAATCAACAATATTTACATGTTAGATACTAATTCTGCTAAGAACTGTTGCTTAATTTCTAAAGAAAATGATTCCTGGTTATGGCATAGGAGGTTAGCTCATATTCATATGAATCATCTTAACAAACTGATTTCTAGGGATCTTTTCATTGGCTTGCCTAAACTCAAGTTTGTGAAAGACAGAGTATGTGATGCATGTCAAAAGGGAAAACAAGTCAAAAACTCTTTTTCACAGAAAAATATTGTTTCAACATCTAGACCTCTTGAACTTTTGCACATGGATCTCTTTGGTCCTTCTAGAACCATGAGCTTAGGAGGAAATCTATATGCATTGGTTATTGTAGATGATTACTCAAGATTTACCTGGACTTTGTTTCGAAATTAAAATCGATACTTTCCATTTGTTTAAGAAATTTGCGAAACAAATTCAAAATGAAAAAGGCTATTTTATCTCTTGTATTCAAAGTGATCATGGGGGAGAATTTTCAAACGAAAAATTTGATAAATTCTGTGATAAACATGGTATCAAACATAATTTTTCTGCTCCTAGAACTCCTCAACAGAATGGTGTAGTGGAAAGGAAAAATCGTTCTCTTGAAGAGCTAGCTAGGACAATGCTACATGAGAAAACATTACCTAAATATTTTTGGGCTGATGCAGTTAGCACCGCTTGCCATGTGTTAAACCATGTTTTAATTAGACCTTTTCTTAAGAAAACCCCTTATGAATTATTCAAAGGTAAAAAGCCTAATATAAACTATTTCAGAGTATTCGGAAGTAAAGTTTTTATCTTAAACAATGGAAAAGAAAATCTTGGAAAGTTTGATTCCAAATCTGATGAAGGTATATTCTTGGGGTATTCATTGAATAGCCATGCTTATAGAATTTTTAATAAAAGGCTAAATACTGTAGAAGAATCTGTACATGTTATATTTGATGAGACTAACCCGAATATGCGGAAAAATTATGAATATAGTGCAGAAGAAGACATTTTAAGCGATAAAATGTATCGGTTAAAGCTGCAAGAACCAACGGTTTCACACAAACGAGGTTGAAGAAATTGAAGAAGCTGAAGAGGAACTGCCCAAGGAATGGAAAACTCCCGAAACCTTTCAATTGACAACATCATTGGTGAAATAAATCAGGGAGTTTCCACTAGAAGATCTCTTAATAAATTTTGCAATCATATGGCATTTGTATCTCAAATTGAACCTAAAAACATAAGCTGATGCATTAAAGGACGATGACTCGGATTAATGCCATGCATGATGAGTTAAACCAATTTACAAGAAATGAGGTATGGGAATTAGTTCCAAAGCCAGATAACGTTAATATTGTAGGAACAAAATGGGTTTTTAGGAATAAAATGGATGAAAATGGCATAATAACTAGAAACAAGGCCAGATTAGTTGCTAAAGGGTATAATCAGCAACAAGGAATAGATTTTGATGAAACATATGCTCCAGTTGCTAGATTAGAAGCTGTTAGACTACTGCTTGCCTATGCTTCAATTAAAAATTTCAGGTTATTCCAAATGGATGTCAAAAGCGCTTTTCTAAATGGGTACTTGAATGAAGAAGTTTTTGTTACTCAACCGCCTGGGTTTGAAGATCATATTCATCCAGAATATGTTTACAGGTTGAAGAAAGCCTTGTATGGTCTCAAACAAGCCCCAAGGCAATGGTATGAAAGGTTAAGTAACTTTCTTATTTCAAAGGGCTATCAAAGAGGGTTGGTTGACAAAACTTTATTCCTTAAGAAACTGAATAATAATATAATTCTGGTTCAAGTATATGTTGACGACATCATATTTGGAGCAACTAATGAGTCTTTATGTAAAGAATTCATCAAAGATATGCAGGGAGAGTTTGAGATGTCTATGATGGGGGAACTTAACTACTTCCTTGGATTACAAGTCAAACAACTTCAAGAAGGAAGTTTTCTTCATCAATCCAAATACTGCATAGAACTCTTGAAGAGATTTGAGATGGAACACTGCAAGGAGGCATCAACACCTATGTCCACAAATTGCTATCTTGATTCTGATGAAAAAGGAAAATCTGTTGATGAAACCAAATATAGAGGGCTTATTGGTTCTTTGCTATACTTAACAGCAAGCAGACCTGACATTATGTTCAGTGTTTGCATGTGTGCCAGGTTCCAATCTGCACCAAAAGAGTCTCATCTTACTACTGCAAAAAGAATTCTCAAATATCTCAAGGGGACTTTAAATGTTGGGCTATGGTATCCAGGTGAGTCAAAACTAAATCTAGTTGGATATTCTGACTCAGACTTTGCAGGTTGTAAGCTTGACAGGAAAAGCACCAGTGGCACCTGCCATCTCCTTGGAAGCAGTCTAATCTCATGGCACGGCAAAAAGCAATCATGTGTTTCACTGTCTACAGCTGAAGCAGAATATATTGCAGCTAGGAGCTGTTGTGCTCAATCTCTTTGGATCAAACAGCAGCTTGAGGATTACGGTTTAATTCTCAGAAAAATTCATCTCTTGTGTGATAATACTAGTGCCATTATGCTAACAAAAAATCCAATCCAACATTCTAGGACAAAGCATATAGAAATAAGACATCATTTCATTAGAGATCATATTTTAAAAGGTGATTGCGAAATCTTCTTTATAGAAACTGAAAAACAACTAGCAGATATCTTTACAAAACCCCTTGCTCGTGATAGGTTTTTCAAAATTCGCACTGAATTAGGGCTTTTAGATGCATCAAACATTACTTAGGTTGAAAATCTAAGTGTTTTAATCAATAAAAATATCTTTTAAATCGATTAAATGAACTTATATAACATTTTCCATTAATGTTTTAATCGATTAAAAGTCGAAATAATCGATTAATTGCACTAAAGTTTCATGTTTTCAAATTCTTAAATGTTTTAATCGATTAAATCTCTCTTTCAATCGATTAAAATCATTACCAAGAACATTTTAATCGATTCTGTTCTGTTTTTAATCGATTTTTATTCTGGAAAGAAAAATTAAAGGCTTTAGTTAATGGTTGTTCCTGTAACATGCTACTAAAGCGTGATTCCCTTATCTTTACACGTGTTAATTGTATTCATTACAAATGTGTTAATGAAGATAAGTTTGAATCAACTTTAATTGATCTTTACATGAGTAAAGTATTGATTTCTTTTTATTTTCAAAAGCTCAAACTGTTGAAAACCTTTGCATTTCATTATTTCTCTTCTGTTCCCTATTTTTGATGAAGTCAAAAGGGGGAGAAATAGTTGCTTTACTTTAGGATCAACTTAGAGAAATAACTCTCACATTAAGGAAGCATCATTTTAGGGGGAGAAATAAGTTTTAGGGGGAGAAATAGGACATTAATACATTCTTTAATTTATCACTAATCTGTTTTATCAAGTGACTTCTCTTGCAGAGTTATTTTTCAAAATGGTATTTGTCTTCATCAAATAGGGGGAGACTGAAAGTGATGAAGATCTTAGTAAAATACTTTGGCAAAGATCTCATTGATTTGATGAAGTCAAAGATGAAGTCAAAAGTCAACTTTGCAGCGGTCAACAAGTCACTCAGATAAAAGAGTTAGACGATTAGTGTGTCTAACAGAAATGCTTAGGTAAAACCACTTTATCTTTTCTGCTGCATGAAGTTTCTTCACTAAAATGATTTTGCAAAATGCCTCTAAAACCGTTTTAAACAATTAAAAACAAAGCATTTTGACAAAAGCTTTCTTAATAATGTTTTTAACTGATAAAGTTTTGAAAGAACCGATTAAAATCACTTGGAATGTTCAAAGAAGTGTTTTTACAGTATTTTAATTGATACAAATTACTTTTAATCGATTAAAACCCTTTAGAACCCATTATGACCGATCATATTTGAAATATGAGCGATCAGAACTTATTTCAATCGATTAAAACATGTTTCAATGGATTAAAATCACTTAAAGCGTCAGAATGATCGATCAGAATGCAGTTATGACCGATCAGAGTTGGTTATGATCGATCAGAATTGAATTATGACCGATCAGATCTGTTTCAATCGATTAAAACGCATTTCAATCGATTAAAATAACTTGGAAAAATTTTGTATAGAGTTTCAATCGATTAAAACGTGTTTCAACCGATTAAAACAACTTGGAAAAATTTTGTACAAAGTTTTAATCGATTAAAACCTATGGTTTATCAGTTAAAATAACTTGAAAAGTTTTATAAGAAAGTTTGCAGTAATTCAATCGATTAAAACACAAAAGAATCGATTGAATTAAACTTAGAAGATTTTTTGAAAAGTGTTTTAATTGATATAACCGTTGTAGTATCAGCTAAAACAATTCTATTAAAGAATCAAGAACGCATTAATGGATTGAAAGGACTTTTAACAGATTGAAACGGCTATTTCAACAGATTAAAACAAACTTTCAACAGATTAATTAATGCAGCGAGTTTTGAAAATACTCTTTAAAATCGAGTTGCTTGAACTTTTTAAACATACATTGAACATCGGTTTTTACACATCTTTAAGCAATCATTCAAGCAATCCTTAGCACTCCTTTCAAGAAAGACTCGCAACAATTTTTTTAGAAGTTCTTTTGAAAATCTTTCTTGAGGCAACTTGCATTCATTTGAATAAGAAACTCTCTGCAGATTTGGATAAACTGGTTTGAGCTTTCGAGTTTCTTCTTTGTCAATTCTTTTTCATTCTTTTGTATTGTGTTGTGCCTGGAATTTGGGCACAAGTTTCTCTGCAGCTGGAAGTTGGTTGTGGAGGTTACCAAGAACTGGAATTTGGTTCTTGGTGGAGAGGTTAAGTGCAGGAACTGGAATTTGGTTCTTGTGATAGATTAGGTGTAAGATTGTTGAATCTGTAAAACATTTAATCTAGTGGAACCCAGCTGGAATTTGACTGGAGACTGGACGTAGCCCTGGTATTGGGTGAACCAGTATAAAATACCGGTGATATCTTCCTTAACCTTTCTCTCATTTAAATTCAGTTGTTGCGCTTATTTTGATTGATTGCTTTGCGATTCAAGAATAGATTAGTAAACTTAATTTTCGAATTAGATAATCTGTGAATTGCGAAAAACTTTCAAAGATCAATTCACCCCCCTTCTTGATCTAAAACTACTTTTCTAACAGGACGGAGATAATAAAGACCATGAGACTCACATCCTGTGTCAATCACCTGTTTCGAACTCCGATCCTGTAAACACACAGAATTGTTGGTAAAAGTAACAACACAATCAAGAGAACGAGTTAGACGACTGATGGACAACAGGTTAAAAGGAGACCCAGGGACATAAAGAACATTATCAATGGTTAAAGAAGGAAAAAGTTTAACCGTTCCAACACCATGAGATGATACTCTAGAGCCATCGACCGAGTGTAACTGAAGGTTAATGATTAGGAGAGGATAAAGAGGAGAACAAAGATTTGTTACCGATAATATGATCGAGTGGCTCCCGAATCAAAAACCCAAGGACCAGGAGAAAATTATTGGGTCGGACCAGCAAAATATGTATTTGTATGTGTGACGAGATATAGTGGAACTAGAAGGCTGTTGATCCTTATACCATTTGAGAAATTTGTTGAACATAGCAGGCATGTCGGATGCAACAGAAGAAGGAAGATCCCCTGCAGATAAAGGTGGGGAAAGATTGGTCTGAACAACTACAGCAGATTGAGGAGGACGACCATGTAATGTATAACACTTGTTAATCTTGTGACCTAGCTTGCCACAATGTTCACACTTAGGACGCCCTTTTTCCTGTTTGCGAGGGCGAGACCGGTCATCACGATGGGATGTCAACACAAAAGAATCGTTAACAAAATTGGAAATAGTGGAAGAAGTCATGAAGAGCGGGAGAAAAAACCCTAAAACAATCCAAAGTAATCCAATTAACCCACGAAAAACAAATCCAAAATGAGAATACTAAAAATAAGTTCGCCAAGACTAAACGGCGCAGGAGACAATGGGACGACCAACTCCGATAGTGGTGATCTCAATGGCACGGTGCTCACCTGACCAAGACAAGCAAAATCATATGTCACCGGTCAAAAAAAAATGAAACTCCGGCGAATTCTCCGGCAGCGGCAGATTCGATGACTGCTCCAACGGCAGCGGTGATAGCAACATGAACTAGTACACCAGGTAAGGTCCCAGGAAAGAGAGGTGGGTCACTAATGGACACACTTAAATACCAAGTCTTTCCTTGCCAGAACTTTCCTAAACATGCACTTTCACACTACCAAATAAAATTCAGTGACAAAGATAATTCTTTTCTGATGTGGAGGATCAGTTTACCAGCAGCGGTGGGGCAGCTCTAGCAGCGGTGGGGCAGCTCCAACAGTGGACAAAAGGCGGAAAAAAAATTCAAGATAACCTTAAGCTCTAGATACCATGTTGAATATAGAGAAAATAGGGTTTGGAATTAATTTCCCTTGTGTATAAATCACACATAGGGTGGTCTATTTATAGTAGAGAGATACAACTAAAAAAGTAACTGAAAGTAACAGAATAAATAGAAGATATTGTTTGATATTGTGGTTACCAATATCTAACAATATCTTAACAATATCAAATAATATCTAAACAATATCTAACAGTTTCAACTCCCACGAATAAGTCTGTATTCACCAATAAAATTTGTCTAGATTGTCCTTTGTTCACTGAAAATAGGAAATTCCTTGTAAATTTAATTTTTTTACCTTTATCTCAATTAGATGTAATCTTAGGTATGGACTGATTATCTTCCAATCAAGTCCTTCTGAATTGTGTAGAAAAAATCAGTAATATTTTTAAATTCTGATGATCTTTTAAATTTCTCTACCAACTCAGTAAACGAGTCTTTGAAGAATAAAATTCAAGGATATTTTTTACTATCTTTTGTGGAAGTAAAAAAGGAAGTCGATTTGAAAAATATAGCAGTTGTTCAAAATTTTCCTAAAGTTTTTCCTAATGATATTCTTGGTTTACCACCCAACATAGAGATTGAATTTTCAATAGATTTAATGCTTGGGACTGGATCAATTTCTATGGCACCATATAGAATGTCATCTTCCGAACTGACAGAACTAAAGAAACAACTGGAAGAGTTACTTGAGAAACAATTAATTCGTCCTAGTATATCACCTTGGGTAGACCCTGTTTTGTTTGTTAAGAAGAAAGGTGGAAGTTTTAGGTTTGTATAGATTATCGTCAGTTAAATATATTCACAATAAAGAATAAATATACCCTCTTCCTAGAATAAATGATTTGATAGATTAATTAAGAGGAGTTTCTGTGTTTTCTAAAATAGATTTAAGATCAGGATATCATCAAATTAGAGTAAAGGCAGAAGATGTACAAAAAACTGCATTTAGAATTAGGTATGGTCATTATGAATACCAAGTGATGCCTTTTGGTGTGACCAATGCTCCTGCAATATTCATGGATTATATGAATAGGATTTTTCGTCCATTTTAGATCATTTTGTTGTGGTTTTTATAGATGAAATTCTTATTTATTCTAAAACTTTTGAAGACCATGAGGAGTACCTTCAAGTTGTTCTTCAAATTTTGAAAGACAAACAATTATATGATAAATTGTCTAATGGTGAATTTTGGTTAGAAAAAGTAAAATTTTTTGGTCATGTGATTTCCAAAGAGGGAATATCAGTAGACCCAACTAAGGTGAAGCAATTCTACAATTTGATCCACCAAAACTAGTGACTGAGATTTGTAGTTCTCTAGGCTTGGTAGGATATTATAGGAGATTCATTGAAGGATTTTCTAAAATAGTTATGCCTTTAACCCAACTCACCAAGAAAGGTTAAACTTTTGAATGGACAGAATAATGAGAATATAGTTTTCAAGAACTTAAGAAAATATTAACAACTTCTCTTGTATTAGCATTATCTAACCCTAATGGACACTTTATGATATTTTGTTATGCTTCTAAAATGGGATTAGGATGTGTTCTTATGCAAGATAGAAGGGTAGTTGCATATGCTTCAAGATAATTAAGAACACATGAGAAAAATTATCCAACTCATGATCTAGAACTAGCTGCCATCATTTTGCACTCAAAATATGGAGACATTATGTGTATGGTGGTAAGTTTGAGGTTTTTATGTTAGAATCGCGCAGCGGAATGTTCGCGTGGTCGGACAAAAACCAAGAGGGGGGGGTGAATTGGTTTCTTAATAAAAATTAGATTTTCAAAATTTTCCCCAAAATTTTACCGATTAAAAACTGTGTAAATGTAAATAGAGAAGGGATAGAAATCTTACACAGGAGATTTATATTGGTTCGGATCAAAAGACCCTACGTCCAGTTGCTAATCACTCAAAAGAGGATTAACGCTGTCACTATAAACAAATTGTTACAATACAAATTACAATGGAAAAGATAAAGTTAAAGATAACACCTCTCTTGAAATCCACAAGAGATGATGAACAGCTTTCCCTGGAGACGGCACTAACACACAATCCACTAAGAACTCCACTTAGTGATTCTTATCGCTTCTAGCCCACACCAGGTTCCAAAAGCCTCTCTTGAAACCCACAAGAGATGAAGAACAGCTTTCCCCAGAGACGGCACAGCACACAATCCACTAAGAACTCCACTTAGTGATTCTTATCGCTTCTAGCCCACACCAGGTTCCGAAAGCCCCCTTTCCTTGCAACAAACGGTTCTCGACACTCACGACACTTAACTTTTGTATGGAAAGAGTTGTTCTTCTTTTCGAGTGCCAAAGGAGAGTTTAAGTAGGGAAATTAGGGTTTAGGAATTGGGGATTTCGAAACTAGGGTTCTTGGTAATTGGGTTTTCGAAAATAGGGTTAATTTGAAATTTAAAATGAAAAACAGACTGAAATAATCGATTAAATGGAGTTTTAATCGATTAAAACAGAGCCAAAAAAACAGAACCCAAAACCTCTCTGTTTTAATCGATTATTTGTAGTTTTAATCGATTATTTGACCTTTTAATCGATTATTTTGATGTTTTAATTGATTAAAACAGTGAGTATATGCTGAAAATGGTTTTCTCACTGTTTTAATCGATTATTTCCCTATATAATCGATTAAAGCCGAGCCTGGATGATATATTTGGGCTTTTTGAAGCTTCTAAGTTACAGACTATGTACTGGTTATCTCAAACTCTAAAATTACAAACTCAATCTAATTAAAACAGAGTTATTACACTACAAAACAAGTCTTCAATACTCTAAGTCTTTGAGTTCTTGAATCATCATCAAAATCAATAATCTTCATGTTCATCAAGTGCAACATCAAGTCCTTGAATGTTCAACAATCTCCCCCTTTTTGATGATGATCAAAATTATCTTTTAAAGCTCTTGTAATAACCTGTTTTATCTGTCATACTTAACAAACACATTAAACATACCAGATAACATTTAAATTCAATTCATAAGAGGCTTTAAATTTTTCTCCCCCTATTTTGATTATAATCAAAAAGAACTCTGCAATAACAATCATAAGAGCTCCCCCTCAAAATATGCATAAGTTGGAGATAACTCCCCCTCAATCAAAGCATTAAAGAAACATCATTTTTTATTTCATAAAGAAACGTCATTACAGACAAAGAGATATATAACATTACAATCATGCAAAAGTTGTTTATTTAAGCAGAATTTAGGCAATGTCTAATATTCCTAAGTCTCTTCTAAGATCATAGAATCTATCCTTGGGTAGAGGCTTAGTAAATATATCTGCTAATTGACGTTTGGTATCTACATACTCTATTTTACAGTTTCCTTTGCTGATATGATCTCTTAAAAAGTGATGTCTTATTTCTATATGTTTAGTCCTAGAGTGCATTACTGGATTCTTAGTTGCACTCGTATTATCACACATCAAGGGTATGTCATTTAAAAAGATACTATAATCTTCTAATTGTTGTTTCATCCACAGAATTTGAGCACAACAACTACCAGCTGCAACATATTCAGCTTCAGTGGTAGATAAAGCAACACATGCCTATTTCTTAGAATGCCAGGATATTAAGGATGAACCTAACAAATGACATGTTCCACTAGTGCTTTTTCTATCAATTTTACAGCCACCATAATCAGCATCAGAATATCCTATTAAACTCATACAAGCATCAGACGGATACCACAAACTAAAATCAGTAGTTCCTTTTAAGTATTTTAAAATATGTTTTACTGCAATTAGATGAGATTCTTTAGGACAAGCTCGAAATCTAGCACACACACGAGCACGTAATGCATAATATCGGGTCTACTTGCAGTTAAGTATAATAGTGATCCTATCATACCTCTATACATAGTTTGATTAACTTCCAAACCTGATTCATCCTTGTCTAGATAGCATGAAGTTCCCATGGGTGTGTTAGCTTCCTTTGAGGTGTCCATACCAAACTTTTTGAGGATCTCTTTGCAGTATTTTGTTTGAGAGATGAAAATGCCATCTTTAAGTTGTTTGATTTGTAGTCCAAGGAAGAATGTCAATTCTCCCATCATAGACATTTCAAACTCTCCCTGCATTATCTTAGCAAATTCTACACATAACGAATTATCAGTTAATCCAAAAATTATATCACCAACATATACCTGGACCAATAAGATATGTTCTTTAACTTTCTTTATAAACAGTGTAGAATCAATTTTTCCTCTTGAAAAATCATTTGCAGTTAGGAAACTACTTAATCTTTCATACCAAGATCTAGGAGCTTGTTTCAAACCATATAATGCTATCTTTAATTTGAAAATATGATTAGGATAATTAAAATCTTCAAATCCAGGGGGTTGCTCTACATACACTTCTTCTTTAATCAAACCATTTAAAAATGCACTTTTAACATCCATTTGATATAATTTAAATTTCATCAAAGATGCATAAGCAAGAAGTAGGCGTATAGCCTCTAACCTGGCAACAGGAGCATAAGTTTCATCATAATCTATACCTTCCTCCTGACAATAGCCTTTTGCAACAAGTCTGGCTTTATTCTTTGTTATGTTTCCATCTTCATCAAGCTTATTTCTGAATACCCATTTAGTTCCAATAACTTGATGTGACTCTTCTCTTGGGATTAATTCCCAGACTTGATTCCTTTCAAATTGGTTAAGTTCTTCTTGCATGGCTATGCACCATTGATCATCTTTAAGTGCTTCCTCAATGTTTTTAGGTTCAATCTGTGACACAAAAGCAACAGACATACAGAAATTTGCCATATTTCTAGTTCTTACCCCTTTTGAGATGTCACCTATGATGTTGTCCATTGAGAGTCCTCTAGGTGATTGCCATTCTTTTGCTAATTGAGGAGTTTGAGAAGGCTCATTATTTTCCAAGTATAGTTCATCAAGGGCTTCTCTTATATACTCATCATCACCTGCAAGTTCTTTATTTGACTCAAGAGGATTTCCCCCAAGGTCTACAATCTCATAAAAGGTAACATGTATAGATTCTTCTATATTTAAAGTTCTCCTATTAAATACTTTATATGCCTTACTATTTAATGAATATCCTAGAAAAATGCCCTCATCGGCTTTTGAATCAAATTTTCCTAGATTGTCCTTTCCATTATTTAGCACAAAACATTTACATCCAAAAATCTTTAAATGAGAAACATTAGGTTTTCTACCATTAAACAATTCATATGAAGTAGATTTAATAATTGACCTAATGAGCATTCTATTTAAAACATACTAAATGATCAATTTTCTTTGAATAAATACAAGATACAAACAATTCATTTAACTATAGGAACCCAAATATATTTTCCTTTAGGAACACCAAAATGTTTTATTTTACATCTATTTGAAGTATGACCATGTTTCATACAATAAAAGCATGCATTAGATGTAATTTTAGAATATGATACATTTCTAAATATTGAAGTTTTGGTTCCTTTTTCCACCCATACTCTTCTATTTTTACTTTTAGGCTTTTTCAAAGGAACATGACAATTTTCTCTAATTTGAACACTATCCTTATTCTTATAACTATCACTTAATTCCTTTTTAGCTTTATCAAGCAAATGTCTAAGTAAATCAATATCATGTTCATACTCTTTACATGATGCACATGCTATATTCTTATCATCATTCTCATCTAAGCATACAATTTTCGTTTCTAAGGTTTCCTTTTCCTCTAAGCATGTGATTTTCATTTTTAAGGACTCTACCTCCTTTTTGGATCTACTTAAACTCTTTTTCACAGCTTTGTATTCATTTTTCAAGTCCTTAAAGGCACTAAACAATTCATTATATGCATTTTGTAATTCATCAAAATCATTTTCATCATCACTTGAGGATGATTCGGAATCACTAACCTCAAAGTCGGAAGATATATTATCTTTTGCCAACAAGCAAATGTTAGCTTCTATTTCCATATCACTTGACACCGAAATCGAGTCACTATCATCGGTTCCTTCATAAGTTACTCTTAGTTTTTCCCACATCTCTTGAGCACTCTTACAAATGGATATTCTGTAAAACTCATCAAGGGTTAAAGCAGATGAAATTATATTTCTAGCCCTAACATCATATTGTGCTTTCCTATTTTCTTCATCCGACCATCTAGAAAATTGTTTTGGTACTTCGACTCCATTTTCAAAAACTTTAGGAATAAAAGGACCGTTTAAAATAGCGTCCCAAACGCCTCTATCAACAGACTCTAAAAATATTTGCATACGTACCTTCCAAAAAGGATAATTTTGACCCGCAAAAAGTGGGGGTCTGTTGATAGACGCACCTTCGGCAAAAGTTTGATTTTGTCCGGCCATTTTCGAAATATTTGAATGACTATCAAAGCAAACTCTGATACCACTTGTTAGAATCACACAGCGGAATGTTCGCGTGGTCGGACAAAAACCAAGAGGGGGGGGTGAATTGGTTTCTTAATAAAAATTAGATTTTCAAAATTTTCCCCAAAATTTTACCGATTAAAAACTGTGTAAATGTAAATAGAGAAGGGATAGAAATCTTACACAGGAGATTTATACTGGTTCGGATCAAAAGACCCTACGTCCAGTTGCTAATCACTCAAAAGAGGATTAACGTTGTCACTATAAACAAATTGTTACAATACAAATTACAATGGAAAAGATAAAGTTAAAGATAACACCTCTCTTGAAATCCACAAGAGATGATGAACAGCTTTCCCTGGAGACGGCACAGCACACAATCCACTAAGAACTCCACTTAGTGATTCTTATCGCTTCTAGCCCACACCAGGTTCCAAAAGCCTCTCTTGAAACCCACAAGAGATGAAGAACAGCTTTCCCCAGAGACGGCACAGCACACAATCCACTAAGAACTCCACTTAGTGATTCTTATCGCTTCTAGCCCACACCAGGTTCCGAAAGCCCCCTTTCCTTGCAACAAACAGTTCTCTGACACTCACAGCACTTAACTTTTGTATGGAAAGAGTTGTTCTTCTTTTCTGAGTGCCAAAGGAGAGTTTAAGTAGGGAAATTAGGGTTTAGGAATTGGGGATTTCGAAACTAGGGTTCTTGGTAATTGGGTTTTCGAAAATAGGGTTAATTTGAAATTTAAAATGAAAAACAGACTGAAATAATCGATTAAATGGAGTTTTAATCGATTAAAACAGAGCCAAAAAAACAGAACCCAAAACCTCTCTGTTTTAATCGATTATTTGTAGTTTTAATCGATTATTTGACCTTTTAATCGATTATTTTGATGTTTTAATCGATTAAAACAGTGAGTATATGCTGAAAATGGTTTTCTCACTGTTTTAATCGATTATTTCCCTATATAATCGATTAAAGCCGAGCCTGGATGATATATTTGGGCTTTTTGAAGCTTCTAAGTTACAGACTATGTACTGGCTATCTCAAACTCTAAAATTACAGACTCAATCTAATTAAAACAGAGTTATTACACTACAAAACAAGTCTTCAATACTCTAAGTCTTTGAGTTCTTGAATCATCATCAAAATCAATAATCTTCATGTTCATCAAGTGCAACATCAAGTCCTTGAATGTTCAACATTTTAGTGATCATAAAAGTCTTAAATACTTGTTTGATAAAAAAGAGTTAAATATGAGACAGAGAAGATGAATGGAGTTTTTGAAATATTATGATTTTGAATTACATTACCATCCAGGAAAGGCAAATGTAGTAGTAGATGCTTTAAGTAGAAAATCTTATGATTCATGAGATGAGTCTGCTAGAAGAGTTCAGAGACATGAATTTATCAATTACCATGAACCCTGATAGAATAAAATTAAACTTAACTCAAATTACTAGTGAATTACAAAAACAAATCCAAGAGGCTTAAGTAAGTGATGAATTTATTCAAAAGAAAAAGAAGTTGATAGGACAAAAGAATGGAGAAAATTTTGGCATAGATAAAGCAAGAATTTTGGGATTTAGTGGTAGGATATGTGTACCTAATGATGTAGAGATTAGGAAGTTGATTTTAGACGAAACAAATAATAGCTGAGCAAACATCCAGGCACAACAAAAATATATCAAGATCTTAAGAAAATATTTTGGTGGCCTAAAATGAAGAAGCAAGTGGCACAATATGTAGCATCTTGCTTAGTTTGTCAAAAAGCTAAGATAGAACATCAAAGACTTGCAGGAATGCTACAATCTTTAGACATACCTAAGTGGAAATGGGATAGTATTACAATGGACTTTATAGTTGGCTTACCATGAACAATTCAAAAATTTGATTTCATATGGGTTATCATGGATAGGTTGACAAAATATACTCATTTTCTACCCATTAACATTAGGTATTCGTTGGAGAAACTGACTGAATTGTACATAAAAGAAATTGTAAGATTATATGGAGTTCCATCTAGTATTATTTCTGATAGGGATCCTAGGTTTACTTCTAAATTCTGGGGAAGCTTACATCAAACCTTAGGGACTAACCTTCATCTTAGCTCAGCTTATCATCCTCAAATTGATGGACAATCAGAAAGAACCATCCAATCTTTGGAAGATTTGTTAAGAATGTGTGTGTTAGAAGATTCTGGTAGTTGGGATTGGTACTTATCATTAATTAAATTCACATACAACAACAGTTTTCATTCTAGCATTGGTATGATACCTTATGAGGCATTGTATGGGAGAAAATGCAGAACACATTTATGTTGGTTTGAGACTGGAGAAAAATTTAATCTTAGGTCCTTACATGATTCAACAAACCACAAAGAAAATTAAGATGATTCGGGAAAAATTAAGAACAACTCAAAGTCGATAGAAAAGTTATGTTGACAAGAGAAGATGACCCTTTGAATTCCAAGAAGGTGAACATGTATTGTTGAAAGTAACACCAACAATTGGAGTTATTATAGTAATGAAAGCAAAGAACTCACTTTTCGATTTATTGGTCCCATCAAATTCTTAGAAAAATAGGTCCTATCGCTTACCAAATTTCCTTACCCCATTTCCTTTCTAATCTTCATAATGTGTTTCATGTGTCTCAGTTAAGAAAATATATTTCATATCCTTCTCATATAATAATGTCAGATACAGTACAAAGGATAACCTTACATTTGAAACAATGTCTATACATATTATAGATATGAAGATCAAGCAACTGAAAAGAAGACAAATTCCATTAGTGAAGGTTATTTGAAATGAAATTGCGGGAGATGCTACGTGGGAATTAGAAAAGAGAATCAAAGAAAGTTACCCTCATCTGTTTTAGTCACTAAAAAAAAAATTCGAGAACGAAATTTTTGTAAGTATGAGAGAAATGTATCAAAAAATTGATTATGTAATTTTTTTCAAATACAATGTATTAAATAATATTTTGGGTAATTTAAATAATTTTAAAATAAAACTCTGTAAAAATAAATAATATATATATATACTAAAGATTTAAATAATATATATATATATACTAAAGATTTAAATAATATAATATATATATACTAAAGATTTAAATAATATATATATATATATACTAAAGATTTAAATAATATATATATATATATATATATTATTTAAATCTTTAGTATATATAAAATCATGGATGAAGATAAGAATCGTATCTCTTCATGTTAAGATATAAGTTTTAATTAATGATAGAAAAAATAATAATAAAAAAAAATCAAAGAAGAGATCATCATCATCCAAATCATTAAATGAAGGAAAAAAATTATGGTTAAAAATAGGAAGGGGAGGGGTTATGTAGGAGAGAAAAAATTGAGAAGAAAGAGAAAGAGAGAGAAAGGGAGAGGAAGATAAAGACAACGAGAAAGAAAAATAAATTTAAAGGAAATTTTTTCATACAACATCATCGATTATTACTAGTACGGGGAAGAGACTATTATCATTTTATCTATTTTATTTTAACTATAGTTGTGGGGTAAAATGTCGTTAACCTTATTTTATTTATTTTTTTACTTATTTATTTATCTTCAACTACTTACTTTACTTTTATTTATTTATCTCCAGTTATACACTAGTCTTATTTTAATTATCTCTAGTTATATATTGGTTTTGTCTTAAGTTTATTTATTTATCTCTAGTCCTAGTTTTATTTATTTATCTCGTACTCGATTCTCGTTTGTTTATTTTATTTTATCTCCAGGTTATGCATCTGGTCTTATTTATTACTTTATATTTATATTATTTAATTATTTTTAAATAATAATATATATTTATGAAGATTTGATAATATCGTAGGTGAAGGTTGGACCTTGAGGATTGAAATGAGTAAATATCACTGAAAAAGGGATTAAAATTGGGATCATCTATCCTTACTAGTCACTACAAATGTAATTTAAATCTTTGTATAAATGAAATATATTAAAGAAGTTGAAATATATATTTTATATATCATTATAAGATTGTATTATTTTAAATAATAATTGTTCTCACTTCTTATTGTTATTTCTTGTGCATGTTATAACTAAAATATCAACATAAATAGATAGAACACACGTATTCAACCATTGTTCGAAGAAATTTTTTGTTTATCAATTTTAATAATTATTTTTTATATAAAAACAATGTAACCTTGTAAAACTCACATATTTATACATATAAATATATAAATATTTATCTCATATCTTATTTTTATTAAGACTTAATAAAAAATAGTAATATCTTCAAATATGATTAACAACATGATAAAAAAAAAAACAAAATCACAGTTGACACACAATCCATTATCCATTAATCTTTGTTTATGTTTGCTTGAAGCTTATTTTTCACAAAGATTGTAACATATGATAAAGAGGTTAACATATAAAAATTAATTATCACATAAAAATAAATATATTATATAAAATATTTAATAACATGTTAAATATTATTAATTGAATTTAAATTTTAGAAACTAGAGTTTATTTTTTTTTTCATTTATCCTCCCTTTTCTCTTTAAAAAATATTCTATAATTTTCTTTTTAAATATTTTTAAAACTCAACTTAATTTTTTTTTTCACATTTTAACGTCAAAATAGACTATTAATATTTTATATTTTTATATTACACTATATGTCACATTTTAATAACAAATAAAAAATTATATTAATATTTTATATTTTTTTACTACACTATACATGTTAATATGTTATAATAATAAACAAAAATAATAAAACAATAAATTTGTTTACTATTATTTTTTTACTTGATAAATTAGTGAGATATTTTCTTTATTTTTTTAACTTCTTACCTTATATCTTCAACCTAAATAGAAAAAATAATTAAAAAATAAAAATTACAATTTTTATGCTATAAGAAGAATCGGTAAAAAGGACAAATTTGAAACTAAAGAAAAAAACTTTCAAATTTTATGTTACAAGGTGAAATTATAAAAGAGAAAAAATATGATGGACAAGTGGTAAATAAAAATGTAAAAAACTAAAAATGTAAAAAGCTAAAATATATCTTGGATTGAAAAAGTTGAAATGGAAAATAAAAAAGGTGAAGGAGATAAGATAAAAAATTTAAAGATAAACAAATAAATAGAAAAAAAATATAAATAAAAAAATTGTGTAAGAAAAGAAATATGATATTTGTTATAAATAAAAAAATATTTAATTTTTAACTATATTTATAAAATATTTTTATTTAATTTTTAAAAATAATTATTATATATAAAAAAATAATTTTTGGTGATAACACAGATTTGTATCAAGTGCCAGGGTCTCTTAATCTCCCCCTGGATATATTAATAACAAGACTCCCTCTAACTCATATGAACAAAGACTTATCTTAACTCCCCTTGTTTAATTTAGAGATAGGAATGAATTTCACAAAGATTTTAATTCATCAAAAAATCTCCTCCTGTTTCATTGATAATCATAAAAAATATTATAAGAAAAAAAATCTCCCCCTATTTCACACAGATTAATATCATCAAAATATCTTCCTGTTTCATTGATAATTATGAAAAATATTGTAATAGAAATTGAGAACAAATTTGCACATATTAGTACATAAATCAATGTAGAGAAGATAAAGCATTACAAAGTGTCATAGAGAAGAACATCATATTAAGGATACAATATCTAGAATACCCAAGACAAATGAAGAGAGAGAAAGATAGGGGAATAGAATGATTATAGAGATAATTGAATGAAATACAATAGTTTCCCCCAATTGCAGTCTTCTTATTTAGGCAGCTTTCAAATTCAAATTCACTCATATTCCAGATTTCAAATTTCAAATTCAAATTGCAACAAATTTCAAATTCAAATTCCAACAAATTCAAATTTCTAATCCCAAATTTCAAATTCCAATTCAAATTCAATTTCAAAAATATCAAACAGCAAAAATTTCAAATTTCAAAATCTCAAACTACAAAATTTCAAATTTCAAAAATCTCAAATTACAAAATTTCAAATTTAAAAAATCTCATACTGCAAATTTTTTTAAAAATCTCAAACTGCAAAATTTCAAATTTCAAGAATCTCAAACTGCAAAATTTCAAACTTTAATAATTTCAAATTTTCATAAATTCAAGTTTTCAAAATTCAAACTTTCAACATAATTGATTATGACAACAAGAAAAAAAAATTTGATTCTGATAATCAATTAGATGCTCAAACTATCATCTAGACATGTATAAATGTTTTGTTCCTTTAGGCACTCATTCATATTTGTCATTAGATATGCCAAAATGTTTTATGTAACATTTATTTGATGTATGGCCTAATTTCATGCAATAAAAACATGTTGGTTTTCTTTGAAAAGGTCTAACTGAGTTTCTTAAAGTTTTTGAAACTGATTTGACATTTGTTTTCCTTAACTCTTTCACAGAAATAGTTTTATGAGATTCTAGACTTTCTTTGGGTTTGTAACCAAGTCCAACTTTGCTAGAATTCCCTCTTTGATAACCTAATATAGAATCAATATTTTCAGAAGATTTTAAAAACTTGCTTATTATTTTATCTAACTTGAAAATCTCATTTTCCAAATTATTACAATTTTCACAAGGTTTAGCAACTTCTTTATTTTTAGACAAAGTTTTAAATTTCTCAACATCTTTCTTTAAGCACTCATTTTCTTTTTCAAGAATACCAATAGTATTTTCTAATGCATTAAACTTTTGTCTAAGTGCATTGTATTTCTTAGATAACTTGGTAAAACCTTCATACATATCTTGATATTCTTTAAACAACTCATCATATTCATTTAAGGATTTTGTACAGCTTACCTATGATAAGGCTTCATCATCACTTTTTGTCATCAAGAAAAGATTTGCTTCTTCTTCTCCATCACTGCTTTTGGAAGAACTCTCTTGTGTTATGGAAGAATCATTATCCTCCCAAGCAATATAAGCTATGCGTTTGTTCTTATAGATACCGTTCTTCCCTTTCTTCACATCTTTATTAAGTTCCGGACAATCTGGTTTGATATGGCCAGGTTTTCCACATTCATAGCAATGGTATTTATTTGTTTTCTCCTTTCTTTGCTGTCACTTTTTCTTGTTCTTCATAAAGCGAGAAAATTGTTTAAGAAAAAAAGACATATCAGAATCTGAAAACTTACTTTCATTTTCGCTTTTGTCTTATGAAGATTTTTCTACTTTTAGAGCTATCTTCTTGATTTGATTCTGTTCACCGTTCTTTCACTACAATTTTAATATTACTGACGGTCAAAATCCGTCGGTAATATTTTTATTATTTATTAAATAATTTACTTATATAAACCCTTCCCTTTATATTTTTATTATTAATTATTTTTCCTTATTACATTTTATAGGCTTCAATTATTATCGGATTAAGAGAATTGTAATTGATGAATTCGAACCCAGTACCTTAGTGTTAGAGGCTAATACTCTAACCACTAAGCTACTAGAATTTTTTAATAATAATTTACAAATAAATTATATTTATATATTTATATATTTATATATTTATATATTTATATATTTATATATTTATATATTTATATATTTATATATTTATATATTTATATATTTATATATTTATATATTTATATATTTATATATTTATATATTTATATATTTATATATTTATATATTTATATTTTTATATTTTTATATTTTTATATTTTTATATATTTTTATATTTTTACTTTTATATATTTATATATTTATATATTTATATATTTATATATTTATATAATTATATATTTATATATTTATATATTTATATATTTATATATTTAAATATTTATATATTTATATATTTATATATTTATATATTTATATATTTATATATTTATATATTTATATATTTATATATTTATATATTTATATATTTATATATTTATATATTTATATATTTATATATTTATATATTTATATATTTATATATTTATATATTTATATATTTATATATTTATATATTTATATATTTATATATTTATATATTTATATATTTATATATTTATATAATTATATATTTATATATTTATATATTTATATATTTATATATTTATATATTTATATATTTATATATTTATATATTTATATATTTATATATTTATATATTTATATATTTATATATTTATATATTTATATATTTATATATTTATATATATATTTATATATTTATATATATATTTATATATTTATATATTTATTTATATATTTATATATTTATATATTTATATATTTATATATTTATATATTTATATATTTATATATTTATATATTTATTTTTTAAAATTATTTAATTTAAGAAATTATTATAAATTAATCTAATTATGATTAAATTAAATTATTAAATAAAAAATACTTAATTTTTTAATTAGGTGAATATTTACTAATTGTTAATTTATCGACGGAAATATCCGTCGGTAATTAATTGTTAATTTATCGACGGATTTACCGATCGGATATATCCGTCGGTAAATTCATCTGTGAATTACTGACGGATTTATCGACGGATATATCCGTCGGTAACTAATTATTATTTTACCGACGGATATATCCGTTGGTAAGATCAAATTCCACAAATATTTTACATCCGTGGGTAATAATTATTTTCCAACGGTTACAAATCCGTCGGTAAATATCCGTCGGTAATACGCGATTTTCTTGTAGTGTTTAACCTTTGTAGTTCCATCTCATGTTCTTGCAGCTTTCCAAATAGAGTAACAATATTCATTTTGTGACATCCTTTGATTATGTAATAGCAGTGACATTTGGTTGTCAGTTCCTGTCTAAGGATTTCAAGATCTTTGTGTTCAACTCCTCATTGTCAAAACTCTTTCCTAATGCTTTTAAGTGATTTACTATATGTGTGAAGCATGTCTGGAAATCCGTGATGTTTTCATTTTGCTGCATTTGAAATAATTCATACTCCTGGATGAGTGTGTTCTTACGTGCTCGTTTTACTTCATTTGTTCCTTCATGTGTTACTTCAAGAGTATCCCATTTTTATTTTGTCGTCTTGCATTGTGAGACCCTGAAAAATTCATTACGAGTTAAGGCAGAAACAATAGCATTTCGGGCTCTTACGTCATAATGGGCACACTTATTTTCATCCGGCGTCCATTGGTCAAAAGTCTTTGGAACAACTCCAGATTTCGTTGTTCTCATCGGAATGTAGGGACAATTGAGTACAACATCCCAAATACCATAATCTAGTGTTTGTAAAAATATTTTCATTCTTGCTTTCCAAAACTGATAGTCTTCTCCTTCAAATAATGCTGGTCTGTTTATTGAGGCTCCTTCCCTGTAAACTTGATTCTGCATAGACATCTTGACAGATCGTTTAGAAATATCTTATCTAACCAAGCTCTGATACCACTTGTTAGACAAATGGCATCTAGAGGGGGGTGAATAGATGCACAAATTAAAATAGATGTCAAATTAAAATTTATTTATGAGTCAATAATTTGTTTGAACACAGATAAAGCAGAAGCGATAATATAATCAGGAAAAGAGAAAGAGATAAGGGAAAGAGAAGAGCACACAGTAATTTATACTGGTTCGGGTATAGTCAACCCTACATCCAGTTCCCAGTCAACTCTAATCACAAGAGTGACTCCCAATTCACTATCTTTTAAATTAAGTTCACAAATTACAATCAACTCAGCAGAGGAACCAGTAAAAAGTAAACTAATTCAAAAGACAATCACCTCCTTAGAAACCCACTAAGGATGAACACCTCCCTATAATCCCACTAGGGATGAACACCTCCCTAGAATCCCACTAGGGATGAACACCTCCTTTGAACAAATCAAAGGATGAAACAACCTCCTAAACCCACAAAGGATGAAGGAGTAAGATAAGAACATTCACACCTGGGTAATGGAGACAACAAATTGTAAAAGTCTGTAGAATGTCAATCTCCAAGAACAAGTGTGATTAACAATGAGAGCACAAAAGACAGTAGAGAAGAGGGTTTTCTCAAAAGGTGTAAAATATCTATGTTGCCTTGCTCAGAATTCTTTTCTCAAAACTGATTGAATGTAAATTGTATTTTTAAATTCTGTAATTGTGTGTTTTTTATTTTTCATCAAAACTTAATTAAATAGAAAAATAGCATCAGAAAATGGTCGTTGAACATTAATATTTTCGTGAATAAAAATCAGGATATATTCAAAAACATTTATTCTTCAAAACAGATATATTTTTCAAATTTGAATTACCATAATTGATTATGTTACCAGTATAATCAATTATGACAGAGAAAATCATTTTTCCATTTCTGATGCATCATAATTGATTATGACAGTGAAAAATATCATGTTATGAATTTTATCACACTTGTGCTTTGGAGGCTTATGCATAATATTACTTCATCAACTTGTACCTCCATATCCAGTATTTTAAGACTCTATCTAGTCTTCGAGAATCATCTTGGGCTTGCTTGAATGTTGAATAAAATCTTTATCAAAATCATCTCTTGGGAATGTAGGTACATGTTTCACATTATCATCAATCTCCCCCTTATTGCTTTCAAGTCTTTATCCAAATATCTTTAATATCAACAACCTTGCTTACCCCTTACATATGATAACCTATCTTTTATTATTATTAGTCTTTCCTCCACCTCTTGATCTTTCTCTCTTGAGGAACTTGCATTCTTTGATCATATGCCCGAATTTATTGTAATAGAAGCATATGAAGTCTTTTCTTTCTTTAGACTTTCCTCTTTACGATCTGAGAATTTCTATATTGATTTATTTCTCTTAACTCCATAACTAATGCTTCATTTTGAGTAAAAGGGTTAACCTTACAACTTCCTTTCCACCTAGTTTCTTTATTTTAAAAGAATATCTTAAATCATGTCAAAAGTATGTTTTCCATTAGGAGCTGAATTACTCAAAGATACCACTAATGTCTCCCAATTGTTTGGTAATGAACTAAACAATAACAATACAAGTAGCTTATTGTCTAACTCAATCTCCATAGTAATTAATTGATTCACCATATTTTGAAAACTATTTTAGTGTTTTGCCATAGAGGAATCATCCTTATATTTCAAACTTACAAGTTTCCTAATCGAGAATGTCTTATTTAAGGAATTTTTAGACTCAAACAACTTACTTAATTTCTTCCATTAGTTGTAAGGTATAGAGGTTGAATAGAGCTCTTTTCAGTAGAAACTTTATACTAATTTAAAGTGTTATTTTGAAAATAAATAAGTAATGAATAAGATATGGAAATAGAATTTTATTGTAGTTATTGTGTTACAGTTTCTTCAATTAGTGAGCTATAAGTAATTGTCCCGCTGGGAATTGAACTCATGACCTTGGTTTTGATACCAATTATTGGATCAAGTGTTTAGCACTAGACTAAAATCTATAGCCAATAGTCATGGGACAACTATTTCTACTTAAGAGCATAACAGTCTAAGCATTACAATTCAGTTGTGACTTGGCCACCAGGCTCCGACACAAGACAATTGATGCACCCCATAATAACCAGAACCCTTAACTAGAGCTCTAATACCAATTGTTGGGGAAGATAATAAAGATTACAGTAAGCAAAAGCAAAACCCAAAATATCTTTTCCCTTATATAAATGACAGTAGACTCTGAAAATATTATGCAACAAATAAATAATAGTGTGTACCAATATGAAAGAAAAAATCTACGACAGAGTCCGACAAAAATTTCCACTAATAATTAATTAGTACAATACAAATTCTCTTTGAGTCACTAAAGATCAACAAAACTCTTTCTCTTTGCTAATAAGATGGATAACAGGTAATCCTAATAGTATCTAACAATACTACAAAGAATCAAGATACAGAGTAATAAGAACAATAAAACATCTTCTTCGAGCTAACTTCTCTACACGGAGCTACTATGAATAATATGTTTTTCCTCTCTTCTCGTGGTGGCTTCTTTCTTCTTCTCACTAAAGGAACATTTCTCTATTCTTTGTTTTCTATTTGCCCTATAGAACTCAAATGCAAATAAAGGTAATCATATAATGAACCAATAGCCCATAAAGAAAAATATTTTTTTTTTAACTTAGTCAACATAGACCCAATAAATTGATGATCCACCTAACAATAATCCTAGATCGTGTATTCCTGTGTCGAAAATCTTTCTAACAAAGACTTCAAGTAAGTAAGTCTCGTTATATTAAACAATAATACAAATAAGGTCATTATTGGATACTCATGATTAAGAAATGTCTCCACTTAATGGGAGATGATCTAACGTGAAAGGGAATCACACTTTAGAAAAAGATTACTGAAAATCCAAGTGAGTTAAAATCTTATACAACATCGAAATAAGAAAATTGAATAATTTATAAATAAGAAAAACTAATACCTTAATGTTTCTAGGTTTTAAGTTAAAGTAAGTATCATATTCTCTTATAATTTACTAATTTCTCATTATTAAAAATTTCCCTAATATTAGTCCATCAAAAATATCCAATATATTAGACAATAATTTTTCTTTAACTAATAAAATTATGGTAAACGATAAATTCTAATCATATCAAACATACAAATAAATATAAATATATATATATATATAATAATTTTTAAATAATGGTAAACGATAAAGTCTAATTATATCAGACATGTACTTTTTATTGAAACAACAGCGTGGTAGTTGATCTCCTCACCTGTTTTATCTTTATCTATCAATTTCTTCATTTTAGAAAAAAAAAAAAAGTGACTAAAATCTCTAAACTTGGATTCTCCGTCATGTTCACCACCAATAAATCATCTTTATATATCATGAGTTGTACGAACTCTTAATCGTAACTTTTCTCATCATGGATTCTGAAATACTCAACACACTTGCTCTTATCTTTTCCTTTCTCCTCTCCATGATTGTGGCACTGAAACTAGGGAGAAACCTGAAGAAAACTGAGTCATCTCTTAGCATACCCCCAGGGCCATGGAAGTTGCCTATTATAGGAAACTTACACCATCTTGTTTCATCCACACCACACAGAAAATTAAGAGACTTAGCCAAAATATATGGACCCTTGATGCATCTCCAACTAGGAGAAATCTTCACAGTCGTTGTTTCCTCACCAGAGTATGCTAAAGAGATCATGAAAACACATGATGCAATCTTTGCATCAAGGCCTCAACTTCTAGCAGCAGATATAGCCTCCTATGGATACACAAATATTGCTTTTGCACCCTATGGAAGTTATTGGAAAAAGGTAAGAAAAATCTGCACCATGGAACTTTTCTCCCCAAAACGTGTGAACTCATTCCAGCCTATCAGAGAAGAAGAACTCACCAATCTTGTTAAAATGGTTGGTTCACATGAAGGGTCCCCCATAAACCTCACTCAAGCAGTGCTCTCAACTATGTATAACATAATTTCAAGAGTTGCTTTGGGCAAGAAGCGCAGCAAATACCATGATGAATTCATGACAGTACTCAAAGAAGGAGTGTTAGCTGCAGGAGGTTTTAACATAGGAGAGTTGTTTCCTTCTGCTAAATGGCTTCAACTTCTTACTGGTGTGAGGCCTGTGCTGGAGAAGGTGCATGCACAAATTGATCGCATACTAGAAGAAATCATCAATGAACACAAAGAAGCAAAGTCCAAAGCCAAAGAAGACCATGAATCAGAGGAAGATTTGGTAGATGTTCTTTTAAAGTTCCATGATGGCAATGAAAGTAACCAAGACATTTGCTTAACTAGGAACAACGTCAAGGCAGTAACCATGGTAAGGAATATATGTCCACATCTTATAAATTTTTTATTTCATCCACATGCTCACTCTCTTTTCATAATTAGTAAGGTCTTGTTATATAAGGAAAAAATTTTAGTTTCTGATTTAAAAAAATGTATTTTTTTAAAGTTTGGTTTACCTTTTAAAGAATACCATCTTTAAATATCAGATTTTTCGACAACTTTTTTAGCTAAAATTTTCAAAAATCATTCTGATTTAGTGAATCTAATTTTCTTAAATTAAAAAATATTTTAATCCTGATAAATCATTTATTGTAGTAACAAATAACAAATTTTAGTAATAATTATATATTACTTTTTTATTTAAAAAAATGTATATGAACACTATCACCAATAAAACATATATTTGTCTTACTTAAAAATCATAATTCTGAGGAATAATTTTCAGAAATATTGATTCTCAAATATAAAAAAATAAAAAAAAATTCTCTACCAAAAACATTATATTAAATTTACACCTGTATATAGTATGGATAATTTTAAAATGATATGATATTTATGTAGTCAACAAATTTATCTCTGATAATGTTGCTTATTTTGTCTTTTAGTTTAAATATAGCTAGACTTTTAAGAACACACTTTGTTTCAAGTGTGGAGAAAATCATTCACCGAAGAAAAAAAAAAAAAAACACATGGGGAACAAGAAAATACTTTTAAACAGAACCATCCTTTTCAATAACCCCCACATCATTTATATCCTTGTACTTTTCATCTATCATTAATTAGTTTATATATATATATATATATATATATATATATATATATATATATATGTATATATATAATGATATAGAAAAAAAAAAAACAAAAAATCTTATAAATGTTTTAAAATTTTAAAAATATTATATTTCTAATTTTTCTTTAATAAAAGATAAACAACATCAAAACATGAAATAATATCAACTATTTAAAATAAATTGAATCAACTGTTTTTTTTAACGCCATATCACAATCTTAATATTTACTCTTTTCGTTTTTTTAATAGATATGTTTAAAATATTTTGAAGAAACTAAAAGATGTAATAATTTTTTTACTTTAATAAATAATTTGCGATATTTTATTTTATTCTTTTTAATTTCTACAATAAAATATATAAAGAGATACAGATGGTTGATAAAAAGAGTAATTAATATCGAAATTTTAGAAGGATAATATTAACTCAAATTTTAAACATACAAACATATATATATATATATATATATATATATATATATATATATATATATATATATATATATATATACTGATCTTATATATAATATAAAATTTGATTGATCTTATCTTCCCAACAACAGTACTTAGCTGTAACCAGGAACAAATTTGTTGTCTGTGAGGACCATTGACCCTGTACAAACTTTAAATTATTTTTAATTTAAGATATTTATAGTTATAAATTATCTTAATAATTTAATTGTAGTCTCAAGTTTTTTATTTTCTTAATTATGCATTTTTAATATTGTATTTTCTTCTTTACATGCATATTTTAGACACTACCGTTTTAATTAACCAAAATTTCGCAACCAATTGAAAGTACTTTTCTTTTCTTCTTTTATTATGAGTTTTGATTAAAAATTAAACCCTAAATCCTACAATAAAATCCATAAAGAACTCTGTCTTTGGATATCCTTGCAGGACATATTTGCAGCAGGAGTTGATCCTTTAGCAACGACCATAAATTGGGCAATGGCGGAGATGATAAAGAATCCAAGAGTGATGAAGAAAGCTCAAGATGAGGTGAGAGAGGTATTCAATGTGAAAGGAAGGGTTGAGGAGAGTTGCCTGAATGAACTAAAGTATTTGAAATCAGTTGTGAAAGAAACCCTAAGATTGCACCCACCAGCTGCTCTTGCGCTTCCAAGAGAATGTGCACAGACATGTGAGATTGATGGGTTTCACATACCAGTCAAAACCAAGGTGGTGATCAATGTTTGGGCTCTTGGAAGAGATCCAAAGTACTGGAGTGAAGCAGAGAGGTTTTATCCAGAGAGATTCATTGATAGCGCTATTGATCATAAAGGGAATCACTTTGAGTACATTCCCTTTGGTGCTGGAAGAAGAATATGTCCAGGCATCACCTTTGGTTTGGTAAATGTTGAACTCACACTTGCATTTTTGTTGTTTCACTTTGATTGGAAGCTTCCAAATGGAATGAAAAGTGAGGACTTCGACATGACTGAGGAATTTGGAGTGACTGTTGCAAGAAAGGTTGACATACACGTGATACCTGTGACTCCTCCTTCCCTGGTAAGATAAACTAAACAAGGGCTGTAACTTTTTAGTTTGTTATAAATATACCATGAAAACAATCTCCACCTAATAATTATTTAATAAATATAATTATTATTTTATTAGACTGATGTATAATATTAAATTGGATAACATAAAAATTATACTCAAAATATTTAGTTGATATGTAATTTTATCGTATATTTTATTTCATCACAATATAATTATACAACTTTTTAAGTAAATAAAAGTAAAAGTATGTGTATATGTATGTATATATATATATATATATATATATATATATATAATATTTTTTCTTAAATTTCTTTTTAAAATATTAAAAATAATTATTTTTATCTGATAAAACAACGAGTTCCAAATAAAATGATGTATTTTAAAAAATTATGTGTATAAACAATGCTAATGCTAAATTTATTTTGTGTTTGATGGGGAAGTGTTAAATTGAGGGTTTATGACTTCCCTTTTTTTCCTCCTTAAATTATATGCATACAAATTATTTTGTATATGAAATATGGAATAAAATTATAGTTAGCACTAAAAAATAAATTGTTGAAATAATAAATTTTACGAAAAAATAAATTATGTCAATATAACTATTAATAATATAAATATGTATTAATATAATATAATTATATACTATACACGATATGATAACAATAGGATGGAATTGTTAAAAAAAAACAATTACATTATCAGTATAGTCCAGTTAAAATCTTAAAAGTAGTTTATATTCTCTACATAATAACATATAAGTACATTAAAAATATAAATAATAATTAATTATTATTAGAAACTTAATTTAACAAACAATTTAAAATGTTATTTATTTTAAAATCTTCTTTTGAAATTAATGCCAGCTTTCTTTTGTATTTGAAGCTAAAGTTATATATATATATATATATATATATATATATATATATATATATATATATATATACATATATATATATATAATATTTATTTTAATGATTTTTATACTCAACCTAAAATTTTATTTGAGAAGACGTGATGAAAAATGGAATTAGAGTGCTCAAAGATATCCCTTGAACATATCTTGATGTGTACCTAGACCGGGTATTATAAGATGATGTCCACATTATGCAAATACTTGTGGTTATTCATAAAGATTATAATACAACTATTTTTAAAAGAATTGATTTTAATTTTATCAAATAGAGATTAGTAAAAATAGTTGTCCATTTATTAATAATATTCATAAAGATTATATAAAAAATCTTTTTTACACATATTCTCATAAAATTATATTTAACTTCTGATCTAGAACAAAGATTTATTTGAAATATTTTTTTGTTTTTTTGTCTATGTCCTTAAACTATCAACCTAACCTGATTTTAACCATTTTATTTGATTTTATTGTTTCGTTTTTTCTTACTTTGTCTTAACTTTATTCTATTTATGATTGTTTCATATAATGTTGTTTGATCTAATCTTATTTTGTCTAATCTCATTTTGTCTATTCTTATTATTCTAGTTATTCTTGTCTCATTTTATTTTTTTATATGATCTTTCTTCATCTAATCTTACTCTAATATTATCAATTCTTATCTTCATCTAATACTGTTTTAGGTGATCCTTCAATATGGAGTCCATCCATACCTTTATCTAAATCACATTTCCTTTTTCATTTCCTCCAAAGGACATAGTTCCCACATGTGATTATAGGCTTTTTGAACATAGGTTTCTGAAAAAAACTTTTATGCTACAACTCATTTTATTATTATAATAATTATAAACAAATTTTATGAGATTAAAAAAATTGAAACTATTATTATATTATTAAATAAAGTTATAGGAAGTATGTTTATTAAAAGATCGGTGTCAATAGATCTTTTCCTTTTAATAAAACAAATTAAGATGGTTGATAACCCAAACATTCACAGTTACAAATATTAAAAAAAATAATAAATTTTATTATTTACTTAATATAATAGGTTTATCGTGGAAGCATCCAATATCAACGTATTATTTTGGATTTAAGATTTTGGTATCAAGATATTATTGGATCCTCATATTAGACCTCTTTTTCTTGTATTTTTTTTTTCTAATATTTAAAGATGATAAAAGGAGATAAGTTTAACGGATTAGTGCATTCGTCAATCTCAAATAAGTTGATCGAGTGAGATGGACTAACTTTTTTGAAAAAAAATATTTATATATTAAAATAAAAATTAAAAGTATTATATTTTTTTATTGTTGTTAAAATATATAAATATACTATAATATTATAATTTAAATTATAAATATTAATGAATTAAATTTAAATTATTATTTATAATTAATTATTTTAACATACAAATATAATAATTTTTTTTATTTAATAAAAATAGTAATAAATAAAAATTTAAAAATTATTCATATAATTAAAAATATTTACAAACTAGTCAACCAGCTTTTTTTTAATAAATTTAGATTTATAATCTTTCTTAATTATATAAACCAATCCAATCCATTTAATATTTAAGAATTAAAAGAAAGGTGAAATAAAACCCTTTTACTATTCCTACTAATACTCAAAAAATATTATTCTACTAGATAACTATAAGGAATTTCTTCATAATCAAATAACATGATGATAAGGATCTTCTTCAATATTTACTATTGCCCATATCTTCCCAAATAACTTATTTTCTTCTTGAACTTTTTGGAATACTGTTTTCTTATGCTCTTTGCATTAGTAACATACTGTGTCATTTGCTTCCACCTTTGATTTTCTTTTATCAAACTTTTAGAATTCTTCTTCTTGCAGTGAGAATATTTCCCTCTCTTTTTTATCTTGAACTTATTGGTGATTAGTGTTATATAATTATCTGAATATTTTAAGTTTTTGTATGTCTCTTCAACTTTTGAATTTTCTTAAATACACATACGCAAGAATATAATTAATTTAAATAAAAATATGTAAACAATACGCGTCAAAGCATATTTAATTTTTAATTTAATTATTTAAAACGAGTAACTTAACAAATATTGGTCCAACAAATTAGTTACAACAAATTGTCATGATATTTATATCATTAAAATAACAATATCATTCTCTGTTTTTATAATGACAATGGTAAACTTTGTGAATTAGGATATGTTAAGAGAAAATTTAGGAAGAGAAAATAAGAAGAAAAAAATGGTATAATTTTTTTTGTATAAAGTAAAATTAGTTCATGCATGTGTTAAAAAGGTTAATTGAAAATATTGTTTTATAAATTAATGTATGTATAATTAAATTTTAAATTTAAAAAAATTAAAGATTCATAAAGAAGTTTCTCTAAACATATTCTTAGTTACCATTGTCTAAAATTTCCATTAGCAGATTAACCAAAATACTGCTTATGTTTTTTCAGGGAAATGGCAGTGCAGACTATAGTATTGGGTGCCAATGAGATGTTCATAAAGATGATGACACATCTTTGCTGAAAAGTCAACGCCTCAGTGTGTTAGTTGTTTAATTATGAAGGTGAAGTCTTTAAGAAATGTTAATAATAAGTTGATGAATAATTTATCTGTTTTGTGAGTATTTTAGTAGTTTGATTATGAATACTGGTCAGCAGATTAAGCACTTAAAGAATGTTCTGGCAATGTTTTCTCTTATGTAGGTGTTTCAGTGGTTGAATTATGAATAATTAAGAAATGTTAACGTAATATTTTCTGTTATGTTTGGTTTCCAATAGTATTGAAGTGTGAGATTCTTTTCTATTTTTCACCATGCTCTAGTTAAAGAACGCGAGTGAGTATGTTTGCATTTATAATTTCAGTTTTTTTTTAATAAAATGTCTTAAATATAAAAGTTATTATAAAATAAAATAAATAATTTAATATATTTTTATTTTTTAATATAATATTGTTTTACTAATTTACATTCAAATATTTTTTAAAAATATATAATTTTATAAGAAAAATTATAATTATATATTATTAAAAAATAGATATTAATTCAAAAGTAATAATTTTAAAAGTTATTTCATTAATAAAAAAATTAATTAATTATTATACAAATAATTTTATAATTAAATAAATATTTAATTTTAATTTATTTATTTCTTCTTTTTTAAATTACTTTCCAGTAAAAGAATAAAAATATTTTTCACTTTATTTCATTTCTCTCTTTCTTTCCTAATAAAATTTACATTAAATACCTCATTTTATTTATCTCTTACATTAAATACATTATCTCTAGCTAATTATGGATAATAAAAGTGAACTATTAACTACGGATATATATCCAATAGAAAGATATAATTTACAATTATCATTCCTATTTGAGATACCAATTCTCACTTGAATGTCTACATCTCTTTGTAAGCATTTCGGTCAAATACATAACCTTAAGAAGGATCAAGAGCTTCCATCCACTCATTCGGAGTGCTTTCTTGCAATTTCAGTTAGCTAACAAGAAATTTTAGTTATACATAAACATTGATGAATCCAAGATAAAACATTTTTTTGAATTTACTAGAAAATAATAATCCCCAGAATGATCATTTTCACCGCAATTAACTATGTTTGCTCCAAGTTTGGCATTAACTTTGATGTTTTGAAGTATGTCAGATTCGAAATTGTTACAAATTTCACATAGTCACGTGCAAGGTCATGGTGCTGTTTAAAGGGTAACTTCACAATTTCAATATTCAAAATTTATATCTTGATAAGAGAGCAGCACCTGAACTTGGAAATTTACAATTTTTAATAGAAGTTAATACATGAGCATGTTTATTTATATACAATGGAGTGTTTTTACCTAAAATCTGCAGTTCAGCAAAGAGAAAGCAACGAAAGATTAGTTAATGTCAATAGGTAAGAGACTAAGAAAAACCAAAAAATCATTATTCCATTACCAATTTTCTAATAAAAAGTTACTATGGGGTAAACAATAATTCCAGCAATAATAACAATCCAGAATAATTTAACCAAAAATGCAAAATTTGTTTAATGCAGCTCTGCCTACTCTTCTACTACCTCATGCTACTCCTCATCATCGTCCTCTATCAGGACCCTCTTGCATGCTTCATAGCACATGAAAGAAATTCCTGCAGCTGGCACCAACTTCATGCAGCTAGGTCCCAACCCTTTGTACAATCCTTGGATCCCTTCTTGCTCAAGAATGCTTGCAAGGGCATGAATCACATTCTTGTATATTTGCCTTCCACTGAGGGCTCCCACTTGCATATGCTTGCGAGCCACTTCAAGAGGAAAGGTAGCACTACTTGAAATAGCACCAGCTGCTGATCCTATCAAAAGGGTTTCAATGTTGCCAATCTTCCCTTTTTTGAAAATTTTTCTGTATGCTTTCCTCAAGGTGTCATAGGCAAAGTAATTGGTGGCAGAATATGGTATAACTCCAATAAGGCTGGGAGTGAGGCCTCTGTAAAGTTCTCCGGCACCCTCTTCTCTCACTATTTTCACGAATGCATCTAGTAGACCCTCATAAACACCCCTCTGCAAAATTACTAGTTTAGATTAAATTCTACTTTTATTTTGGTTCCATGATAAGATAAACTATGAGAAAAAGAAATAGTCTTATGAACTGACCCGTAAAGATTTCTTAACATTGTTAAATTATTCAAAAATCAACATGCATGATAATTTCTAATTGGTGATAGTTTGAAAACTATTGCAGACATACAGAAATTAAACTAATGGGAAAACATGAGCTTGTTTGCTTTTATATGTACACACCTGGATAGTTAGCCGAGTCTTTAGTAACTCCAGAGGATACGTGCATATAGTTGAACTAACTCCAGCACAAGCACCTGCTATCAGTGATGGAGGAATAGGGAGTTTAGGTTGCTCCCCTGGCTTTGGTGAGAGGTTCTTGTTTACCGTATCATACGCAAATAGCTGCAGAAACAAGTGAAATGTATTCAGATAAATATATCACAAGATTACATGGGATCACTGTCTAGCAGACACCTTCATGATGTCAAAAATTTGAAATATGAATTTCCAACAAAGCATTAAATCCATGACTGTATATTCTTTGCATAAAAAGGGATCAGAGAGAAATATGCAAGGCAAAAAACAATTGCAAATTCTTTGGAAGTGAGAAGTTTTGAGATAGTTTTTATGCTTTCTTATCTGAAAACAACTAATTCTCTCTTCAGTGTGAAAAAGGACTGTGGATATCATTTAAGTGGTTTAATATTGTATCACCAACTACAATACGAAAGCACATTTCATTAAGTTGACTTATACAGTTTACTTGCCTTAAAATCAAAATTTACACATGACATGACGTTTACCAAAAACCATGACAACAAAAAGCAATATTGGCTGCGTGACTTGTAAAACAAAACTGTTTAAATATCTCAACTCGACTGATATCATAAAGGGAAATGTAACCTAATGATAAGACATCAACAACAGGAAAAATCCATTTGAGAGGAAAGGCAGAATGAAGTTCATTCAATTGCAATTTACCTTGTCAAATTAGAAAGTGATTTTAGGAGGATTTAACAGGAAAAAATTTACACAACTAGAAGTTAAAGAATATTTCATTAGAAACAAGTTGCACATAAAGGAAAATCATTTTATATATTTTACATTTCTTTAGTCTGTAGCTACCAGTCTACACCAAGAAGAAGAGAAAAAGGAACAATAACGTGAACGTTCCTTATCAACATTAAGAAAAGAAATTAAAAAATAAAACTACCGGAGGATTCAGGAAACACTCAGGAAGATTAACAAAAATTCTGGGAACAATAGAACTAGCTAGATAGAAAGCAGATATTTCCATTGTGGTAGAAGCTATAAAAAATAATTCATCAGCCTAGGTCATTAAACCTAAATTCAAGAATCTCTCAAAAACTTGTACTTACATTGACAATACAAATGGCACTAGTAAAGACAAATCCAGCCAATAGTATTAAAGCTTTGGACATAATAAAACACAAAAACCAACCAAGAATCCAATAGAATAAAGCAATAAACAAAATTAACGTCCAAACAACAAACACATTGAGGCAATCAAATCAAGCAACAAAACACCAATCACCCTAAACTCAAAAAATTGTAAAGTATAACCATGAATGATGTAGACAAACATACACATAACCAAGCATATATACACTGTTCACCACAATCCTAAATAAACCTGTAAAACATAACCATACAAAATGATGTACAAACATACAAAATGAGATAAACACACATAAAATGAGGTAAACACACACACACACACACACACACACTTGTGGATAGAATCAAATCAAGCAAACCAAAACCCGTCCACCACAAGCCTAAAAAACCCTGTAAAACATAACCATACAAAAGGAGGTACACATATATATAACTACCTCAATGGCCTTGCTAGGTGCAACGCGGATCACATTAACAAAATTACCCCTAAACAAGCCTTTCCACCCATCAGTCTTCATGATATTGCTGAACACCTCCCCAGTAGAATTCCCACTACTTCCAACCATCAAATGAGTCCGAATAGTCTCCAAGGGTGCCACAGCTGTGCGTGACAGTGCCCCAGCAAAGGCACCACTAAGTAACCTCCTAAGGGAAGGGTTCTTCACCTTGATCTTCAACCCTTTAAAGACACCCTTTTTCTTCCCCTTTACACCAGCCACCGCCTCTTCTTCCCCAGGAACCCCAATAATCTTCACCTTCCCCTCTGATTGCACATACCTCACGTACATCTCAGTGCAGGGGATCCTAATGTTCATGCCACTATTATGCTGGGAATCACCAGAAGAAGGGTTCGGCTCTTGAACGCCAAACCCTATACCCATTTGACTAACGCTAGCAAACATAGCCACAGGGTCGTGAACACCGGCATCCCATTGAGACCCAAAATTGGAAATTGAGAAAAGACCGTTCCTTTCTTCATCAAAAAGCTTGATCCCTCTCCGACCCATCAATGAGAACCTCTCAAAGATTCTTTTTTTTTTCTGGGTTTATGTGATGATAGGGGGTTAATGAACAAGGATAAAAGTAATATTAAGATATGTGGTTTCAAGGGTACTGAGAAGAAAAATTGGTTGGCTGGTAGAAATAAGAATCCAGGAGTATGCAGAGGAAGAAGAGGCGGCCAGAAAGGAAAAAGAAGGGTAGGTGAAAGAATCAGTATGACTGCGTTCCTCTCGGCACACTGAACAGAAAAAGCTCTCGTTGGTGATAATGTGTATATATAGTGCACATGTGAGAATTACAATTTTGAATTATTGCATCAAATTCGTGGGAAAACGACCAATTGTGCGAAGTTCAAGTTTATTTTAGCAAATAAATAAGGTTACGTGTACATACTGTCAAATATGAAAAATTAAAAACTTACCCAACCTAATTGATAAAAATTGTTGTTATGATTTTTAAAATAATAATTTTAAAAGTTAATAAATATTTATCATAAAATTCTAATTTTAAAAGTTAATAAATATTTATCATAAAATTCTAATTAAATAAAGGTATATATTAGCAAATTATCTATGCATATTTTTTCAAACAAAATATTTGTTTTGTTATTTTACCTTTTTTTTTTCTTTACGAAGTTGCCAAAGATATATCTTGAGAAGAGTTCCTTTATTTATGTCAAAAGAATAATATAGTTTGTGAAAATATGATTCTTACCCTTATTAAAAAGATAATTTTTTTTGTCAAAAAAGAAAAAACTAAATGCTAAAAGTATTATTAACGTAATGCTTAAGACATTAATAAGATGAAAAACTTTTACTGATAATATTTTAACTAGAAGTTGTTGCAACATCATATCATTAATAAAAATCTAATGCTTCATTTATATTAATAATAAAAAAACATCTTTTTTTATTATTTAAGGGTTATAAAAGTTTTTATCATACAAATTGAAAACATTTGATAAAAAGAAAAATGTTGATGACAATTGTTAAATACATAACATATAACAAAATTTAAATTTAATTGAAAAGTAATATCAATTATTCTTGCATATTATTGTGTATAAATTTGTCGAAAAGTTATTTGATAATATAATAATTTTTAATTTTGTTTTTTCATTCATCAAATAAATTACATATTATTACGATGAAACTTTAAATATGATTAAAGAATAGTCCTAAATTACTAATTGTGTCATGTACGTAAGTTTTAATTCTTTATATATATATACTTGAAATTTATTATCTAAAAATTTTGTACTAGATTATTTTAAATATATTTATAATAAAACAAATATAATAAATTACATATTATTACGATGAAACTTTAAATATGATTAAAGAATAGTCCTAAATTACTAATTGTGTCATGTACGTAAGTTTTAATTCTTTATATATATATACTTGAAATTTATTATCTAAAAATTTTGTACTAGATTATTTTAAATATATTTATAATAAAACAAATATTTATTAAAAATATATATTATTATTAAAAATAAATTAAATATATATTAAAATTTATTATTATTATTATTATTATTTAATTTATAAAGATAAAAAAATATTATTTTTCTCTTAAAAAAAATAAAGCTAATTTATCCTAAGAAGATATAAGTAATGTCTAAAAGTAATAGTTAGTTATTTAATGGTTAATTAAATAGATCAAAAATAAAAAAAAATTGAATAAAATAAAAAAAGAGAGAAAGAGGAGAAGAGAAGGGAATGGGAAAGAAAGAATAGAAGATATATTTATATTTATTGATTGAGGTGTTTTTAACCTGATTTTATTTATTATCTTATATTTTATTTATTTCTAATTATACATTGGTCTTACGTTGTATTTATTTATTTTATCTTCAGTCTTGTATTAGTATTATTTTAATTATATCTAATTATGTACCTATGTTTTATGTTTATTTATTTATCTCTAGTTATGTAGTTATAATATTTTATATTTATTTATTTTATTCCTCTCCAATTATGTACTTGGTATTGTTTTATATTTATTTATCTTTCGTTACGAATTAATCATATTTTATTTATTTTCAGTTAAACGCATGTCTTAGTTATGTATTTGTCTTTGTTTATTAATTTATATTTATATTATTTAATTATTTTTAAATAATAATATTTATTTAGGATGATATTATAGATGTGAAGTTGGATTTTAGATATTGAAATGAGTAAATATCATAAAAACAATGATTAAAATTAGTCTCATTTAACCTTATTAGTCTGTACAAATTTAATTCAAATTTTCATATTACAGAAATAAATAAAAAATATTGAAAAAGTTGAAAAGTATATTTTAATCGTGAGATTATATTTTTAAATTATAATTATTTTTTCTATTGTTATTTTTTGTTTATATTAGAATTAAAATATCAACCTAAATAACCTAAATAGATAGATAGATAGATGATAGATGATGTAATTGATAAATCAATAATTAATAAACATTTACATTATTTATTTTTGGAAAATAACACATGAAGTTTTAAAACTCTTAATTTCACGCTTTATTTTAAAAGTCTTAATTTGATACATGAAGCTTTAAAAGGGTTACTTTTTTAACAAAAAAGTTAAATAGGTCAATAGATTACGTACATGTTAATCTATTAATTAGGGATAAAGTTAACAAAAACATAATATTCCATATTGAAACTTTTAAAACTTAATCATTAAAATATAAAGAACTAAAAAGTTCAGTTAGGTTCGACAATTTTTTAATCACATCATTTTGGTCATTATTCTCTAATAATGATTCAAACCACGTTCGAAATATTGGTGTGAAATGAAAGTGAATATAAATTAAAATTAAAAAAATACTTTTATTAGAAATAAATTTAAATATAAAAAGACTACAAAATAACATAATACTATATTACACCACTTTCGTATATTGTATATAATTTATATTAAGAGAAAAAAATCTTATGATTTTGATCCATAAAATTCAAAATCGAAATTTATTGAAATTAACTCTAACATCACTTATATCAATAACATGCAAGTAATTTTTTTAAAAGCAAATTTAATATATTCCTCACTATTGCCTAAAATTTATTTAAAATTATTAATATTAAAAGCAAGCCATATTAAAAAAAAACTTTTCTAAATATATAATTGTGAATGTAGTAGTATCAAATTAAGTCAACACTCTATTGGGAAGAATTGGTATGCTTGGTCTGGTCAAGGTCAACAAATTCATGCTTTTTTTTTGTAGCGAAAAGCAAGTAGTTGTTTATGCTTCGGTCAAGAAATTGACTAAAGAATTAATCTGTTCAATAAGCTTGCTTGAATGTGTTGAAAAAGAAGAAGGTAGTCAACAAAAGTTGTGATTGTATATGATTGCTACTCTAATATATAAAAACTAAGAAATTTCAATTTTGTGGTATTTGTATTTTTCTAAGATGTTCCCCTCAACGGATTATACCACTAATAACTAAATTAATTAAATTTCAATGATTTATTTAAATTAACGTGACATTAATATTTAAATATGCGCAAGATTATAAAATTAGAAAATTAATTAAATAACATATTTACATATTTTTTTTATAATTTTGATATTTATTCGGGTTATCTTTTATTGGATATAATGATTACATTCACTATTTTTGAATGGTCATAAAATTTATTAATTGTTGATATTTTATTCATATATACATATATATATATATATATATATATATATATAAGATTGAATCTTTTTATTTTATTTTATTATTTCTAATATTAATTTTTTTAAATAAGTCAAAAATAAATATTTATAATTATATATTTATTAATGTAACTCTATCAAGATGTTAATGACAGATTGGGAGGGGCGGTATGATATTTACTCCCCAACATCTTTTTATTTACTCTATATTAACATAAATAATATAATCTTATATATTTAATTTATATATCAAATTTTATTTGACATCTTATATATATATATATATATATATATATATATATATATATTATCGTAAATAATTTTGATTATGAGATTCATGTGAAAATAACATATTTGATTTTTAAGAATTATGATAAATAATACTTACAGTACTCTTGCACACTTTAATGGTATTAAAGAAATGGACTATGTTAAATAATTAAAAAAAAAGGAACAAATTGAATTAGAATAATAAAAAGATAAAATTAAAAAATAATAATTTAACCTTTAAATATTCTCGGCTTTTGGGTGTGTCCTAACATAATTTATTTATATTCAAAACGAAATAATGTGATTCAATTATTTAAACAATTATGCATCATAAATATTTAAAAAAATTGAATTATTTACTAATTATGAGAAACTAATTTTTCTAGAAATAGAATTTAATTTTCTTTTTTTCTCCCATTTAAATATTATGTAGGGAAGTTAATTATCCGCATCTTATCATCATATGCCGCAATATGCAACAAAACTAAATTATTTGAGAATCACATTTCCATAACATATTAAAAATTGTTATTCTGAGATAGAATTATATTATTCCGGAACCACCCCTTTTATAAAATGCAACTTAGCATAATTTTCAGATCACTTGTTTCAGAACATATGCTTATTAGAAGATATGCTTATCAATGTTCCAGAATTGCTGTTCAAGAACACCCCTGAGTTCACTTTTGAATGACACCATTCCGGAACACCTCTACCCCTAAAAAAGAAGAGAAAATTCGCCCGGGTGGTCACTGACAAATCCTTATTATGAATTGGAAAAAAAAAAACAGGCATGGTCATGCCCATGCTACATTTTTAAAAATGATATATTTATTTATTACGCATTATTGTCAATTATTGAGGTTATAGCTGTAAAGGGATCTACCAGAAAATTTTGATAATGGAGTAAGAATTTAACATATGATACTCATTTTATGTAATTAAAATTGTAACAATTAATTGATGTATTCAAAAGCTTATCGTATAATTGCTTATACTGTGAAACTATTAAGTGTTTCTTTAATTAATACAAGAAAATTTACATAATTCATGTAGCAGTTAACATTAAGTAAAATAATTAATGAGCTATTATCAACCTTCTGCATTATTAAAATTTGTATGTAAATATAATCTGTAAACTGAAATAAAAACAAATTAAAAAGATGCAATATTAAAGGAAGTAGCATTGGTGGGTGGTTGTTCTTTAGAACAAGTCCAACTGGAAATTAATTTTTTTCTTATTGTCTCAGAAATGAAAATAGTTCCTATACCTATCAGACCTAAAGCTATTAGATCAATGGTGTTTATTATTCCAAATTTATTAAAGAAATTATTTTTATTTATTTTATTATTAATTATCTTTATTTTGTTATAATATCTTATATTAATTATTTTATAAATTATCAATTAATTTATCTCAGCCTATTATTATCTTTTAAATATTATATAAAAGGATATAATAAGAAAATAAATCTCATTTCATAATTTATTATCATAAATGACTCTCTAAAAGCTAACTAGGATATAAACCTCACCATATAATTTATAGAAAGAAGAAAGGAAACAAATAAAATGATGTAATACCTGCTTCCCACACAGATTATCACCGACTTATGAAATCATGTCCAAATATATTATATTAAAAAATTTGTTCATTGAGGGGGTTGATCGTGCCTTGTTTGTAAGGAATAAAGAATAAACATGTCGCTAATTTGATCACTTGTCAAGTCTGGTGCTTATTACTGACACCAATAACTACACGTAGAATATAAAGTCAATTTGACATCAGATAACAATTTCAGGCAGCACAAGGAAATAAAAAAAATAAAAAATGAAAACTCCAGGTAGATTGCTCAGAATATAAAAGCCCTCATAATTGATGTAACTGATTATGTTGGCTCTGAAAATAGGGGTGGAAATCACTAACTCCATCCAAGTATAATGGCGTTTGCATTTCAATCAGCCGTGAGACCTACAAAGAAGACTCGATGTTAATATTTGTTTCTAGGTAAATCTTTCACTGTTTTAAGAGCTGGACAATTAATTTAGGTGATACTCCTACATCCCACACCCTCTAGGCAAAGTTTAATTACACAACAGAATCTATGGGCAGAGCATATTGACAACCTATGCAGCTGCATATATAGTAATGATATCTGCATAACTTTATCCCCGCAAATCCTTTTATAAACTCTTGAGAAATCCAGTGGACAATACCTCCGTGACTTTTTTCAGGAAAGGAAATGCATTAGAGGTCTGTGAGGATAAAGTTTGCACAAGCATCCTTACTCCATATTTGACTGGGCAGATGGTGGTGATCAATTTGACAATATCAAATATATCTGGATCATCCTCAAAAGAAGATAATTCTTAATGCGAATCCTACCTTGGCAGTGATCTTGTAACCGCAAATGATTCTAATTACTAAGTCATTTAAAGTTTATACTTTATGGTCAGCTTACTGAGTTGCAATTCTTTACCTTTCTTCTTACTGCATGGATTCAACTCTTTGTTGTAAATACTGAGAAAACACGAATAAAACTTAATTTCTGAAACATATATAATCACTATCTTTAATAACTTATCCATAAAGTATTGAGTAAGTTCTCCAGGATACAACAAAAACTTATTGAATTTTCTGAGAAATTCAGAAACTAGCAAGAAATTCTTAAAAGAATATATAAACCCAAAATAAGAATAGAATAGAAAAAAAGGGAGAAAGGAAGATGAGTGGGCTGTGTTTTGGACGAGTGTAGAGTGGTCTATTCGCATAGCAGCCCACACACAACATTTTTTTGTCTCCACTACATTATTATGTTCAATTACCTCACTTTTAAGAATAAAAAACCTGTAAGTAGCACTATGTTTTGTATAGCCTATTTTCCTTTTTTTAGGATCAGGTAACATTACCTTAACTAGACACCTCCACCTTCTTACGTATTTAAGATTAGGTTGATAATCTCTTCATAACTCATAAGAAGTTTTACCAATTTTCTTATATAGTATCCTATTTTGTAAAAAAAATGTTGTAAGTAGGGCTTCTTCCCAAAGATTATTAGGTGCACTAGAACTAATAAGTATGAGATTCATCATTTCTTTAAAAGTTTTATTTTTTCTCTCAGCTATTTCATTAGACTTAGGTGAATATGGTGGGGTCACTTCATGAACAATACCTTCTTTAAGAGAATAACCATTAAATAATACATATTTATCACCTTTATCTGATCTAATCCTCTTAATTTTCCTGTTTAATTGATTTTCTACTTTCGCTTTATAGGTTAAGAATATGTTAAACGCTTCATCTTTATGTTTAATTAAATATACTTCGGTGTATCTAGAGTAATCATCTATAAATGTTACAAAATAATTTTTATCACCTTTAGACATGATTTGTTTTAGATCTGCTAGATCAGTATGAATCAATTCTAAAAGTTCAATTTGACGTTCTATTGAGTGACACACCTTTTTTGCTATTTTAGATTCTACACATATATCACATTTCCTATTTTATTTATCATGCATATTAATTAATCCTAGCTGTTGCAATTTTATAACATACGAAAAATTTACGTGTCCTAATCTAGCATGCCACACATCATACAAATCAATAATATAAGCAGAAGAACCAAATTCATTAACAACTTTAGAAATGTTAAGCACAAAAAGACTTGATTACAATATCCCTTCCCCATAAACATTATTTTTTGTCATAACAATCTTATCAAATTCGAATGACATTTTAACCTCAACTTTTTCCAACAGTGCTATAGAGATTAAATTAACGATCGATGACACATGTAACACATCACTCAAGACCAATCTTCTCATATGTGATCTTTAGAAGAACTTTTCTTTTTCCTAGGACAAGAGTTGTCCTGGAATCACTGATATAAACATGTTCTTCTCCATCTTTCACACTAGTGCAGTGTAGGAGGTAAAAACACTTCTGTTTGCATAGATATGCCGGGTAACACCAGAGTCTATCACCCATTTGCTCACATTTGTCACAAGGTTTATTTGGGAAACGACCGCAACAATTGTATTTTCTCCTTCGGCTAAATTTGCCTAAGAAGGATTGTCGTTTCTTATTCTACGTTTGCACGGAGGTGTATGATGACCTGGTTTTCCACAGACAAAACAATTTCTCTTCTTCTTGAAGGTGGGGTTAGATCCATTGGAACAGGAATTAAAATTATTTTTCATCTTATGATCAGGTTTTTTTCTCGTACATTTTTGAAGCTGGTTTGTCTTTTACGATATTTGTCTTAGCTGATAATACTTTAGCCCTTGCAACAACACACTCCTTTCGGTTGGTATCTTCTATGATGATATGTGTAATAAGACTTGGCAGTGACATCTATTTATGCCTGTGCTTCAGCTATTGTTTGTAGTTTGTCCAGGATTCCGAAAGTTTTTTGATTAAAAGTTCTAAGACGAGCTCACCAGGTAGGACTATATTTTTTGCTTTAATATCTTCATGCAGCTTGTGGTACTCATTGATCCGGATCTTGATGTCCTTGTCTTCTAGCATTTTCCAACGGTAATAGTTTCCGATAATGGACCTTTGTCTGATGACATCTTCGGCAGTGCATTTGAGAATCAACAAATCCCAAATATCTTTGGCTTCCTCACAGGAACAGTACACATCAAACAAGTCATTAGACAAGGCACAAAACAAAGTGTATCGACGTACCTTGTTCGAATAAATCCAATCTTCAATATGTTTAGCAGGAGTACTAGAACAAAGTTTGGTAGTTGTAAGGGCCGAAGTCACTCCATACATGTCTAACAGAGTAGAAATGCGTTCCTGCCAGTGTCGAAAGTTTTGCCCAGTGAAAAATTCAAATTTTTTCACTTTTCGAAACGTCCGGGAAAGGTTTCGCAAAGATAGTTTGAGTTCCGAAAACGTTATTTGCTTTCCCCGGTGTGAAGTTGTTGTTGGTATCCATATTATCGGCCATAGTCCTTAAGATTGTTGTAAATACTGATAAAACACGAATAAAACTTGATTGCTATGATGTGTATAATCACTGCTCTTAAGGATTTATCCGCGGAGTATTGCGCAAGTCCCCCAGGATAGAACAAGAACTTCCCGGATTTTTCAAGGAACACAAAATCTAGCAAGAAACTCTTAAAAAGAGTATATAAACCCATGATAAGTGTTGAAAGTCCCACATCGCCTACCTCATATCATTTGGTATGGTTTAAATACATGTTAGGCTACTCCACATATTGCCAATTGGTTTTATGTTGGAACCTTAACATGGTATCAGAGTCAAAGCCTAACATCTTTCCGGTTATTGTCATGGGCCAAAAAGTTGCTCTTTAGTTGGGTCAAAAGTACCCTTTGCCTGGTCCGGCAGACTTTGTTGGAGGGGGTGTGTTGAAAGTCCCACATCACCTACCTCATGTCATTTGGTATGATTTAAATACATGTTAGGCTACTCCACATATTGCCAATTGGTTTTATGTTGGAACCTTAACATGGTATCAGAGCCAAAGCCTAACATCTTTCCAGTTATTGTCATGGGCCAAAAGTTGCCCTTTAGTTGGGTCAAAAGTATCCTTTGCCTGGTCCGGCAGGCTTCGTTGGAGGGGGTGTGTTGAAAGTCCCACATCGCCTACCTCATGTCATTTGGTATGGTTTAAATACATGTTAGGCTACTCCACATATTGCCAATGTTGAAAGTCCCACATCGCCTACCTCATGTCATTTGGTATGATTTAAATACATGTTAGGCTATTCCACATATTGCCAATTGGTTTTATGTTGGAACCTTAACATGGTATCAGAGCCAAAGCCTAACATATTTCCGGTTATTGTCATGGGCCAAAAGTTGCCCTTTAGTTGGGTCAAAAGTACCATTTGCCTGGTCCGGCAAGCTTCGTTGGAGGGGGTGTGTTGAAAGTCCCACATCGCCTACCTCATATCATTTGGTATGGTTTAAATACATGTTAGGCTACTCCACATATTGCCAATTGGTTTTATGTTGGAACCTTAACAATAAGAATAGGACGGAAAAAAAGAGAGAATGGAAGATGAGTGAGGTGTGTTTTGAAGGAGCGTGGAGTGGTCTTTTTATAGGTATAGTATGGGTAACAGATCCATCTTCGCATAACAATCCATGCACAATGTTTAGAACGTTTTGTGCAACCCTTACGCCTGAAATCCAGCAACTGCCACCTGTTTTGTGGGTGAGTGACGCCTGGAAACATGGAGGAGGCATGCTGTTGCAGCAGAACCAGATTTTACAGATCGCAACTCTCATGGGCAGCGGTTTCACGTTTCTGGGTTTCATGTTCGTGGATTTGTGGAAGATTTTGTTTGCAATACACTGTTTTCCTAATACTCTTAATACAAATTATCCTTCACAAATTAGCTATTATGTTGATTGTGAATGAACATAAACTGCCCTCTCAACTGAGTTAACTACATTTTCAGATTTCTATCAGAAACAAATAATAGTGGATTTTATTTCACGAGTTACTTCCATGTTAATTTCTTACAAAATCATTCTATAATTTAGCAGCCTTTATCACAACATATGAGAAACTAGAATAAGTTACACTAACAAGCCGGTAGCAAACATGAATAAAAGAAAGAATTTCAATGCATGAAATGCCCAACAACAATTGTAAATTACGTCACTACTTACAGCTCTGTGAAAAGCAAACAACTCTTCTTGACCAGATAGTATCGATGTGATACCGGAAGGAGCACCTGCTGAGCTCACCCTGCCTTCTGCCAAGACATTGCGACGAAGTTTCCCACTCTCAGTCTCTGTTTCGAACTGGAAACTGGAACCAAAACAGAAGCGTGAAAGTTCAGTTAACAATAAATCATTTAATTATTACCATTCTATCATTCTATCAAAAGCAAAGCTGAAAAGTGTCATGTCAGCATTTCTTTGTTCATTATTTGGATACTTCTAAAAATAAAAGGAATTCAGATCCCAAGAACAGAACATGGATGTATTTGACACACTAAAGTACAGCGCAAAGCAAATAACACAGAACAAATTATTAAGTTACACACATAATTGGATAGTGGGCAGAGAGGAAGTCATGAATGAAATAAATAGTTGCACCTTTTATGATCTGATTGATCTCAAAAAGTTGTTGCGATACTATCTCAATGTGCTTGGCAATTTGGATTATAATTAAGATCGTATAGAGGGAAAATGATTAGGCAATTTAGCAGGAAAGTTTTCTACACAAACCCATTTATTTCCAGCTAAAAGGCATCAGAAGCTACAAGGCATGAGAATCAATTACTAAATAATGTATTGAAGTTAAATAACTAAAAAGGTATAGAAAATATCGCCCATTGAAGGCAACTTGTGGCATAACGGAAAAGTTGCATCTTGGTGACTAGTTGGTCATGAATTTCAATCTAGAAACACAATATTATCATATGCAAAGGGAAGATTCTGTACAATGACTCTCCTCCATACCTTCACAAATTGAGGAACCTTAGGCTCACGGGGGTACATTAGTTTAGATTTTTTATAAGGGCAGGTGTAAAACAATTATACTATGTAATACAAAGCTCTTCATGCATCATATAGCTCATAAAACAGATAAAATCACCTTTCCAAGTCAAAAAGTGTGCCCTCCTCAGTTCCTTCAAATAATGCATCAATTGAAGAGGATGCCAAACAACAGAGGCAGCAGTGATGATTGTATAACTCATCAATAAGGGTGATAAATCTCCGTGCCTGAAATGTAGAAAATGTTTTTTGCTCAAAACAGGACAGGGGTAGAAAAAGCAATTGTAATATATAGAAATGCAAAGGTTAATACACAGAAATATTAACCAATGTATTCGAGGAATAACTTGAAAAATCAAGCAGAAGCAGAGTAAGAAAGCAAGTTTCTAATAATATTTTGAAACAACAAATTAGGAAATTATCACTGCATATGGGGCCAACGAAACTTATTTGTACTGATAATACCTTGTCACGGATGCGCATACTCATTACTGGAATATCAGATATGAAAACAGTGTGAAAGTTTTCCGCTACTGCAATATAATCTGCTGCACCCAACTGAAAATCAAAATAATTAGAGAGAAAGCATATCATGTGCACATGCTTGCATATGAACAATCACACAGAAGAAATTAAAAATCAGGATGATTTGAATGCAAGCCAGATAATGAATAAAGAACAAGAGAATAATAACAAAGCATAGAATCTGTACAATCCTTAAGGTCTTCACAACCAAACACCTAAACATCAACCCATGTTAGTATTTGGGGACCCTTTCTCCTACTAGATTTTCACTCTACTTCGTTTTATCGCTCCTTTCCTACTTCAGGTTAAAATTCTTAAACTCAAACTTAGAAGGCCAATTATTATAAAAGAATCATAGATTCATTTCAATTGTTCATTGCTATAAAAATAACTAATTGTATACTGTATTTCAATAGCTTAAGAAATCCCTATAATTGTGGAATTTGATTTTCAAATATTTTCAATATAACCAATGAGGGTTGAGAAGATACCTCTGAAGCACTTCTAAACACTTTTGTCTTTCAAGTCCTACCTTATTAGCAAAAAAGATTTTTTAGTGACATTGTCACTATGCGAGAGTAATAGTGTTAAGTCAATTTAAACAGAAGGTACAAAATTGCATTGATTTAAAAAAAAAGGGACGACAATTGGAAATTAAGGGATCAAATTGAACCATTTATAAATAGTGCGGCAAAATTGAATATAATGAATAAATAACGGTGCCAAAAAAATAACTAAGCCTAATTAATAATCATATTAGTCAGAACAATAATTTGGGAAACAACCAAACAAAGAAATAATATACCGGACGACCACAGAGATACTCAAATGTGAAGCGTGCGACTCCATCAAAGCTTTGAGGAACCTCAAGTGTCCTGGCATAGAACGAAATTATACTGCCAATGTTTATTATGCATACTCATTTAACAGGATTAAATGTATCGAGGATACCTTCCAAACATCACTGAGATGGTGGTGTTGGAGATTATTCTTCCACCCAATCTGTCTGTTACATCATGCCACTTTTTCTCAAATTCATTGATCGCTTCCTTTTCAATAGGCCAGAAAAAGTGCACCTACAAATCTATAGCCGTTAAAATTCCTATATGTTCCAATTTCAAAATGCATAATATGATTACCTAACTATTGTGAATGCATAATAAATATATCCAGCACATAATAATCCTAATTGCTATAGTTATAAACAGTGCCACCTTGAGTTGTGTGATGATCCATATAACTGGCCTCACCTAGTAGTATAAGACTTTGTTGTTGTTGTTGTACATTATTTCTAACAAAGAAGATATACAAAATTAAGCAAATTATAGGGGGATAAGGCTCATGACCCATACCATAAAGTTACAGGAAAGGGTAGCTGAGCAAAAACTAAGATCCGCATTACTAGATAACAGTTTGGTTTTATGCTGGGTAGGTTGACCTAAATTGCTTCAACGTTGGATTGAGCAATATATGATCAATTAAAAAGACTTATATCTGGATTTTTTTTTTTCAAATTGTAAGAATTTATGTACAGAGGGAAAAAGAGAGTTAACATAGAATGTATTTGAGATGTATTATTACAATTTAATGTATATATTTGTTCACAAAACCTAAAACACCAACTGTGTTGATACTTGTTAGAGATATGATTTGATTGTTTGAAATATAATTTGATTACATGAAATAGGGAGATAAGATATGATTTGATAGTTTAGATATCTTATTCACATTTCTCATTATTAGATATTGATTTTGTTTCGTATTATGGTGTCTCTTTTTCATTATGAATAAGAATACTTATGTGCGCACATTACATGAAATTTATTATTGTTGAATATAGGGAAAAACTGTATAGGATTAATTTCCCTTGTGTATTTACCACACATAGGGCAGTGTATTTATAATAAAGAAAGGTACTCCTTAAAAGAGTAACAGAATACAAATAGGGTAAATAAAAGATATTATTTGATATTGTGATTAACAATATCTCAACAATATCAAATAATATCAACTAATATCTAATCATATCTAACACTCCCCCTCAAGCTGGAGCATACAAATCGTATGTGCCTAGCTTGGTACAAAGATAATCCATCCTAGGTCCCCGTAAAGACTTAGTGAAAATATCTGCTAATTGATCACATGAGTTAACGAACTCAGTCTTGATGTCTCCAGACATAATCTTTTCTCGAATAAAATGGCAGTCAATCTCAATGTGTTTAGTCCTCTCATGAAAGACAGGATTAGAGCTTATACGGAGAGCAGCCTGATTGTCACACACTAGTGTCATTTGAGTGACATCTCCAAATTGTAGCTCTTTAAGCAATTGCTTGAGCCAAATAAGTTCACAGGTAGCTGAGGCCATAGCTCTATACTCTGCTTCTGCACTGGATCTTGCCATAACACTTTGTTTCTTACTTTTCCATGAGATCAAGTTACCACCAATGGAAACACAATACCCAGATGTGGACCTTCTATCAGAGGGAGATCCTGCCCAATCAGCATCCGAATAGCAGACAACTCTTGTATGATTATGGGAGTCATACACCAAACCTTTTCCAGGAGACTTTTTTATGTACTTCAATATACGGATGACTGCATTCCAATGATCTTGACAAGGAGAATTGAGGAATTGACTCACCACACTGACTGCAAAGGAAATGTCAGGGCGAGTAACTGTAAGATAATTTAATTTTCCAACTAATCTTCTATACTGTTCAGGATCTGACATTGGCTCCCCCTGATTTGGCAAGAGTTTGGTATTAGGATCCATGGGTGTGTCAACAGGCTTTGAATTCATCAACCCAGTTTCCTCCAAAATATCCAATGCATACTTTCTTTGAGATATAACAATGCCATCGGTAGATTGTGCTACCTCAATACCCAAGAAATATCTGAGTTTGCCAAGATCTTTGGTTTGAAAATGGTGGCAAAGGTGTTGTTTCATCTGAGAGATGCCATGATGGTCACTACCTGTAAGAACAATGTCATCGACATACACTATCAAATAGATACATCCAGCATTCGAGTGACGGTAAAAGACTGAGTGGTCTGCCTCACTTCTAGTCATGCCAAATTGTTGAACAACGCTGCTAAATTTGCCAAACCAGGCCCTAGGAGACTGTTTTAGGCTGGGTATAGCCTTTGGCTACAAGGCGAGCTTTGAGGCGATCAATAGTACCATCAGGACCAACCTTGATAGCGAAGACCCACCTGCAACCAACAACAGATTTTCCAGATGGTAATGGGACAAGCGTCCAGGTTCCACTAGTCTGAAGAGCACCGAGTTCATCTAGCATGGCCTGACGCCAACCAGGGTGGGCTAAGGCTTCAGAGACAGATTTAGGAATAGACACAGAAGAAATAGACGAGAGACAGGTATAAAATGGTGAAGAAATTCGATGATAACTAATAGCAGTATAATGTGGAGAAGGATTACGAGTAGAACGCGTACCTTTACGAAGGGCAATAGGAAGGTCAGACTCTGTGGACGGAACCGGAGGAGGCAGAGTATTTGGCACTGGGAGTGAGTCATGTGGCGTCTGTTGTGGGCGAGGTCTGCGACTATAAACCTGAAGGGGTGGTGGAGGAGGAGGAGCTAATGGTGGTTGGTCCTCAACATAAGGATCAATGAGAACAGGAATGAGAACTGTAGCAGATGGAGACTCAGCAGGTAGGGAAGGGTCCTTAAAGTAAAAGGAAAACTCATTGAAGGTGACATCGGCAGACACAAAATAGCGATTAAGAGAAGGAGAAAAACACTTGTATCCTTTTTGGGATCGAGTAAATCCTAGGAAAACACATTTGTGTGATCGAGGAGATAACTTATCATGACCAGGATCAAAATTGTGGACAAAACAGGTAGACCCAAAAACCTTCAGAGGTAAAGGATGGAGAGTGTCATGAGGAAATAAAATAGAATGGGGAATTTTGTTATTTAAAACCGAAGAGGGCATACGATTAATAAGATAACGAGCGAGTAAGAACGACATCACCCCAAAAATGTTGAGGAACCGCACCATGAATTAAAAGAATACGGGTTGTTTCAATAAGGTGTCTATTCTTGCGCTCAGCCACCCCATTTTGTTGAGGGGTATAAGCACAGGAAGTTTGATGAAGAATGCCATGAGAAGCCATAAATTGTTTAAACGAGTTTGAAAGATATTCACGGCCATTATCACTTCGAAAAGTTTGAATAGAGACACCAAATTGATTTTTAATTTCATGATAAAAGTTTTGGAATATAGAAAACACCTCAGAACGATTTTTCATTAAAAATAACCAAGTACAACGAGAGAAATCATCAATAAAAGTAACAAAATATTGAAAACCTAAATTAGACTTAACACGACTGGGTCCCCAAATGTCAGAGTGAACTAAGGCAAAGGGGGATGAAGCATGCTGGGAAACACTACGAGAAAAGGAAGTACGACTATGTTTGCCTAATTGACAGGACTCACACACCAAACTGGACAACTGGGATAAGCTGGGAACAAGTTGCTGTAATTTGCGCAGACTGGGGTGACCAAGCTGAGCATGAAGGAGAGAAGGAGATTCCATAACTGTGCCAACATGTGGAGAAGGTTGAAGATAATAAAGTCCATGTGACTCACATCCGGTGCCAATCACTCTTTGCGAGCTCCGGTCCTGTAAGGAAACAGAAGTTTTGGTAAAAGAGATAACACAATCAAGAGATCGAGTTAGACGGCTAATGGATAATAAGTTAAAGGGGGACCCGGGTACATACAAAACATTATCAATGGACAACGAGGGAAAAAGAGTAACCGTTCCAACACCATGAGCTAAAGTTGTAGATCAATTAGTCATTGTAACAGAGGGTAAATTATGAGAAGAAGTGAAAGAGAAAAATAAGGATTTGTTACCAGTGATGTGATCGGTGGCGCCTGAGTCAAGAACCCAAGAGCCAATAGAAGAAGAGTGAGTTGGACCAGCAAAAGATGTACCTGTGTGGGCAACAGAAGTAGTGGAACTGGAGGGCTTTCGATCCTCATACCATTGAAGAAAATCATTGAAGATAGCAGATTTGTCTGAAGGTACAGACGAAGGAGGATCTACAGCAGAGGATTGTGCGGAAGAATCGATCCGAGCAAGCTGCAGCAGATCGGCGAGGATAACCATGTAAAGCATAACATTTGTCAATTTTGTGGCCTAGTTTGCCACAATGGTCACACTTGACACGCCCTTTGCCTGGCTTGTGAGAGCGATTACGATCATCACGGTGAGAGGCCAAGGCAGATGAATCATTAGAAACTACAGGGAGAATATTGAGAGGTTTACATGGCACCCGCAAAAGGGAGGAACTGGTAGCGGTAAAGCTGGGTGTAACAGGGGAACCCAAAATGCGGTCACGAACGAGGGCATATTTATCGAGCAAGTCCGTGTAACATCAAAACCATGAAAAACTTTGATCGTTGCTCTAATTCTTGGGCAGGAGTCGAGGCAGGGGGTAATAACTCATTAAATTCATGGAGGAGAGCATGGATCTTACCCACATAGTCCGCCACAGGATCCTTATCTCGAGGAGCAATAACATCAAGAAGATTGTAACAAACACCATAAAGACGTTGAGTGTCATTAGTGTATAATAATTTGGCTTGTTTCCAAACGTCATAACATGTGCTATACGATCGAAAAATTTGTTTTAAAGAAGATTGGATGATATTCTTGAGAACCATACATATATGAGCATCAACTTTCTTCCAACGGACACGATCATTGGAAGGAACATCATCTACCTTGGTAGTAAGATGATCAACGTACCCCTGACTCTCAAGCCAAAGTCTAATATCAGATGCCCAAGTTGCATAATTCGTACCATCTAATTTATCAATGGGTAAATTCACATTGACATAATTAGTAAAAACAGATTGCTCAGACCCACCGGAGCTGACAGAGGTAACTTTAGAATTGGAAGTGGCAGCGGAAGATGCCATGGAGGAAGAGAGAGAAAAACCCTAAAACACCAAAGAGGTCCGATTGGAGCAGCGAGGACAGATCCAGAGAGAGGAGAAGGAGGCGACGCCGGCGCAAAGATCGGCGGCCTGAACGACGGCGAGACGCGCCGCCACGCGCGGTGGAACGGGAGAAGGTGGCGCGGCTTCGGGAGGCGCGTGAGGGAGCGTGGCTGCTCCGATGACCGCGAAACTTCCACGGTGGAGGTCGCACGGAGGAGGCAAGCAAAACCCTGTGCTCGGCGGTCCGAACTGCTACTCCGGCGATGGCGGCGGCGGCGGCGGCGGACGGTGGTGGAGGCGGCGACAGCTGCAGGTTCAGTGGCAGAGCCGAAAAAAAAATCCCAAGAGACCTTAAGCTCTTGATACCATGTTGAATATAGGGAAAAACTGTATAAGATTAATTTCCCTTGTGTATTTACCACACATAGGGCAGTGTATTTATAATAAAGAAAGGTACTCCTTAAAAGAGTAACAGAATACAAATAGGGTAAATAAAAGATATTATTTGATATTGTGATTAACAATATCTAACAATATCTCAACAATATCAAATAATATCAACTAATATCTAATCATATCTAACAATTATATTCCTTCTCGATTTCTATCTTCTTAACATGATTACTAGAGCGATACCATCCTATGTTACCCGTTTTGTCACTAATTATCAAGAGCATAATGAGAAGAGAACCTAAATCCATGTTTTCCCTCTGTGCCCACTACTCACAAGAGAAATTTTTTTAGAAACTGTGTATGTTTTTTTTTTTTTAATGTCCCTTTTCACCATCAATATAGTCCTGGTAGTTACTATTCACTGTCAACATTTTTTCCCGCAGGTAGTGTTCACCGCCAGTGTCTTTCTGGCATGTAATGCTTTTACTATCAACATTTTCTGGCCGAGTACTATTCGCGTCAACACATTTCTTTCTAGCAGGTATTACTCAACGTCAACGATTTAACGGCATTACTGTTCACTACCTATGTTTTTCCAGGGTGTACTGATTGCCATCGACATTTGGTGTTGTTCACCACCAACATTTTTCCAACAATTGCCGTTCCTAGCCTTTCCAGCAAGTATTCCTCACTGTTGATGTTTTTGCAGCAGGTACTGTGTTAGGTCCTGGGTTGTAAGAACCTGGGAAAAGATTACTCACACCGTCTCTCCTCCCAAATATCAGCAGCACAACTCAGAAAAAGAATGATTATTGTATTCAAACACACCACAAACAGAATACAGCCCTCTGTCTTCCACAATCACAGGAAACAATGATCCTGTCTACTTCTATTACAAAACTCTCTATCTCTAACCCACCCATTACATGGTATATATATAGCCTCCCCCCACGCAACACCTCTCATCCTATAACTAACTAACGGTTTAGTTAGCTTTTATTTATTTAATATTCTCTTCTTCCTAACATACACTTTTAACTCCCTATCATTACTCCCTCCTGCGGCAACAACCTTGTCCTCAAGGTTGAAGTCCGGAAATTGATATTTCATGGTAGATACATCTTCCCGGGTTCGTTGCCTCGGGGCCGACGAACCGCCACTCGAACTAACACTTGAGGAATCTTTTCCCCTTTTTCTGCTGTCTGCACACTTCTCCTATCAATTATTTTGCTTGGTAAGCACATAGATGGGCTTCCCTGCAGATCCTTTGGAAGTTCTTTTTCAACTGCATGTGTCCCCACTACCTTTTTAAGCTGAGAAACGTGAAATACTGGGTGGATACGAGCTGTCTCTGGAAGTTGTAAGTAGAAAGCAACCTGGCCCACCTGTCGTAGTACTAAGAATGGACCATAATATCTAGCAGCTAACTTGGGATTTAATCTTGCTGGCATTGAGACTTGCCTGTGAGGTCTGATCTTTAAAAATACATAGTCTCCCACCTTAATGGACGATGGCCTTCTGTGTCTGTTGGCAAACTTTGTCATTTGTTGTTGAGCTCTGTTTAAGTGAAATTTCAGCTGCTTCAAAGCTTCATCCCTGGCTAGAAGATCTTGTGCTACTGCCTCCACTGCTGTTTCACCTGGCACAAAACGATGTAAGGAAGGAGGGGATCTGCCGTAAACTACCTCAAAAGGAGTGGTATTAGCCGCTCCATGGAAGCTAGTGTTGTACCAAAACTCAGCCCAGGGTAAGAACTGAGACCAAACCTTTGGTTGTTCTGAACTGAAACACCTCAGATACGTTTCGAGAGTTCTATTGAGGACCTCTGTTTGCCCATCCGTTTCTAGATGGTAAGCAGTGCTCATTTTGAGTGTGGTTCCCTGCAAATGGAACAACTCCTTCCAAAATAAACTCAAGAAGGTTGGGTCCCTGTCACTAACGATTGAGGCTGGTATCCCATGCAACCTCACCACTTCTTTCACAAACACTCCTGCCATGCTTCTAGCTGAATATGGGTGCTTAATAGGGATAAAATGGCCATACTTGCTTAGCCTGTCCACCACCACCAATATCACATCAAACCCATTGGACTTGGGGAGGCCTACTATAAAATCCATACTAATGTCTTCCCATATAGCATTAGGAATATGTAATGGCTGCAGCAGTCCCTGGGGAGAAGAAGCTAGATATTTATGTTGCTGGCATATCAAGCATGCTGCTACGAACTCTGTTACTTGATTTTTCATCCCAACCCAATAGAGGGACTGTGCAATCCTCCGATAGGTACGAAAAACCCCTGAGTGGCCTCCTGTTGGTGTAGTGTGGTATTCTGCCAGCAGTTTAGGTATCCATTGAGAGGAAGCGGATAAAACTAACCTCCCTTTATGATGTAGTCGTCCCTGTTCCATAGTAAAATGCCCATGTGCCCCTGGGTGGCTGATCAAATTCTGACATATTTGCTGAAGCGCAGGATCCTGTTTAACTTCTTCTGTTATTGCCGGAAAATCTAACCAAAAAGGTTGGGATAGGACCCGTAACTCCTTATCCTCCTTAGTCCAGTCCTCCCAAGTTCTGGACAATGCATCAACAACCTTATTAGATGACCCTGTTTTGTACACAATGTCGAATTCATACCCCAAGAGTTTTGCCAACCAGTTTTGTTGGTTCTGCGTGGTTATTCTCTGCTCCAATAAATACCTCAAACTCTTTTGATCTGTAAAAACTGTGAATCTCTGACCCAACAAATAGGGTCTCCAGTGTTGAATGGCCAACACTAATGCCATAAGTTCTTTTTCGTAAACTGACTTAGTAAGGGATGAATCCGACAATGCTTTACTAAAGAAAGCAATGGGTTTCTTATTCTGAGATAAGACTGCACCTATTCCACTTCCTGAGGCGTCACATTCAATAGTAAAAGGCTGAGTAAAGTCTGGCAGCACTAAAACTGGGGCTGTTGTCATGGCTTGTTTGAGTTCTTCCAAAGCTTCCTCACTCTCCTTATTCCATTCAAAGTTTCCTTTCTTCAAAAGATTGGTCAGAGGTCGAGCTATTCTTCCATAGTTCTGTATAAACCTCCTGTAGTACCCCGTGAGTCCCAGAAAACCCCGTAATGCCTTAATGGTTTTGGGCTTAGGCCATTGTTTAATTGCAGCCAGCTTCTCGTCATCCATCCCTACTCCTTTGCTGGATATCACATGCCCCAAATATTTCACCTCTTGTCTGCCAAATTCACATTTTTTTCTATTTGCATAAAACTGTTGCTGCAACAACGTGCTCAACACCTGCCGTAAATGATTTATGTGGTCCTCCCATGTTCTGCTGTATATCAGAATGTCGTTAAAAAAAACTAGTGCACATTGCCTTAACCATTTCTGAAGTATGGTATTCATGGCACATTGAAATGTAGCTGGAGAATTAGTTAGCCCAAAGGGCATAACTAGAAACTCATAGTGCCCCAGATGTGTTCTAAATGCTGTCTTAGGTACATCAGCCTCATGCATTCGTATCTGATGATACCCAGCCTTCAAATCCACCTTTGAGAAAAATTGTGCCCCATGTAACTCATCTATTAACTCCTCAATCACAGGGATTGGGAACTTATCTGGTACTGTAGCCTTATTTAAAGCTCTATAATCAATACAAAATCGCCATCTCCCATCCTTCTTTTTGACCAAGATAACTGGGCTGGAGTAAGGGCTATTGCTGGGTCTAATTATGCCCATTTTAAGCATTTCTACTACCTGTTTTTCAATTTCAGATTTCAATAAATGAGGGTACCTGTAAGACCTGACATTAACTGGGTTTTCCCCTTCTTTTATGGGAATCCTATGATCCACTGGTCTCTCAGGAGGAAGCTCCTGAACCTCCCGAAAAATATTACCAAACTCCTCCAAAACTGTCTCCAATTCAACCTTTTGTCTGGAAGATAAAAGCTTCTCCCTCTCTCCACTGTTCTGACTTTCAGGTATAGCCAATTCCCATAAAAAAGTCACCATCTCTATTTCTGTTTCCTTTAACAAGGCTCGGGGAGTTATCAATTTTTTTGCAAGGGTGGGGTCCCCTTGAATCCGGATCTGCTGCCCTTTCCATTCAAAATCCATAGTCAACTTTTGCCAATTCATTTTCACGTCTCCTAGGGAAGCCAACCAAGTCATCCCCAATATTAAATCTACTCCTCCAAGCTCAAAGAGGAAAAAGGTTTCTGACACTTCATAATTCTGCAGCTCCACTTGCACGTCCCTACAACACCCTTTAGTTATTTTCTTGTGCCCATCTCCTAACTTGACACAATAATGATTCGTGTCCTCCATTGGTAGACCTAATTCTGACACCAATCTCGAAGAAATGAAATTATGACTAGCTCCACTATCAATCAAGATTAACAATCTCTTTCCTTTCACGTATCCCTGCAACTTCATCGTATTAGTAGGGGTTAGTCCTCCTGCCGAAAACAGAGACAACTCCATTCTGTTATTTTCCATTTCCTCCTTCTCTGTCTTTGTCCCTTCCTTCACGTCGTCTTCTTCATTTTCATCTTCTGCCATGATAATCACCCTCAAGTTTTTCTCTGGACACTTGTGGCTTGGGCTATATGGCCCTCCACAGTGGAAACACCTTCCCTCTTCTCTCCTTTTGATGTACTCTGGGTATGGCAGGTTCCTAAAGCCCCTGTTACGAACTTCTCCCACTGAACTTCCCCCCATTACTGACGTTCCTGGTGCACCACCCTTCTCCTTCCTGGCAGTGCTAATATTACTAGAAGTCGCCGGCGAGCTGCCAGCCCCTTGAAACGTCTCAGTTCTCGTCACCTTTCCTCCTCCTCCCTGAAAACGAAAACCTGTGTTCTTGTTTCGAAAAAAACTCCCTCCTATTGTATCAGTTTCTCTGCTAGCGTCTTCCACATCCTGCGCTACCTCCATGGCTCTCAACAAATCTTTCGGGTCATGGGGTCTTATCTGTTTCCTGATTCCACTTTTCAATCCTGCCAGGAAATAACCCAGCAATTGTTCTTCTTCCATGGCTGGAGCTTGAGCCACTAGCATTTCGAATTCCTGTATGTAATCCTTCACGTCTCCTTCTTGTTTAATCGCTGCTAATCTCTCAAAGACAGTACTGCGATCTTTTCCCCCAAAACGTCTGTTCAAGGCTAGGGTAAATCCTTCCCAAGATGGGTTCTTGGTTTTTTGTTTCCAGAACCTGAACCAATGACTTGCGGTTCCCTCCATGCTAATGAAAGCCAACCTTAGTTTTTCCTTGGAAGTAATATTCTGGATCTCAAAAAATTTTTCAGCCCTTCCTATCCACCCCATAGGATCTTCCCCTTCAAATGTAGGCAAATCAACCCTCTTCATCCACTGTCGTTGAACCATCTCTTCTTCTTCATCTGAATCACCTCCACGTTCCTCCCTTCCTCCAATACCTCCTTTCACCGAATTTTCACTCCCCTCAGATCCCTTCTCACTCTTCTTGAATGTTTTAAACATTTCTTTGAGTTCTTGAATGGAATTCTTGACTTCTGCGTTTACTTTTTCTTGCTCGCTGGTCCACCTTTCTGCCCACCTTTCTAAAACTCCCATTCTTCCTTCCATAACGCCTCTAGGTTGAATCCGGCAGGTCGGACCAAACTTGTTAGGTCCTGGGTTGTAAGAACCTGGGAAAAGATTACTCACACCGTCTCTCCTCCCAAATATCAGCAGCACAACTCAGAAAAAGAATGATTATTGTATTCAAACACACCACAAACAGAATACAGCCCTCTGTCTTCCACAATCACAGGAAACAATGATCCTGTCTACTTCTATTACAAAACTCTCTATCTCTAACCCACCCATTACATGGTATATATATAGCCTCCCCCCACGCAACACCTCTCATCCTATAACTAACTAGCGGTTTAGTTAGCTTTTATTTATTTAATATTCTCTTCTTCCTAACATACACTTTTAACTCCCTATCATACTGTTCATTGTCTACATTTCCCTAGCGGGTACTAATAACCCATCAACATTTTCTCCAGTTTGCCACTGACATTTTTCCAGCAGGTACTGTTTCCACCACAACAGTGTTCCGACATTTGTAACAAGCTTGACTCGTGATACATATGATCCAGCTTGAAGGAAACGTTAAAGTATCATTTGTCATTGTTTACATTATCATATCCAACAACCAAATCAATGACATGATTCTCTCTAGGAGTCTGGTGTTAATGACATTTGTAGCCAATTTGTTTCATATGATACACATGCTTCAACATGAGGGGAGTATTAGAGATAATACGGTTTGATTACATTAACGGAGAGATATGATTTGATAGAAATAAATATTTCTCATTATTAGATATTTATTTTGTTCCTTAGTATTGTATCTTTTTTTCATTATAGATAAGAACTTATGCGTACACATTACATAGAATTCATTTATATCTTGATTTCTCTCTTCTCAACATGATACCAAAGTAGTAACATCCTCTGCAACCTGTCTTGTCACTAATCCTTTCAATAACACTGTTATTAATCCTAACTAATTAGGAAAACCCTTGGTTGTTGTTGTCATTAAAACTCATCTAGTAGTTATTTTTTTTCATAGTTGAGACATGAAGGTTCAAAAACTAACAAATAACTTAAATTCTCACCTGGTTTTCTGATTTTTGTGCTATAAAACGCCGGTAGTCAATTTCGCTCCCTATCAATACCTTTTCACAATGTTCTTCCAATTTGGTGACAAGTTTCTGAAATATTTCTTTTTGCATTCCAGCCTGCACAAAAACTACTATGAGGACCGGTTCCAATTGGTCTAGGCTGAGAGGGGATCTAATTCCTCTAAAACAGAAAATTATAAGCGATAACATTGGCGTAATTATTGATCCAAACACAACTGAAAAATAGGTAAACGTGATAGCAGGTACTATGAAAGATTGACTACTAAAGAAAACACCTCATTTAAGTCGTTTGGTGCTCGATTACTGGTAGCCACAATTATAGTTCCACTACTCAGCAATCTGCTTAGAATTCCAGATAAAGCCACAATAGCAAATACATCAACAGTCTGAAATATAGAGTATAAAAACTTAGTCATATTCTACACTACAAGATATAGAATGAAGAAACAATGCGTTGCAGTACAGAGGTAGCTCCACAATCAAGCTAAGAATGAGTCAAGAAGGAACGGAAAAACAGGTGCAATTGTATCCAAAAACAGTGGTGCTTCAATGCCTTGGAGTTTTCACTAGAGACTATGATATGGAATTGAAGTAGACATAGGTAGGGGAAATATTTCTAGGCAAGTCCAAACAGATTGCAGATAAGAAAATGGAGCAGAGAAGTAGAAACAACATAAACTTCACACTGCTATAAAATCCTTTCAAATGGATCATGAAAAACTGCTCCATGAGTTCCCAGTGTTCACCAACAATCCCAAACTTATTATTAAATAAAGAAGAGTAATATATAAATCCATTATACTCTCCCCAAGCGATTCAAATCAATGTTGGTGGATAGTAGTTAGGAAACTATAATTTGGGATACATATATGAGGAATTCATTATAACACTGTATGAATTTTCCTTTACCTGTATCTCATCGAAGCACAAAATGCTAGCTCCCTTTTCATTCTCTTCTCCATCCAGGAAAAACTTATCTGCTACAGCTGGAAGAATGTTTTTCATTTGTACCTCTTGCTTGTATCTTTCTTCAGCAGCCAACCACTCCTTAGCTTTCATATCAAATGGAAGACTCATAATCCAACCAGCAACAGTGGATTGCAAAGGCTTCTCTTCTATTTGGTTCTTCCATATCTTGTGCATATGTTCATTAATTCTAAGCATGGCCTGTGTATTAGAGGAGGAATAGCTTTCAGCACCATGTTCACAATAATTATCAATACTTTGAGAAAAGAAAGAAGGTGCATATATTTCAGAAAACAACATAGATGACATCTACATCAATACAACCAAAAGCTCAAAAGTAAAAGACTCACCTCATGAAAATGATACCTTCTACGATGTTTTACAATTCCTTTAGTGGCACTATAGAACATGTCCATCAACATTGTCTTCCCTTCAACATAGAAATGAAACCACATAGTTAGAGAAGTGTTAGATATTTGTAGATATCTTTATTTATGATAATTAGGAAATTTTTGGGATAGTGTTAGATATCCGTAGTTATGGTAAATTCTCATTTCTATGATTTACATAATTATGGTAATTAGGCAATTATTTTCTCTGTAATTATTGGTGATGCTATATAATATGTTTCATAGAGTACATTGACACATAAATTCAGTCATCTCTCTTGCTCTTTTTTCTACTCAACTCAACATGATATCTAGAGCCTAATAGAGACAATCCTATATCATGTCTTACAAGTGGATCCAATATTCATCATTATCGTTTTTTGGAAACCGTGTCTCTCCAGTTTTGGGTAGTGCCACCATAGTCTTTTATTGGCACTGTTTTTCCTCCCTTATGGTATTGCTGCTGTTGCTGTCGCTGCACCATTACCCACCTGTCTTTCCGAGCTGCCATCAATGTTATTGCCTTCCCTTGTGTGCTCTACCTTACCTTGTATTGCACTGCCCATTCTGGAACCCCTTATCTTTTGTTTTCCCTTTTATTGTTGCTTTACAGTTTGGTGAACCATGGCATCTTATTCTCTTCTCAAGGCTAATCTTCCTATTTTCAATCTGTCCTTGCTTCACTCTCTATGGACAAGTTGGATTGGATCAACTATGAAATTTGGGTTTCCGACACTAAACTTTGGCTTAGGCTCAAGGTTATGTTGGTCACTTGACCTGATAGTTAATTCTATGCCAAAGCGTGATCATTCTGGCTGAAACAAGATTGATGTCCAACTGTGTAGTGTTCTAAAATCCAACTTCAATCCCTCTTCAAAGCAGTTAATGCCCACAAGACGATAAGGAGTTTGGCAATTGAAAAAGGTTTTCGTGTAAGATATTGGAAAGGCTAAATTCATGAATGGGACATTGTTGAATGATATTTGGTGGGACACAATTGATCATATATTTCCCTTCTGTACTCCATTCTACGTGTTAAACTATAGAAAATGTGTGGGTAAAACTGTGTGTTTCCCTCTTCGAGAATTCTTTCATATATATATATATATATATATATATATATATATATATATATATATAATACAAACTAATATTCTGAATATATCCTAATAAAAGAGAATAAAAGTTACAATTGGTTTTGATGACTAAATAATTTGGCAATCAAAGCTGACAGATTACGTAAATAACAGTTACGTTGACACTACAATGTTCTCAGAAGAATGAATATGGAAGCTTCTTTTCTTAGATTAGTGTATGAAATGAAGGATTTAATTATTCAAAAGGTTAGGAAGGTCATATAGCAATATGAAAGAAAGGTGCAAAGTGAGAATCGACCTTTTAAAAAGTACTGCATTCCATATAATCAATCATTTGACTAAAAGGATCACATCTCTTTGTGTTTTAACACATTCCTCAAACCCAAAATTATTTCCCTTGTTGGAGATTCCACTTCATTTAGAGATATGTTTAAAGTGCAATATATAAGTGATTGTAAATCTCATCTTACCCAGTTTTGTACAGCTAAGTTTAAATCCATTTTTAAAGATCCCTAAAATATAATTTACTAATTTTCAAAAGGATCAAGTTATATTCCAAGAGTAACTATAAAAAAGAGTACTTTTGTTGGATCGAGCGCTTAGCATTATACCAAAAGTAATAATTGATAGTTGAGGTACAATTTTTTCTACTTAAGAGCGCAATAATTGAAGCGTCACAATTCAATTATGACTTGACTCATCTAACCGTCACAATTCAATTATGACTTGACTCATCTAACCGCTGTCCTGGACAATTGATGCAAGCTGCAACAATCTCCTCGTCAATAATTGTTCAACTGGGGAATTGAACTCAATTGTGACTTTTCCTACCTGACCTCTATCACAGGATAATTGATACTCGCAATAATATCTCCCACAACAATTGCTCACCAGGAATCAAACACATGATATTGGCATTGATACCATTTAATCCATGGAGCGCTTGCTACTAGGCCAAAACTAATGGCCAATAGTTAGGGCGCATGACATTCTACTGAAGGGCATAGTTCCTACCTGTCACAATTTGATTGTGACTTAACCCACTCACTGTCACGAGACAATTGATGCAACCTGCAACACTTCTCATTCTAACTCTTCATTTTTTTTATAATTTAATTACTCTAAATATAATTCATCATTGACCATTAGATAAAAAGATAATGTAAAGTTAGGATGGGGAGTAACTATTATAAAATACTATTGGAGCAACTTGATCCATTGTTAATTTTCATTCTAAAGTTATACAAATTCATTAACACATCTCTTTTATATTGTCGATATTTTAGTCATGAATGGAAAATGAAAATTTCAATTGAGTTCCTCCTTATCAAAACAAGGAAACTCATGAGAGGATGAAATTCTTCAAAAGGGACTTTGTTGATGTAGATATAAGAGACAAATAAATGTGGAGCTTGCAAACATCGTGTATGAAATGGAAGGGTTTGATGATATTCACTTTTTAAGTGATAGAGATAAATTGCATGCAAATCTTGGTGTCTTGTTCATGGTGCTTATGCATCAATACTTCAAAAGGTTGCCCTTGAACTAATTGGGAAATTGTGTTCATTTTCATGTAAAAGAATTGGAGCAATCTCTTTTATTACCCATTCTAAAAAAGAAACAAGAGGATATATTATAGGGCAAAAGATCTAGCATTTTTTCATGGCATATATCACCTTCATTCAAGAAATTCTCCACTATATCATCTTAGAAGAAACAAAAATGTTGGACATAGCAGGAGATGAATTTGGATAACTTGATAAGTATTGAATAGTAGAAGTTGCTAAATTATCCGTCGATGAATTGCAACCAATGACTACATTTAGGTCTTACATAGATTAGAAAGGTGTATAGGATTTTTCTTTCCAATGATGATACGTCTTAGTATTTTTTTAGACTCTTTATCATGTAGAAATTGTAAAGCTTTTTTAACAACTTGTTTTGAGGTAAAAATATGAATCTTAATTCTCAATTTAGACTTTGTATTGTCAGTCACATTTAATATATATATATATATATATATATATATATATATGTACACACACAAGAAAGGATCCACTTACTCAGAGATTAAGAGTAAGAGAGTTACTTTTCATTTATTTTTTTATAATTAATGGTTAAGATAAATTACTATTTTAGACTATCAGATTACTAAAAATTAACGGGAGAGGATGAAGAATAAGTCGCTGATTCTTACTCTATTTCATATTTTAAAATCAAATCAGGCTAATATAAGTTTGCATCAAAGGTAAACATAAACATCCAAAAGAAGAAAAGTACATGAGGGTAAATACCACTTCCAACATTGCCATATATGTAGAGTCCTTTAGGAGCTGGAGGAGCAGTTGGACGACGACCAACTAGTGAATCCAACTTCTTCTCACGTTTAAGATATGATACCCATTTCCCTACCCCTGGCTCCATATTTGCTGGTCTTTTCCTGAATCACGGAAAAAGACATGTAGCTTCAATACATGTCACAATACAAGTAGCTTCAATCACAAAAGACATCCTAACCAAGACAGAAAAATGAAACAAAATCCGCAGTAAGCAAACAAAAGCTGAATTTGAAATTACTAGTATCATAGCAAATCCACAGAACAATGAATCACATTGTCTCAAGCCTCCAGTGGAATCAAAACCATGTTAAATTAACCAAAAACTCACCGGGATGCCCATCTTTCAGTAAGCTTATTGTTCAACCGTTTCCACCAGTCCTCATCCTTCTGGTGCAGCTCAACTTCCTCCATAAGAAGTCTCCGCCGCTCATTCTCCCGCTGCTTCTCCCAATTAGCTAGATTCACCTACCAATAGTGAGAACAAATTCAAAAACCAAGCATTGCGACCATAAATTTAAAAGAAAAAAACATGCTAGCTACTACAACAAATGAGTAAGTAATAGAACATCCAATTCCCATTATACATGATACGCCTCCATATCTTTCTCATACTGCTCCAACCTCGCAAGCAAACTCTCAAGCTCTGAAGCAACAGTCTCTTGGTAAGGATCGTGCTGCAACTTCCCTTGATCAACTAGACTTCTGTACTGCACAAGCAGCCCTGGAAAACAACAATTCCGCACAGAAATTAACAAAACAAGAATTACACTAAAAAGTTGAAAAATAAATATAATTAAAGGTTAATTCCTAAAATCAAATTACAGAACGTGGATGGTTATGATCCCGAAAAGATATTGAAATTGAATTGAAAATGTGAATAGAGATTAACCTGGACGGTTCTGACTATACGATTGATCGCAATAAGAGCGAAGCGCAGTGGCGCGGGACTTGGAGGCTGGGCTTGAAAACGCAGCGAGTTTTTTCGATTTGGAGAGAAGATTCCATATTCTTCTCATTTTTTTGGAGTTGTTTTGTTTTCAAAGTGAATGGAGTTCTTCACTTCGCATTTCTTGGTCGGTTGGTTTGCGTGCTTATGATGATAAGTTGAGAAGGAAGAAAAAATGGTGGATGGTGAGTGACGTGGCTGCTTCCCTGACCACCAGAACAAACAAAATTGAAAAGTGAAATCGAACGTGCGAGTTGTGAGGAAAAATCAAATGAGAAAAATAATTATGACCTTTTTAATCTTTTAATTGTTGAATTTAAAATTTTTTTGAAGTATAATTTAGTTTTAGTAAATGCGCACATCGAACCATTCTATCTTTATATATTAAAAATCCTCGTTATTTAAATGAATGTACTAAAAGAATGCTGAAGAAAAAGAAGAATAAAGAAAATAGATTTGGTTAAGTTCTCCACATAACATTTGTTGCAGCGACAAAGAACCCGTGGCTATTCATTTAATTAACTGTTGTTAATTCTGCTTTTAAGAACTCTCCAAGAACAAAAAATGAAGCAATGCAATTAACCGCACTTACCACCACCCTCTCACGCCTCCAACTCCAAGTCTCACTCCCTCCGGACACCACGAAACGACGCGCCGCCGAACAGACCTGCTTGACGCTCCTCCGCACGTGCGACACGCTCGCCACCCTCACGCGAATCCACGCTCTCATCCTCAAACTCGGCCTCCACCACAACCCTCTGGTCCTCACCAAGTTCGCCTCCACCGCGTCCAACCTCGATGCCGTTCACTACGCCTCCTCCGTCACATTCCCTGACGACCGAAATGACGAAACCACCCCTCAACCGCGCGCCTTCCACGACGCTTTTCTCTTCAACACGTTCATCAGAGCCTTCGCGCAAACGACGCACGCCAAGCCCCGCGCCCTGCGTCTCTACCGCGCCATGCTCCGACACGCCGTTTCGCCGAACAAGTTCACCTTCCCGTTCGTCCTCAAGGCTTGCGCCGGCCTCGCGAGCTTGCCCTTGGGGATGGCGGTGCACTCCGCGGTTGTGAAGTTCGGCTTCGAAGAGGATATCCACGTGCGGAACACCATGATCCACATGTATTGCTGCTGCGATGAAGGGTCTGAACCAAAGTCCGCTGAGAAGGTGTTCGATGAAAGTCCTGTCCGCGATTTGGTGACTTGGAGCGCCATGATTGGAGGGTACGCACGTGCCGGGAATTCCACACGTGCGGTCTCGTTGTTCAGAGAGATGCAGGTATTGGTTAAATTCCAAGGATTTGTCTCACGTAAATTAAAAATATACTCTCTTTTTTTCCCACTTATCTTAGTTATTTTGTAAGAATTTTGTGTTGCTTATATAATGATTAATACTAAAAAAAATATAACTGTTAAATAAAATGGGAAAAAATAAATCCTTTTTTATATTAATAAGACACAATATGACCTTGATGAAAGTCTTAAATAAATGTAACAAAACAAATTAGAATCACAGGATTTGTATTAGATTGAAGCCCATTTTCAATTATGCATTATAATCAATGGATTTGTTATTTCTTTTGACCTTAAATATGAGTTTGACCCCCAAGACTTTTAGTCTTTAATAAAAATTTTCTCCATTTTTTGCTGTTAATTTTTTTTTTTATATTTGATCTTTGTCATTAGATAGCATATTTTAACTTCATCCATCATTATATGATTAAAAATATATTGATTATTGCGATAAAAAATTCTAAAAGATCGAAAGAGAAATTTAATTATATTTTAGGATTCACTTCAAAAAAATATTTTTTTTTCAAATATCAAATGCAGAATTTATAAATATTTTAAGAACCAAAATCAAGAAAATTTATCAAGGACAAAGTGAAAATTCATAAATTTTTCAAGAACTAAAAATATATTTTTTTCGTTTTTTTATTTTTCCTTCACTGATTAGAATCAAAGAAATTGAAAAATTATAAAATGGTACAACATTGAAAAGAAATTGAAGAATTGAGTCCAAGAAAAAATGCTGGGACAGACTCTTTTCTCGAATAATTAAAATTTGTTAAAAAATTATAAAATTGTGAGTCCACTCCTTATTTTATAAACCTCTCTCATAACTTTGTATATGTTTTTGCTGTTACTCCTCTTCTAAACTTATCCTCTCTTTTTTTAATTTTTCCCCTCTTATTTTATAAACCCCTATCATAGTTTTGTATATTGTTTTCTTAGCACTTCTCCTTCTAAATTTATCCTTTTTATAGTTCCATTACTTTATTTCTCATTTACTTGCTGCATCTCCTCCATATATTTGACTTTTTCATTAGTTAGTTTACAATATTCCAAATCAGCGCCTTTAGAAACAAATAAAAACAAATGAGGAAGGATGTAACAATTTTAAAAGAATTATTCTGCATTTTTACTCTTTAATTTATTTTAATCTAGTGGTAGTAATAAATATTTTTTTTTAATATTAGACTAAAATATAATGATTGGTAGAGGAGGAGAGGAAATCTTTTTAAGTTATTATTGGAGAATCTTCCTGTCTTCTTATTTTATGAGATATATAGTTTAGCAGTTTTGTTTATTTCTTGTTTAAAATCATTTCATTGATCACTATATATAATCTATATGATTTTTTTTCTTTTTAAATGTTAGATTAAAAGATAAGGAATGGTAGAGAAGAGGAAATCTTTTAATGTTATTCTTGGAGTATCTTCCTCTCCTTATTTTATGAGATATATAGTTAGAAGTTTTGTCTATTTCTTCTTCAAATCACTATATAATATAATCTATATGAAAATTTGAAATTATTTCTCGTTATTTTTCAATCTTAAGATTAGATGCAAATTATGATTTGTGATTCAAAAATTAGCTCAGCGATTTCACAATATAATTATCGATTTGATATGATAACGTTGATACAGGTAACAGGGATGTGTCCTGACGAGATCACCATGGTTTTGGTTTTGTCTGCATGTGCTGATTTGGGTGCGCTTGAGTTGGGGAAGTGGTTGGAGTCTTATGTTGAGAGGAAAAACATAACGAAGTCTGTGACGTTGTGCAATGCAATGATAGACATGTTTGCGAAGTGTGGTGATGTTGATCGAGCTGTGAAAATTTTCAGGGAAATGGAAACGAGGACCATAGTTTCATGGACTTCGGTGATTGTTGGTTTAGCAATGCACGGTCGCGGATTGGAGGCGGCTTCTGTTTTTGATGAGATGGTGGAACAAGGGGTGAAGCCTGATGATGTTGCTTTTGTTGGGGTTCTTTTTGCTTGTAGTCACTCAGGACTGGTTGATAAGGGGCATTACTATTTCAAAACCATGGAGAATAGGTTTAACATTGTGCCAAAGATTGAGCACTATGGCTGCATGGTTGATATGTTGAGTAGAGCAGGGCTTGTGAATGAGGCTGTTGAGTTTGTTCGAACCATGCCAGTTGAGCCAAACCAGGTCATATGGAGAAGCATAGTCACTGCTTGCAATGCTCGTGGGGAGCTCAGGCTCGGTGAGAGCATGGGGAAGGAGCTAATCACGAGCGAGCCAATGCATGAGTCTAACTATGTGCTGCTGTCAAACATTTACGCAAAATTGATGCGCTGGGAGAAGAAGACCAAGGTTAGGGAGATGATGGATGTGAAGGGGATTAGGAAGATTCCAGGGAGCACCATGATTGAGATGAATAATGAAATATATGAGTTTGTTGCTGGGGATAAGTCACATGATCAGTACAAAGAGATTTATGAAATGGTGGAGGAGATGGGAAAGGAGATTAGGAGAGCAGGTTACGTGCCTACAACATCACAGGTGTTACTTGACATTGATGAAGAGGATAAGGAAGATGCTTTGCATAGACACAGTGAAAAGCTTGCTATAGCTTTTGCTCTTCTAAGTACACCCCCTGGAACACCCATTAGAATTGTGAAGAACTTGCGTGTTTGTGAAGATTGCCATTCTGCTACTAAGTTTATTTCTAAGGTTTATAGCCGAGAAATTGTGGTGAGGGACCGCAATCGCTTCCATCATTTCAAGAATGGTTTGTGTTCCTGTGGAGACTTCTGGTAACAGATTGGTAAGAGCCATCCTAGATTTTCTATTCACTTGTTGAAGCCTGAAAGCTTTTCAATGTTTTGATCATGTGCTAAATCATGTTTGAAATAGGCACCGGCAATGTTTTTGATCATGTACTAAAACCCTTTTAAAAAATATAAATTTTGGTAATTTAATTTAGGATACAAATATAGAGTCTTATCATTTAAGTTTCTCATTTCCCAAATTCAAGCATATATTACTTACTGGCCGTGTCTTGTTCTAGCTGCACTATCGACGCCATTGAATATGCAATTGCGGACATTCACATGTTGTACCAATTCTTCTTCTAGGCTGTAGACCCCTAGTTTTGCCCGGCCTCTCAAAATAAAGGCTAGGAAAACTTCACACGAAAATAAAGTTCACCCGGCTTCATATCAAAAACCGAGAAAGACCTCCCGCAACAAGACGGAGTTCACCCATCCACACAATAAAGACTAAGGAGACTTCCTACACGAAGATAAAGTTCGCCCGGAATCTCGATAAAAGTCAAGAAGACTTCCTACATGAAGATAAAGCTTCAACGGACATCTATCGGCATCGATCTACGTCCGAAAAAGGAAAGGAAAGCTTCCCGGGAGTACCAGAACGCGAAAACAGGCCAAAACAAGTTGGGACAGCCGTCCCAAATTTGGGACAGCCGTCCCAAACATCAAGAGACAAGTGAGACGCACGTCTCACCTTTGGGACGCACGTCCCAAGCCACAAATTTCAAGTGGGACGGACGTCCCAACCCAAACTGGCCGTCCCACTCTTCCCCTAGCTTGGCCCAATGCAAAATGTGCAGTTGGGACGGCCGTCCCAACCCAGACGGCCGTCCCAGATTTCCAGGCAGCGAGATCTATAAATAGGAGGCTCATTTGTCATTCTCCACACCCCAGACAACTCCAAGACTTGTCTTCTTCTCTCCCTCCTTCGAATGATCTCTCTGATTGCCTTTAATAGGTAACAATCAGTTAAGGAATTTGTATTCCGACATTCGATTCTTCAGTAAAATTTTAGTCGAGTCGATATTATTTTCGAGAGGAGAGTCGTTGTAGAGCGAAGGATTGCCGCAAAGCATCCTCTGTGTAAAAGACTTATAATATAAAGCTTGCTTCGGAGGTTCTTCTCAATTCTCTTCCCTTTTACTGCTTTATTTATTGCTTTCTGTATGCAATGTAGATAAAATCATGTAGATAACCATATTTAAATACTGTATGAGTGTTGAGCGCCTCGGAAGCAATGAACATATTTTTAACAAAAAACGCGAGTCTTAACCATCTTTTCGCGACCGCTCGCATAAACGTTCGAGATGTCCCTGGACATCGGAACGGACGGCGGCGACATAGACTCCCCACACTGTATCAAAAATTGATGAGAGCGATTATTCATTCATAAAACTTTAATTTTTGGTAAAAACGCAGACTACGTTTGCATCTCTAACAAAATGTAGACTGTGGAATAAGTTTCTAAATTTAAGTTTTTCATTTCGCTAACAGTTCGTGAAAACAACTTTCTTTTAACCTTTAACTCTAAACTCAGTTTCAAGATAAAATTATACTAAAACTCAATTCTAAATTATGCTCAACTTGAACACAAACATGATGGTTTTTTCAGTTTTACCTTTTTAACATACTTGAGGTCTTTATTTATGAGTCTTCAATGAAATGAGATCTCTTCGATTTATAATATATGTGTACAAATGAGATGATCACTCTCCTACACAAATGAGATGTTTTCCACGTGTTTTTTAACTCTCTTATGTATAAATTCCTTTATAACAAATATCCATTATTCTCTGTAAGAATGTTTTAAAACATGACTTGGAAAGACTGATCGACCCACATCTGAACCTATTACTGGATCAAGTTTAATAGCAGTCTTTCAATCTTTCTTTTTCTTTGTTTCTGCACCACTCTGTCACATGCTATGCCTACAACCTTGTCCTAGGAACCTTTGGTTCTTGTTGTTCACATCTTCAATACACTTGATTCAAAGTACAAAATTTAAAAATAAATTTGCTTAAGTTAATAACTAATATGATTTTTATCAATGAAATAATATTTTTATTTAGTTTATCCATGTAAGATCTCATTTTATATCATAATACCTATCATTTTATAAAAACGTGACTGTCTTTAACGTAAGGATTAGGATTAAGGTTATAATAATGTAACCTGATGTCCCCTCCTAACCTCCACCAACAACTACTGCAATGTTCCCAGTCACTGGAATTCCTTCTTTATTCAAAGGGGCGTTTGTAGCCACATCAACATGCATTCCACATTTATGATAAATCAAATGTAGGACTTCATATTCTACGTGAAACCAGCAATTTCAAAACCAAACCCTACCCCACAATAAGTTTGTTTAGGTCAATTTTCCATGCAAACCAGTGTAAACATACCTCTTAAATCATCACGAGGTTTCCTTACCATTGCAACTAAGACCAAAAGAACACGTTCATCGTAGTATTCAGGCATACATTTAGAAACATATTCATACCAATACCATTGTTTTGTCTTTTTTTTCCCAAATCAAACTTCACGGTATGAAAAACTATTCTTGATATTTACTAATTTCAAACCCCTGAAGAGGCTTTCATATAAGTAACGTACGATTGGCCTGGGACCTTATAACAAAGAGCACTGATTTATTCACAATCCTATTCATCCATATATCCAATCTACAATTCTCTATTATAATAATAATAATAATAATAATAATAATAATAATAATAATAATAATAATAATAATAATAATAATAATAAATATATAATTTAAAAAGTTTTATTGCGAGGAAAGTGTCTTATCATTTTCCTATAACAAAATGAAATTGGGAACCAACCCCACCACCCGAATGAAGTGCCTCCAATAGAGGAGACAAACTATTCTTTGAAGCCTCTATCAAGAGGTCACTAAGTCTTTCTTTTTAATATTTTTTTTACAAACAAAAAAATTTATCCTTTTAATTATTAAATAATAATAATAATAATAATAATAATAATATTAAAATGGAGTGCTTTAAATATTCGTAAGTATATATCAAAAAGTAATGGAATATCCTACATTGTTATTATTATATTTTAAATGATATATCCTACATTAAAACACAACAAAAAAATTTAAAAGATAATGGAATATCCCTTTTTTGTTGAATAAATTTTGTAAACTTATCCAAAACTTAAAGAAAAATAGCCAAGTTAGTAATTGGGCAGGACTAGTTATTGGAAGTCATAGTGGTCTTGGTTTTAGAGAGCTAAGTTTCAAGATTATGAACTTTTGTTTCAAAAACATAATAAACATCCCATCACTAACGAGGGTGGCACCTCAAAGTCGAATATTGATTTCCTTTTAATAAAACTGTTGATAAACGTGGGATTGTCATCCCAACTATATATCTATAAAAAGTTTAAATTAGTAAATCTATCGAATCTCATTTAACTCAAGTGAAAAGGAATATTTTAGATTAAAAAGAGAAGTAAATTTTGAAACCTAGGAAAGAGAAAAAGAAGATAAAATTGTTATTTAATAAACCACCTTAATAAAATTATGATTTCTACTTCGTTTATAATTAGATCGGACTGAAATTTTGACAACAAATTCACAATATACAATTCTTTATTTTAGCCGTTGAGATTGTTGAAGGTCTGCGGTTGAAAATATCAATTTTACGTTGTGTCCAATTTGGGGTTTTTCTTTCTTTACTCTTTAAATTTGAGATTATTGTTTTGATGTATTGACTACTTATAAATACTTGTTTGTGTATTTGATTTGACTTTCTTTACTTATATTTGATATTAGTAAAACTTGATTGACTAGTTTGTGGATATGGACTTTTACTTTTCATCTTGAAGGATTTTTACATGTTACAAATTTGTGTGTTTTCTTTTGTGATAATTCTATTTTCTATTATTGTTTCTCAAATATTTTTACAAGTTTAGGAAAATTATTTTTCTCAGTTCTTAGGAAAATTATTTTTCTCAGTTCGGTATTTTTTATTGTTGTGTTCCTATGAATAAAAGAATGATTGTTAATTTTAAAAGACATAAAAAAACTTAACCATTAATTCCCTTAATCAAATTATGGTAGCTTAAGGGAATTAAACATTTGATTTGAAGAAAAATTTGTTGAAGGAAAGTAGAATAATAAGTTAATGTTAACCTCGTTTGTGAAGACATGTTTAGAGAGATTAGGAAGGTTGCTATAATAGTCTTGCCATAACACATGAAATTTGGAGTGGAATGAAAGTTTTGAAGATAAATGGGACATTTGTTACCAGTTATGCTTTTATAATTTTTTGGAATGTGTGTAAATTTGCCAAAATTAGAGAAAAGAAACTAAGAGATTCCAATCAAGAAGATAAAGAAGGAAAAGTTTTGGTCATATATTAAGATATCAAAAAGACAGAAGAAAAAAAAAATGTTTATAATGGTCTATTATCAACAATGATCAACTCATGATATGGAAAGACTAGACAAACAAGGAGGAAATAGAATTTGAATTTGAGAGTTAAAAAAAATAAAAGAGGTGAATAATGGCTAAGCTTTAGATGTAGATGATATTGTATTGAAGTTTGAAAGTGTGTAAAAGAGCACCATATCGTTGGATTCAGTAGGTCACCAGGGGTAATACGATTGAAATATAAGAAACCAGATGAATGAAAGAGGAACAATTTGTTTCCTATATTTACGAACAGGAGATATATTCATAAATGTGTAGTCTACAAAGATTGAAGTTACAAGTTGCATTATGAAATTATGGCAAAAAATATATAAATTAAAAGAGATAGGATTATCATCATAATTTTGTTATATTCTTTTATTAAGCTTTTGACTTAAGTTGGTAGGAAGTAGACAATATAAATTCGTTTGGATGATGTAAACACTTCTAGAAAAGAAAAATAAATAAATAAGTTAAATTTTCAATAAATTTATGTGAAGTTTAGATTAACTTAAATGAATAAGTAATTAGTACAAAAGTTTTGCATAATTTCTTTAAATTCTTATTTATTTAACTTACATATAAATTAATTTTAAAGTATGGAAAAATATATTTTCTAAATTCTTATTTCTAACTAATATATAAGTTAATTTTAACTTATAACGATATATTTAAACAAATTTCTCTGCAAGAATTTAAAAAAAATAGAAATATGAAAAATGAAATTAAACTAACATCTACAAACATTAAAATTAATGTACTAAAACTCTTTCATATAAATTTTCTAAATATTTATCTTTAAATTGTGCATAGTAAATATATATATATATATGTGTGCTAAATATATATAGAGAGAGAAAAGACAAATCTTTTATATTTTTTTCTTCTAAAAGTATTTTTAAATACTAGAGCCCAAATATTGAAAAGCATACATTCTATGGCACCAAACAATGATATTAAACTTCCAACCAATTGAAGTGCTAGAAGATTATAAATCCATAATACAATAAATAAATATCCATAAATTCACGAGCCGTCATCGGCAAAACCATAATAACACCGATATACCGCTCTAACTATAATATTCCCTCCAAAAATCTATAAAACTACAAGGACTCAACAATGGCTTAGTCAATTGATTTGTCAACAAACTGAGAGATGCTTTTAGTCTACAAGAGTTACCATCCAAGCTGTTCAAGCATTATCCCTCTTGACCTTCCTAAGATGGCACTGCAAAACCCAATTCAAGGAAACCATGTCATACTTGGAAACAACGGTATAAAATAAAACACAAGAACCAAACAAAAGGTCAAGCAAAAATGACAGTAGAAGTGTCAATATATCTTGTACACAAAAAGCTTGGCATTAAAATAAATATTAAAGAAAACATACTGTAGGAAGCTGTATCGATCTGCTCAGGAAGCTGCTTTATATCCACTTCAAACCTGGACTGAACCTGAAATTCACAATAAACAAAATGAATATTGCCAATTGACGCAACATTAGCATTATGAATAGACGATCACATGAAGCCAAAAATTGAGCAAAGAATTATGATGGAAGATACTACAGTAATTGGTGGACACATGGCAGTTATGTTAGAACGCTACTAATTCTAAGGTGGCTGCATTTTTTTCATAACAATGCCCAGAATTAGAAGTGACAAAAAAAAAAAAAAAAAAATAAACTAAGTTTCTTACATTGTTGAGAACATCAACATCAGTCGAACATGAAACAAATGTAATTGCAAGGCCTTTGGTTCCAAATCTTCCAGCACGGCCAACCTGTTCGGAAATTTTACCAAAAAGAAATGACAATTAGATGGCACTGGAGAAGAATAGAGGAGCATAAAACAAATTTTGTTGGAAAAACTTAAAAAAAGGATAGATTGTCTAATCATACCCTGTGCAAGTATGTATCAGCAGAATCCGGCATATCATAGTTTATGACAATATTCACACGTTCAATGTCGATTCCCCTTCCAACCAAATCTGTTGCCACTAGAATTCTTGTATGACCCTCCTTAAAACCTTTATAACGCTTTAACCTACACGCAAGCCAGAAATCAGATCAGACACAATTTACCAGTGCAAAGAATTGTTCTTTTGCGACAAAATTCATCATCAACAAGGAAAAAAGAAACAGAAGCCTAACAGCTTCTATCAGTGAGCAATACAAACAGAAGCATATTGTATGAACACAATAATTATAGACTGTTGAATCATCAATTATAAACAATGAAGACTGATTTGTCAGCATACTTTCATATCACATAATAGCAATACATACCGTTCTTCCTGAGACATTCCAGAATGAATGCAAATAGATGGAAAGTTGCACTCTCTAAGTAGTTTGTCCAGTTCTGCTGCTCTACTAACACTTTTCACAAAAATAACAATTTGATTGAAGTCCAGTGCATCAAGAAGGTCGTTCAACTTCCTGTTCTTCTCCTCCTCTTTCAACTTGATGTAGTGCTGCCATTTCAACAATCAACATAAACCACACAGCACATAACTTACCAATATTTGGCAAAACATGAACGAGCAAATAATGTAATTTCGAAAAAGGTCCACCTGCACAAGTCCATGAAGGGTCAACTTTGCTTCATCATCAACATAAATTTCCATTGGCTGAAAGGAACAATGACACAGTAAATCATATTAGGAGCCTTCCTCAAGCTAATGGAATCCAGAACGAAATCAATGATGGATGTGGATCCTTGAATCACAGTTCTGTTCCATTTATTTTGTCTCCTTGAAGATACTTTTAAGTCACACCATGCAACACTGACACTCTTAAGAGATCACTAGCAACAACGTTCCCACAATACACTAACAACCCTGTCCCCCAAAGCTGTGACAAATAGAGAATATCCTAAGTTGTGAAAAACCATATCAGACAGACAGGCTTTTGGAGACAAAACTAACTTCCAATGTGAAACAAATGGGGAAACGTATAGAACAGAGAACATACAAACTTAATCAGGAACTTTCTAAAATATTCCCAACCAGATCTACTACAGACACTCAGCTATAGCTACCCAACCACACTCCACACCACAAGTTGTTTTCATAAAACCGGATAAAGGAACAAAAACACTATTCAGACTGAACCCATATCATCATAAGTAATTTTTTATGATACCACGGCAATCTAAATATCTAAAATGCTCTCAGGGAATTCAGGCATTAAGAAAAGAGACTTCTAATAAGTAGTACTGTCCATGGGGCATTACATCTTGCATAAATTTTTTGCAGACAGGTCGTATTTCCTTGCTGAGTGTTGCAGAAAACATCATAACTTGCTTATCATGGGGTGTCATCTTGAAAATAGCTTGGACGTCTTTCCTCATGTCTGTAGAATTGATTATGGAAACAAAGAAAACCAAATTAAAATCAAGGGAATTCCAAAAGTTTGATGCAAGTTATAAGATTGATAGTTTTTGAAAATTCAACATACCCAGAGATTCTAGCATCTTATCACATTCATCCAAAATGAAATGCCTAACATTCTTCAAAGAAAGGTCCTTATCCCTCGCCAATCCAAGTATTCTTCCAGGTGTACCAACAACAATACTAGGACATTCATTCTTCAATAGATCCTTGTGAACTTTAATGTTGACACCACCATAAAAGACAGCAACCTTCAGATCAGGTAGGTAGGTGCTAAACCTTTCAAATTCGTTGCATATCTACATGGAAGATATTGCACAGATATCTAAAATCAGAAGCTAATCAAATACAAAATTCCATAATATTTCAAGTGCTAAGCATAAATGAATACCTGGTATGCTAATTCCCTTGTATGACATAGGACAAGTGCAGAAACTTGCCCTGCAACAGGGTCAATCTGCTGCAGGGTAGAAAGAACAAATACAGCAGTTTTTCCCATTCCAGATTTAGCTTGACAAATCACATCCATTCCAAGTATAGCTTGAGGTATGCACTCATGTTGCACTGGTAGTGACCATAGAAAATAGATGTCCAAGGAACCGGTGGTAAGTAAAACAAACCTTTGAGAGATTTACCAAAGCATAGATCATGATAAAAATATTACCTGTAAGATAAAAATTGAAAAATACACAAGTTCAGTAAAATTGTGATTTTTATAAATAGCATCGGCATAAAAAATAAGATCACTGTAAGGATTAAATGAAAGTTAAGCAATCTCACAAGGATGGAAAAGCAAAATAACTTGGGGAAGTCCCCAAACTCTAGACAAACACGTAAATATACCCTGACATAGCCTAGGGGAGGTAACCACATACACAAGAGCAGTGCACAAGGGATGCCCACTAATGGACCCAGGAGGGGATAACATAAAATAAAAAAACATAGCGTTAAACATACAATATTTAATATTCTTCAACACAACAAAAATATATCTCACAAGGATGGAAGAGCAAAATAACTTGGGAAGTCCCCAAACTATAGACAAACACGTAAATATACCCTGACATAGCCTAGGGGAGGTAACCACATACACAAGAGCAGTGCACAAGGGATGCCCACTACTGGACCCAGGAGGGGATAACATAAAATAAAAAAAGCATAGCTTTAAACATACAATATTTAATATTCTTCAACATAACAAAAATATATCTCATAATAAAAAAATCATATTATATAAATTGTTCAACAATCAATATTTTAAAACATAAGCATAAATTTGATTTCAAATTAATAGTTCCAATTTCATTTTCTTGCCCATCACCCAATTTATACCCAAATGTACCTAAATTGAGTATTTTTTCTTGAATTTTTTTTGTGTGGTATATACCCACAAACACCCAACACGTGCATACATGATACATGTTCAACAAATTTGTAATGTGGAGATTGACCAAGATGACCATGGTGGTTTGGTTTGCGGACATGTAATAATTTCTTGTGCTTCAAAGGTCAAACAATTTTATTTCAGACCAAATAATAGTAACAAGTCAGGTTGATTTAGTTTAGGGAAACTCTTGGATGCATATAAAAATCATGAATGATCGGTTTGGGAAACTTTTGGATGCATATAAAAAATCATGAATGATCAAATAAGTCTGGTGCAAAATGTTTCAAATCTGACATCTGATCTAATTTGTTCGGGTTAATCCAACCCATGATCACCTCCAACAAAAACTTAAAAAAATTAAAAGCTTTTGAAAACAATGATTGAAACCCACTTAAATCAAAGATGAAGATAATTCACCTTCAGAAGGGTGTTCAAATCCAGAGTCCACAATAGCTCGAAGAAGCTCTGGTTTCAGCAAAAAATCTCTAAATCCTGAACTGTGAATTCCAACATAACCCCTGGCAAAAACAAAAATTAGAAAAATTAAAAAAATAAAAATTAAAAAATATTTGACTAAAGAAGATCATAAAAAACGTAACTTTATTTAGGATTATTCTCGTCCGGTTTAACCTCATTACGAGCAAAAAACTTTAACCCAACAACAAAAACTTAAAGAATGCAAAAATTAATTGTAAACAAAATATCTTTCATAAATATAGATGAAACATTTCAAAAGTTGACATTAGAAATCTTTCATACAAAAACTATAGCCAATTAGCTCACTTCTTTACAGCTTCACCGTTGACTTTATTAGCACTTTCAGGCTCCTTTTCTTCTTCGTCTTCATAGTCAAGAAGGTCCTCATCGTACGGTTCAGTCTTTGTATCTCCCATTAGCTACAATTCAACACAACACATTATAAATTCAGTTGCAACCACTGTTTCAAACAAACAAATACTCAAAGAATAAAAAAAAGAAAAAAAAAAGTAGAGCTAGGGTTTAGGCGCGTAACAGTGTGAGATAAAGAGTTTTAGGATTCTGAAAAGTACCTCAGTAGAAGGAGGGGAAGGGTTTCCGCAAAGGGAATTTTGGAACTTTTTGGGGAAGAGGCAATGAGAGATGAAAGATGGCACGTTTGGATGATAATTGTTTATAATAAAAACACTAACAGGTGAAAAAAAAAATCATGTTTTGATAGATATTTTCTAAATGTTTAAAAAAATATTACATATTAATAAACATTTTCCAAGGGTGAAAAACACGTCAATGACCCTATCCACATTGTTTGTTCAATAGTTAACGTTAATATATATATTATAAATAAATATTTATTATAATATTAATTTATATATTATTACAAATATTTATTTCATGAGTTAAATCTACTATAATCCTGACTTTAATCTATTTTATGAGAAAATTATGAAAATCAGTTTTTTTTTAACTAGTTAATTAAATCACTTAATAAAATAAAAATTAGTTTAATGACAAGTAGAGTCATAAAGTGTGAGGTCTGACTTAAGAATAAAAATGGTATAAAAACATTAAATTTTATTGAGTAGGCTAAAAAAATTATTGATAAAAAATTCATTCATTTAAATCTAATTCTTATAAAATTACTGTATTTTTATAATTTTTTTTCTCTCTAAATTTTTTACTTCCTTTTTTTTTTATATATATTTTTAGATCTAAGTACACTTTAGGGCTTCTAAAGGAGAAAATATCTTAATCAAAATTTTAAATAAAGTAAGACTTTTCTTAGATCATTTTTTCATATTTTGGTTTGAGGGACTTTATATAAGCTTTGTTGTGAAAAGGTGAATCTTACCTATTTTAGCAACATTATGATATACTCAATTTGATATTTGGGATTTTCTGTGAACTAGATCTATCATCCAGAAAATTTAGGAATTTTTTAGGTTCTCTACTTAGCGTTAAGATAACAGAAGTTAGTTATTATTTATTTTTTCATATTACTCTTGACTAGAAGATCTAGATTGTGAAGGTGACTTAGTCACGTTGTTTGAGTTTGAGGATTGTGTATGTGTTGATTTATGATAATTATATTGAATGTGAATATGTAATGGATTTCAAGATTGAAAATGATATATATATATATTTTTTATGAATGTATGGTTCTTAGATTGAGTTTAGTGAATTGATTTATAATTTGGAGAGTAATGTATACATTAATTTAATTTTGAACATTAGAAATATGGTATAGAACATATTATATAGTCTATTGCCATCACGAATCCACTTAGCAAGGTTAAAAATACTTAAATTTCACTTAGTATTGCTCAACGCTTTTAAATTCGCTAACTCGTTTTCGAAAAATCATAGAAAATAACTTTAAACTCTAAATTATATGTTCTATATATGCAAATCAAAACCTTAAAAATAAGGAATTTAATAAAATAAAAATTAGTTAAAAAAGATGTTGATAAGTTGTCATTGACGCTATTCAATAATATTACTTAACTATAACAACTCGAGTATAGCTAAGCTAGTAACCAAAAATTTAGAAAGGGTAAAGTTAACTCAAAGTAGTATCATAACGAATATGGAGATTAATTCTTATAAAACATACACTAAGGATTAAGAAAACAAAATACAAATAATAAAAGAAAAAAATAAAGATATAACCTAATGCAATTAAAATAACTAAATATAAATGGGATACAAAATATGCAAAAGATAATATGTCCATATAAATACGTTTAATACTACTATATAGCAAAGATGAATTTTTGGTATGCAAGTAATAATTATCGTATGAAAATAAATTAAATAGCAAAGAAATAAATCACTTAAAATAATAATTATGAAATAGGTTGATTCTACTTGCTCTTTTTCAAAATAGGATTTTTCATTGGTTTCCTAAATATTATTGGTCAATTGATTATTGTCTTAGATTTTCAAATTTATCAATGTAACTTCTCAATTAATTTGTTAGCGTCCTCACAATTAATGAAAGTAACTTCTCAGTTAAAAATAATAACTTTTTTTTATCAATCATAGCAAATTTAACCAAAATAACTTCTCAATTAAATATTAATGTACCTAATCATGTCTATTTTTTTTCCTCTTTTGTAAAGTTAAAAGCGAATTAACTAAAGTAATTTCTTTAATTTTAACTAAAGTTTTCACCTTTTAATCAAAGTAACTTCTCAATTATTAGTAAAAACTCATTCAACCACATGAAAGATTGTAAAGTTAATCAAAGTGACTTCTCAAGTAAAATTAAAAACCATATGACTCATATGATTATAGATTTAACATTGTGCTAACATGCTACAATGTAAAAATAATTACTTTTACATGATTGAGAGATAAAAGACATATATAATAATAAATAACAATAATTATGGCATTTTTTTTATTTGTCAAGGGTAGCAAGTAAAATAAAGATATTCTATATACGTAAAAGTAATTTATATTACTATTTTTTTACAGGATATATAAAAGAAGAAGAAATTTTATTTGTTTTTTATTCCTTCTATTCTTACTACAATTATACAAATATTTACATTGCGGTGGAAACAAACTGATTTTTGGTAAATGATAAGAGGCATGTAAAAAGTGACCACTATTGGTCCATCTAGCATGATGGAAGTTCCCATATCGGATACAAATATCAATACTAATAACTCTGTCCCTTTAAAAGTAATTGAGTTGTCAATAACGTTTATCTTCTTGGAAAGAAGACAATGTTGCCAAATAATATATTATTAATAAATAATAAATAAATATAGAAGGAAGAAAGAAGATGAAAGGGTGAAAGGATAAAATTGTAGATATATACTTAAATATATTAAATGATCATTAAGTTTGAGGAAAATAAAACCATAAATTATATGAGAGTTACAAAACTAAAGAGGGGTTGAGAGGATAAAATTATAAATATAAGTAAATATATTAAATGTTCATTAAGTTTTAGGGGTCAAAATCATAAATTATATGAGAGTTACAAAACTTTGGAGAGGGGGCATGACCCCTCAGCTCCCAAGAAGATCCGCCACTATTAGCGCCTTCCATCTACTTAAGTTGATATTTAAATATAACATGCACAAAAGATCACAATAGGGAGTGTGAATAATTATCATTTAAAAATTATATATATATATATATATATATAATATTTTTCAACTTTCTCAACACATTCTATGTTATGAAGATTTAAATTAAATTTGTAATGATTAGTTAGGATAAATGAACCAAATTTTTTTAACCACGTTCTTTGTGATAACTACTCATTTTAACCCCCAATGTTCAACCTCCATCTACAATATCATTAAATCTTCATAAGTAGATATTATTATAAAAAAATAATTAAATAATATAAATATAAATTAATAAATAGAACTAGTGCATTACTAGAGATAAAATAAATAAGCCCAATGTAGGATCTGAAGATAAATAAATAAATAAAGATAAGGCGAGAACCAACACGTAAGTGAAGATAATTAAAATATGATCAGTACAAGATTGGAGATAAATAAACATAAAATAGGACCAGTACATAATTGAAGATAATTAAAATAGGACAAGTGAAAGATTGAAGATAAATAAATAAAGATAAGGCAATATCAACTCGTAACTGAAGATAATTAAAATAAGACCAGTGCAGAACTGAAAATAAATAAATAACAAAATAAATAGAATGAAGTTAATGATACCTCATTCCACAACTATAATTAAAATAAAATAGATAAAATGATAATATTCTCCTCCCCTACCTCAATATTGTAGATGATACATCAAAATTTGTTTCATAATTGTTTCTTTTTTCTTCTTCTCTTCTCTCTCTCCTTCTCTTCTCTCCCTCTCTCTTTTCTTCTCTTCCTCTCTCTTTTTCTTCTCTCCCTTTCTTACTTTTTTTTCACCACCCCTCACCCCTCTTTATAGTAATATTTTTATTTTTTCATTAATGATTCTTATCCTTTTATTAAATTAATATTATCTTTAGTCTTTAGTCAATTAAAACTCATCTCTTCTTGTGCGAAGAGATAAGAAATGCTATTCTTTTTTTTGCATATTAATAATATATAATATAATAATTATATAATTATTAATTCATATCATATCTATATATTTTAATTATAATAGTATATATTAATAATAATTTCATAATGTATTATAATAATTATTATTGTTAATTTCATATATATATATATATATATATATATATATATTCTAATTAATAATTATTATTTTATTATTATTTTAATAAATATATTTTTATTATTATTATTTTATTTATTTTTATTTTTTTATAATAGTTTAACAATAATATATATATATATATATAAATATTTTCATTTATTTATTTACATAAATGAATCTTTTTAAAATTATTTAAATTACCTAAAATATTATTTAATACATTATATTTGAAGAAAATTTTACATTAATTTTTAAATGTTACAATAATAATTAAAGAGCAAACAATTTATTCCATTCTAACTTCAGAATCTAGTTAAGAAATTATAGTAGAATTAATCTCAGAGGCTTAGTACACATCATGAATGAATGGTAAAGTGAAAGAATGAAAGAAAAGGTGAAAAAGAGAGTGGAAAGAAGGGAAAAGGCGTAGTGGATGGGTATTGCACAAAATTAGGGTTATTAAGTTTTTCCTTTGTACCACCACTAGGTCTTCTTATATAGGAATTGAGTTAAGCCTTTTTTTTCCTACAATTTTTATTATTGAAATCTTCTTTTTGTTGATGTAATCTCCACCATTATCATAATTCTAATATCTAATTTATCTTTTTGGTTGTTTGAAGATTTAAAAAGATTTGAGAAGATTTTGTTCGATTTAAAAAGATTTGTCACTTTCTATCTTTTGATATTTTCTAACACAAATAAATAAAAATTATTTAAAAATATCAAATAAAATATTTAAAAATATATTTGCCTCTAATTATATTTTTTATAATGATTATTACATTATTAAAGCCCTTTAAGCTGAAAAAGATAGAAAAATCTGCACAATCCAATTTTTCTTGTCCTTTCTCTCATTTCTTGTTGGGTGAGTGAGTTTTTCCAGCAAACCAATTTCTTCACTTTTCCATGTTCTTTTTGCTATCTTCATGTGATACTTGGCTTGAATTTTTATGGTTTTAATTATTTTTTATTCTTGGATTTATCTTAAAGGAGTCATGAAGAATTGATCAATTTATTTTCACACTTCCATGAGCTTATTTTTAGTTGCAATTGTGCACTAACACACCTCAGAATATCCAAAGCATGTTTATGCAACTAAAAGTTATTTTTAACTTGTTTTTGTAACTCATGTTCAATAAGCCTTGCTATAATAACTATTCACTAAAACAACATTTTAAAGCACACAAACCAATTAAAAAGTTAAGTTTAGAAGTTAAACAAGTGTAGAAATTTGCACTCATCAGATGCCTATAGATAAAATTATGGTCAAAAGAGTAGGCAGAGGTCAAATAAAAAAAAATATTTTGTTATAATGTGGGAAATGATATGAATGTGTCTTAAGATGTTAAAATACATGTTATAAAGATTAGATAAGATGTATTAAATATTATTATGTGCCTTGAAAAAAATGTTGTTGTGATTTGAGAATTACCAAGGGGTATCCTCATCGTATAGTGTTGTATGTATAGATATTGATTTTGGACTTGAGGAGATATCTTGACTTTATCGATCATTGGAATCACATTGATGAAAGGATTAGGGGTTGAGAGTTGAAAGAAGTCTCTAATGACCTAACCTGCGTTGTGAAAAAGAACTATATCTTAATAAGTCATTTAGAAATTTATCCTAGTCACACGTGGGTGTATATACCAAATTGAGCACCTTTGTGTAATGCACTTGGGGAATTATGGTGTGATAGGTGAAGATTTTTTATGTTTAATTCAATATCTAGTCTTTCAGAACTTATCTAGTTTTCATCTGACGTGAATGTGAGTTTGTATGGACGTGATGTAACATATGAAAACTTGAAGTTGAATTATATTATTTTATCTCATATTTGAATGTTACATACTTAAATCTAATTATTAGCTTATCTTGTGTATTTTGTATACTGCTTTGAATTGTGATGATCGTGTGTGTTTACATGGGAGCAAATGTTATATGTGGTAGACCTCAGCAAGAGTAGGTTTGGAGCTAGTGGTAATGTAGATTTATGTTTTGTTTACTTTTAAGGTGGTATATACGTATGTACAATATTTCCCTCTGTAGAAGGAATTATATTTTGAATTATTTTGTGTATTTTAATTATATATCTATGGTATGCATAGTTTTGATGTTGTTACATTAATGGCATCAAATAGGTCGTGTCTTAAATGGACCTGAGGGAAGTGGGTCTACCATGCTAGTTATGTGTTTGTTTGACTAGAAATTTTTTGTTTCTGTGATGGTTTAAGGAAACTTGGGTTAGAGCTAGTCTAGTTTTTGTTTCCTAACCAATCTCTTTGTGATATTTAGGATGACACCTAGACCCTCTACCTCTCCTCCTCATCCTTCTAAGATGAGTCAGATTGTTCGGGCTATAGAATAGACAAGACAACAACAACCTCTTCCTGTTATCCTTTAGAGTGGATGGGGTTAGTTGAGTTTATGAGATATTATTCCAATCAAGGTCACAACGGGGTGACGAAAAAAATACAAATTTTAAAAATGGAGACGCCTCCATAATTTAAGGAAAATTATAGAAAAACTTTTTTTTTGAAAAATGGTCTTCGAAACCAAATTTGGGTTTAAGGGTTGATTACGCTTAGGAAAGGTATTAACATCTTACAACGTTTGTCTTAAGATGGTTACCCTTGACTGAATATGCAAAATAAATTTCATTTTAAAAATATTTATTTTCCCCTAAATATCAAACAAAGAAAGAAAAAGAAAAAGAAAAAGAGAAAAGAAAAGAAAAAAAAATACTTGAATTTTTTTTGTTCGACAAAGATTGACCTTGATCCTACATAATTTCATTAGAAATGGAAAATTAGGTTTACGAAGTTTTTTTCTAGAAAGTTGGTGTGTTGGATTAATGTTTTAAAATTTTTAGTATTTTTAACAAAGATGTGTAACTTTTTTTTACTTTAAGATAATATAGTCCAAACTTCAATGTTATTTGACGTACATAATTTATTACTTGTTATTTATACTTGCATTTTTTTATCCTTTAGGATTGTTTAAGGGCAATAGATGACACTCAAGTAAGTGTTAGGGTTTCACAAGCAAAGATGCCCCTCGTTTATAGGGAAGAAAAGATTTACCAACGCAAAATGTATTTGCAGATTGTGATTTTGACATAAAATTTACATATGTTTTAGTCGAGTTGGAAGGACAGTATCTGATTCATGAATATTGAAGGATGCCCTTATTCGAGAGGATTCATTGATTATTCCACAAGGTTAGTTGTATGAAATTTGGTGGACTTGATTTGTGGGCACTTACAACTTATTAAATATAGTGTTAAGTATAATGGTTGAAGGAAAATATTACCTTTGGGATGTTGACTTTATGTTAAAGTTAAATATAATAACACTGCATCGTGAATCATACATCACCTAAAAGAGTATACTCGGAGAAGTCCACAAAATCTAAGAGAGTTGTTTAACATTCATCATGCATCACTTAGAAATGTAATTGAAAGGACATTTGATGTTTTAAAGAAACAATTTCTCATCATAGCTAGTGGAAGTGAACCATATTACTCATTGGAGATGATGATAAAGATTATCTTACATGTTGTATTCTTCACAACTATCTCCATTGAGTCCACACCATTGACTATTTGGTAGTTGAGATTGATCGAGAGTTGATTGAACAAGAGGTTCAACCATTCAACATTCAAGATCAGAATGATGGTTACAGAATAGGGTTAAACCTTAGAGATTTTATTGTGAACAATATGTGAAGAGACTATGAAAATAATTAAGATATTGTATTAGTTACTTTACTTTATAAATATCTTGTCTTGGATTTTAATGAATTATTAAGTAAGTTCTTTTTTAACCATATTTACACATGATCGTGTTACAATTTTTGGAGAAGTTGTGTTTTTAATAGGTAAATCATGAATTGAGGTAATAGTAGTGTTCCTGAGTCATATGCAAGAATCAAAGAGTTTAATAAATGGACAACAAACATGGACTTATGGCTACTGACAACCATGGTAGATTAGGCCCGGTTGGGCAATCGAGTTGATGACAGTTGGACCACACAAACGTATAATAACATTGTAGAATCCCTCCGACGGTCCGACTTGGTGGGTATAACAAAAAATATGACATCCATTTTTATCACGTTTTTAATTTAACCATATTTTAAGAGATGATTATTTTCTATTAAATCTTGATAAAAGTAAGATATGAGATAAATGTTTATACATCTATATGTATAAATATGTGAATTTTACAAGTTTACATTGCTTCTATATTAGAAACCATTATTAGAATTGACAAACATTTTTTTCTAAAAATGGATGATTTATCAATGATACTTGTCTTTCATCTTGATGCCTTCATCTATTTAGATTGATATTTTAGTTGTAACATGTACATGAGATAACAATAGCGAAATGAGAACAATTATCATGTAAAATAATATAATCTTAAAATGATATATAAAATCATATTTTCAACTTCTTTATTATATCCCATTTGTTTTATATTATGAATATTTGAATTGATTTTTGTAGTGACTAATCGGGATAAATGAGCCCAAAATTAATCACTCTTTAAATGATATTTACTCATTTCAATCTCTAAGATTTAACCTTCATCTACAATGTTATCAAATCTGTAACCCCCCATACAAATTACATTTATTAATCCTAATTTATTATCTAAGTTATTAATATTTTCAATATTCATAGAAGGTTAATAGAAAATATACCAAGTGAACAATTAATTTAGGTAAAGTTTTATATTAAATCAAGCAACAAGTTCTAGTACAAAGTTTTCAAAATATTACAAGTCATAAAGTTATACTTATATGTTATACAATTCCCAACCTAAGCTCGGATTTTTGCATCGACATCTATCTCTTGAACTATACATTCCTGCATCACACGTCACCCACATCCGGGATTGAAATATTTATGGGGTTAGACATTTAATTTTATCCACAACAAATAAAGCAAACATTTATACGATAAAATCAACCAATGAAACATTCCTTCTAATAAGTTCATAACTGCATATAAATATACAACCATATATAATTTAATTTTAAAATTAATTATGAGAAACAAATAAATCAATCATGGAATCATAATAGAGAATATCATACAAATCATGAATAATCTATAATTTCATCATGCAATATGTTTATGATATGCACATGTGACTCAAAATGTAAAACTTTAAAATCATGCATTTGACTCTAAAAATATCATTTTTGACTCAATGCTCCATGGAGACTCATATGAGTGTCTAGTGGAACTAGAGCTTAACATCACCCTGTCCGGTGATTCGGAAATGCCCCACTAAACGCGAACAAGTAGATAGTAGTCAGAGTGTTAGTGCACCCGACAGGCTACCATGACACATAATCAAATAAAGACTGACCACTTATGGGATTACCCATGCCCAAACACTCCCTAGACCAGAGGTCCAACCCTATAAACCAGAGGTCCTGTCTTACCTATTCTACTCCCCCATTTACTATCAGAGATACTGGTAGCTCGATTCTCAATCATTCATTCTCATACATTCTCTATCTCATTTGGTCAGCCATTTTTGTAGTCATATTCCGGTACCAGATGCTCTAGTAGTAAATTCTTAAGAAAATGACTCAGAAATATGTTCAAAATTCTGTTTTGCACATCATTGTTACTACAAACCGTCCTTGATAGCAACTTAATAGTAATTTCCAATACTTTCCTGTAAAAATTTTTCTGTGACTTCCAAAAAACATTTCATGCATTATGTTTATGTCTTGTATGAAATAAAACAATCTATAATCAATTAAGTACTTAGAAACATCTCATTCATATATTCAAAATTTCAATTACAATTTATAGTTGTTTTAAACAAGACAATTTCTATTAATAATTTATTTCGTAGGTTTGAGTGTTTTGTCCATATCTTGAGTTCTAGACCACCTTTTAAGATGATTCCAATTGTGTTGGAAAGATAAGACAATAACCTATAACTTTGATGAAGGCACTATCCTCAAATTCGAACGTTTATTGAGTCGGTCTCCTAGTAAACAAAGAGGTGGTAATATACTGTTTGACTTTATCTCGATTATACCCTTAACCTTTTTCAAAATTCCATTTATGTCCCTAGGTTGTAAAATGACCATTTTGCCCTTGAACATTTCCTATAATTCCATCCATGTCCCTAAAATGACTATTTTACCCTTGGATATTTTCTATAATTCCATTCATGTCCTAAAGCCATGATGAAATGACCATTATACCCTTAATCTTTTTCAAAATTCTATTTATGTCCCTAAGATGTGAAATGACTATTTTACCCTTGATCTTTTTTCAAAATTCCATTTATGTCCCTAAGATGTAAAATGACTATTTTACCCTTGATCTTTCTCAAAATTTCATTTATGTCCCTAAGATGTGAAATGACTATTTTTACCCTTAATCTTTTTCAAAATTTTCATCCTTATCCCTTTCTTCAATCTCTCGTCCAGGAAGCCATGACAAATTTCCATATTTTCAATTTTCAAGTTTCAGGCAACCAAACTAGTTCCAAATCCAAATTAAACCCTAAATATGTTCAATTTAAGTAAAAAACAACAATTTTACTATATAATTCATCCTTAATTTTAAGAATTTCATCAACATTTCAAACTTTGCAAATGATGAATAGTAATCTCCAATTTCAAAATTTCAGACATTTGTATGAATAAAATTAAACGTCTAACTCATACTTGGCTCCTTCAAAATCTTATTACTCTCTTAATTTCTTATGCTCCCCTTTCCTCCTTTCTCTCGAATTCTTCTTCTCAGAATTCTGGTGCCTCTCTATTGGTTCTATAAGTTACGGGAATTGTGTGTTGGTGTATGTTTCAAATTTCCTCTTATTTATACACTTATCTTACCAACTTATACTCCTTCTCAAATTTTATTTAATTCTATTCTCCACTGCCTTATTTCACCGACTCAATTCAAATGTTCCACCGACTTAATCCAAAGCCACGGTTCTCGACTTTTATTTCTCTCTTTTCATCATTTTTTTTAATTTTTTTAATTTTTTTAATTTTTTTAATTTTTTTTAATTTCTTCTCATAGAAAGTTTACATAATAAATAAGTTCATTATTAATAATTTTTACTTATAGTATTACATTCCTAAATATTTATTTATTCATTTATTCTTAATTTTAATTTAATTATTATAAATTATTAAGAAATTATTATTTGACACAATATTAACCTTGGATTTTATTTTATAATTTTCCTAAAATAAAATTTACTATAATCAAAACAAAATCATATTTTATAATAATTCTACATAATACTTAGTACATATTTATTCCAATAACCATATAATAACTTACAAAATTTATTTATATAATTAGTTGCAAATCTAGGATGTTACAAAATCTGCATAAATAAAATATTTTATTCTTTGAGAAAATTTAAACAACAATTCAATGATATAAATATAAATTAATGAACAAGGAGCAGTACGAAAATAGGGATAAATATAAATAAAGAGAGAATCAGTGTGTAACTCGAAAGTAAATAAATAAATATAAATGAGGATCAATGCATAACTAAAGGTAAATAAATAAATATAAAATAGGATTAATGCATAACTGGAGGTAAATAAATAAATATAGAATAAGATTAGTGCGTAACTCGAAAATAAATAAATATAAAATAAGACCAATGAATAACTAAAAATAAAATAAATATATCAGAATAAATAGAATGAGGTTATAGACACCTCATCCAACAACCATAATTAAAAATAAAATAAATAGGATGATAAATATTTTCTTCCTCTATCTTAGTAATTATTGGTGATATACAAAATCTTATCAAAGATATTTATATTTTCTCTCTCTTCTTCTCTTTCTCTTTTTTTTTCTCCTTTCTCTTTATCTTTTTTTTTCCTCTCTTTTTTTTTCCTTCCCCAATTCATCTCCTCCAATAACCCTTTTTATACCCAAATTTTTAATATTATTTTTAGTTTATTTTGAGTGGAATGCACTCATTATGGATTCAAGATAAAACTTATCTCTTTTTGTAAAAAGAGATAAGCTAATCTTATCTTTTTTTTTTAAATAATTATATATATATATATATATATTATTAATTATTATTTTAAAATTTTAATAAATTTTTTTTATAAATTAAACAATAATAATAATTTTTAATTAATATTTATTTATTTTTAATAATAATTTAACAATAATAATATTTTTTTAATAAATACTTATTTTATTATAAATATATTTAAATTACTTAATAATATAATTTAATATATTATATTTGAAAATTTTTATATGATAAATTTTGAAATATTACAAAAAATAATATCAAAAATAGATAAAAGAGCCTAAAGCACAAATGATAAGGAATTCAATCACTTATTATTGACTTCAGTGGCTTTGCATGACCAGAGGTTCATCACCTCTCTTTCCTCTTAAATTTGTTGAATGTGTTTCCAACAATTATGCTTTGCCGTTTTTATTTTAAATAAATTGTTTCTGTTACACACGTTTAGGGGTTTGTGTTCTTCATACTATTGGCTCAGATAGTTGCTGATTTTTTATTTTTTAGTTGTAGAGCTAAGCCTATAAACTTGGTTCCTTTTTAGCTCTGTGTTAACAACTGGTATCAGAGCAGGTTGACATTAGTACAAAGAAAAAGAAGTAATAAACTTTAATGGCAAATACATATAGCAATTTCGTTAAGCATACCATTCCAAAATTGAATGAGCATTATAACCACTAGGCAATGCTCATGGAGAACTTTCTAAGATGAAAAGAGTATTGACATCTCAAATCTAGGGATTCTCACACCCACGAAGATACTAAGAAGAAAAATTTAGAGGATCTGAAGTTGGAAGATTTAAAGGTGAAAAATTATTTATTTTAAGATATCGGTCGAATTGTGTTTGAAATAGTTTCGAAAAAGGAGACCTCAAAGGAAATTTGGAACTCGTTGAAACAAAAGTTCCAAGGTACGACAAGGGTAAAATGCGCTCAACTATAAGCCTCACGACGAGAATGAGAGATTCTGCAACGACTACTTTGCTCAAACCCTTATAATTACAAACAAGATGAGAATGCATGGTGAAACAGAGTCTGACCTGCACGTTGTTGAAAAAAATCCTTCGTTAAATGACCTTTAAGTAGTGTCCTCCATTGAGGAGTCTCGTGATTTCGATTCCATGACCATACATGAGCAGTGAATGAATAGGCGCAATTCTCTTGAAGAGCAAGTCTTGAAAGTTACACAAGATGAAGAAAGTGGTGGTGGTCGTGGTTAGGAAGAAGTATTTTTTGTGGTGGAGCTATACGAGGAAGAGGGAGAGGTAGAGCAGGTAGACAACCTATAGACAGAGCAACAATAGAATGTTATTACTGTTACGAATATGGACATTTCCAAAGTGAATGCCCAAAGAAAACACCAAACAGTAGAACAAATTATATTGAAGGTGGTGAAGAAGAAGTGTTACTCATGGCACAATTTTCAACAGATGAAAGTTCAAATGCACAAGAGATGTGGTTCATTGATTTAGGCTGCAACAATCACATGACAGATAGAAATGACCGATTTTATTTTATTGATTCATCCGATGAAGTAAAATTGGGGAACAATTATTCCCTAAAGGTGGTCGGGAAAGGTGCAGTTAAACTTCTAATTAATGAAGTTATGCATGTGGTTATTGATGTCTTTTATGTTCCCGAGTTAAAAAATAATTTGTTTAGTGTGGGTCAATTTTTGGAGAAAGGATTGAGTATTGAAATGAAGTAAAACAAGTGTGAAGTGTTTCAAGGAGAGGGTTTAATCTTTGACACCTTCTAGTGAGTCCCTAGTTGCCCCGGAGGCGGGAGAGGTCATCCCTAGGAGGATTACTAGAAGCATGACTAGAAGAGAGACCTCCTTTTCATCTTCCATTTTGAATTTACTTAGTATTTTTACTTAGAGTTTTTCGGTTATTTTTGCTTTCCTTTTGTAGGCTCACTTTTTGCACCTCCTTTTTGAAGAATACCACCTCTTTTTGGTGGAAAAGAAGTCTTGGATCCATAGGATACATGCATAGGCAGCCCAAAGGTGTAAGACACTCCTTTTTCATACACCCCTTTTTGGAGAGGAAGAAGCTTGAGATGCGAGATTGGTAGGCTTGAGATAACCCAAAAGAAAACACACCTCTTTTTTTATGTTCTCCACACCTTTAGAGGTATTTTTGGTGGGCTGGGATGAATTTAACATATTTGGACCATGGGGACTCTAGCCTTTAGGTTTAGGTTAAGTTTATCTCTTCTTTTGTAATTCCATCGAGTCCCTCCCCCAAAAGCCTATAAATAGAATGTCCCCCCTCATGTAATTAGGTTGAACATTTATGACAAGTTTGTGAGGTTTCTTAGAGTGTTCAATCTCTTTGAGTGTCTTATCTTGAACCTTGGTTCAAGTGGCGGCAACCACCACTTATCTAGGGTGGGTCATCCCCTAGTGGCGTGCCAACACTCCACCACCATCATACTTTTGTTCTCTTCATCTTTTCTTATTTATTTCTTCACTCCATTTATTTATCCAAGGGGTTGGTCCATTTTTCCAGCCCTTGTCTTTATTCTTTTCTAGTTTCATTCCATCTCCTTCTCCCTCCATAATCCTTGGAAATGAACCTTCACATCTAGATAGACAACTATCTTAATGTCCAATGAGAATTTTCCTTGGTTTTGCTTACTTTATTACTTAAAATTATGCACCTTACTTTATTTTACATCATTTGGTATTTAGAGCTTAGGTTGCTTCTAGTAAGGTATTCTTATTGTTGCTTTGACTTTATTCCTTGTGTAGCTTGCGTTTTGTGCTTTAACTTGTGGTTTTGTGGCCATTTTTGGTTTGCAGTGCTGCACTCAAAATTTTGGGTGTGAGGTTGGTCCAATACTACACTCACCTAAGTTTCTTTTTATGACATGTATGATGTTTTATAAAATGCCTAGCCAAAAAATAATTCTGCACTTGATTAAGTTACATGTTCTTCTAAGTTTAGTGTCTTTCTAAATGTTCCTAGCCTTTGCTTTTGAGTTATATGTCTAGTATCTCTTGTTGAAGTTTTCTTTTATTGCCTTCCAACACTTGAAATTGCATGATGAATTAATTAGTTAAGTCCATGCATGATGAATTGATCTAGGATCCTAAACATAGGGACTAAGTGATCAAATTTTTGCTAACAACTTTAAACAACTTTTGGCAAGTCTAGAATCAAATTAGAACGAAAAATATTTTTACACAATGTCGTCGTCGTCAAAAGAGACGATCGGAGCGACGCGATCGTTTCATTCGACTTGTGTTTTTTAAAGTGTGGTACAATGCCTTTAGGTTGTCGGATAATCGGGCTAGACCTAAAAGCAAGGTTTTCGAAAGGTTCGAGAGTCGCCACCAATGTTTTTACCATAAACATTGGAAAAGGAAAAAAAGAAGGCAGTGATTTTTTAAGAAAAACCAACTTTGGTCATTACAACCAGAGTTAGGTAAGAGAGTTAGTTACGTGTGGAGAAGGTATTAGATTCCCTACAACGCCCCTTTCGGGTTCCCTATGATGGACCGTTTTTATAAAGAAATAATAACTCTAAATTGCGCTTTTACCCTTATTTATTTATTGCAGAAATTAAATTATTGACTACATGGCCCTAAGTGATTAATGCACAATAATACTATCTAAAAAACCGATAAAAGTAGAGAAGGGAGTATATAGGAACCTTCGAAGCAAGCTTTTATAGTGAGTTCTTTGAAAGAGGGTGCTTTTGGCAATCCCCACACTCTACAATGATGATCGCTCTTCCTCGCACACTATATAACGCTTTCTAAGAACTCTAAGAAACTCCGGAAATGCTTCGGAGGGGTCTTAGGAGAGTAATTCGAAGATTTTGACGAAGGGAAAGTGGTTGAATCGTGTGAAAAGAGTGAGAAATCCCCCCCTCTTTTATAAGAATTCGCACTTGTCGTCGGGACTGCGTCTCGCTGACTAGCCCGGGACCAGTCTCGCCAAATGAGACGGCGAGCCTCGCCTTCGGCGAAGTGGCGAGATGGTGGTCTCGTCAAACGAGACAAAAATCTCACCAAACGAGGCGGCGGTCTCGCCCTTAGCCAATAGCGAGACTGGCGGTCTTGACCCTTTGGGTGGAATTTCTTATTTTTCTTGTACAAAAATCCTTCCTATTCTAATATGGGGCCTATTGATCAATTCTAGGGACCTTTTAGGCCTTGCCCATCTTTCGAACAAAAGTCTTCGCTCTTTATTTTGTGGTCGGGCAAGATTTGGGGTCTATAACCGCCCCCCTTCACCCGACTAGCCGATCGTTGGCTCAACATGCCAAAAAGATCGGTTGGAGGGTGAAGGAGTTAACCCTCTTGCCCTGGTTCTCCTTCGGTTACTTTCTTAATTGTGGTAGCCGACCTTCCGGACGCTAAATATGATCATCCGGGATGCTCCTTCGATGTGGTAGCTTACCCCTTTGGCTGATGAGTACGTAACCCCCATCCTAGGCTTGAAGAGTGTGAACCCCCGTCTGGTAAGCCCCTTTTTAAGGTCTCGATGAGTTACACACCCCTATCTCGGTTTGACGAGTATGAACCCCCATCTTGTAAGCCCCCTTTTGTAAGGCCTAATGAGTACACACCCCCATCTGGTTTGATGAGTATGAACCCCTGACTGGTTGTAAAGTCCACTTTGTAGGACCGGTTGCGACCTACTGCTCTGGCTCATGCGCAATGATCTTGCCTGTGTGCAGGTCTTTGTCTTCGGGACCTTCCTTGTCCCGAAGTTGTGGTGGCGGCTTACTGCTCTGACTCATGCGTCGTTCCTTGTGAGGAGTGTTTCTTGCTTTGGTAAATGTTTTTGACTTTTTGTAGTCGTCCTGTGTGCCGGGGATTCTTTGATTTTTTGGCTTTTTCCAATAGCTATCCAGCTTGTTGATTGCTGGGGATTCTTTGTTTTGATCTTTTGTAGTGGTCCTCCGACTTTGCTGGTTGTCGGAGATTTTTGGTCTTCTTCCAGCTGATTGAATGCTGGGGATTTTGTTGATTTTGGATGATGCCTCTAAGTAGGCAGGTGCTTCATCGGAAGTTAAGGCTTTCGATTCACGTTGTTTTCTTGAGGGGAGCTTTATTTGGAGACTTGCTTTGGGTGCTTCCTGTTTTCAAACGCAAACATGGAGCTAGTCTCCTTGTATGCATGAATGATTTTCGTTTTTTATCTGAAGCGATGCTTTATTTTTTTGTTTTTCGATTTTGACAAAGTCGTTTTGTGCGACTACTTGTGTGGATGCCTTAGATGTGATCTACTTTTGATGCATCTAGAAAGTGACTGACATTCTTTTGTCGATCTTTCATGATTACGCTGATGAACTCTTTTTTATTTTCTTTTTATCAAGCCCTATCTTTTGCCTAGACCGCCCTTTTGGGGTTTTCGATCTAGCGGGCTGCCTTACTTTTTTCCTATGATATCTTAGCGGGCTTTTTCCTTTTTATGATTGTCTTAACTTTTGCCTAAACTGCCCTTTGCGGGTTTTCAATCTAGTAGGCTGCCCTAAATTTTGCCTAAGAATCTCCTAGCAAACATCATTTTTTTTTATCTTTATTTTTCCTTTTCTTTTCTTTTCTTATGTTTTCTTGCCTTGGTTTTTTTATGCATGCTCATGTTTCATTAATACAGAGGCATTTTCATGATTTGGTCAAAGAAATGAAAGATAATTTTATTGATATAAACAAAAGGTTCATTTTTTACAGAAGGATTTACAAAGGGATTTAGAAGCATGACTGGCCAAAGTTGGCTACAGTGTATAAGCTATAACAACCATGTCCCTAACATCTGCCTCTCTGGTTCTCCTAGTCGCTTCAGTTGAGATGCTCGAGCCCGGAGTGAAGACTATGCAAAGTTTGCCTGCTTCGGGAAGGATACTACCTTAGTCGTCTTACGATTTTTGGCTAAGGTAATCATTGCTCTTTTTTTTTTGTTTTTTTTAACCTTTAATTTTTGCCTAGGACGTGTCCTAGCGAGGATACTATTTTGCCCAGGACGCTCTTTGTGAGTTTTCGTCATGACGGGTCATGAGTAATGTCTTCAAGCGTAATACTTTTTTACCGTGTCTGAGTTGATCGGGTACTGAAGCTCTTCTCCGTCCATGTTAGTGAGGATAAGGGCTCCTCCTGAGAAAGCTCACTTGACCACAAAGGGTCCTTCGTAGTTTGCTACCCATTTTCCAAGTTTGTCCTTCTGAGCGGGAAGTAGTTTCTTTATTACTAAATCCCCTTCTTGAAAAGTGCGGGGATTGGTCTTCTTATCGTAGGCCTTCTTGATCTTCTTTTGATAGGCCTGCCCGTGACATATGGTGTCCAACCGTTTTTCTTCGATTAAGTTAAGTTGGTCGTACCGATTCTGGACTGTCGCCGCCTCCCCAAAACGAGGGGGCGGTCGCAGCGACGCGATGGTTTTTTCGACCCTCTTGATTTTCGCATTTTTTATGGGTGGTTACAACGTCCTTAGGTTGTCCGATAACCGGGCTAACCTAGAGACGAGGTTTTCGAAAAAAGGGTTCTTGGGTTGTCCGATAACCGGGCTAACCCAAGAACTAGTTTTGAAGGGTTCGTGGAGTCGCCACCGATGTTTTTACCGGAAACATCGGAAAAGGAGTTTAAAAAGGCGTTGGTTTTCGAAAACCAACTTTGGTCATTAGAACCAGAGTTGGGTAAGGGAGTTAGTTACGTGTAAAGGAAGTGTTAGTTCCTTTACAACGCCCCTTTCGGGTTCCCTATGACAGGCCGACTACTTTGGATAAATAATTAAACTGGAAAATATTTAAAAAGGAGTTTAAAAAGGCGTTGGTTTTCGAAAACCAACTTTGGTCATTAGAACCAGAGTTGGGTAAGGGAGTTAGTTACGTGTAAAGGAAGTGTTAGTTCCTTTACGATGCCCCTTTCGGGTTCCCTATGACAGGCCGGCTACTTTGGATAAATAATTAAACTGGAAAATTGCGCTTTTACCCTTTTATTATGCGGAAATTAAATCTATGACTACATGGCCCTAACGTTTATTGCATAATTTTAAATGAAAGCGGTAAAGTAAAGAAAGAGGTTTATGAACCTTCGAAGCAAGCTTTTTTATATTCTTTGAAAGAGGGTGCTTTGTGGCAGCCCTTCACTCTACAACTCTCAGAAACTCCGGAAATGCCTCGGAGGGATTCTAAAGAAGATTTAGAACGCTCAAAATACTCCTAAAGACACTCAAAAACTCCGGAAATGCTTCGGAGGGGTTCTAGAGAGAGAAAATCTAGAGAGAAGGAGGAGAAACTGTGTGAGGTGTGTGGAAAAAGGGGAAATTGAGCCCCTATTTATAGTTTTTCGCGCCTGTCAGTGGCGAGACCGCCGGTCTCGTCTGACAGGGTCGAGACCGCCGTCTGGACAATCCAGACCGCCGTCTCGACCTTTGCAGGAGGCGAGACCGCCGTCTGGAAAACCCAGACCGCTGTCTCGACCTTTGCAGGAGACGGGACCGCCGTCTGGACAAGCGAGACGGCGGTCTCGTCCCTGGCGTGAGGCAAGACGGCGGTCTCGTCCCTGGCGTGAGGCAAGACGGCGGTCTGGTCCTTCCAAACGGCGGTCTCGTCCCTTCAGGGCGAGAAACTTTATTTTTCGGGCCAAAAAACCTTCCTATCCTGGTACGGGGGCCTAATAGTCTCTCCTAGTGGCTTGTTAGGCTTCAGCCGTCTTCAAATAGGAGGCTTCTGACTTTATTTGGAGGCCGGGCAAGATTTGGGGTCTACAGCTGCCCCCCCTTTACCTGACTAGTCGACTGTTGGCTTGTTGTGCCAGATAGGTAGACAGGAAGGTAAAGGAGTTGACCCTCTTGCCTGGTTTCCCTTCAAATACTTCGTCTTTGCGGCGGAGGATCATCTGGGGTGATGTTGTGCTGTACGCCTCTGGGATGCTCCTTTGACGCGGTAGCTGACCCCTTCGGCTGATGAGTACGAACCCTCATCTGGTTTGACGAGTATGAACCCCCGCCCGGTAAGCCCCCTTCTGTAAGGCCTGATGAGTACACACCCCCATCTGGTGTTTGACGAGTATGAACCCTCGCCTGGTAAGCCCCCTTTTGTAAGGCCTGATGAGTACACACCCCCATCTGGTGTTAAGCCTCCGGATGCTCCATCTTGCGGTAGCTGATCCTTTGGCGATGGTGGCGGCTTACTGATTCTGACCATGCGCCGGTGTGAAACCTCGGGATGCTCCTTCGACGCGGTAGCTGACCCCTTGGCTTGAAAGTGATCCTAGCAAAGATCTCATTGATTTGATGAAGTCAAAGATAAAGTCAAGGGTCAACTCTGCAGCAGTCAAACAAGTCACTCAGACATTTGAGCTGAAGATTTAGAGTGTCTAACAGAAAGCTTAGGTAAAACCACTTTACCTTTTCCACTGCATAAAGCTTCTTCACTCATTTTGCAAAATGCCTTAAAAATAGTTTTAAACAAATAAAAAACAAAAGCATTTTGTCAAAGAACTTTCCTAACAAATTTATTAACTGATATAGCTTTGAAAGAAACAATTAAAAACACTTAGAATGTTTTAAGAAGTGTTTTTACAGTATTTTAATCGATACAAACTTCTTTTAATCGATTAAAACCCTTTATGACCGATTGGAATTCGAATATAACAGGTCAGAATGAAATATAATCGATCAGATTTTAAATATGAGCGATCAGATTGCTTTTAATCGATTAAAACACGTTTTAATCGATTAAAACCACTTTGGAAGTCAGGATGATCGATCAGAATGAAATTATGACCGATCGAAGTTGGTTATGATCGATCAGAATTGAATTATGACCGATCAGACTTATTTCAATCGATTAAAACGTATTTCAATCAATTAAAATAACTTAGAAAATCTTTTTACGAATTTCAATCGATTAAAACGAACTTTCAATCGATTAAAATGACTTGAAAATATATGTGCAGATTTTCAATCGATTAAAACGACTTTATATCGACTAAAATAACTTGGAAAGTTTTATAAGAAGGTTTTTAAACAAATCAATCGATTAATACGCGATTCAATCGATTGTTTTATACTTAGAAAAAGTTTGTAAAATGTTTTAAGCTGATATAAACGTGGTCGTATCGAGCTAAAACGATTCGTTAAAGAAGCAAGAACGCATTAATGGGTTGAAAGGACTTTTAACAGATTATAACGGCTATTTCAACAGATTAAAACAAACTTTCAACAGATTAATTAATGCGACTTTTTCGAAAACTCTTTAAAAACGAGTTTTGATTGAATTTTTTAAACAACAGATTGAATATCAGTTTTACGAAACAAAGCAATCAATCAAGCAACTAGAGCACTTTTTCCAAGAAAGAATTACAACTATTTTGTGAAGTTATTTTTGAAATCTTTCTTGAGGCATATTGCATCCTTGAAGAAGAAACTTACGTGGATTAGCGTAATCCGGTTTGAGCTTTCTTGTTTCTTCTTTGTAAATTCATTTTCATTACTTTGTATTGTGTTTGTGCACTGGAATTTGGGCACAAGTTTTCTCTCTAGTTGGAAGTTGGTTGTGGAGGTTATCAAGAACTGGAATTTGGTTCTTGGTAAGAGGTTGAGCACAAGAGCTGGAATTTGGTTCTTGTGTGTGGTGCCTGGAATTTGGGTACTGGTTTCTCTACGGCTGGAATTTGGTTGCGAGAGGTCTCCAAGAACTGGAATTTGGTTCTTGGTGGAAAGGTTAAAGTCGGGAAATGGAAATTGGTTCGGTGTTAGAATAGGTGTAAGAGTGTGAGTCTCGTAAAACATCTATTCTAGTGGAACCCAGTTGAAATTTGGCTGGAGAGCTGGACGTAGCCCTGGTATTGGGTGAACCAGTATAAAATTACCGGTGAAATCTTTCCTAACCTTTCTCTCTTTAATTTCAGTTGCTGCGCTTATATTGTTTAATTGCTTTGTGATTCGTGAATTGATTAGTAAACTTAATTTTCGGATTAGATAATCTGTGTATTGCGAAAAACTTTCAAAAATCAATTCACCCCCCCTCTTGATTTAAAACTACTTTTCTAACATGGCTGACGAGTATGAACCCCCGTCTGGTTATGTGCCTCTGGATGCCTCTTCTTGCGGTGGCTGATCCTTTGGCTGTGGTGGCGGCTTACTGATTCTGACCATGCGCCGATGTGAAACCTCGGGATGCTCCTTCGACGCGGTAGCTGACCCCTTGGCTGACGAGTATGAACCCCCGTCTGGTTATGTGCCTCTGGATGCCCCTTCTTGCGGTAGCTGATCCTTTGGCTATGGTGGCGGCTTACTGATTCTGACCATGCGCCGATGTAAAACCTCGGGATGCTCCTTTGACGCGGTAGCTGACCCCTTGGTTGACGAGTACGAACCCTCGTCTGGTTAGGTGCCTCTGGATGCCCCTTCTTGCGGTAGCTGATCCTTTGGCTATGGTGGTGACTTACTGCTCTAGCTCATGCGCCGTTGTTTGAGATGCATTCTCTTGTAGAATTTTTCTGTTGGCTATCCGGCTTGTTGATTGCTGGGGATTCTTGCTCTTTTGATAGTGGTCATCCGACTTTGCTGGTTGTCGGGGATTTTTGATGAGTGCCTCTTTGGTAGGCAGGAATCCTCTAGGGATTTGTTGATCTTGGTGAGGCCTCTTAAGTAGGCAGATATTCCATTGAGTTTCTGGTAATGCCTTTGAGTAGGCAGATGCTTCATCGGAAGTGAAGACTTTTGACTGCATTTGTTTTGCCTCTGACTAGGCTGATATTCCCTTATGGGGATGCTAGCTCTTGCTTGTCAGGTCTTTCCTATGCATAGGCAAATGACATTCTGAGGATGAATATGAAGTTTTGCCTTTGCAGTAGGCTCACTGGGGATGATCTTTCTTTTTGATTGATCTACCGGGGAATTAGTTGACTTCCTGGGGATCTGATTTTTCTTTTCTAGGAATGGAGTCTTGGCTCCTTTGATTGATGTTGATGCGAGCTAAACTTGTGAAGCTCTTATTCCACTGGGGGATGGGAATTACTTTTTCTTTTTGTAGATTTTTAGGAGATCCACTTGAGGATTTTTATTTGGCCTTCTCTGTCATGGCCTTTTTTGACATCTGCTGGAGATGAAGGGTCTTCTCTTCTTTCTTTTTGTTGAGCCCTTGATGGTTTGGACTCTTTTGACTGTTGATGATGATGGGCTCTTGAAGCCTTTATTCTCCATTGGGGAGTGTGGAGGAGACTTTGGGTGAGTGTGCTCGATGACTCATGTGGTGGTAATGTTGAGCCGTGAGGAGTATTTTTGTTTTGCCTTCGGAGTAGGCAGGGGTCCTCTTGGGGATGACTAAGCCTTTCCGTCGGCTTTTCTTTTATGATGTCTGATGATTGTGCCCTCTTTTATTGGGTGATGATTGGAGCTTTGACTTCTGGAAGCTTCTTATGACAACTCGCTCTTCTTTCTTGAGGGAGAGTGATGTTTGGAGACTTATTACTTTCTTGTGCCTTCTTTTCTGGGTAGAAGGATGGTAGCTGCAGCTCTTGATTTTCAGAAGCTCTTATTTTGCTGAGTCGCTTGATTGACGACTTGCTTTGTTTTCTTGAAGGCTTTATTTTGGAGACTCGGTCTCGGTGATCCTATTTTTCAATCACAAACATGGAGCTAGTCTCCTTATATGCATGAATGCTTTTCGTTTTTTTTTGTTATTTACCCGAAGTGATTTTTATATATATTTTTTTTGAAAGAAATAGGACCTGGTTCAAAAACATTTTATGCATGCAAATGTTTTCATGTTTGATGTCCTATAATGCTTACTTTAATTAGTTTTTCAGAAGGATTTAACTGACGTGTCTTGTAGCGCCGAGAGCCTTCTGATTCGCTGTGTTTAGTCTTGGCTGTACCATACCAGACTTCTTGTGACCGAAGGGTAATTTCTTTCTTTCTCTTCTTTCTCTTTTTCTTCTCTTTTTTTTTTGTTTTTTTTTCTTTTGTAGAGCACTTTTGTCATGTAGTGTCCCTTTTTCTTTGCCTTAGGGATTTCAATCCTCTTGTTGACTATACGCCTCCATATTCCCAAATTAATTATTAGAATATTGTCGTGAGGGTCAAGAGAAAAGAAGTAAAGGGGTAAAATCAATGGTTTGTGTTTTAGAGGGTTGATTTTTATTGATAAAAGGGTTTTGTAAGAATGGCTGGCTAAGGTTAAGCCTGGGTGTTTAGGCTTTGTCTAAGCAGACATTTTTCCTCTTTTTGTTTTTGCGCTCTTTGGTTTTATTTCCATTGCTTTTTAAATGGCTAGCTGATTTCCCTAGATCGCCCTTTGGGTTTTCGAACTAGGATACTGTGTGTTGGCCCTAACTTTTGTCTAGGTTCCCTCTTTTGTAAAATTTTGGAGAAATCCTAGCGGACCTTATTTGTGACCCTAACTTTTGCCTAGGCTACCCTTTATTGTTGTTCGGGTATCCTACCAGGTTGACCCTATCTTTTGTGTAGCCCCCTTAGTGGGTTTCCTACCGGGTAATTTGCTCTTTTCTTTGGCCTTTGGCTTCTCTGGGCTTTTTTTTTGTGGATTTTTTTTTTGTTCACAGTATTGGCGAAGCGTGATTTTCTTTATGGCTTGGGTGAAGTCTTATTTTTATGTGCTTCTAGTCAACTAGCTTTGATGACAATAGCAATGGTAAATGTTGATTATTTGGATGCGCTTTTTATTCTTTTTTTTTATGTTTACTTAGACAGGGTTATTTATGTGGTCCAGTCAGAAGTAGAAAGAAGAGAAGCAGATAGAAAGAATCATTCTTTATCAATTAATGAGGGAATATCTGCCCTAAAATGCCCGGGGGTCGGGCTCGCCCCGGGGGATAATCTCTAACAATCACGGGGTTTACATCCCTTAAACAAAGAAAAAGATTTCCTAATGACTAGAGTGGCTCTTGACGCTTGCACCCCTCCACTTCGGAAAACCTGCTTGAGTGTGCGGAGGGGGGACTTCCCTTTTCTCCTTTCTGCTCGGCCCTTAGTAGGGTCATATCCTAGGCCATACTTGCAAGGATTGCCTTTGAATTCTGGGGGTTCCCTCATGCCTTGGGAATCTGCCCCCAGCCCTTGGCCAGGATGGTAACCATGCTTCAACATCATGCGGGCTACCTTTGTGTTTCTGGGAAGTCTTTCTATACTGGCAATTTCGAGCGCTTGAAAAGATGTTTCAAGGGCCTCTTCAGCCGCATCCACATAAGGTTGGGTGGACGGTCCACTGATCAGGATGTCGTCTTCTGCTTGGACCGTGACCAGTTTATCGTCCACTATGAACTTGACTTTCTGGTGGAGCGTCGAAGGTACTGCCTTAGCATCATGAATCCAAGGCCTGCCGAGGAGACAACTGTATGCTGGAGTAATATCCATGACCTGGAAATCGACGTTGAAGATAGTGGGTCCCACTTGGATTGGCAGATTGACCTCTCCCACTACTTCTCGTTTTGATCCGTCGAAGGCTCGAACGATGGTGCTGCTTGGGCACAGATGGGTTCCTTGGATAATCAACTTTTCCAATGTGCACTTGGGCATCACGTTCAAGGATGACCCGTTATCCACAAGAACTTTGGCGATGAGGTACTCCTTGCATTTAATCGAGATATGCAAGGGCTTGTTGTGGTTTGACCCCTCCAGGGGGAGTTCTTCCTCTGTGAAGGTGAGGTGATCGTTTGTCGTAATGTGACCGACGATCTTCTCGACCTTTTCTTGGGATATTGTATGAGGTACATGCGCCTTGCTCAAAACCTTCAGCAGGGCATTCCAATGCGGTTCCGAGCTCATTATCAAAGATAGCAATGTGATCTTTGCAGGCGTACGGTTGAGCTGGTCAATAATGGAATACTCACTCTGCCTTATAAACTGGAGTAATTCCTCTGTCTCCTCCTTGGATTCTTTATTTTCTTTTTCTTCTTCGATCTTTTTATTTTTTCCTTTATTTTTGAGGACCTCTTCTTGTGTGTCCTTGGGGGAGTAGATTCTTCCACTTCTAGTTGTGCCCCCAATGCCGGCTATGTTTGTTATTTCTTCTTTTATCGGTGAAGATTCCCCATATCTCCACGGTACAGCTTTATTTGACTCGTAGGGGAAAGGACGTGGCATAAATAATCGCACTGGCGTCTTTGCCCCCTCTTCTTTATTCTTGAGGACCAACGGCCGAGGTTTATTTTCCTCTTGCGATGAGTCAACCATTGGAGTAATCTTTATTAGGAGCGGCTTTCTCTCCATTCTTCTGAGTTGGAAGACGTGTTAGTTAATCCTTCCTTTTTATTATCTTATTTATTAAGCGTGAAGGAGGGGAAATTTAAATATGCAAATGAATGCTTATGCATGCAAGTAGACAGTCATTGAACAAAAAGAAATTTTATTTATTCAACAAAAGGTGTACATTCCCCTATTCTATATTGCGAAGCAACTTTTGGCAAAAGCGGAAAACTTTAAAGAAACCCACAGGAGGGTCTTGATTCCTCTGTAGTTCTCTCTCGGCTTCCCGGACGTGACGGGCAAGTGCTTCGCTCTGTTTGCGGACCGCCTGGCTCATATCTTCACTGTATTTTTGAGCCTCTTTGATCTTCGCCTCTTGATGAACGACCAAGGCTTGTAGTTCATCGAGCTTCTCGACGGCTCGGTCTTTCTCTTGAAGTACTTGGCCATACTGAGCTAGCCCTTCTTTTTCTTTGTGGCGTAGCTCAGAGAGACTTTTGCTGAGTTTCCTGTTGGTCTCTCGCTCTTGGCGGATGTCTATCTGAGCCTTGAGGAGCCCTTCCGACAACTCCTTGATCGTTTGAGCCTGCATAGCTGATTCGGCCTCAAGGTGTGCTATTTTGGCGGTTATCTTTTGTAGTTGGCTATCCGAACTGGTTCTGACAGTTTTGGATGCTCGGATAGCTTGTTCGTTAGCATCAGCACATTGGTCCTTGAGGCGCTCTATTTCATGATCCTTTTTCTTGCCTTGCCTTTGCAGATCATCAATCATGAGGATAGATTCTTGCTCCTTCTCTTCAAGGGCCCTCATCTGGGCTCCCATGATCTCTATCCTCTGGGTCAAGGCGTCAATTTGAGCCTGCATCCCTTCATTTTTGGCGCTCGTGGTAGGTGTGGAGGATGATTGGGCCACCCCTCTTCTATTTCTCCATGCCTCATAGTCACTGGTGACAGCCACCCGAGCTTTTCCTAGCTCTCTATCTCCCATGTAGACTGGCCTCTCCCATGCTTTTCTCACAGCTAGTGAGTTTGCGATGGTGCATGGGTCTCCAAAGAAGCACAGTCCTCCGAGCTCCCCTCGGGAAATGGTAGTTTGGGTCCTCATGAGCTGCCTCATAACTACTTTAGGTGAGTAGGCTATGCAGCCCCTGAGTCCGATCAAGGGTACACTCGGATAGTCCCCACATCTGATGAGAACTGGGTCAGGTCGGAACCAAGGACAGACCCAGGAGATGCTGTTGGCGTCCTTGCGTTCCCACTCATCCCTCCATTCTGAGGTCAGACGACGTTGGAGGGGGATCTTGGAGAAACTTCTCAAAGGATCGGGGAATATCCCCATGTGATTGGAGGCATACAGGTGAGTGGCGCTCCACACAAATAGCAATGAAGAGCAGCAGCGGAGTATTTTGCCCTGCTTCTGGTGACAGAATTCCACCGAGAGTAGGGTGTCGGCAAGAATAGCAGGCAGGGGACTTTTCGAATTCACGTCCCAGGCGAAGAAGGCGTCCATGACGGCCTAATCTATGGTGTCGAAATGGAAGGGGAACAAGACTGTTCCAAAAATTATGAGTGCCAGGGTTTTGTTGAAGGCAACCCACTCTGTCCGTTCAGCCAGGTAGGACAGGTGGTCTTCTAGCATTGTTACTTTCCAACCCTGGGTGTTCCCCTTCTTTATCAGGGTACTCTGCCGGAATGGCAACTGGATAAGGGCATTGACTGGTGCTGCAGGAGTATATGCTTCGTGGCGCACATGGACCCCGACTGATTTGGGCCACCTCAACATGGTCTCATACTCCTCTAGGGTGGGCACCATGTCGAACTGCGGAAATTCAAAACATCGCAGACTGGGATTCCAGTAGTGGATCAATGCCCTTAAGAACACCTGATCGACACATATCTTTAGGAGGTCTAAAATCCGTCCGTAGGATTTTTCGAAATCAGCGCAGACCTCCGAGGGCATTACCGCGCTCAGCCGTTCCAGCCTTTCAGTATGGAAACGGGGAATGTCCACCTTCTTTGTTTGTCTACTTGTCCCCTCCATTTCTAAAACAAGAATGCATGTTTGATGAAATGGATGCTTATTTGAATGAATGTGAGTGTTTATTTTTCTTTTTATCATGTTTTTTCTACATGATGTATGGTATTTGCGTATTTTTTGAAAGAATAAACTATCTATATGAATGCTTTATGAATGTAATATTTTTGGACCAGGTCTTATTTATGGTTTTGAAACAGGATTTTTTTTTATTGTTTATTTTATAGCCTTTTATCTCTTCTGTCGGAACTGCGTGGCTACTTAACTTACAAAGAACCTAAAACCAGGCTAGCTAAAAGGCAGACTGTCCGAGATAAAATATGGCTTTATGCGAAAGAATATTTAGCGTCCCTTATCTCTTCTGTCGGAACTGCGTGGCTACTTAGCTTACAAAGAACCTGAAACCAGGCTAGCTAAAAGGCAAACTGTTCGAGATAAGGGGGTTTATTTGTAAAATATTTTTTTGATTTTGTTTTTGTTGTTTGTTTATGCTATGCAACATACAAATGCAACAATCATATGCACACACAATTCAATCATCCCCGAACAGGCGAGATTTCGTTTATATCACGAGGTAGGGTTTTCCTGCAGAAAAGTGCATTGGCCAGGGTTGGTTCTAACTGTTCTCACCAGGCTAAGGCCCCCAAGGTGCCCCCATTATAGGGTCCCCACTCTCCAGCCGTCTGACCATGCTTAGCACTAAGGCCATAGTCAGTCTTGTTGCCAAAAGAGGAAGGTTATAACCTTGAGTGGTGGTTTCCGATCACACTGGTGGGCTCAAGGCCCTCACTACAGCGAACCGTACCTGCCACCCACTCCCTATGGTTATCTCACTTGCCCCCGGGTATAGAGGGAACTGTAGTGTGCTAGGGTTTGTGTGCAGTTTATATTCCAATCAATTGCGTAAGTATAAACAAGCAACAGTTATTTGAAAGCCAAACAATAAAGCATGTTATAATACAAGGCAGGGTAAAAAGCGCTATTTTCTTGGTTTAATTATTTTTAAGCCGGCCCATCACTAAATGGGATCAACTCTCTAGGCTTCCCCAGTGGAGTCGCCATCTGTCGCCGCCTCCCCAAAATGAGGGGGCGGTCGGACCGACGCGATGGTTTTTTCGACCCTCTTGATTTTCGCGTTTTTTATGGGTGGTTACAACGTCCTTAGGTTGTCCGATAACCGGGCTAACCTAGAGACGAGGTTTTCGAAAAAAGGGTTCTTGGGTTGTCTGATAACCGGGCTAACCCAAGAACTAGTTTTGAAGGGTTCGTGGAGTCGCCACCGATGTTTTTACCGGAAACATCGGAAAAGGAGTTTAAAAAGGCGTTGGTTTTCGAAAACCAACTTTGGTCATTAGAACCAGAGTTGGGTAAGGGAGTTAGTTACGTGTAAAGGAAGTGTTAGTTCCTTTACGACGCCCCTTTCGGGTTCCCTATGACAGGCCGACTACTTTGGATAAATAATTAAACTGGAAAATTGCACTTTTACCCTTTTATTATGCGGAAATTAAATCTATGACTACATGGCCCTAACGTTTATTGCATAATTTTAAATGAAAGCGGTAAAGTAAAGAAAGAGGTTTATGAACCTTCGAAGCAAGCTTTTTTATATTCTTTGAAAGAGGGTGCTTTGTGGCAGCTCTTCACTCTACAACTCTCAGAAACTCTGGAAATGCCTCGGAGGGATTCTAAAGAAGATTTAGAACGCTCAAAATACTCCTAAAGACACTCAGAAACTCTGGAAATGTTTCGGAGGGGTTCTAGAGAGAGAAAATCTAGAGAGAAGGAGGAGAAACTGTGTGAGGTGTGTGGAAAAAGGGGAAATGGAGCCCCTATTTATAGTTTTTCGCGCCTGTCAGTGGCGAGACCGCCGGTCTTGTCTAACAAGGTCGAGACCGCCGTTTGGACAATCCAGACCGTCGTCTCGACCTTTGCAGGAGGCGAGACCGCCGTCTGAAAAACCCAGACCGCCGTCTCGACCTTTGCAGGAGACGGGACCGCCGTCTGGACAAGCGAGACGGCGGTCTCGTCCCTGGCGTGAGGCGAGACGACGGTCTGGTCCTTCCAGACGGCGGTCTCGTCCCTTCAGGGCGAGAAACTTTTTTTTTCGGGCCAAAAAACCTTCCTATCCTGGTACGGGGGCCTAATAGTCTCTCCTAGTGGCTTGTTAGGCTTCAGCCGTCTTCAAATAGGAGGCTTCTGACTTTATTTGGAGGTCGGGCAAGATTTGGGGTCTACATGGACCCATTCTGCTTCGGTTAGCTTTACTTCCATAATGACTCTTAGGGAGGGTATTTCAACTTCTACTGGCAATACAACCTCCATGCCGTATACGAGGGAGAATGGGGTGGCCCCGGTGGAGGTGCGCACGAAAGTCCAATATTCGTGCAGGGCAAAGGGTAGCATCTCATGCCAATCTTTTTATGTTATCACCATCTTTTGGATGATCTTTTTGATGTTTTTGTTGGCTGCCTCCACTGCACCGTTCATTTTGGGTCGGTATGGAGAGGAATTGTGATGTTGAATCTTGAAATCTTGGCATAATTCTTCCATCATCTTGTTGTTTAGATTGGTCCCATTATTAGTAATGAGCCGATGAGGGATACCATACTGACATAGAATATTCCTCTTGATGAAGGTGTGTAGACCCCAAATCTTGCCCGACTCTCTAATAAAGCCGAAGATTGCTCGTTTCGAAGATGGTCAAGACTTTAGTAAGTCCCTAGTAGCTTGTTCTAGGTTCCATTTAAGATAGGAAGGGTTTTTAGAGGCATTACAAATAGTGAAATCCGCTGGAGACAGCGGATGGCCGTCCAGGACAAGCAGATGGCCGTCCATGGTAGCTTTAAGGCCATGGACGGCTGTCCATTTAGCTTGGACGGCCATCCATGGCAACTTTTGGACATGGACGGCCGTCCACACTACATCGACGACTGTCCATGGTTACTTTTTGCCATGGACGGCCGTCCACTAAGTCCAGACGGCCGTCCACCTTTTCCAGGCCCGGTTCCCTATAAAATAGGAGCTCCCATTCTCCGAATTTTCACACCTTTTCACACCTACCACTCTCTAGGAAGCCTTTTGGAACTTTAGAGTGACTCCGAACATTATTCCGGGGTTTGAGTGAGCTTTCTGATTTCCGTTAAAGTTGAAATCGGTTACGAAAGTCTCCTTTTGAGACGTCCGACCCTCGGTAGAGTGACTTTTCTTTATTTTGCGGGAGGAGCGTGATTGTAGAGTGCGAGGACTGCCAAAAAGTGTCCTCAAGTTTTTGAAGAGTTAATATAAAGCTTGCTTCAGAGGTTCCTTCTCTATTCTCTGCCTCTTTTACTGCTTTCTTTATCGCTTTCTTTGTATGCATTAGATAATAGGGCCATGTAGACATTTAAATTCTGCAAGTAGATAAAATAATAGGGTAAAAGCATAATTTCTTTAAATGTTTATTTTCTAAGTTAGTCCATCATAGGAACCCGAAAGGGGCGTTGTGGGGGTGCTAACACCTTCCCCACACGTAACTAACTCCCTTACCCGATTCTGGTTGTAATGACCAAAGTTTTTTTTTTTTAAAACCATTGCCTTCTTTTTTTCTTTACCTTTTTCAAGGTTTAAGGTTAAAACACTGATGGCGACTCCTTGAACCTTTTCGAAAACCTCGCCTTTAAGTCCAGCCCGATTATCGGATAGCCTAAAGGCGTTGAACCACTTCTTTCAAAAAATGCGAGTCATATCAAAACCATCGCATCGCTCCGACCACCTCTTCTGACGGCGGCGACAGATGGCGACTCCACTAGGGAAGGTAAAGAGTTGATCGCATTTAGTGATGGACTAGTTTAAGAAATAAAAACTAGAAATTACGCTTTTACCCTTTCTTTCTTTATAACATGTTTTACTGTTTAGCTTTAATAATTGTTGTATGCTTATTTTCTGCAATTTTCTGAAATAAACTGTACACATCCCTTGCACACTACAGTCCCTCTATACCTGGGGGCAAGAGAGAATACACATAGGGAGTGAGTGGCAGGTACGACCGACCATGGTAATGGCCATAGTGCCAGCAGGTCGTTGTCGGAAACCACCACTCAAGGTGATAACCTTCTTCTTCTGGTCTAAGAATATCGACACAGACATGCGTGCATGGTTCGAAGACTGGGAGATTGAAGGGTCCCTATAATGGGGGCACCTTGGGGGCCTGACCTTGGTGAGAACAGTTAGAACCTACTTTTGCCAATGCACTTTTCTGCAGGAAACCCCTACCTCGTAATTAAACGTCACTCTGTTCGTGGATAAGTGAATTGTTTGTGCATTTGTTTGTTGCATTTGATTGTTGCATAACATAATCATACAAAAAAAAAATATAAAAACAAAATCTCAAAAATATTTTCACAATAAACACCCTTATCTTGGATAGTCTGCCTTTTAGCTAGCCTGGTTTCAGGTTCTTTGTAAGCTAAGTAGCCACGCAGTTCGACAGAAGAGATAAGGGGTGCTAAAATTGTTCTTTCGCAATAAACACTTTTATCTCGGATAGTCTGCCTTTTAGCTAGCCTGGTTTCAGGTTCTTTGTAAGCTAAGTAGCCACACAATCCGACAGAAGAGATAAAGAGTTTTAAAATAAATAAATCAAATAACTACCATAATGAAAGGAAACTGGGCCTTTTTCATGGTGTTAAGCATCGAATCCATCATCCATATAGGTAGTTTCATTATTCTTTGGAAAATACAAAAAAAAAACATCATGCACCATGTAGAAAATAAAACATGATAATGTTTAGGAAAAAACAAACACTTTCAATCATACGAAAACATCATACTCATAGCATGCATTTTCTGTCATTTCTAGAAAAATGGAGGGATCAGGCAGTAAACAGTTGGGAAAAGTGGATATTCCCCGCTACCGTGTCGAGAGGTTGGAGCAGTTGTGCGCGCTTATGCCATCGAAGGTTCGATCTGACTTCGAGAGATCTTACGGAAGGATCTTGGACCTCTTGAAAATATGTGTTGACCACATGTTCGTCAGAGTCTTGATCCACTTTTGGAGCTCCAGACTGCATTGCTTTGAGTTCCCTCAGTTTGATTTGGTTGCGACCCTGGAAGAGTACGAGCTTATGATCAGATGGCCCAAGTCAGTTGGGGTCTACATTAGCCAGGGGACTTATGTCTCGGTAAACAAGGTCGCTCACCTCATCCGATTACCACTTCCACAGTCTGCCCTGAAGGGAAAAGGGAGCATTCAGGGGTGGAAGATCTCACTTTTAGAGGACCACTTATCCTCTCTGGCTGAAAAAGGAGATTGACCCACATTCAACAAGACTCTGGCACTAATTATGTTTGGGACCTTTTTATTCCCTTTCCATAACGACGCCGTGGATCACGCCGCAATGGATGCCTTCTTTGCTTGGGATGTACATTTGAAAAGTCCCGTGCCTGCGCTTCTTGCCGACACCTTGCTGTCAGTAGAATTATGTCATCATAAGCAAGGAAAAACACTTCGTTGTTGTTCTACATTACTATTTGTTTGGGGCATCACTCACTTCTATGCCTCAAGTCACATGGGAGCATTCCCCGATCCTCTGAGGAGCTTCTCAAAGATCCCCCTCTGCCATCGTGGCGCCATGGAGTGGAAGACCAAGTTGGAGCACTGGAACATAGATCACATATCTTGGGCATGTCTTTGGTTCCGACCCGGTCCTGTTCTTATCTAATGCGGAGATCACCCCAATGTACCATTGTTGGGCCTTAGGGGATTCATAGCTTATTCCCCTAAGATAGCTATGAGGCAGCTTATGAGGACCCAGACCATGCCAACATAGGAAGGGACTGTGTTTCTTCTGTAGTTCCAGCAGCTTCAAGGATGCTCCCGCGATCCGAAGAGCATGGGAGAAACCAGTCTACTTAGGGGGTCAAGAGCTTGGCAAGGCTCGAGTAGCTGTCTCTAGTGACTTTGAGGAATGGAGGAAGAATAGAGGGGTGCCACATCCACCCGTTCCATCCCCCTCACCATAAGTAAATACAGAACTACGAACCAGAGTCGATGCCTTGACCCAAAGGATAGAAATTATGGGAGCCCAATTGAGGGGCCTTGAGGAGAAAGAACAAGAGTCTATCCTTACCATTGACGGTCTGCAGCGGCAGTGCAAGAAGAAAGACCAAGAGATAGAGCGTCTCAAGGACCAGTGTGCTGACTCCAACAAAGAGGTTGTCCGAGCGTCTAAAGTTGCTAGAGCAAACTCAGATAATCAACTCTAGGACATGATAGCCAAATTAGCACACCTTGAGGCTGAATTTGCAAAACAGGCACAAGCGACCAAGATGATGCAGCAAGACCTCGAAAGGACTTGGAATGAAGCACAACGAAGGAAGGAGGTCGCCCAAAGACTTAACAGGGACTTGGCTGAGCTACAATGCAAGGAGAGAGATAGATTAGCTCAGTACGACCAAGTTCTATAGGAAAGAGACCGAGCCCTTGAGAAACTTGATGACTTGCAGGCCTTGGTTGTCCATCAAGAGGCAAAGATAAAAGAGGCTAAAAAATACAGTGAAGATATGAGCCAGGCAGTCCATCGACAGTCTGAAACACTTACTCGTCATGTACAGGAAGCCGAAGGAGAATTACGTAGGAACCAGAACCCACCTGTGGGTTTCTTTAGGCTTTTCCATTTCTGCCAAAATGTGCTTCGTAGCATGGTTTAGGGGAATGTACACTTTTTTCTGGATAAATAAAATCATGTTTTGTTTACCTATACAACTGTTTATTGCATTCATCTCACATTCATTCAGATATCTCTCCTTGCTTTAAATTAATAAGATAATAAAAAGGAAAAGTTAACTGATGTGCTCTCATAAATCAGAAGAATGGAAAGGAAACCACTCATCATTAGTCTTTCCTCGACGGTTGAGCCACCCACAACGGACAATAAGCCTCAACCGCTGGTTATCGCGATCAATAAAGAAGAAGGGGTTAGGACACCACTGCGATTATTTATGCCTCGTCCTTTCCCCTACGAATCAAATAAAGTTGTACCATGGAAATACGTAGTAAACGAAGATGTTTCCAATATAGCCGGTATTGGGGGCATGACTAGAAGTGGGTGAATCTACTCTCCCAAGGAGTCACAAGAAGACGCCCCCAAAAATAAAGCAAAAAATAAAGAAACTGAAGAGGAAAACAAAGAAGAATCCAAGGAGGAAGCAGACGAATTACTCCAGTTCATAAAGCAAAGTGAATACTCCATCATAACCAACTCAACCGCACGCCCACGAAGATAACTTTGTTATCTTTGATAATGAGTTTGGAACCACACCGAAACGCGCTGCTGAGGGTCTTGAACGAAGCCTACGTGTCGCACACCATATCCCAAGACAAGTTTGAAGGAATCATTGGGAATATCACAGCCAGTGATCATCTTACCTTCACCGATGAAGAACTCCCTCCTGGAGGGTCAAGCCATAACAAGCCTTTACGCATATCCGTCAAGTGTAGAGAATACCTCATCGCCAAAGTCCTTGTGGATAATGGGTCATCCCTGAATGTCATGCCTAGGTGCACGCTTGACAAATTGGCAATACAAGGAGTCCATATGCGTCCAAGCAACACCGTCGTTCGAGCCTTCGATGGATCAAAATGTGAAGTAGTAGGGGAAATCAATCTCCCAATCCGGGTAGGTCCCACTATCTTCAATGTGGACTTCCATGTGATGGACATCACTCCTGCTTATAACTACCTCCTCGGCAGACCTTGGATTCACGACGCCAAAGCGATCCCATCAACACTCCACCAAAGAATCAAATTCGTGGTAGGTGACAAACTGGTCACAGTTCAAGCCGAAGACGACATCTTGATCAGCAAGCCGTGTACCCTACCCTATGTGGATGCAGCAGAAGAGGCCCTCAAAACATCCTTTCAAGTGCTGGAGGTCGCCAATGTTGAAAGACTTCCCAACAACATGAGGGTGGCACATATGATGACAAAGTACGGGTACCGCCCAGGCCAGGGACTCGGTACGAATTCCCAAGGAATAAGGGAGCCACCAGATTTCAAGGACAATCCTTCGAAACACGGTCTAGGGTACGACCCTACTACAAGAAGAAAGGGAAAGTCTCCCCTCCGCCCTTTGAATCAGATCTTCCGAAGCGGAGGGATGCAGGCGTCAAGAGCAACTTTAGTCATTAGGTGTTCTTCTTTCATTTTTTAAAAGGAATGTAAACCCAATGACTATTAGAGATTACTCCCCGGGGCAAGCCCGACCCCGGGCATTTTCAGGGCACATATTACCCTTTTAATCATACAAAAATACATTTCTTACTATCTGCTTATTTTCTTACTATTCATGTCTATGCCTCATTAATAACCATGCTTCAACAAACGTTTCTAAAAGGCGTCTAAAAATTTGAAAGCACACCATCAGCAAAGAAACAAATTAAACCATCATTGATTGATTAGGAACACAAGTAAGGTTTTACCCTGTCATAGTGAAACCGTGTTTTGCCAATGTTGCGAAAATAATAAGAGAGCCCGTAAAAGCCAAAGGACAAAAAGAAAGGGCGTCTAACCCGGTAGGAAACCCACAAAAGGGGGCTACGCAAAAGTTAGGGTCAACCTGCTAGGAAACTCGAATAATAATAAAGGGTAGCCTAGGCAAAAGATAGGGTTACAAAGCAAGGTCCATTAGAGTTTCTAAAGCATAATAAAAAGAAACCCCGACAAAAGTTAGGACGAAACGCGACATCCTAGATTGAAAACCCGAAGGGCAGTCTAGGAAAGACAATCAGTCTTAATAAGCGCCGCAAAACCCACCAAGTAAAGACGCAACCCCGCAAACAAACATTTGTTTGAGCTAAGCCTAAACAGTTTGACTAACCCTGGCTAGCCGTGCTTACAAATACCATTGGTTTCAAGAAATCCCTTCTAAAAACACAAACCTTTGATTTAATCATCCTCTTCCTTCTTTTCTCTTGACCCTTATTGCTATGATATTCTAGTGTTTAACTGGGTAATGTGGAAACATAGTAATCAATAGGAGGATTGAAATTCCAAAAAATGGGAAGAAACACACTAGTATGATGAAATAGCTCTTCAACACGATCATACTTCGGTTAAGGCAAACCCAAAACGGAAGAAATGGTACAGCTGAAGGCAGCACTAGAAGAATCTCACCAGTAGGAGTACATCAGTTAACTTTTCTGAAAATATTAACTGAAATAGCGTTATAAGTTGCATATCATGAACATTACATGCATAGATGTTGATGAACAAGGTCCTATTTCCTTCAAATAATAATAATAATAATAATAGTAATAAAAAAGAGTAGATGGTCGTCCGTTTAAGGCAGTATGGTCAGTTGGGACCAGATGGCCGTCCACTTTGAGCAGATGGCTGTCCAGGGGTTTCCATTGGGGGCGGACAGCCAGTCCACCCTAGCCGGACGGCCGTCCGCCCCTGTTTTTTTGGCCTATAAATTTGGGCGCCCCAAATGGCTCATGGCACCTCATTCTTGCATTCTCTCTTCCTCCTTTACCTCCCATTTGCATATTTGAGTGTTCTTTGTTGAGTAATGGATCGTGGGGAGTCGTCTACACGTCGGAAACGCTCCCGGGGACCCATAAGGAGCATCCCCCCTCCTCAAGTTCCCACTCAACTAAAGGAGCAACACCAGGCTAGGTTTGCCAATATCAGCCAGTTTGCTTGGCACCCTATGCTATGGTTGGACTTCAGGATCCTAACCATCTTCGGTTGGGATCAGGATGTAAGGAGATACATCCAGGGTATAGGGTGGGACTTCCTGCTCAAAGATCCACCTACCCGCATCCACCGCACGACCACGCTGGAATTCCTCGCCTCAGTCACACTCATAGACCTACCATCTATGAGCCCAGGCTTCCTCCTGTCCCAGCAGTCACTTACTGGATGAATGGGGCTTACCAGACCAACGTCATAGATGACTTCAACGTCCTCATGGGGTTCCACCAGCCCACAGAGATCCAGACACCAGAATACATGGGGGCATTCTGCGAAAGGCTTGCCACCCTCACCACCAGTCAGATATGGGAGGAGATCACCGGCTCCCAGCACGTTCCCGGCAATCCAAAGGGGACCGCCTTCCTCCCACCTCTCCACATTTGTCACAAGTTACTAGCGGGCACCCTTCACAGCTGAAAGGAAAGTCAAGGCAAGGTCACTCAGGCGGACCTTTTTGCCATCTACTGCATGCATCAAGGGATCCGATGCAATCCTGGCTACCTTTTCTTGAAGGCCCTGAAGGACTTTGGGACACGAGGCCCTGCGAGATCCATCATGGTAGGCCCTCTTATCACCCCTCTAGCTGAATACTGGGGATGCACTGATGGAGAGGACATCCCTGCTGCCCTACGACCGGAGCTCATAGACGGTTCGGTACTCGCCAATATGAGCATGCTCACCCGGCAGGGCACCTCTTGGGTCCTACACCCCCTCCTCGCTATGACGATCGACATCCACGAGATGGACGCTTTGGAGTCACAAGAGATGCCCATCCCTCCAAGATCCCAGCAACAACAGACGCAATATGAAGACAGCCTCGCCAGCCTACACTAGCACATGAGCGATGATAGGGCCGACTCGGATAGGCAGTACCAGCACCTGTGCCAACAGATCGACTAGCTGTCCCTAAGATAGCAGAGTTATGAGCAAGCACGGGAGAGCCTTAGCCTGAGGGTAGATGGCCTCACGCAAAGGATGGACATGATAGGCCAGGATCTACACGGCATGATCCGAAGCCAAGAAGAATTCCAGCACCGCGTACTCCGTCGACTCCTTTCACCAGCACCATCCTCGGCATCCAGCTTAGAGCTGGAAAGTTGAGATATTTGATAAATCTCCTATTGTATTCTAATTTTTTGCAAGATAAATAAATAAAACTTTACATTTTTGTCTATTTGCCTTTCTTTTGTTTACAAAAGCCAGCGTGCACAAAAGAAACTAAGAAAATAAAAAGGCACACATGTCATTCCAAAAAAGCCAAATTTCAAAGTCGCGAGGAAAAAAGAATAAAACTGCGGAAAAAGACGAAATTAATCAAAAATTTCCAGAACCAAATTCCAACTACTGTAGCCAATAAAAGGCCAAATCCCCAATCAGTTCTGGCCGATTCTAGAGACATTCATCAAGAATCCCCAACAGTAAAGAAGCTAGATGACTAAAGAAAAAGCCAAAAGCGAAGAATTCCTGGAAGTCAACAAACCAGATGACTACACAAGAAGAGTCAAGAGCAATCACTCCCCCACAAAACCGGCGCATGATCGGAAGCAGTAAGCCCCCCATCACCACTTCGGGAAAGGGAAAGACTTGAAGACGAAGACCTGCACACAGGCAAAACCGGCGCTTGATCGGAAGCAGCAAGCCGCCACCACCACTTCGGGAAAGGGAAAGACCTGAAGATGAAGACCTGCACACAGGAAAAACCGGCGCTTGATCGGAATCAGTAAGCTGCCACCATAGCCAAAGAGTCAGCTACCGCATCAAAGGAGCATCCTGAGGCATCTAACCTGATGGGGGTTCGTACTCATTGTCGCTGCCGTCGAAAGAGGCGGTCGGAGCGATGCGATGGTGCTGACTTTTCCATTTTTTGCATTTTTATGGGTGAGGTTACAACGCCTTTAGGTTGTCCGATAACCGGGCTGAACCAAAGGGCGAGGTTTTCGAAAGGGCGTTCTTAGGTCGTCCGATAACTGGGCTGGCTTAAGAACAATTTTAAAGGGGTTCTTATGGAGTCGCCACAGATGTTTTTACTGGAAACATCGAAAAAGGAGAGAAAAGGCGTTGGTTTTTGAAACCCAACTTTGGTCGTTAAAACCAGAGTTGGGTAAGGGAGTTAGTTACGTGTAAGGGAAGTGTTAATTCCCTTATGACGCCCCTTTCGGGTTCCCTATGATAGGCTAGTTATTTTATAAATAAACTTTTGAAAATACGCTTTAACCCTTTTATTTGCGGAATTAAAGTAATGACTACATGGCCTTAATATCTATTACGCAATTTAATTATGAATAAAAGGACAGTAAAAGAGAAGGAGAGAGTGAAGAAACCTCCGAAGCAAGCTTTTTTATTAATTCTCTTGAAAATAGGGTGCGTTTCAGCAGCCCTTCGCTCTTACAACGCCGAAAATCGCTCTCAAAACGCTATAAAAAGCTCTCTAAGACACTAAGAAACTCCGGAAATGCTTCAGAGGGATTCTAGGAAGAGAATTTGGAGAAAGTGTAGAAGGGAAAGTGAAAGAACTGTGTGAAATGAAGGGAGGAACACTCACTATTTATAGGGATTCGCGCCTGTCAGGTGAAAGAATTAATGGTTGAGTTTAAGAGGGGTGGTGAATTGAACTTTAGAAACTTTTTCGCAAAACACACTTTCTTTGGGAAGAATGATTTATCTTTATTCAATTCTTCTATAGGTAGATTTGATTTTAATCACAGCAAAAAAAATAGACAAGAAATAAAAGAGATGAAAGTAGAAATTCAACACACAAGTTTATACTGGTTCACTCTTTACCAGAGCTACGTCCAGTTCTTGACAAATCTGCCAAGTTCCACTAATACCAAGTGAAAATTACAACCAGTAGATACTCACCAATCTACCCCAAGAACTATCTCACAAATCCCACAAGATAGACTCTTGAAACCTCCCAGTAACCAAATCCAGTTACTGTAATCAGTGTAGATCAAAAACCAATCTACACAACCACACTTTATACAAGAATATGAAAAGAAAAAACATGGACTGCAGCTTTTTCAGTACAAATGTCCAGAAGCAATTCTAACTCAGAACTTTCTCTCTTTGATTAACAATAATCTTGATCAAAGCACCTTATGATATGAAAAGTTCTTGAATGCACAGAGAAAGTCACGGATATGATAGCTCAAAGATTGCTTTCAAATGTTTTCTCAAATTGTATATCTTAAAAGACAGATTAAAACTGTATTTATAGAATAAAAGAGAGAACCAGAACGTTTGATCTGTTAAAAACTGATTCAGAGTTGCTGATGATCGATCAGAGTTATAATATGACATGTTAGAATCAGTTATGATCGATCAGAATCAAATTGTGATCGATCAGAATGCTTTTCAATCGATTAAAACGACATTTCAATCGATTGATTTTATTTAAAATTTCATTTAATCGATTAATTCGTGTTTTCAATGGATTGAAATAGCTTAGAAAAAAATGATAGCTTTCTGTTTCAACAGATTAAAAAATATTTCAACAGATTGAAATCTTGTAAACTCTAAGACTGAAAAATGTTCTCTCTGTTTCAACAGATTAAAAAACATTTCAACAGATTGAAAATGCGAAACCTTTAATACATGAAAAATCATTAAGACATTTTAACCTATTGATTCTGCGTTTCAACCAATTGAAAATTTCGACTATATATGACCACTTCTTATGTTAAGTGATTTTAACAGATTGAAATTTCTTTTCAACAAATTGAAAAACTTAGTTTGTTCTTTTAATGCTTAAATGTTAGTTTTTCATGCAGAAAAATGATTTCAATGAGATGCATCATTTTAAGGCGCTTATCACAAGATTTATTGGCCTATCAAGAGATTAAGTTCTAAACTTCTAACCTATTCATCTACACACCCACAAACTAAACTATATCAACTCAATATGTCTTCATCAAATCCAACAAGTGCTTCAATCTCCCCCTATTTGATGGAGACAAATATCCACTGCACCTGCACAATTAATAACAGAACAAAGACATATGATTTTGTGGTGTGTGTGTAGTGACAGTTATAAACAAACACTTCTCCCCCTATTTGACTTCATCAAATCAAGTGTTTAGTTACAGTCCAACAGTACCACATAGGTACCCAAAACAAAAAACAAGAAAAGAAACACAATAAGACAGAATTATGTAAAAACAACTTCATTCATCTCCATTCCAGGGACCTTGATTAAATTGAAGATCACCAATTCTGTTGAAGATATCTTCCAGTTGATTGTCAATGTGTTGAAATCTGGCAATGAAATCTTCATCCAGACGATGCTGGCGAGCTCGCAGAGCAAACGTCATCTCCATGTGCCTCCTTTGATTGGTTTACAGTTCATTCATCTGATGTAGCATGGTTCTTTTGAACTGTGAGAGAGGCGTGCCACGGTCAGGTTGTGGAATGTATGGAATCATTTCTAATGGAGACTGCTCTTCCATCGGATCTGATGATCTTGCTGTAGAAGTACCCAGAACACCAGTATTGACATCTTCCTCTTGCTCTTCTTCTTCAATTTCTTCTTCTCTCCCAGCTTCTTCTTTTGGGATCCACTCACCGTCAATTTTGATGAATCCCATTTTATGAAGGACAGAGTTATTGACCTCATTTGTGGGACGAACAGATTCAACTAATTCACCTTCCAAATCAACACCAAAATGAGTTAAAAATTTAGAAATTAATGTTGCATAAGGATACCTGAAATCACTTAGCCTTTTCGCTTTGATCATATGGTCCTTGATGACAAAGACCCAATTCACTCTTATTCTGTGGTGAATGCAGTACATCAGTACCAAATCTCCTTCATTTAGTACTGCATGATTGCTCCCCCTGGGTGTGAGCTGCCAGGCCACAATGAACGTGAGAATTCTTTCCTCAAGCTTCAGCTTTCCAGTGTTGAAGGAACTTACAGAGTCACGCTTATTCTTCAGACAAGAACGAAAGTACTGAACTTTGTTAAATTCTTCTACTTCCGAGGTATACCCTTTGGTGACTTTTACACCTTCATCCTTGAGTCCAGCAACCTCTTTCCAGACATTGGGAGTAATCTCAATGTCCACTCCTTTGACTTGAGTTTTTAGAGTAGACCCTTCAAATGACAAGTTGGTGAAAAAGACTTTAATCAGGTCAGGATGAATCCTACCATTGAGCTCTAGAAACTTCTGAAGTTTCTGATGTTGCAGCAATTTCCGAATGCCTCTGAATCCTTCAGCGTCTAACCATGAAAATTTTAGAACCTTGGGTATATTGATTTGTTTTCTGCTCATTTCATGAATGAACAAATCCATCTTCTCTTGGTTCCCGTTGAACCATCACTACTACAAAATATGCTTTCAACGTCGCCATTTAACGTCGGTTAAAGCTGAGCCGACGTTAAATACACTTTCAACGTCGGTTGGTTAAAAAACGACGTTGAAAGTTGAATGTTGGACACATTCTACGTCGGTTCTTAGTCAACCGACGTAGAAAGCACTTTCCACGTCGGTTCTAGATGAACCGACGTTGAAAGTCTTTTAATTGACACTTTCCACGTCGGTTCTAGATGAACCGACGTTGAAAGTCTTTTAATATACACATTCAACGTCGGTTCCCAGATGAACCGACGTTGAATGTGTTTTCACCCAAAAATTATCTTAAGTTAAAGAATTGTCACTGACAGGATTCGAACACAGTATTTTAGAATTGAAAGTTGATACTCCAACCACTAAACTACTGTAATTTTTCGATAATAACTTACAAATAAATTATATTTATATATATTTTCTGGAAAGTGTTTTTATTTTTTTTCAGCCACAAATTTACTTAAGTTAGAGAATTGTCACCGACAGGATTTGAACCTAGTATTTTAGAGTTGAAAGTTGATACTCCAACCACTAAACTACTATAATTTTCTGATAATAACTTACAAATAAATTATATTTATATACAAATAAATATATATCCGTGTAAATATATATTTATTTATATATATTTTCTGGAAAGTGTTTTTATTTTTTAGTAAAAAATTCACTTAAGTTAGAGAATTGTCAACTGACGAAATTCAATTTTAGAGTTGAAAATTGATACTCCAACCACTAAACTACTATAATTTTTTTATAATAATTTACAAATAAATTATATTTATATACAAATAAATATATATCCATGTAAATATATAAATATAGAATATATAAATATAAATATATTTATATATTTATATGTTGGATGTGAGGGCACGTTCGAGGGTGAAAGTGAGATTGACTCTCGCTTGAGTGAAAATACGTTAAAACTCACGGAAATTCACTCGCTCAAGCCTCGCTTGAGCGAAAATTAGTATTTTTCGCTTGAGCGAATGATGCGTTTCTCAAATTTATTTTATATCATTATATAAATAAATTATAAATATTATATTCTGTCATTAAATTACAAACCCATATAAAGAGACCCGCTCACAAATTTGGCATCAAATTTTGAAAACCCACTCGACACACACTTTCACCGTCGAACGTGCCCTCACATCCAACATATAAATATATAATTATATAAATATATCAAAATATATAAATATATTTGTATTTATATATTTACACGGATATATATTTATTTGTATATAAATATAATTTATTTGTAAGTTACTATAAAAAAATTCGAGTAGTTTAGTGGTTGGAGTATCGGCTTCTAACACTAAGGTACTAGGTTCGAATCCTGTCGGTGACAAAATTAATTTGGTAATGCTCTAAACTTCAAAAAAATATGATAAATAATAAAAAGATAATATAAAAGAGAGGGGGACCTAATAAAAATATAATATAAAAGAGAGGGGGGATTTCTAGATAAATAGAGAGGGGTTGGAAATAAATAAAAAATTTCGATTTGAAAGTCAGGACTTTCAACGTCGGTTCTATATAACCGACGTTGATTCTGGAACCGAAGTTGAAGACCTTCCAGAACCGACGTGGAAAGCCTTATTTGTAGTAGTGCATGATTCAATGCGCCCTCCTACAGTTGGTTCTTGCATTGCGGCAGAGGACTCTCCTTTGCTGAACTTCTTCCTTCCTGTATTGGTGCGCTTGGACATGCTTTTACTGCGGTTCTGCTTCAGTACAGGGATGGTAAAGGTGGAGAGAGAGAGAATTGTTACTGTGCAACTTAATTACCCTCACATCTGATATCCAATCAGAGTCAATCAGCTTTTATTGGATAACAATGATATTTAAGAGAGTGTCGCCGCCGTCTGAAAAAGACAAAGGCGGTCGGAGCGACGCGATGGTTTTTCGACCCTTTTGTTTTTCGCGTTTTTATGGGTGGTTACAACGCCTTTAGGTTGTCCGATAACCGGGCTAACCTAGGGGCGAAGTTTTCGAAAACTGTCCTTGGGTTGTCCGATAACCGGGCTAAACCAAGGACTTATTTATTTTTGGGTTCTGTGGAGTCGCCACCGATGTTTTTACCAGAAACATCGGAAAAGGGTTTTTTAAAGGCGTTAATTTTCGAAAACCAACTTTGGTCATTAGAACCAGAGTTGGGTAAGGGAGTTAGTTACGTTGTAAAGGAAGTATTAGTTCCTTTACTACGCCCCTTTCGGGTTCCCTATGATAGGCTAACTTTTATTGTTAATAAATAAACCAGAAAATACTCTTTTGCCCTTTTTATTGTGCGGAATTTTAAGGTTATGACTACATGGCCCTAATCTATTGCATAATTTAAATTAAAGCAAATAAAAGTAGAGAGGGAGAAATTAAACCTCCGAAGCAAGCTTTGTTTTTATATTTCTTTAAAAAGAGGGTGCTTTTTGGCAGCCCTTCGCTCTACAAGACGTCGGAAACTCTTTTAGACGCCGAAAATTTCTCTCAAAGACACTCAGAAACTCCGGAAATGCGTCGGAGGGGTTCTAGAGAGAAGTTTTTAGAGAGAAGGCAGAGCTAATGCTTGAGGTGTGTGGAAATGAGGGGGGGAGGACCCCTATTTATAGGTTTTCGCGCTGTCAGGTGGTGAGACCGCCGTTCTCATCTGACAGGGTCGAGACCGCCGTCTAGGGAAGCGAGACCTCCGTCTGGTCATTTGCATGTGGCGAGACCGCCGTCTCGTCAAGCGAGACGGTGGTCTCGCCACTTGCATGAGGCGAGACAGCGGTCTTGGAAATCCAGAGGGCGGTCTTGTCCCAACAAGGCGAGAAAACTTATTTTTTTTGTACAGAAACTCCCTCCTATCCTAGTTTGGGGCCTAATAGTCTCTCCTAATAGCTTGTTAGGCTTCGTCCATCTTCAAATAGGAGGTCTTCTGGTCTTTATTTGGAGGCCGGGCAAGATTTGGGGTCTACAGCTGCCCCCCCTTTACCTGACTAGTCAGCTGTTGGCCTGTTGTGCCAGACAGATTGACAGGAAGGTAAAGGAGTTGACCCTCTTGCCCGGTTGCCCTTCGGATGCTCCGTCTTTGCGGCGGATGATCTTCTGGGGAAGGTTGTGTATTCGTGTACTTCCGGGATACTCCTTCTGACGGTAGCCGATCCCTTCGGTGGACACGTGGTAAAACCTCAGGATACTCCTTCTGACGGTAGCCGATCCTTCGGTTGATGGGTATGAACCCCCCATCAGGCTGGTAGTTGCAGTCCGTTGTGTGGGACTGGATGGGTATGAACCCCCCATCAGGCTAGTATGGTCCGTTGTGTGGGACCGGATGGGTATGAACCCCCCATCAGGGTGGTAGTGCGACTTACTGATCCGACTCGGACGCAGATCAGGCACAACGCGTGCGCAGGTTGATAGGTATGAACCCCCTATTAGGCTGGTACTAGCAGTCCGTTGTGTGGGACTGGATGGGTATGAACCCCCCATCAGGGTGGTAATGGCGGCTTACTGTTCAGGTGGCCCATGCGCCGGCTCCTTGGGGAGTGTTTTCTGTGTTTGGTAGATTGTATTTGGATTTCTTGAATGGTCATCCGGGTCGCGCCGGGGATTTTGTTGGTGTTTTCATCCAGCTTTGTTGGTTGCTGGGGACTCTTTGTTTTTTACTTTTGGTGGTGATTATCCGATCTTTGCTGGTTGGTCGGATGGGTCTTGGTTTTGTTCGACTCTTGCTTGGTAGTCGAAATTTTGTTGGTTGAGGTGATGGCTTAATCCTGCCTTTTTCTCGTGGTTTTGGATTTTGGCTTCCCTTTTTTTTTTTTTTTTTGAGCGTATGCCTTTTCTCTTAGTTTTCTTTTTGTTACGCTTGACTTTTTTGGGAAGGATGGCAAAAGGGTCGGCGAAGTCGTACTGGGATGCCTTTATGCAAACATGAAGATGAATGTCCTTTATTTGTCTATAGTATTTTATCTGTTTTACTTTTGACGAAGTCATTTTGTGCGACTACTTGTACGTGGATGCTGTTGATGCAAATTTATTTTAGTTGAGGACATCTAGAAAGTGACTGGTACTTCCTTCTTTTTGTTCTCTCGTGATTTTTTGCACTTTTGTTTTAACCCTATCTTCTGCCTAGACCGCCCTTTGCGGGTTTTCGATCTAGCGGGTTTTAATTTTTTTGGTGGGCTCTTTTTCCTTTTTATGAAAGCCTTATCTTTTGCCTAGACTGCCCTTTGCGGGTTTTCGATCTAGCAGGCTACCCTGTACTTCTTACTTGGGACGGCCCTGGTTGGTGATGTTCGTCTTTGTTTTTATGCTTTCTTGAATTGCTTGTTTTATGCATGCTCATATTTCGTTAATACAGAGGCATTTACACAAGTAGGTAAAGAGAAGAAAAGACAATTTTATTGATATAAACAGATGGTTTATTTTTACATGGGGGTTTACAAAAGAATTTGTAAGCAAGGCTGGACAAGGTTGGCTAGACTGTATGAGGGTGCCACAATCATGTCTGTGATCTCTATTTCCCTGTTTTTCCTGGTCCCTTCAGTTGAGATGCTCGAATCCGGAGTGAAGACTATGCGAAGTCGGCCGACTTTTTGTGGAGGTATTACCTTAGTCGCCTTTGCGGTTTTCGGCTAAGGTAATCATTGCTCTATTTTCATCGTCATCATTTTTTTTTTGAAACCTCTAATTTTTGCCTAGGACGTGTCCTAGCGAGGCATATAGACCCTATCTTTTGCCCAGGATGCTCTTTGCGAGTTTTCATCCTGACGGGTTATGAGCAATGTCTTTAGGCGTAATATTTTTTCACCGCATCTGAATTGACAGGATATCGGAGCTCTTCTCCATCCATGTTGGTGAGGATAAGGGCTCCTCCTGAGAAGGCTCGCTTGACCACAAAGGGTCCTTCATAGTTGGCTGCCCATTTCCCGATTTTGTCTTTTTGGGCTGGAAGCAGTTTCTTCACTACTAGATCTCCTTCTTGGAAGGTACGATGATTGACCTTCTTGTCGTAGGCTTTCTTGATTTTCTTTTGGTAAGCCTACCCCCGACATATGGTGTCCAGCCGTTTTTCTTCGATTAGGTTCAATTGATCATACCGGTTTTGGACCCATTCAGCTTCTGTCAATTTTGCTTCCATGACAACTCATAGGGAGGGTATTTTGACCTCTATTGGTAGCACGACCTCCATTCCGTATATGAGGGAAAACAGGGTAGCCCCTGTGGAGGTTCGTACCGACGTTCGGTAGCCATGTAAGGCAAAGGGAAGCATTTCGTGCCAATCTTTGTAGGTGACCACCATTTTCTGGATGATTTTCTTGATATTTTTGTTGGCTACCTCTATTGCACCGTTCATCTTTGGTCGGTACGGAGAGGAATTGTGGTGCTGGATTTTGAAGTCTTGGCATAATTCCTCCATCATCTTATTGTTGAGATTGGTCCCATTGTCAGTAATGAGCCTATGAGGGATGCCGTACCGGCATATAATATTTTTCTTGATGAAGGTGATCACCACTTTCCGGGTTACATGTGCGTATGATGCCGCCTCAACCCACTTGGTGAAATAGTCGATTGCTACTAATATGAAGCGATGGCCGTTGGACGCTTTGGGTTCGATGGGTCTGATGACATCCATGCCCCACATAGAAAATGGCCATGGTGTAGCCAGGTTACTGAGAGGTGCGGGCGGCACATGAATGTTATCGGCGTATACTTGGCACTTGTGACATTTCTTGGCATATTGGTGACAATCAGCTTCCATCGTGGACCAATAGTACCCTGCCCTAAGGATTTTCTTTGCCATGACATGCCCGGGTGCGTGGGTTCCAAAAGTCCCCTTGTGGATTTCTTTTATCAAGGTTTGGGCTTCTTCTTGGTCCACACACCTTAGGAGGGTGGAGTCGGGGCTCTTTTTGTAAAGGGTTCCTTCAATCAACGTGAACCCTACGGCCCTTTTACGAATGGTTCGCTTATTGTTGTCACTGATTCCCTCGGGGTATTCGCCCTTTGTGAGGTACCACTTGATGTCATGGTACCAGGGGTTTTGATCGCACTCGCCGTTTACTACCATGCAGAAAGCTTGTTTATCATGCAACTTGACTTGAATAATTGGCATCTCATGTTCTTGGTCCAGGGTAAACATGGATGATAGAGTGGCGAGGGCGTCGGCAATTTGATTGTCCTCCCTAGGGATGTACTGGAAGGTGACGCTTTCCATTCTTGAGACCAGCTCGTGGATGTATTCTAGGTACGTGATTAACTTGGAGTTTCGGGTTTCCCATTCACCTTTAAGTTGGTAGATGACGAGGGATGAATCACCGAATATTTTGAGCTTAGTGACCCCATGATCTAAAGCCGCTTGGATTCCTAGCGCACATGCTTCGTATTCGGCCATGTTATTGGTGCAATCAAAATTAAGCCTGGCCGTTACAGGAATGTGTTTCTTTTCGGGGGATATCAAAATAGCTCCTACCCCGTGTCCAAGCATGTTTGAGGCCCCATCGAAGAACATGGTCCACGCCTCTTCTTTGGTCTCTTCGTGTTCAATATGCATGATGTGCTCATCGGGGAAGTCATCTTGTAAGGACTGGTATTCGTCAGTGGATCCATGGGCTAGATAATCCGCTAGGGGACTTCCTTTAATAGCTTTCTGGGTGACATGAATAATGTCAAATTCAGAGAGGAGAACCTGCCACCTAGCTATTCTTCCGGTCAAAATGAGCTTCTCGAAGAGGTATTTGATTGGATCCATTTTGGAGACCAACCATGTTGTATGTCGAGCCATGTACTGTCTGAGACGTTGAGTGACCCACACCAATGCACAACAAGTTTTTTCGAATGGTGTGTAACGGGTTTCGTAATCTGAGAATTTCTTACTGAGATAATAAATGACACGCTCCTTTTTTCCGGTTTCATCGTGTTGGCCGAGCACGCATCCCATGGACTCTTCAAGAATTGACAAATATAGGATCAGAGGTCTCCCTTCAATGGGTGGTACCAACACTGGTGGATTGGTTAAACAAGTTTTGATTTTATCGAACGCTTGTTGGCATTCTTCGTTCCACACCGTTGGCTGATTTTTGCGCAACAGTTTAAAGATGGGTATACATTTATCCGTTAACTGCGAGATGAAACGGGCAATGTAGTTGATCCGGCCCAGAAAACCTCTGACCTCCTTTTCCGTGCTTGGTGGAGGCATTTCCAAAATTGCCTTGGTTTTGTCGGGGTCCACCTCGATTCCTCTTTCGCTGACAATGAACCCTAGGAGTTTTCCTGATCGTACCCCGAAAGTACATTTTGCTGGGTTCAGTTTGAGTTGATACTTCCGAAGTCGATCAAAAAGTTTTCGGAGATATTGAATGTGGTCCATTTCATTTCTGGACTTGGCAATCATGTCGTCCACATACACTTCTATTTCCTTGTGGATCATGTCATGGAATAGCGTGACCATAGCCCTTTGATAGGTTGCCCCCGCGTTTTTCAGTCCAAATGGCATCACTCGATAGCAGAAGGTGCCCCACGGTGTAATGAAGGAGGTTTTTTCTCTATCCTCAACGGCCAACTTGATTTGGTTGTACCCCGCATACCCATCCATGAAGGAATAAAGCGTGTTGGTAGCGGTATGGTCTACTAGTGTATCTATGTGCGGTAGGGGAAAGTCGTCATTCGGACTTGCTCGATTGAGGTCCCTATAATCCACGCAGACCCTGACCTTCCCAGTCTTTTTGATGACGGGTACTATGTTGGCCAACCATTCTGGGTATTTGGAAACCACCAGGAAATTGGCGTCCAATTGTCTTTGCACTTCCTCCTTTATCATTAAGTACCAGTCGGGTTTAATTCTCCTGAGCTTTTGCTTTACAGGTCGGAACCCCTCTTTCAGTGGTAATCTGTGTTCTACTATACTCGTGTCGAGCCCAGGCATGTCATGATATGACCAAGCAAATACATCCATATACTCTTTGAGGAGCTGTATTAATCCCTTTTTCATGCCACTTCCCATTTGGGTGCCGATGTTCACTTTTTTCTCCTCATCCTCTTTTCCAAAATTGACAGTTTCTATTTCCTCCTGATGCGGTTGTATGATGTGTGTTTCCTTTTCCAGCATCCTTTGCATGTCCGGAGAAATGGTCTCCTGCTCACTGTCGGATTCGATCCATTCGCCTTCCATTTCCGGGGTCCACGGAGATTCATCAATCACAGACATGATGTGTTTTAGGTTCTGTTTTAGTCATAGATTTTATTATTCATTTTATTTTTGGGAGAATAATAAATGGGAGAGGGGAAAGAATGAATATGACAAAATGCCTCGTATATTAATGAAGATGAAGATGTATGTACAAGCCCTTTTAATCAAAATTCCTGCGGCCACGGGCGGGGACCGCAGGAGATATAGAGAAAAGCTTAAAAAAGAAAAGACCCTAGGGCTGATCCTCCCAGTCCTCCCTCTTTGCTACTCTGGCTTTGACAGAGGCTTGTCATCCGTGCTGGAAGTAGAGGCGTCAAAAGTAATCCACCTGGCGTCGATTAGTTCTTGAACCCGATACTTAAGGGTCAAGCAATTCTCTGTAGAGTGACCGGGTGAGCCCGAATGGTAAGCGCATTTTTTGTTTGGCTTATACCATTCGGGGTAGGGAGGCTCCAACTGTTTCTTGGGAGGGACGCAGGTCAGGAGCTTAGCCTCCAGCAGCTGAGGCAGCAGCAGTCCGTAGGAAGTGGAGATTGGAGTAAACTTCCTCTCTTTCTTGCGGGGCTGCCTGGGCGTTTGCGGGGTAGAAGAAGGAGTGGCGAAGTTGATTACATGCACCGATTCGTCCTTCTTCTTGCCGGCAGGCTTCCTGAATGAGACGCCAGCTTGGGAAGACTGTGCTATCTTCCCGCTCCTCAATCCCTGCTCTACTCTTTCCCCCACAGTGACTATGTCTGAAAAAAGATTGGAGGTACTGGCTATCGCCTTATCGTAGTACGCTCCGGTCAGTGAGTCGATGAACATAGCCACTGTCTCCTTGTCTGTCAAAGGAGGCTCTATCTGGGCTGCCATTTCCCTCCACCTTTGGGCGTACGCTTTAAAAGGCTAGTCGTTCCTCTTGCTCAGAGTTCTAAGATCTGACCTGTCGGGTGTCAGATCAATGTTGTATCGGTAACGACGGAGAAAAGCGTCTGCCAACTGTTTCCAGTTCTGGACCTGCCCTCTCTCCAACTGCATGTACCAGTTGAGAGCCGTGTCCGCTAAGCTCTCTTGGAAGCAATGGATTAGGAGTTTCTCGTTCTCAGCGTGGGCGGCCATCTTACGACAATACATCGTAAGATGGTTCTTAGGGCAGGTCATCCCGGCGTACTTGGGGAAGTCCGGGATTTTAAATTTGGGAGGGAAGCGGATGTCCTTCACGAGGCACATGTCAGCCACCTCCTTGACGTCGAAGTTATGCCCTTCGACCGCCTTCAGCCTCTCCTCCAGGGCAGAGAGTTGTTGTTTGGATACTTCTGGGGTGAGGATGCGTGCAGTCTTAGCATCCTTCCCGTCAAAAAAATATTCTTCCTCCTCTTCCTCATGAGGAGGGATATGTTCAGCTTGGTCTTCGCCCTTGCTTTGACCCTGGCGTATGACCTCCATCAGCTGGGCCACTTGCTCGCGGAGGGTATTGACCTCCGCGGTGAGCTTTCTGTTCTGTTCCTCCAAATTTTCCATTGCCCTTGCCTTTTGTGCACGAGTACGAGTGGGGAGAGGACCAACCACTTTCTAGAATGTCCGAAAAAGTTTTATTTAATGCATGTTGAGTGCTTAAACTAACATGAGTATGTTCATGCATGAGAGATTTTATTAAATGATGCTGAATGCGCTCTCATTTTTTTTATTTTCTCTCTTGGTTTTTCTTTACTCATGGTATGATGTAGTATGAATGAATTAACTTTGTCAGAAGTTGTTTCATTTATTTTTTGGTGTTTTTGTATTTTTATTTGATGTTTATTTTATAGCCTTTTATCTCTTCTGTCGGAACTGCGTGGCTACTTAGCTTACAAAGAACCTGAAACCAGGCTAGCTAAAAGGCAGACTGTCCGAGATAAAATATGGCTTTATGCGAAAGAATATTTAGCGTCCCTTATCTCTTCTGTCGGAACTGCGTGGCTACTTAGCTTACAAAGAACTTGAAACCAGGCTAGCTAAAAGGCAGACTGTCCGAGATAAGGGTGTTTATTTGTGAAAAATATTTTTTTGTGATTTTGTTTTGTTGTTTGTTTATGCTATGCAACAGACAAATGCAACAATCATATGCACACACAATTCAATCATCCCCGAACAGGCGAGATTTTGTTTTTTATCACGAGGTAGGGTTTTCCTGCAGAAAAGTGCATTGGCCAGGGTTGGTTCTAACTGTTCTCACCAAGCTAAGGCCCCCAAGGTGCCCCCATTATAGGGTCCCCACTCTCTAGCCGTCCGACCATGCTTAGCACTAAGGCCATAGTCAGTCTTATTGCCAAAAGAGGAAGGTTATCACCTTGAGTGGTGGTTTCCGATCACACTGGTGGGCTCAAGGCCCTCACTACAGCGAACCGTACCTGCCACCCACTCCCTATAGTTATCTCACTTGCCCCCGGGTATTGGGGGAACTGTTGTGTGCAAGGGTTTGTGTGCAGTTTATATTTCAAGCAATTTGCGCAAGTATAAACAAACAACAATTTATTAAAGTCAAACATTAAAACATGTTATAAATACAAGTTAAGGGCAAAAGTGTTATTTTCTTGGTTTATTTATTATTTAAGCCGGCCCATCACTAAATGGGATCAACTCTCGAGGTTTCCCCAGCGGAGTCGCCATCTGTCGCCGCCGTCTGAAAAAGACAAAGGCGATCGGAGCGACACGATGGTTTTTCGACCCTTTTGTTTTTCACGTTTTTATGGGTGGTTACAACGCCTTTAGGTTGTCCGATAACCGGGCTAACCTAGGGGCGAGGTTTTCGAAAAGTGTCCTTGGGTTGTCCGATAACCGGGCTAAACCAAGGACTTATTTATTTTTGGGTTCTGTGGAGTCGCCACCGATGTTTTTACCAGAAACATCGGAAAAGGGTTTTTTAAAGGCGTTGGTTTTCGAAAACCAACTTTGGTCATTAGAACCAGAGTTGGGTAAGGGAGTTAGTTACGTTGTAAAGGAAGTATTAGTTCCTTTACTACGCCCCTTTCGGGTTCCCTATGATAGGCCAACTTTTATTGTTAATAAATAAACCAGAAAATACTCTTTTTGCCCTTTTTATTGTGCGGAATTTTAAGGTTATGACTACATGGCCCTAATCTATTGCATAATTTAAATTAAAGCAAATAAAAGTAGAGAGGGAGAAATTAAACCTCCGAAGCAAGCTTTGTTTTTATATTTCTTTAAAAAAGAGGGTGCTTTTTGGCAGCCCTTCGCTCTACAAGACGTCGAAAACTCTTCTAGACGTCGAAAATTGCTCTCAAAGACACTCAGAAACTTCGGAAATGCGTCGGAGGGGTTCTAGAGAGAAGTTTTTAGAGAGAAGGCAGAGCTAATGCTTGAGGTGTGTGGAAATGAGGGGGGGAGGACCCCTATTTATAGGTTTTCGCGCTGTCAGGTGGCGAGACCGCCGTTCTCGTCTGATAGCGTCGAGACCGCCGTCTGGGGAAACAAGACCGCCGTCTGGTCATTTGCAGGTGGCGAGACCGCCGTCTCATCAAGCGAGACGGCGGTCTCGCCACTTGCATGAGGCGAGACGGCGGTCTGGGAAATCCAGAGGGCGGTCTCGTCCCAACAAGGCAAGAAAACTTATTTTTTTTGTACAGAAACTCCCTCCTATCCTAGTATGGGGCCTAATAGTCTCTCCTAATGGCTTGTTAGGCTTCGTCCATCTTCAAATAGGAGGTCTTCTGGTCTTTATTTGGAGGCCGGGCAAGATTTGGGGTCTACAGAGAGTAGCTGAAGCTTATCCCAGTTGTAAATGCACTTAGCACAATCTGCAGTAATTGATTAGAGACAACACATACACGACTAACCCTAGGAAAAATTAACCAATTGATTTTCCATGAAATTAATTGATTTTTCAATTTCTGATATAGACGCAGATTAGCAGGAGTAAAATAAATCGATTGAATCGAAGATTTAATCGATTGTTTTTGAAAAAAAAAACATGCAAAGTATCAAAAGTGAAATAAATCGAAGATTGAATCGATTGATTTACAAGAGAAAAATATGTAGAGCTACAAGGTTATTGAAATAAATCGATTAAGAGCTTATTTAACCGATTGAACTGGTAACATTTCATGAACAGAGATTGAGAATCAGGAAATCAACAGATTATTTCGCAATTTCAATCGATTAAAACAAATAATTTCAAGATTTTCAGACAATTTTAATCGATTGAGCATGTTATCAACTTGTTAAAAAACACATAATCATAATAGAGAATCAATTATTCAATACTAGATATATCCAGAATTCCTAATTCAGTTCTAAGCATATTAAGTCTATCTCTAGGAAGTGGTTTAGTGAATAAGTCAGCTAACTGTTTTTCAGATTCAATAAATAAAATTTCACAATCACCCCTAGATACATGTTCTCTAATAAAGTGATGTCTAATTTCAATATGCTTAGTTCTAGAGTGTTGAATAGGATTCTTAGTCAGATTTATTGCACTAGTATTATCACAAACCAGAGGTACCGTGTTAAGAGCCACTCCATAATCTTTCAGTTGTTGTTTAAGATAGATACTCTGAGCACAACAACTTCCTACTGCAATGTATTCAACTTCTGCAGTTGAAAGAGCAACACATGCTTGCTTTTTGCTGTGCCAAGATATGAGACTGCTTCCCAGTAAATGACATGTACCCGAGGTACTTTTCCTGTCCAATCTACATCCTGCAAAGTCAGAATCAGAAAATCCAACAAGTTTGAGAGATGCACCTTCAGGATACCATAGTCCGACATTAATGGTTCCTTTAAGGTACTTCAGAATCCTTTTAGCAGCGGTGAGATGAGATTCCTTTGGATTTGCCTGAAATCTAGCACAAAGGCACACACTGAACATAATGTCAGGCCTACTAGCAGTCAGATATAGCAGAGAACCAATCAAACCTCTATATTAAGTTTGATCAACAGATTTCCCTTTTTCATCTAAATCTAGACAACAGTTAGTAGACATGGGTGTAGATGATTCTTCGCAATTGTGCATATCAAATTTCTTCAACAACTCATTACAGTATTTAGATTGACTTAGGAATATGCCATTTATTAATTGCTTAACCTGGAGACCAAGGAAGAAATTCAATTCTCCCATCATAGACATTTCAAATTCACTTTGCATTTCCTTAACAAACTTATTACACAATGCATTATTAGTAGAACCGAAAATGATATCATCAACATACACCTACACCAGAATAATGTCAGTTCCAGATTTCTTAATGAATAAGGTTTTATCAACTTCACCTCGTTTGTATCCTTGATCAATTAAGAAGTTACTTAGCCTCTCATACCATTGTCTAGGAGCTTGCTTTAAACCATAAAGAGCCTTTTTCAATTTGTAGACATGGTCAGGATACTTGTGATTTTCAAAACCAGGAGGTTGAGAAACATAAACTTCTTCATTGATGAGTCCATTTAGCAAGGCACTCTTGACATCCATCTGTAGTAATCTGAAACCACTTATACAAGCATAAGCTAATAATAATCTGACAGCTTCAAGTCTAGCTACAGGTGCAAAGGTTTCATCAAAATCAATTCCTTCCTGTTGGTTATATCCTTTGGCTACCAACCTAGCTTTATTTCTAGTGATAATGCCGTGTTCATCTAGTTTGTTTTTGAATACCCACTTAGTACCAATTACATTGATATCTTTGGTTTTAGGAACTAATTCCCACACGTTATTCCTTTCAAACTGATTAAGCTCATCATGCATGGCACTAACCCAGTATTCATCATTTAATGCATCCTTAACAATTTTAGGTTCAATTTGTGAAATGAATGCCATATGATTGCAGAATTGATTAAGAGAATGTCTAGTGGATACTCCCTTATTGATTTGCCCAATGACATTGTCTAGAGAAAGATCTCTTGGGACAATCCATTCTTTAGGAAGCTCTTCCAGGACATCTTCTTCCTGTTCTTCAGTAATTCTTGGTGGATCAGCTTTTGCAGGATCAACTGATTGATCACCTTCTTCGACAGTTTGCTGTTCTGAACCACTGGGATGTTTTAACTGATAAGAATTATCAGTTAAATCTTCATCTTATGCAGTACCTGTTGTTCTATTCTGCAACACTCGAGGAGACTCATTAAAAACAACATGTACTGATTCTTCAATAGATTTTAGTCTTAAATTGTAGACTCTATATGCATGGCCGTTAGTAGAATAACCAAGAAAGATTCCTTTATCAGATTTTTCATCAAACTTGCCAATATTTTCTTTCCCATTGTTTAAAACAAAACACGTACACCCAAAAACCCTGAAATAGTTTATGTTGGGTTTTCTTCCTTTATAAAGTTCATATGGGGTTTTCTTAAGCATGGGTCTAATCAAGACTCTATTCAAAACATGACAAGCAATGTTTACTGCATCTGCCCAAAAATATTTAGGTAAAGAATTTTCACAAAGCATTGTTCTAGCAAGTTCCACAATGGATCTGTTCTTTCGTTCCACAACACCGTTCTGTTAAGGAGTTCTTGGAGCAGAAAAATTGTGTTTGATGCCAAACTTTTCACAGAATAATTCAAACTTTTCATTTACAAATTCTCCACCATTGTCACTTTGAATAGATGTAATGAAATAACCTTTCTCATTATGTAAGACCTTGGCAAGCTTTTTGAAAGATTTGTAAGAATCAGATTTGGCTTTTAGAAAGATAGTCCATGTAAATCTGGAAAAATCATCAACAATTACCATGATATAGAGATTACCACCTAGACTTTTATTCCTTGAAGGACCAACCAAATCCATGTGAAGCAGTTCCAAAGGTCTAGAAGTAGAAACAATATTTTTGTTTGAAAAGGTTTTTCTAGTTTGTTTACCTTTTAAACAGGCTTCACAGATTTTGTCTTTCAAAATTCGAAGCTTAGGTAGTCCAGAGACTAACTCTTTAGAAATCAGTTTATCCAGATGATTAAGATGAATATGTGCAAGCCTTCTATGCCATAACCAAGATTCTTCTTCTTTAGTAAGAAGACAACTTTGAGATGAGATAGAATGCTTGATATCTAACATGTAAATGTTATTAATCCTCTTTCCTACCAACATTACCGTGTCAGATTCTGGCTCACAGATTAGACGTTTTTCTGGTTTGAAGACAACCTTGTGACCTAGATCACATAACTGACTTATACTGATTAGGTTGTGCTTGAGACCTTCAACAAGAAGAACATTGTGAATGTTCACTGATTCACCATCTCCTATATCTCCAGAACCTAGAATTCTTCCCTTGTTGTTGTCTCCATAAGTCACGTGACCCCCATTCTTCAATCTCAGTTTCTGGAATTTAGAAATGTCACCTGTCATGTGCCTTGAGCATCCGCTGTCCAGGTACCAAAGGGACTCTTGTTGCTGTTCCTGAAAGATCAAACATCAAGTATTTGGTACCCTTAAATATTTTGGGTCCTTAGGCGTCAAATTTTTTCTTAACATGTTTTGGAACCCATCTCATTCTACCTTGTGGCACAAAATATTTCCTAGCATGACAGAATTTTACTGTATGTCCTTTTTTCATGCAGTAATGACAAGATGAGAAAGGGGATGTTGTTGATTTTCTAAAAGAAAAGAAGTTCAAATACTTTTTAGTTTTCATCCCAAACTTAGGTTTGTACCCAATTCCAGTATGTTCAAAAACACAGTTTTGAGACCCAAGAAGTGCATCTAAATTCTCTTTACCTTGAGTAAACTTAGACAAAGTTTTAATCAAGTAATCAACCTTATTCTGTAGAAGGATACACTTTTCACAATTATGATTAGCAGCAACATTATCAGCAGATGAATAGATTATTTCAAGATGTTCTGTATCTGTTTTGCTTTCTAATAACTCTTTTTCCAGAACTTTAACCCTATTTTCTAACCAGTTATTTAGTCCTTTTAACCGATTATTTGTATGAGATAAATTCCTGGCTTCTTCATGCATTTCATTGAAAGCATTTAGTAATGTGCTGTAATTCATTTCATTTTCTGTGGGAGTTGAACTTACATGTGATGAAGAGGATTCACAGCTAGCCATCAAACATAGGTTCACCTCTTCACCTTCAGATGCAGAACTGGAAGATGAATCATTGTCTTGCCAAGCTATGTAGGCCTTCTTCCCTTTGTACTTTGACCCTTTCTTGTTCTGATTCTTGGTTTTTTCTGGACAATCACTCCTTATGTGTCCCTGCTTACCACAAGAATAACAAGTAACAGTATTTTGAATAGATTCAGTCTTTTTATCAGTGTACCTTTTAACTTGGCCAGTTCTGTTCTTCCTTCTAAGAAATTTCCCAAACTTCTTGACCAACAAAGTCAGATTCTCGGATTCATCTTCTTCAGACTCACTGTTTTCTTCAATCGTCTTGAGAACAATGTTTCTACTTTTCTTCTCTGCATTCTCTTGTTCTTTGAACCGATTGATTTCCAACTCATGTTCCCTTAACTTACCGAATAGTGAAGCAGTAGTCATTTCAGTCAAGTCTCTTGATTCTGATATAGCTGTCACCTTTGGTTGCCAAGTTCTGTCCAAACACTTCAAGATTTTGATATTCAACTCTTCCTTGTCAAAAGTCTTTCCTAACCCAATTAAATGATTGACTATATGCGTGAATCTTTTCTGTACATCTGCAATTGTTTCTCCTTGCTGCATTTTAAACAATTCATAGTCTCTAATTAACTCATGCTTTCTTGCCCTTTTCACGTCAGATGTACCCTCATGAGTGACCTCTAGAATTTCCCACATCTCTTTAGCAGAGGCACATTGAGACACCCTGAAAAACTCATCAAGATTTAAAGCAGAGGTAATAATATTTTTAGCAGTATAATCATATTGGACTCTCCTATTTTCTGCATCAGTTACCTCAGCCCAATTTTTCTCAACAATTTTACCATCTACTGTATGAGTTGGTTTGAAAGGCCCATTGACAATTGTTTCCCAAATACCTCTATCAAGAGATTCAATAAAGATTTTCATTCTAACCTTCCAGAAAGAATAATTCACAACAAAAGCATTTCTGCATGAAAAACTAACATTTAAGCTGTTAGAAAAGTAGTTTTAAATCAAGAGGGGGGGGTGAATTGATTTTTGAAAGTTTTTCGCAATACACAGATTATCTAATTCGAAAATTAAGATTACTTATCAATTCACAAATCACAAAGCAATCAAACAGTGACAAATGAGCCTCCTATTTATAGTTTTTCGCAGCTGGCGCACTTTGGGACGGCCATCTGGGTGGGACGGCCGTCTGGACTGGGACGGCCGTCCCAAATGGCATTTTTACACAGAGCGGGACCCCCTGGGAGGCCGGGACGGCCGTCCCACTTAAACAGGGTTTGGGACGGCCGTCCCAACTTTGGGACGCGCGTCCCAACTGAATTTAAGAGGTTGGGACGGCCGTCCCAACCCTGGGACGGTGGTCTCGGCCTGTTTTGTCCAGTTTTCGCGTTTTGGGACCCCGGGAAGCTTTCCTTGCCGTTTTCGGACGTAGATTGATGCTGATGTGTGTCCGTTGAAGCTTTATCTTCATATAGGAAGTCTTCTTGGCCTTCATTAAGATGCCGGGCGAGTTTTGTCTTTGTGTAGGAAGTCTCTTTTGGCTTTTATTGTGTGATTGAATGAACTCCGTCTTTTGTTGTGGGAGGTCCTTCTCGTTTTGGGAAGCCGGATGAACCCCATCATCGGGTGAAGTTCCTCTAGCTTTTATTTTGAGAGGCCGGGCAAAATTAGGGGTCTACAGCTGCCCCCCCTTCACCTGCCTAGCTAATTTGTTGGCTAGATATGCCAACAAAATTAGTAGGTAGGGGAAGGAGTTAACCCTTTTGCCCGGTCATCCTTCGGATGCTGCTCCTTTGCCGGTCCTCTGGATGATAAATATTTTGATAGGTACTGTCGCCGCCGTCCCTTTCCGACGTCCCGGGGAGGGAACGTCTTTGAGACGTTAATGCGAGCGGTCGCGGAAAGATGGTTTAGACTCGCGTATTTGTTTTAAAAGGTTTTCGAAAAAGGGTTCTTATGGAGTCGCCACCAATGTTTTAACCATAAACATTGGAAAAGGGAAAAATATTGATTTTAAGAAAAACCGCACTTGGCCATTATAACCAGAGTTGGGTAAGGGAGTTAGTTACGTGTGGGGAAGGTATTAGCACCCCACAACGCCCCTTTCGGGTTCCCTATGACAGATTAATTCATTTAAAGAAAAGACTTTGAGAAATTACGCGATTACCCTATTTTATTGCATAATATTGAAATAGCTATTTACATAATTTTAAATAAAACTAAATAAAGCAATAGAAGGAATATTAAAATGACTATCTACATGATTTTATTCTATATGACGCAATAAATAAAATAAAACAATAAATAAAGCAATAAAAGAGAAGGGAATTGAAAAGAACCTCCGTAGCAAGCTTTATATTGAGAATCTCGAACCGTGAGGATGCGTTTTGGCAACCCCTCTTTCTACACAAGACTCTCCTCACCAATACAAGAACGACTCTCTTAAAAATTTAAAGAAGAATCAAATGCCGAATCTAATTCCTTAACCGATTGTTACCTATTTAAGGCAATCTGAAAGATCATTTGAGAGAGGGAGAGAAGTAGACGAGTGCTCTAAAGTGTTTCGCAGCTCTCTCGGAGTGTCCGTGGTGACTCGGGTGTCCGAAGTGTGTCAAAAAGTGACAAATGAGCCTCCTATTTATAGTTTTTCGCAGCTGGCGCACTTTGGGACGGCCATCCGGGTGGGACGGCCGTCCGGACCGGGACGGCCGTCCCAAATGGCATTTTTACACGTAGCGGACCCCCAGGAAGGCCGGACGGCCGTCCCACTTAAACCGGGGTTGGGACGGCCGTCCCAACTTTGGGACGCGCGTCCCACTTGAACCCGGAGGGCTGGGACGCGCCGTCCCACTTTGGGACGGCCGTCTCAACCTCGTTCCGGCCAGCTTCGCGCTTTGGGACCCCGGAAGCTTTCCTTGCTGTTTTCGGGCGTAGATTGATGCCGATGTGTGTCCGTTGAAGCTTTATCTTCATATAGGAAGTCTTCTTGGCCTTCATTAAGATGCCGGCGAGCTTTGTCTTTGTGTAGGAAGTCTCTTTTGGCTTTTATCGTGTGAATGAGTGATCTCTCGTGTTTGTTGCAGGAGGTTTCCTCGCTTTGGGAAGCCGGATGCACTCCTTTTTGGGCGACGTTCCTCTAGCCTTTATTTTGAGAGGCCCGGCAAAATTAGGGGTCTACAGCTGCCCCCTTCGCTCGCCTAACTAATTCGTCGGCTTTAATATGCCGACAAAATTAGTTGGTAGGGGAAGGAGTTAACCCTTTTGTCCTGCTATCCTTCTGGATGTCGCTCCTTTGCCGGTCCTCTGGATGATAAATATTTTGATAGGTACCAACCCCTATCCGGTTTGAGCCTCCTTTTATAAAGCTCGGTGAGTACTTACCCTCACCCGTATGAGTCCGTATTTTATTAGACTTTTGTGGGTACCTACCCCCACTAGGTATGAACCTTGTTCTCGCAAGGTTTTGGTGAGTACCTACCCTCACCCGTATGAATTTACATTTTGTTAGACTCTTGTGGGTACTTACTTCCGAGGTGCTCAACATTGAACTAACCCCTAATAGAAGTAAGGTCTTTGCAACCCATCTTTGAAATGCTCTAGGTGAGTATTTTTACTCCACCTAATGCCTTCTCGCAAAGTTTTTGATGAGTACTTACCCCCACCTGGTCCGAATCCCGTTCGCAAGATCTCGATGGGTACTTACCCCCACCTGGTCCGAATCCCGTTCGCAAGATTCGATGGGTACTTACCCCCACCCGGTCCGAATCCCGTTCGCAAGATTCTCGATGGGTACTTACCCCCACCTGGTCCGAATCCCGTTCCGCAAGATTCGATGGGTACCTACCCCCACCCGGTCCGAATCTCGTTCGCAAGATTCCGATGGGTACCTACCCCCACCTAGTCCGAATCCCGTTCGCAAGATTCTCGATGGGTACTTACCCCCACCTGGTCCGAACCCCGTTCCGCAAGGTTCCGATGGGTACCTACCCCCACCCGGTCCGAATCCCGTTCCGCAAGATTCCGATGGGTACTTACCCCCACCTGGTCCGAATCCCGTTCGCAAGATTCCGATGGGTACTTACCCCCACCTGGTCCGAACCCCGTTCCGCAAGGTTCCGATGGGTACCTACCCCCACCCGGTCCGAATCCCGTTCGCAAGATTCTGATGGGTACTTACCCCCACCGTCCGAATCCGTTCGCAAGATTCGATGGTACTTACCCCCACCGTCCGAACCCGTTCGCAGGTTCGATGGGTACCTACCCCCACCTGGTCCGAACCCCGTTCGCAAGGTTCCGATGGGTACCTACCTCCACCGGTCCGAATCCCGTTCGCAAGATTCGATGGGTACTTACCCCCACCCGGTCCGAACCCCGTTCCGCAAGGTTCCGATGGGTACCTACCCCCACCTGGTCCGAATCTCGTTCCGCAAGATTCTGATGGGTACCTACCCCCACCCGGTCCGAATCCCGTTCGCAAGATTCCGATGGGTACTTACCCCCACCCGGTCCGAACCCGTTCCGCAAGGTTCCGATGGGTACTTACCCCCACCCGGTCCGAACCCCGTTCGCAAGGTTCCGATGGGTACCTACCCCCACCCGGTCCGAACCCCGTTCCGCAAGGTTCCGATGGGTACCTACCCCCACCCGGTCCGAATCTCGTTCGCAAGATTCCGATGGGTACCTACCCCCACCCGGTCCGAATCCCGTTCCGCAAGATTCCGATGGGTACTTACCCCCACCCGGTCCGAACCCCGTTCCGCAAGGTTCCGATGGGTACCTACCCCCACCCGGTCCGAACCCCGTTCGCAAGGTTCGATGGGTACCTACCCCCACCTGGTCCGAACCCCGTTCGCAAGGTTCCGATGGGTACCTACCCCCACCTGGTCCGAATCCCGTTCCGCAAGATTCCGATGGGTACTTACCCCCACCTGGTCCGAACCCCGTTCCGCAAGGTTCGATGGGTACCTACCCCCACCCGGTCCGAATCCCGTTCGCAAGATTCCGATGGGTACTTACCCCCACCTGGTCCGAATCCCGTTCGCAAGATTCGATGGGTACTTACCCCCACCCGGTCCGAACCCCGTTCTGCAAGGTTCCGATGGGTACCTACCCCCACCCGGTCCGAATCCCGTTCGCAAGATTCCGATGGGTACTTACCCCCACCTGGTCCGAACCCCGTTCCGCAAGGTTCCGATGGGTACCTACCCCCACCCGGTCCGAACCCCGTTCGCAAGGTTCCGATGGGTACCTACCCCCACCTGGTCCGAATCCCGTTCGCAAGATTCTCGATGGGTACCTACCCCCACCTGGTCCGAACCCCGTTCCGCAAGGTTCGATGGGTACCTACCCCCACCGGTCCGAATCTCGTTCGCAAGATTCGATGGGTACCTACCCCCACCTGGTCCGAATCCCGTTCGCAAGATTCCGATGGGTACTTACCCCCACCTGGTCCGAACCCCGTTCGCAAGGTTCCGATGGGTACCTACCCCCACGGTCCGAACCCCGTTCGCAAGGTTCGATGGGTACCTACCCCCACCCGGTCCGAACCCCGTTCCGCAAGGTTCCGATGGGTACCTACCCCCACCTGGTCCGAATCCCGTTCGCAAGATTCGATGGGTACTTACCCCCACCCGGTCCGAACCCCGTTCCGCAAGGTTCCGATGGGTACCTACCCCCACCCGGTCCGAATCCCGTTCGCAAGATTCCGATGGGTACTTACCCCCACCCGGTCCGAATCCCGTTCGCAAGATTCCGATGGGTACTTACCCCCACCCGGTCCGAACCCCGTTCGCAAGGTTCGATGGGTACCTACCCCCACCTGGTCCGAATCTCGTTCGCAAGATTCCGATGGGTACCTACCCCCACCCGGTCCGAATCCCGTTCCGCAAGATTCCGATGGGTACTTACCCCCACCCGGTCCGAACCCCGTTCGCAAGGTTCGATGGGTACCTACCCCCACCGTCGAATCCGTCGCAAGATTCGATGGGTACCTACCCCACGTCGAATCCGTTCGCAAGATTCGATGGGTACTTACCCCCACCTGGTCCGAACCCCGTTCCGCAAGGTTCCGATGGGTACCTACCCCCACCCGGTCCGAACCCCGTTCGCAAGGTTCCGATGGGTACCTACCCCCACCTGGTCCGAATCCCGTTCTGCAAGATTCCGATGGGTACTTACCCCCACCTGGTCCGAACCCCGTTCCGCAAGGTTCCGATGGGTACCTACCCCACCTCGGTCCGAACCCCGTTCCGCAAGGTTCTTAGAATGCACTTTTTGGTAGTTAATCCCGTGATTATCTCGTTTTTGGAGATGTGTTGGCGGCTTATTTTTTCTGTTCATGCGCCCATTCCGTAGGGAATATTTGTTTTTGACTTTGTCGTTAGTCGTCATCCTGGCTTTACCGGGGATTTTTGATGTTTTTGGTTTTTCTTCTTGATTGTGCCTCTTGATTAGGCTGAGATCCATTTGGGGAATTTGTTAGTGCCTCTTGATTAGGCGGGAATTTACCGGGGATTCGTTGATTTTTTTGTGCCTCTTGATTAGGCGAGTGCTTCAATAGCGACGAAGGCTTTCCTCTCGGATAGGCCGATGTTCTTCTTGAGGATATCTCGTTCTTGATAATACCTCCGAGTAGGTAGATGTTTTTTGAAAGCTTTGTGCTTGTATTACCTCTTATAGGTTGATTTCCCGCTTCTTGGGGATATCGGCTCTTTGCTTGTTTCCGAGTAAGCATAGGCATTCTTGGGAGTGAAGGTTTTGTACCTTCCTCGGGGATATTCATATTGGGTGCTTAACTCCCCGTGGATTTGTAATTTGCTTTTACGTGATAGGCTTACCTGGGAAAAATTTTTCTTTTTGGTGATCCACCGAGGGGAATTTTATTGGCTTCCCGTGGACGGAAATTTCTTTCGGCTCTTTCATGTCGTAGCCTTTGTTAGAGGGTGAAAGGCTCTTCTCTTCTTTCTTTTTGTTGCCCCCAAGTGATGTGGGGGATTTTGACTCGTTTTTTCTTTGATAGACTCTTATGTAGTCCTTGTTCTTCTTTGAAGCTGATACTCTTGTATGAGTGTGCTTAAGGACTCTTGCGGCGATGTCTTCGAGTCGTGAGGTAATCTTTTTGTTTTGCCTCCGGAGTAGGCGAGGATCCGCTTGGGGATAATTAAGCCTTTCCGTTGGTCATTTTCTTTTTGATGGTTTTCCTTCTTTCTTGGATGGAAGGTGTTGATTAGAGCTATTTTCTTTGAAGCTCCTTATTTGGAATGGTTGACGACTCATGCGGTGATGTTGAGTCGTGAAGTATTTTTTGTTTTGCCTCCGGAGTAGGCAAGGATTCTCTCGGGATAATTAAGCCTTTCCGTTGGCTTTTTCCTATTGAGATACCTCCTCTTGTTGGTGTAGAAGGTTGGTGATTGGGGCCAGCTTCTTCGAAGCTCCTTATTTTGCTAAAGTGGTTTAGATTTCGCCTTTTTCCATCGCGGTTTTTATTTTCATATGGAGACTGGATTTTGGCGTTTCCTGTTTTTCAATTATAAGTATGGAGGCTAGACTCCTTATATGCATTTTTATTTATTTGAAAAATTATTTTTCTTGATTTTGACAAAGTCGTATTATGCAACTACTTTGTGTGCGAATGTCCTAAATGCAATCTAATGTTTATTTATTTTTGATGCATTTAGAAAGTAACTCGGCCTTCTCCCGTTGGCTTCTTACGAATACGCTGATGGGCTCCTCCTTTATGACCATGAGGATGGGCTCCTCTTTTTATCCATCTCTTGGTTTTAGCCCTATCTTTTGCCTAGACCGCCCTTTTACTGGTTTTCGATCTAGCTGGCCGCCTTAATTTTTGCCTAGAATATCTTAGGGGGCTTTTGCCTTATCTTTTGCCTAGATCGTTCTTTCTGGGTTTCCGATCTAGCAGTGCTACCCTAGTTTTTACCTAAGAATGTACTAGCAGTGCCTTTATTATTTTCTTTTTTTTGTTATGCTTCCCTTTTTTAGATGCATGTTTGATCTTTGATTAAAAGTCTTTACGCATATTTATGATTTATCAATAAAGAGGCATTTCCATAATATTTGGTCAAGAGAAAGGAAATAAAAGGGAATTTTATTGATAAATGAGCAAAAGTTTATTTCTTTTACGTAAGGATTACGAAAGGTATTTAGAAGAATGGGTAGTCAAGGTTGGCTATACCGTATAGGCTTAAACAAATCATGTCCATGATATCTCGCCCCTGGTTCTCCTAATTGCTTCAGCTTGAGATGCCCGAGCTCGGAGTGAAGACTATGCGGGCTGCTCGCTTTGGAAGAACGCTACTTTAGCCGTCTTTTCGGTTTTCGGCTAAAGTAACCATTGCTCTTAGTTTTTTTTTTTTTTTTTTTTTTACACCTCTTCTTTTTGCCTAGGACGTATCCTAGCGAGGGATATGGACCCTATCTTTTGCCCAGGGATGCCCTTTGCGGGTTTTCATTCCCGACGGGTCATGAGCAATGTCTTCAAGCATAATATTTCTTTACCGCGTCGAATTGATTGGGTGTCGAAACTCCTCTCCATCCATATTAGTGAGGATAAGTGCCCCTCCCGAGAAAGCTCGTTTGACTACAAAGGGTCCTTCATAATTTGCCGCCCATTTTCCAATTTTATCCTTCTCGGCCGGGAGCAGTTTCTTTATCACTAAATCTCCTTCTTGATAAGTATGAGGGCTGACCTTTTGTCATAAGCCTTTTTTATTTTCTTTTGATAGGCTTGTCCACTCGCATATGGCATCCAGCTCGCTTTTTCATCGATAAGGTTTAGCTGATCGTATCGACTTTGAATCCATTCGGCTTCGTTAATTTCGCTTCCATAATAATTCGCAAGGAAGGTATTTCGACCTCTATTGGCAATACGGCCTCCATTCCATATACAAGGGAAAATGGAGTGGCTCCTGTTGAGGTTCGTACGTACGTTCGATATCCATGAAGAGCAAAAGGTAACTTTTCATGCCAATCTTTATAGGTTTTAACCATCTTTTGAACAATCTTCTTGATGTTTTTATTGGTCGCTTCCATCGCGCCATTCATTTTAGGCCTATAAGGAGAAGAATTATGATGTTGAATTTTGAAGTCATAACATAGTTCTTCCATCATTTTGTTATTCAGATTGGTCCCGTTATCGCAATAAGACGATGTGGAATGCCGTATCGACATATGATATTTTTCTTAATAAAGGTGACCATCGCTTTTCTAGTCACATGTGCATAAGATGCCGCTTCTATCCATTTAGTGAAATAATCAATGGCTACCAAAATGAATCTGGTGACCATTGGACGCCTTAGGCTCAATAGGTCCGATGACATCTATACCCCACATAGCGAACGGCCAAGGGATAGCCATAACGTTGAGAGGTATCGGTGGAACATGTACATTATCTCGCGTGTATTTGACACTTGTGACATTTTTTAGCATACCGATAACAATCTTTTTCCATTGTGGACCAAAAGTATCCTCGCTTCCGAGAATCTTCCTAGCCATGATATGCCCTGGTGCATGAGTCCCAAAGGTTCCTTCGTGTATTTCTTTGATCAATATCTCGGGCTTCTTCGGATTGACGCATCTTAACAAAGTAGAATCACAATTCTTTTTATAGAGGGTTTCTCCTATCAACATAAATCCTATAGCCCTTTTCCGAATAGTCCTTTTATCATTGTCACCGATTCCCTCCGGGTATTCACCCTTTGTCAAGTACCGCTTTATGTCCCGATACCAATGGGCTTTATCTTTTTCATTATCCACCATCATACAAAAGGCTTGTTTGTTGTGCCTTTTGACTTGGATGATGGGCATTTCATGTTCTTGCCCTAGTGCGAACATGGATGATAATGTTGCCAAGTGCATCCGCAATCTGGTTATCCTCCCGAGGGATATACTCGAAGCTAATGTTTTCCATCTCGTGAAGTCATCTTACTGGATATGCTCCGGATAGGGGATTAATTTGGAGTTTCTAGTTTCCCATTCACCCTTGAGCCGGTAAATAACAAGGGATGAGTCACCGAATACTTTGAGTTTGGTTACCCCGTGATCCAAGGCCGCTTGAATACCTAGAGCACAGGCTTCATATTCCGCCATATTATTTGTACAATCAAAGGTTAATCTAGTCATGTATCGGGATATGCTTCTTTTCGTGTGATATTAAAACAGACTCCGATCCCATGTCCCAAGAAATTTGAAGCTCCATCGAAAAACATGATCCATTCGTCATTTTTAAGCTCTTCATGTTGGATATGCATTATATGCTCATCCGGAAAATCATCTTGGAGGGATTGATATTCGTCTCGTTGGCCCATGTGCCGGTAGTCTCGCCAAAGGACTCGCCTTTGATGGCTTTCTCGAGTGACATGAATAATATCAAATTCCGAGAGGAGTACTTGCCATCTAGCTATCCTCCCTGGCCAAGATGGGTTTTTCAAACAAGTATTTGATTGGGTCCATTTTGGAAATTAACCAAGTTGTATGCCCGACCATATATTGTCTGGAGGCGTTGAGTTGCCCATACCAATGCACAACATGTCTTTTCGAGTGGTGTATAGCGGGTCTCATAATTTAGAAATTTTTTACCGAGGTAATATATGGCTTGTTCTTTCTTTCCGGTATCATCTTGTTGACCGAGTACACATCCCATGGATTCATCGAGTACCGATAGGTAAAGAATTAGGGGTCTCCCTTCCACAGGTGGTATCGAGATCGGAGGATTAGTTAGGCATATTTTGATCTTTTCGAAGGCTTGTTGGCATTCATAGTTCCAGACTCGTCGATTGGTTTTTACGCAATAACTTGAAGATGGGCGTACATTTATCTCGTTAATTGCGCAATGAACCGTGCGATGTAGTTTATTCTGCCTAAGAACCCTCTCGACTTCTTTTTCTCGTTTTTGGTGGGGGCATTTCTATGATTGCCTTTGTCTTATCGTGGTCCACCTCGATTCCTTTTTACCGACGATAAACCCAAGGAGTTTTCCCGATCGTACTCCGAATGTGCATTTAGCCGATTAAGCTTAATCTGGTATTTTCGAAGCCGATTGAATAGTTTCTTTAAGTGTAGGAGGTGATCTGTTTCATTTTTGGACTTGACGATCATATCATCCACGTATACTTCTATTTCTTTGTGGATCATATCGTGAAATAGTGTAACCATAGCCCTTTGATAGGTTGCCCCCGCATTCTTAAGTCCAAAAGGCATTACTCTATAACAAAATGTCCCCCATGGTGTAATGAAGGAAGTTTTTTCTCTGTCTTCGACGACTCAATTTGATTTGATTATACCCCGCATATCCATCCATGAAAGAATAAAGAGTATTTGTAGCAAGTGTGATCTACGAGCATATCAATATGTGGTAAGGGAAAATCATCTTTTGGACTTGCACGGCTTAGGTCCCGATAATCTACGCATACTCGATTTTTCCATTTTTCTTTACGACCGGCACGATATTTGCCAACCATTCAGGGTATTTTGAAACGATCGTGAAATTGGCATCCAACCTGCTTTTTCTACTTCTTCTTTAATTTTTAAGGACCATTCTGGTTTTACTCTTCCGAGTTTCGTTTAACGGCCGAAATCCCTCTTTTAATGGTAATCGATGCTCCACTATACTTTTATCGATTCCAGTGCATATCATGGTAGGACCACGCAAACACGTCCATATATTCTCTTAGCAATTGTATTAGTTTTTCTCGACATCATCGTCAATTTGGGTTCCAATATTTACTTCTTTCTTATTATCTTCTTGTCCCAAATTGATAACCTCAGCTTTCTCCCGATGAGGCTGTATTGATTGCGCTTCTTTTTCTAGCAGTCTTTGCATGTCCGGGAAATGGTCCCCTCCTCACTGTCTCGACTCAATCCATTCGTCTTCGACTTTCAGATCTTCCAAGGAGTTTTCAATCACGTGACATGACTCGTATGGGTTATGCTTTGTTTTAGATTTCTTTATGAGATGTATGAGAGAGAAAAGAATGAAAGAGAATATGGATATAAAAAAAATGCCTTATTGTATTGATAGAAGAAAATATTTACAAAGCCCTTATTAACCAAAAATCTCGTGATCATGGGCAGAGATCACTGGAAATACATCTAAGTTTTTTGATATATTTTTTTTATATTTTTTTTATTGCAAAAGATGGTAAAAATGATGAGCCCTAATCTGCTGGTCTTCCTTATCCCGTCTTTTATTCGGGCTTTGATAAGGGCTGGTCGTCCACCTTTGGAGTAGATGCGTCAAAGGTAATCCATCCCGCATCTATTAAATCTTGGACCTTATGCTTCAAAGCTATGCAGTTATCTACCGAATGTCCTGGAGCGTCCGAATGATAATTGCATTTTTCATTTGGCTTATACCATTCTGGATAGGGTGGCTCCATCTTCTTGGGAGGAATTCGCACAAGGAGTTTAGCATCCAACAATTTTATCAACAAGCTTCCGTAGGAGGTAGGTATGGAAGTGAATTTCCTCTCTTGTCTCGCGTGGCTTGGTTTGTTGCGAGGAGGCGTAAGGAATGGCAATATTAATTGCATTCACGTCCCCTTCCTTTTTCTTTCCAAAATTCTTTTTAAAAGTTTGAGTAGAGGAATTGGAGGAAGTTTGTTGTACAATTCTTCCACTCTTCAAACCTTGCTCCACTCTTTCTCCTATGATGACTATATCTCGCAAAGAGAGTTGATGTATTTCCTATCATCTTGTCGTAATAAGGACCAATCGGAGAATTGATGAACATGGATGTAGTTTCCTTGTCGATAGAGGAGGTTCCACTTGTGCTGCCAATTCTCTCCATCTTTGGGCATATGCTTTGAAGGATTCGTCGTTTTTCTTGCTTAATAATTGTAGATCTCGCTTCTTTCAGGGGTCGATCAATATTGTATTTATAACGACGAAGAAATGCATCTCGCTAAATGTCTCCAGTGTTTGGATTTGCCCCCTTCTAGTTGCATATACCAATTTAAAGCCGATTCAACCAGTGCTTTCCGAAAGCAATGGATCGAGAGTTTTTCATTATCAAGCATGTGCGACCATCTTACTACAGTACATTGTAAGATGGCTTCTTGAGCGTGTCGTTCCCATGTATTTTGGGAACTCCGGAGTTTTGAACTTGTTAGGGAATTGGATATTTTTGACGAGACACATATCACCTGCCTCTTTTATATCAAAGTTATGACCTTCCATGGCTCTCAGCCTTTCTTCAAGAGCAGTGATTTGTTGTTTTGATACTTCAGGAGCATGAATATGTACTGCTCTTGTACCAGATTGATCATGCTCATTCTGAGGTTCCTCTTCTTCTTCGTGGTGAGAGGCTTGTCCATTCCGAGGACCCTCTTGATGGAGATTCCGTTGATGCATCATTTCTAACATTTGAGCCATTTGCTCTTTCAGCGTAATAAGCTCAGCGGTGAGCTTTCGGTTTTGTTCTTCTAGTTGTTCCATCTTTCTAGCCTTTTGAGCACGAGTGAGGACGCGCGGAAGACCGACCACCTTCTAAATGATTTTAATGATTCTTATTATAACTTTTTATTTTAAATGATTAGCGTGGAATAAATATGCCCTAGGATGAATGTGTTTATGTATGAGAGATTTTATTATGATGATGTTTGTGCATACTTTTCTTAATGCATTGGTTTTCTCTCTTGGTTTTACCACTTATTGAATGATGAATGATACGACTTTGCCAAGAATTTTTTTATTATAAAAGGTATGTTTATGGCTTTAATTTGTTTTTATATTTTTTTTATGATTTTTAGGGTTTTTCACTTTTTTGTTTGTTGTATGATTACCCTATGCTAATGCATCAATACAAATGCAAGCAAACGTATGCACACACAATTCATACATCCGCGAGCGAGCCACGCTTATTTAATCACGAGGTAGGATTTTCCCGCAGAAACGTGTTTGGTTTAGGTGGTTCTAACTCGTTCTCACCAGGCCAAAGGTCCCCAAGGTGCCCCCATTATAGGGACCTCTCAACTTTCAATCCTCTGGTCATGCACTGAACTCCGTGTCGACATCCTTAGATCAAAAGAAGAGAGTTATCACCTTGAGTTGGTGGTTTTCCGACAACGGTAGTAGCCCCGTGTGCCAACTAACCGATCGTATCCGCCACCCACTCCCTATAGATATTCACTCTTGCCCCGGGTATAGAGGGACCGTTGTGTGCAAGGGTTTTTGTGTGCAATTTATATTTCAAACAATTGCGTAAATAATCATACAAGCAGCTTATATAAAGCCATACAATAAAAACATACGTAAGGGTAAAGGCGTAATTTCAAATCTTCACTTAGTTTGAATTTATCTCGTCACTAAATGGGATCAACTCTCTAGCTTCCCCGATGGAGTCGCCATCCGTCGCCGCCGTCCCTTTCCGACGTCCCGGGAGGGAACGTCTTTGAGACGTTAATGCGAGCGGTCGCGGAAAGATGGTTTAGACTCGCGTATTTGTTTTAAAAGGTTTTCGAAAAAGGGTTCTTATGGAGTCGCCACCAATGTTTTAACCATAAACATTGGAAAAGGGAAAAATATTGATTTTAAGAAAAACCGCACTTGGCCATTATAACCGGAGTTGGGTAAGGGAGTTAGTTACGTGTGGGGAAGGTATTAGCACCCCACAACGCCCCTTTCGGGTTCCCTATGACAGATTAATTCATTTAAAGAAAAGACTTTGAGAAATTACGCGATTACCCTATTTTATTGCATAATATTGAAATAGCTATTTACATAATTTTAAATAAAACTAAATAAAGCAATAGAAGGAATATTAAAATGACTATCTACATGATTTTATTCTATATGACGCAATAAATAAAATAAAACAATAAATAAAGCAATAAAAGAGAAGGGAATTGAAAAGAACCTCCGTAGCAAGCTTTATATTGAGAATCTCGAACCGTGAGGATGCGTTTTGGCAACCCCTCTTTCTACACAAGACTCTCCTCACCAATACAAGAACGACTCTCTTAAAAATTTAAAGAAGAATCAAATGCCGGAATCTAATTCCTTAACCGATTGTTACCTATTTAAGGCAATCGGAAAGATCATTTGAGAGAGGGAGAGAAGTAGACGAGTGCTCTAAAGTGTTTCGGAGCTCTCCGGAGTGTCCGTGGTGACTCGGGGTGTCCGAAGTGTCTAAAAAAGTGACAAATGAGCCTCCTATTTATAGTTTTTCGCAGCTCGGCGCACTTTGGGACGGCCATCCGGGTGGGACGGCCGTCCGGACCGGGACGGCCGTCCCAAATGGCATTTTTACACGGAGCGGACCCCCAGGAAGGCCGGGACGGCCGTCCCACTTAAACCGGGGGTTGGGACGGCCGTCCCAACTTTGGGACGCGCGTCCCACTTGAACCTGGAGGGTTGGGACGGCCGTCCCACTTTGGGACGGCCGTCTCAACCTGTTCTGGCCAGTTTTCGCGCTTTTGGGACCCCGGGAAGCTTTCCTTGCTGTTTTCGGGCGTAGATTGATGCTGATGTGTGTCCGTTGAAGCTTTATCTTCATATAGGAAGTCTTCTTGGCCTTCATTAAGATGCCGGGCGAGCTTTGTCTTTGTGTAGGAAGTCTCTTTTGGCTTTTATCGTGTGAATGAGTGATCTCTGTGTTTGTTGCGGGAGGTTTCCTCAGTTTTGGGAAGCCGGATGCACTCCTTTTTTGGGCGACGTTCCTCTAGCCTTTATTTTGAGAGGCCCGGGCAAAATTAGGGGTCTACAGGTACCAACCCCTATCTGGTTTGAGCCTCCTTTTATAAAGCTCTGGTGAGTACTTACCCTCACCCGGTATGAGTCTGTATTTTATTAGACTTTTGTGGGTACCTACCCCCACTAGGTATGAACCTTGTTCTGCAAGGTTTTGGTGAGTACCTACCCTCACCCGGTATGAATTTACATTTTGTTAGACTCTTGTGGGTACTTACTTCCGAGGTGCTCAACATTGAACTAACCCCTAATAGAAGTAAGGTCTTTGCAACCCATCTTTGAAATGCTCTAGGTGAGTATTTTTACTCCACCTAATGCCTTCTGCAAAGTTTTTGATGAGTACTTACCCTCATCCGGTCTGAAGTTGTTGGTAAGCCTTGTTCTGCAAGGCTTAGGTGAGTATGTACCCCCACCCGGTATAAAGTTTTTGGTAAGCCCCGTTTTGCAAGGCTTAGGTGAGTATGTACCCCCACCCGGTATGAAGTTTTTGGTAAGCCCCGTTTTGCAAGGCTTAGGTGAGTATGTACCCCCACCCGGTATGAAGTTTTTGGTAAGCCTCGTTCTGCAAGGCTTAGGTGAGTATGTACCCCCACCCGGTATGAAGTTTTTGGTAAGCCTCGTTCTGCAAGGCTTAGGTGAGTATGTACCCCCACCCGGTATGAAGTTTTTGGTAAGCCTCGTTCTGCAAGGCTTAGGTGAGTATGTACCCCCACCCGGTATGAAGTTTTTGGTAAGCCTCGTTCTGCAAGGCTTAGGTGAGTATGTACCCCCACCCGGTATGAAGTTTTTGGTAAGCCTCGTTCTGCAAGGCTTAGGTGAGTATGTACCCCCACCCGGTATGAAGTTTTTGGTAAGCCTCGTTCTGCAAGGCTTAGGTGAGTACGTACCCCCACCCGGTATGAAGTTTTTGGTAAGCCTCGTTCTGCAAGGCTTAGGTGAGTATATACCCCCACCCGGTATGAAGTTTTTGGTAAGCCTCGTTCTGCAAGGCTTAGGTGAGTATGTACCCCCACCCGGTATGAAATTTTTGGTATATCTCTTTTTGATTGATGAGTACGAACCCTCATCCGGTTTCTGGCGACTTATTGTCTCTAATCATGCGCCTCTGGGGAATAATTGATTTTTCTTTTTGACTTTTTAGTCTTCCGGTTTTTACCGGGGATTTCATTATTTTGGCTTTTTTCTTTTAGCCATCCGGCTTTTGCCGGGGATTCTTGATTTTTGGCTTTTCTTTTAGCCATCTGGCTTTTGCCAGAGATTCTTGTTGATTGCCTCTTTTTAGGCAGGAATCCTCTAGGGATTTTGAATTCTCTTTTTGATTGTGCCTCTTGATTAGGCGAAGATTCACTTGGGGATTTTGTTGTGCCTCTTGATTAGGCGGGAATCCACTGGGGATTTGTTGTGCCTCTTGATTAGGCGGGAATCCACTGGGGATTTGTTGATTTTTGATTGTGCCTCTTGATTAGGCAAATGCTTCAATAGTGGTGAAGGCTTTTTACTTGTCTTTTTTCGCCTCTGAATAGGCTGATGTTCTACTTGAGGATATTTGCTCTTGATAATACCTCTGAGTAGGTGGATGCTCTTTGAAAACTTTATACTCGTATTGCCTCTTGCGTAGGTTGATTTCCCATTTTTTGGGGATATTGGTTTCTGCTTGCCTTTGGCAGAGGCTTTCTTGGGAGTGAAGGCTTTGCACTTTGCTGGAGATATTCATATTGGGTGATCCAGATGGAGAACTCCCTGAGGATATGAATTTGTAGTTTTCCTTTGCTGATAGGCTTGCTGGGGGTTTTTCTTTCTGATGATCCACTGGAGAATTGATCGTCTTTTGGGGATCTATTTTGGATTGCCCCCCTAGGGGAGGAATGGAGTTTTTGACTCCTTGTTGGATGTTGTTGTTTGAGCTGGCTTTGTTTATGCTCTTATTCCTACTGGGGAATGGGTTTGTATTTTTTTCCTTCTTTTCTTTTTGCTGCCCCCCAGTAATGTGGGGAATTTTGACTCCACTTTTCTTTGATGGACTCTTATGTAGTCCTTATTCTCCATTGGGGAATGACTTCTCTAACGAGTGTGCTTGATGACTCATGCGATGATGTTTTCAAATAATGAGGTAATCTTTTTGTTTTGCCTCTGGAGTAGGCGATGATCCGTTTGGAGATGGTCAAGCTTTTCCGTTGGCCATTTTCTTTTATACCTTCTTTTGTTGGTGCTATTCTTTTTCGAAGCTTCTTTATTCTGCTGAGATAGTTTTGATTTCGCCTTTCGCAATTTTGATTTTCATATGGAGACTGGATTCTGGCGCCTCCTGTTTTCAATCACAAGTATGGAGGCTAGCCTCCTTATATGCATGTTTATTATTTTTGTTTGAAGAAAATTATTTTTCTTGATTTTGATAAAGTCGTATTATGCAACTATTTTGTGTGTGGATGTCCTAAATGCAATCTATTTGTTTATTTATTTTTGATGCATTTAGAAAGTAACTGGCCTTCTCCCTTTGGCTTCTCATGAGTATGCCGATGGGTTCCTTTCTTTATGATTACAATGATGGGCCCATCTTTTACTCATCTTTTAATTTTAGCCCTATCTTTTGCCTAGACCGCCCTTTGCGGGTTTTCGATCTAGCGGGCTGCCTTAATTTTTGCCTAGAATATTTTAGGGGGCTTTTGCCTTATCTTTTGCCTAGATCATTCTTTTGGGATTTCCGATCTAGCAGGCTACCCTATTTTTTACCTAAGAATATACTAGCAGGCAATTATTATTTTCTTTTTTGTTATGCTTCCCTTTTTTAGATGCATGCTTGATCTTTGATTAAAGGTCTTTGCGCATATTTATGATTTATCAATAAAGAGGCATTTTCATAATATTTGGTCAAGAGAAAGGAAATGAAAAGGAATTTGATAAATGAGCAAAAGTTTTATTTCTTTTATAGAAGGATTTCAAAAGGTATTTAGAAGAATGGGTGGTCAGGGTTGGCTATGCTGTATAGGCTTAAGCAGTCATGTCCGTGATATCTGTCCCCTGGTTCTCCTAATTGCTTCAGTTGAGATGCCTGAGTCGGAGTGAAGACCATGCAGACTGCTTGCTTCTGGAAGAATGTTACTTTAGCCGCCTTTTCGGTTTTCGATTGAGGTAACCATTGCTCTTTATTTTCTCTTTTTTTTTTTTTTTTTTTTTTTTTTTTTTTTGCCTAGGACGTATCCTAGCGAGGAATATGGACCCTATCTTTTGCCCAGGAATGTCCTTTGCGGATTTTCAATCCTGCCGGGTCTTGAGCAATGTCTTCAAGCATAATACTTCTTCACCGTATCGGAGTTGATTAGGTGTCGAAGTTCTTTTCCATCCATATTGATGAGGATAAGAGCCCCTTCCGAGAAAGCTCATTTGACCACAAGGGGTCCTTCGTAGTTCACTGCCCATTTTCCAATTTTATCCTTTTGGGCTGGAAGCAACTTATTTACCATTAAATCCTTCTTGTGGTAAATGTGAGGGTTGATCTTTTTTCATAATCCTTTTTTATTTTCCTTTGATAGGCTTGCTCGCGACATATAACCTTAAGCCGTTTTTCTTCCATAAGGTTTAACTGGTTATATCGGCTTTGAACCCATTCAGCCTCTGTTAAGTTTACTTCCATCATCATGTGCTTTTGTCAACATGATTAGCTGTACCGATTTGCCGTCTTTGGAATTTTCTTTGCTATAACCGAAGAGTAATCCTTTTGAATGTAGAGCAATTGTCATGTTAATGCCCCTCTTCCTTTCCTTAGGGATTTCAATCCTCCTATTGATCACTATATTTCCACATTTCCCAGTCAATTACTTGAATGCTTTATGATGAAGGGTCAAGAGAATAGAAAGAAAGGGATTTATTGCAAAGGCTTGTGTTTTAGTGAGATTTTTTGAAATAATAGTTTTTGTAAGAATGGCTAGCCAGGGTTGGTTTGTGTTTAGGCTAGTTTAAACAAATGTTTTGTTCTTAATGAGGTAGCGTCTTCAGCTGATTACTTTATGACTGATTAACATTCCTAGTCTGCCTAGGTTTTTGCCCTTTTATCTTTTTGTCTTGGCCTTTGACCTTGACGGGCTTCTTTTAATAAAGATTTCTTTTTTCAAACATTGTCGAAACATGATATTCTTGTTCGTGTTTCTAGCTAATCAATCATGTTAACTTCGGCTTCATTTTGTCTATGGCACTTTGACGCATTTTGGAACAAAACGTTTGTCTAAACATTGGTTATTTAATGGGGTATAGACATGTTTAGCAAGAAAAGAAGCAGATAGTAAGAATAGCATTCTTTTGTAATTTCAGGGAAATGTGTGCCCTAAAGATGCTCGGGGGACGGGCATACCCCGAGGAGTGATCTCTAATAGTCACTAGATTTACATCCCTTAGAATCGGAAGAAGGACACCTAATGACTAACGCTACCCTTTGCGCTAAGACCCCTCCTTTTCGGAATACCATCTTCGAGGGGTAAGACTTCCCTTTTCTTTGTATGGTTTGATCTTTTGTAGGGTCATACCCTAGTCCATACTTTAGCGGATTATCTTTGAAATCTGGTGGCTCTCTCATTCCTTGAGCGTTCTTTCCAAGCCCCTGTCCGGGGCTATATCCATATCTTTTCATCATATGGGCCACCTTCATGTTATTAGGGAGTCTTTCGATATTGGCAATTTCGAGTGCTTGAAAAGATGTTTCAAGAGCTTCTTCAGCCGCATCCACATACGGTTGGATAGATGGTTTGCTTATTAGAAAGTCTTCTTCAGCTTGAACTGTGACCAGTTTATCATTTGTCACAAACTTGACTTTCTGGTGGAGCGTTGAAGGTATTGCCTTAGCGCTATGAATCCAAGGTCTACCAAGGAGACAACTGTATGCTGGTGTGATATCCATCACATGGAAGTCTATGTTGAAAATAGTAGGTCCGATCTGGATTGGCAGACTAATCTCTCCTACTACTTCACGTCTTGATCCGTCAAAAGCTCGAACTATTGTATTACTCGGACGTATGTGGGTTTCTTGCATTATTATCTTGTCGAGCGTATTTTTGGGCATAACGTTTAAGGATGACCCGTTATCCACAAGAACTTTGGAAATGAGATATTCCTTGCATTTAACTGAAATATGCAAAGGCTTGTTGTGATTGGACCCTTCTAAAGGGAGTTCTTCGTTGGTGAAGGTCAGATGATCATTGGCTGTAATATTACCGATGATTCCTTCAAACTTTTCTTGGGATATTGCATGCGGAACAAATGATTCATTCAACACCTTTAACAGTGCGTTTCGATGCGGTTCCGAACTCATGATGAGTGATAACAAGGTTATCTTTGCTGGGGTACGATTGAGTTGATCAATAATAGAGTACTCGCTTTGTCTTATGTACTGGAGTAACTCATCTGTCTCCTCCTTGGATTCCTTTTCCTCTTCGGCCTTATTTTTTGCCTTCTCTTTAGGAGTATTATCTTGAATTTCCTTGGGGGAATATATTCTTCCACTTCTTGTCATGCCCCCAATACCGGCTATGTTGGAGATGTCTTGATTGACTGGCGATTCTTCTGAGTATCTCCAAGGTACAGCTTTGTTTGATTTATAAGGGAAAGGACGCGGTACAAATAAGCGTAAAGGTGTTATTGCTTCTTCCCTTCTATTGATTGGAATGATTAACGGTGCTTGTTTGTTATCATCTTCGGATTTATCGACTGTCGCAGAGATTTTGATGACGAAAGGCTTCTTTTCCATTTTTCTGATTTGTGGAAAGCACACCAGTTAATCCTTTCTTTTTATTATCTTTATTATTAAAATGAGGAGGAATATATGAATGTATGCAGCTTATGAATGCAATAGACAATTTAAGGAGAGAAAAATAAATCCTTTTATTAGAAAGTGTAAATCCTTCTATACAATGCTTTGGAGCAAGTGCTGACAAAACGGAAAAGCTTGAAGAATCCTATAGGTAATTTAGGTTTTCTTTGTAATTCATCTTCAGCTATTCTCACATGGTTTCCGAGTATCTTAGCTTGCTCATGTACCGCTTGACTCATATTTTCACTATATTGACGAGCCTCTCTTATCTTTTCTTCTAGATGAACGATCAAAGCGTATTGTTGGTCAGACCTCTCTCTTATTTGGTCCCTTTCATGAAGTAAGTGACCATACTGAGCTAATCCTTCTTTTTCTTTATCATGCAGCTCATCCAGGCTTTTCTTGTATTTTTCAGCGGTTTCTCGCCACTTTTGTGCTTCTGAATGAGTTCCCGCTAGGTCATCCTGTATCAACTTGATCATTTTTGTTTGCTCTGCAAGTGCCTTCTCAAAACGTGCTATTTCATCATTCATGTCCTGGAAAAGACTATCTTGTTCAAACCTTGGCATCTTCAATGCTTGCCTAGCTTCTTCTTGGTAGTCAGCATAATCATTTTTGAGAAGTTCTATCTCATGGTCCTTCTTTTTACATTGCCTTTTTAGACCGTCTATTATGATGGTTGATTCCTGCTCTTTTTCTTCAAAAGCCCTTAGCTGAGTTTCCATGACTTCTATCCTTTTGTTTAGGGCATTGACTTGCAATTGTAGCTCCTCGTTGACCAACACTTTAGTGAATGCATCAGATGGTAGGGGTACCCCTCTATTTTTCCTCCATTTTTCATATTCGTGGGATGTGGATACCTGAACCCTTCCGAGCTCTTTATCCCCCAGGTATATTGGTCTTTCCCATGCTTTCCGATAGCGAGATATTTCTTCAAAGTTATGGGAATAATGGTATAGATTCAGCCTCTCGAGCTCTTCTTGGGTTGGCACGGTCCGAGTTCTCATAAGTTGTCTCATAGCTATTTTAGGAGAATATGCTATACAACCTCTAAGACCTAGAAGTGGTATATTCGGGTAGTTTCCGCATCGTATGAGAATATAACCGGGTCGGAACCAAGGACAAACCCATGATACATGCTCTATGTTCCAGTTTTCTAACTCGGCTTTCCACTCTAAGGCTTGACGATGTTGAAGAGGAATTTTTGAGAAACTTCTTAAAGGGTCAGGAAATACACCCATGTGGCTTGAGGCGTAAAAGTGAGTAACACCCCATACATATAGCAGCGAGGTACAGCATCTGAGTGTTTTTCCTTGTCTCTGTTGGCGGAATTTCACGAAAGCGGGGTATCGGCAAGGATTGCGGGTATAGGACTCTTTGAATATACATCCCAGGCGAAGAATGCGTCCATTGCAGCGTGATCTACGATGTCCACATGGAATGGGAATAATATGATTCCGAACATTGCTAATGCTAGAGTCTTGTTGAATGTAGACCAGTCCTTCTTTTCAGCTAAAGAGACTAAGTGGTCTTCTATTATAGCCATTTTCCAACCTCTGATATTCCCTTTTTCCTCTAGGGCGGATTGATGAGGAGGCAGTCGTATAATAGTGGCAACCTTACTCACGGCCGTATATTCTCCTGAGCAGACATAAACCCCAACTGACTGAGGCCATCTAACCATGAGTTCGTATTCTTCTAAGGTTGGTACCAAGTCAAACTGCGAGAACTCGAAGCAGTGTAAATCGGGATTCCAGAAGTGGATCAATGCTCTAACAAATATTGGATCAATATTGATTTTCAGGAGGTCAAGAATTCTTCCGTAAGACTTTTCAAAGTTAACATAAACCTCCGGCGGCATATAAGTACACAAATGTCTTAACTTCTCTACACGGCATAGAAGGATTCCCACTTTCTTTAACTGTCTATTACTGGAGCCCTCCATTGTCTAGCAGAAATGAAAATGCGTGATATGAGGATGAGTTTTTGTAAATGCGTGGATGCAAGTGTTTGTTTTTCTAAGTATTATCATGTTTCGTTCCTAATATGATTCATGGTAGTACTTGGTTTTTCTTAAAAAGAAAGCTTATCTATATGAATGCTTATGGATTTAGATGAAGAGAGTCCTATTTTCTTCCCTTTTTATTTTTTTTATGAAGAAAAGGTGATATGAATCATGAAGCTTTTGCTAATAACTTTATATTTTATAACAAAGGTATTTTAAATTTGATTATATATTTTTATGATTTTTAGGGTTTTTTTCACATTTTTGTCTATTGTATGATTACCCTATGCTAATGCATCAATACAAATGCAGCAAACGTATGCACACACAATTCATACATCCACGAGCAGAGCCATGCTTATTTAATCACGAGGTAGGATTTTCCTGCGAAACGTGTTTGGTTTAGGTGGTTCTAACTGTTCTCACCAGGCCAAAGGTCCCCAAGGTGCCCCCATTATAGGGACCTCTCAACTTTCAATCCTCGGGTCATGCACGGAACTCCGTGTCGACATCCTTAGACCAAAAGAAGAGAGTTATCACCTTGAGTTGGTGGTTTTCCGACAACGGTAGTAGCCCCGTGTGCCAACTAACCGATCGTATCTGCCACCCACTCCCTATAGATATTCACTCTTGCCCCCGGGTATAGAGGGACTGTTGTGTGCAAGGGTTTTTGTGTGCAATTTATATTTCAAACAATTGCAGAAATAATCATACAGCAGTTATATAAAGCCATACAATAAAAACATACAAAAGGGTAAAGGCGTAATTTCAAATCTTCACTTAGTTTGAATTTATCTGTCACTAAATGGGATCAACTCTCTAGCTTCCCCAGTGGAGTCGCCATCTGTCGCCGCCGTCCCTTTCCGACGTCCCGGGGAGGAACGTCTTGGAAACGTTTATGCGAGCAGTCGCGAAAAGATGGTTTAGACTCGCGTTTTTTATTTTAAAAGATTTTCGAAAAAAGGGGTTCTTATGGAGTCGCCACCAATGTTTTGACCTTAAACATTGGAAAAGGGAAAAATGTTGATTTTAAGAAAAACCGCACTTGGCCATTATAACCAGAGTTGGGTAAGGGAGTTAGTTACGTGTGGGGAAGGTGTTAGCACCCCACAACGCCCCTTTCGGGTTCCCTATGACAGATTAATTCATTTAAATAAAGACTACGAGAAATTACGCGATTACCCTATTTTATTACATAATATTAAATGACTAGCTACATGATTTTATTCTACGTTGCATGTATAAAATGATGAATAAAGCTAAATAAAACAATAAAAGAGATATTAAAATAGCTATCTACATGATCTTATTCTACATGGCATAAATAAAGCTAAATAAAATGATGAATAAAGCAATAAAAGAGAAGAGAATTGAAAAGAACCTCCGTAGCAAGCTTTATATTGAGAATCTCGAACCGTGAGGATGCGTTTTGGCAACCCCTCTTTCTACACAGACTCTCCTCACCAATACAAGATCGACTCTCTAAAAATTTAAAGAAGAATCAAATGCCGGAATATAATTCCTTAACCGATTGTTACCTATTTAAGGCAATCGGAAAGATCATTCGAGAGAGGGAGAGAAGTAGACAAGTGCTCTAAAGTGTTTCAGAGCTCTCTGGAGTGCCTGTGGTGACTGGGGTGTGTAAAAAGTGACAAATGAGCCTCCTATTTATAGTTTTTCGCAGCTGGCGCACTTTGGGACGGCCATCTGGGTGGGACGGCCGTCTGGACTGGGACGGCCGTCCCAAATGGCATTTTTACACAGAGCGGGACCCCCTGGGAGGCCGGGACGGCCGTCCCACTTAAACAGGGTTTGGGACGGCCGTCCCAACTTTGGGACGCGCGTCCCAACTGAATTTAAGAGGTTGGGACGGCCGTCCCAACCCTGGGACGGTGGTCTCGGCCTGTTTTGTCCAGTTTTCGCGTTTTGGGACCCCAGGAAGCTTTCCTTGCCGTTTTCGGACGTAGATTGATGCTGATGTGTGTCCGTTGAAGCTTTATCTTCATATAGGAAGTCTTCTTGGCCTTCATTAAGATGCCGGGCGAGTTTTGTCTTTGTGTAGGAAGTCTCTTTTGGCTTTTATTGTGTGATTGAATGAACTCCGTCTTTTGTTGTGGGAGGTCCTTCTCGTTTTGGGAAGCCGGATGAACCCCATCATCGGGTGAAGTTCCTCTAGCTTTTATTTTGAGAGGCCGGGCAAAATTAGGGGTCTACAGTCTCATCTTTGGCAAGTGGCGAGACGGCCGGCTCGCCAAACGAGACGGCGGCCTCGACTTGCCCTTCGCTGAGACGGCGGTCCCATAAAGCGAGACGGAGACCTCGACTCCTGTAGGCAAAAATCCTTATTTTTGTACAAAAAATCCTTCCTACTCTAATATGGGGCCTAATAGTCTCTCCTAGTGGCTTTTTAGGCTTCGTCCATCTTCGAATAGGAGGTCTGCTGCTCTTATTTTGAGGCCGGGCAAGATTTAGGGTCTACACTCATCAACCAAGGGGTCAGCTATCGCATTGAAGGAGCATCCCGAAGTTCTTTATGTGTCAGCCGAAGGGTTAGCTACCGCACTGAGGGAGCATCCTGAAGCCTCATAGCATATCGTCCGAAGGGTCAGCCTCCACAGCAAGAGGAGCATCTAGAAGACAACCGGGCAAGAGGGTTAACTCCTTCACCCGCCAATTGACTTCATGGTACGTTAAATCCATAGTCAATTGGTCGGGTAAAGGGGGGGGGCAGCTGTAGACCCCAAATCTTGCTCGGCTCTCTAATAAAGCCGAAGATTGCCCGTTTCGAAGATGGTCAAGACTTTAGTAAGTCCCTAGTAGCTTGTTCTAGGTTCCATTTAAGATAGGAAGGGTTTTTAGAGGCATTAAAAATCGGTAAATCTGCCGGAGACAGTGGATGGCCGTCCAGGACAAGCAGATGGCCGTCCATGGCAGCTTTAAGGCCATGGACGGTCGTCCACTTAGCTTGGACGGTCGTCCATGGCAACTTTTGGCCATGGAAGACCGTCCACACTACATGGACGACCGTCCATGGTTACTTTTTGCCATTGACGGCTGTCCACTAAGTCTAGACGACCATCCACCTTTTCCAGGCCCGGTTCCCTATAAATAGGAGCTCCCATTCTCTGAATTTTCACACCTTTTCACTCCTACCACTCTCTAGGAATCCTTTTGGCACTTTAGAGTGACTCCGAGCATTATTCCGGGGTTCGAGTGAGCTTTCCGATTTCCGTTAAAGTTGAAATCGGTTAAGGAAGTCTCCTTTTGAGACGTCCGACCCTTAGTAGAGTGACTTTTCTTTATTTTGCGGGAGGAGCGTGCTTGTAGAGTGCGGGGACTGCCAAAAAGCGTCCTCAAGTTTTCGAAGAGTTAATATAAAGCTTGCTTCGGAGGTTCCTTCTCTATTCTCTGCCTCTTTTACTGCTTTCTTTATCGCTTTCTTTGTATGCATTAGATAATAGGGCCATGTAGACATTTCAATTCTGCAAGTAGATAAAATAATAGGGTAAAAGCATAATTTCTTTAAGTGTTTATTTTCTAAGTTAGTTTATCATAGGGAACCCGAAAGGGGCGTTGTGGGGGTGCTAACACCTTCCCCACACGTAACTAACTCCTTGACACGACTCTGGTTGTAATGGTCAAAGTTGGTTTTTTCTAAAACCATTGCCTTCTTTTTTTCTTTACCTTTTTCAGTGTTTAAGGTTAAAACACTGATGGCGACTCCTCGAACCTTTTCGAAAACCTCGCATTTAGGTCCAGCCTGGTTATCGGACAGCCTAAAGGCGTTGAACCACTTCTTTAAAAAAACACGAGTCATATCAAAACCATTGCGTTGCTCCGACCGCCTCTTCTGATGGTGGCGACAAGGTAGTCACCACTTTTCTAGTCACGTGTGCGTATGATGCCGCCTATACCCATTTAGTAAAATAGTTAATAACCACCAAGATAAAACGGTGACCATTAGATGCTTTGGGCTCGATGGGTTCGATGACGTCCATGCCCCACATGGAGAATGGCCATGGTGTAGCCAAGATGTTGAGAGGCGCGGGCGGAACATGGATGTAGACCCCTAATTTTGCCCGGCCTCTCAAAATAAAAGCTAGAGTTTCATCCGGCTTCCCAAAACCGAGAAGGACCTCCCGCAACAAAAGACGGAGTTCACGATAAAAGCCAGAAGAGACTTCCTACACAAAGACAAAGCTCGCTCGACATCTTAATGAAGGCCAAGAGGACTTCCTATATGAAGATAAGGCTTCAACGGACACACATCGGCATCAATCTATGTCCGAAAAAGGAAAGGAAAGCTTCCCGGGGTCCCAGAACGCGAAAACTGGACAAAACAGGCCGGGACCACCTTCCCAGGGTTGGGACGGCCGTCCCAACTGAAATTTAGCAGTTGGGACGCGCGTCCCACATGTGGGACGGCCGTCCCAAACCCATTTTAAGTGGGACGGCCGTCCCGGCCTTCCTGGGGGTCCCGCTCTGTGTAAATTTTTCATTTGGGACGGCCATCCCAGTCCAGACGGCCGTCCCAACCCAGACGGCCGTCCCAAAGTGCGCCAGCTGCGAAAAACTATAAATAGGAGGCTCATTTGCCACTTTTTCACACCACAGACACTCCAAAGAGCTCTGAAACACTTTAGAGCACTTGTCTACTTCTCTCCCTCTCTCGAATGATCTTTCCGATTGCCTTAAATAGGTAACAATCGGTTAAGGAATTATATTCCGGCATTTGATTCTTCTTTAAATTTTTAGTAGAGTCGATCTTGTATTGGTAAGGAGAGACTGTGTAGAGAGAGGGGTTGCCAAAACGCATCCTCACAGTTCGAGATTCTCAATATAAAGCTTGCTACGGAGGTTCTTTTCAATTCCCTTCTCTTTTATTGTTTTATTTATTGTTTTATTTAGCTTTATTATGTCATGTAGAATAAGATCATGTAGATAGCTATTTTAATATCTCTTTTATTGCTTTATTTAGCTTTATTCATCATTTTATGCATGCAACGTAGAATAAAATCATGTAGCTAGTCATTTAATATTATGTAATAAAATAGGGTAATCGCGTAATTTCTCGTAGTCTTTATTTAAATGAATTAATCTGTCATAGGGAACCCGAAAGGGGCGTTGTGGGGTGCTAACACCTTCCCCACACGTAACTAACTCCCTTACCCAACTCTGGTTATAATCGCCAAGTGCGGTTTTTCTTGAAATCAACATTTTTCCCTTTTCCAATGTTTAAGGTCAAAACATTGGTGGCGACTCCATAAGAACCCCTTTTTCGAAAACCTTTTAAAATAAAAACTCGAGTCTAAACCATCTTTTCGCAACCGCTCGCATAAACGTTTCTAAGACGTCCCTCCGGACGTCGGAAAGGGACGGCGGCGACAGATGGCGACTCCGCTGGGGAAGCTAGAGAGTTGATCCCATTTAGTGACAGATAAATTCAAACTAAATAAAGATTTGAAATTACGCTTTTACCCTTCTGTATGTTTTTATTGTATGGCTTTAAATAACTGCTATATGATTATTTTTGCAATTGTTTGAAATATAAATTGCACACAAAAACCCTTGCACACAACAGTCCCTCTATACCCGGGGGCAAGAGTGAATACCTATAGGGAGTGGGTGGCAGATACGATCGGTTAGTTGGCACACGGGGCTACTACCGTTGTCGGAAAACCACCAACTCAAGGTGATAACTCTCTTCTTTTGGTCTAAGGGTGTCGACACGAATTCCGTGCATGACCCGAGGATTGAGAGTTGAGAGGTCCCTATAATGGGGGCACCTTGGGGACCTTTGGCCTTGTGAGAACAGTTAGAACCACCTAAACCAAGCACGTTTCTGCAGGAAAACCCTACCTCGTGATTAAATAAGCGTGGCTCTGCTCGTGGATGTATGAATTGTGTGTGCATACGTTTGCTGCATTTGTGTTGATGCATTAGCATAGGGTAATCATACAACAGACAAAAAATGAAAAACCCTAAAAATCATAAAAAAAAAATACCTTTGTTATAAAAAAAATTTATTAACAAGAATCTCATAATTCATATCACCTTTTCTTCATAAAAAATAAAAAGGGAAGAAAATAGGACTCTCTTCATCAAAATCCATAAACATTCATATAGATAAGTTTTCTTTTCAAGAAAAACCAAGTACTACCATAATAGGAACAAAACATGATAATACTTAGAAAAACAAACACTTGCATACACGCATTTACTCATCCTCATATCATGCATTTTCATTTCTGTCAGACAATGGAGGGATCCAGTAATAAACAGTTAAGGAAAGTGGGAATCCTTCTATGCCGTGTAGAGAAGTTAAAGCATTTGTGTACATATATGCCGCCGGAGGTCTATGCTAACTTTGAGAAGTCTTACGGAAGAATTCTTGACCTCTTGAAAATCAGCATTGATCCAATATTTGTTAGAGCATTGGTCCACTTCTGGAGTTCCGATTTACACTGCTTCGAATTCTCGCAGTTTGACTTGGTACCAACCTTAGAAGAATACGAACTCATGGTTAGATGGCCTCAGTCAGTTGGGGTTTATGTCTGCTCAGGAGAATATACGGCCGTGAATAAGATTGCTACTATTATACGACTGCCTCATCATCAATCCACCCTAGAGGGAAAAGGGAATATCAGAGGTTGGAAAATGATTGTAATAGAAGACCACTTAGTTTCTTTAGCTGAAAAGAAGGACTGGTCTACATTCAACAAGACTCTAGCATTAGCAATGTTCGGAACCATATTATTCCCATTCCATGTGGACATCGTGGATCATGCTGCAATGGACGCATTCTTCGCCTGGGATGTATATTCAAAGAATCCTATACCTGCAATCCTTGCCGATACCCTGCTTTCTATAGAATTTTGCCGACAGAAACAAGGAAAAACACTCAGATGTTGTATTCCACTGTTATATGTATGGGGTGTTACTCACTTTTACGCCTCAAGCCACATGGGTGTATTTCCTGACCCTTTAAGAAGTTTCTCAAAAATCCCTCTTCAGCATCGTCAAGCCTTAGAGTGGAAAGCTGAGTTAGAAAACTGGAACATAGAGCATGTATCATGGGTTTTTCCTTGGTTCCGACCCGGTTATATTCTCATACGATGCGGAGACTACCCGAGTATACCACTTCTAGGTCTTAGAGGTTGTATAGCATATTCTCCTAAAATAGCTATGAGGCAACTTATGAGAACTCAGACTGTGCCAACCCAAGAAGAACTCAGAGGGCTGAGTCTATACCATCATTCCTATAACTTTGAAGAAGTATCTGCCGTCCGGAAAGCATGGGAAAGACCAGTATACCTGGGTGATAAAGAGCTCGGAAAGGTTCAGGTGTCTACGTCCCACGAATATGAAGAATGGAGGAAAAATAGGGGGATACCCCTGCCATCTGATACATTCACTAAAGTGTTGGTCAACGAAGAGCTACAATTGCAAGTCAATGCCTTAAACAAAAAGGTTGAAGTCATGGAAACTCAGCTAAGGACTTTCGAAGAAAAAGAGCAAGAATCAACCATTATAATAGACGGTCTAAAAAGGCAATGTAAAAAGAAGGATCATGAGATAGAGCTTCTCAAGAATGATTATGCTGACTACCAAGAAGAAGCGAGGCAAGCATTGAAGATACCAAGATTTGGGCAAGATAGTCTTTTCCAGGACATGAATGACGAAATAGCACGTTTGGAGAAGGCACTTGCAGAGCAAGCAAAAATGATCAAGTTGATACAGGATGACCTAGCGGGAACTCATTCAGAAGCACAAAAGTGGCGAGAAACCGCTGAAAAATACAAGAAAAGCCTGGATGAGCTACATGATAAAGAAAAAGAAGGATTAGCTCAGTATGGTCACTTACTTCGTGAAAGAGACCAAATAAGAGAGAGGTCTGACCAACAACATGCTTTGATCATTCATCTAGAAGGAAAGATAAGAGAGGCTCGTCGATATAGTGAAAATATGAGTCAAGCGGTACATGAGCAAACTAAGATACTCGGAAACCATGTGAGGATAGCTGAAGATGAATTACAAAGAAAGCCTAATCTACCTATAGGATTCTTCAAGCTTTTCCGCTTCTGTCAACACTTGCTTCAAAGCATTGTATAGAAGGATACACACTTTCTAATAAAAGAATTTTTTTCCCTTTAATTGTCTATTGCATTCATAAGTTGCATACATTCATACATCCCTCCTCATTTTAATAATAAAGATAATAAAAAGAAAGGATTAATTGATGTGCTTTCCACAAATCAGAAAAATGGAAAAGAAGCCTTTCGTCATCAAAATCTCTACGACAGGCGATAAACCCGAAGATGATAATAAACAAGCACCGTTGGTTATTCCAATTGACAAAAGAGAGAAGGCAATAACACCGATACGTTTATTCGTGCCTCGTCCCTTCCCTTATTTATCAAATAAAGCTGTACCCTGGAAATACTCAGAAGAATCGCCAGTCAATCAAGACATCTCCAACATAGCCGGTATTGGGGGCATGACAAGAAGCGGAAGAATATATTCCCCCAAGGAAATTCAAGATAATACTCCTAAAGAGAAGGCAAAAAATAAGGCCGAAGAGGAAAAGGAATCCAAGGAGGAGACAGATGAGCTACTCCAGTACATAAGACAAAGTGAGTACTCTATTATTGATCAACTCAATCGTACTCCAGCAAAGATAACATTGTTATCACTCATTATGAGTTCGGAACCGCACCGAAACGCATTGTTAAAGGTTTTGAATGAATCGTTTGTTCCGCATGCAATATCCCAAGAAAAGTTTGAAGGAATCATTGGTAATATTACAGCCAACGATCATCTGACCTTCACCAATGAAGAACTCCCTTTAGAAGGGTCCAATCACAACAAACCTTTGCATATCTCTGTCAAATGCAAAGAATATCTCATTTCCAAAGTACTTGTGGACAATGGGTCATCCCTAAACGTTATGCCCAAAAGTACACTCGACAAGATAATAATGCAAGAAACCCACATGCGCCCGAGTAATACAATAGTTCGAGCCTTTGACGGATCAAGACGTGAAGTAGTAGGAGAGATTAGTCTTCCAATCCAAATTGGACCTACTATTTTCAACGTAGACTTCCACGTAATGGATATCACGCCAGCATACAGTTGTCTCCTTGGTAGACCTTGGATTCATAGCGCTAAGGCAATACCTTCGACGCTCCACCAGAAAGTCAAATTTGTGACAAACGATAAACTGGTCACAGTTCAAGCTGAAGAAGACTTTCTAATAAGCAAACCATCTATCCAACCATATGTGGATGCGGCTGAAGAGGCTCTTGAAACATCTTTTCAAGCACTCGAAATTGCCAACATAGAAAGACTCCCTGGTAATACAAAGGTGGCCCATATGATGAAAAGATATGGATATCGCCCCGGACAGGGGCTTGGAAAGAACGCTCAAGGAATAAGAGAACCACCAGATTTCAAAGATAATCCGCTAAAGTATGGATTAGGGTATGACCCTACAAAAGATCAAACCATACGAAGAACAGGGAGGTCTTACCCCTCGAAGATAGTATTCCGAAAAGGAGGGGTACTAGCGCAAAGGGTAGCGTTAGTCATTAGGTGTCCTTCTTCCGATTCTAAGGGATGTAAATCTAGTGACTATTAGAGATCACTCCTCGGGGTTTGCCCGTCCCCCGAGCATCTTTAGGGCACACATTTCCCTGAAATTACAAAAGAATGCTATTCTTACTATCTGTTTCTTTTCTTGCTAAATATATCTATACCCCATTTTAATAAACAAAGTTTAGATAAATGTTTTGTTCCAAATGCGTCCAAATAAGTAAAGCGCCGCTAAGCAAAGTCAAAATAAATTGATTAACTAGAAACACAAATAAAATTTATCTTGATAAAATCAAGTGTTGTGCAAAAAAAAAATATATATATACGCATACAAAAAAAGAAAGCCCGTCAAGGTCAAAGACCAAGACAAGAAAATAAAAGGGCAAAATACCCGGCAGGAAACCCACAAAGGGGGCTGCGCAAAAGTTAGGGTAAACCCGGCAGGAGACCCGAACAATAATAAAGGGTAGCCTGGGCAAAAGTTAGGGTTATTAAAAGTCCGCTAGGTATTCCCAAAAAAATAAATACAAAAAGGAAACCTAGACAAAAATCAGAACATAAGCACAGCATCCTAGACTGAAAACCTGAAAGGGCGGTTTAGGGAAATTAGTCAATCACAAAAAGGCGCCATAAATCAGTAAACAACGACGCCACATCATAAGAATGAAACGTTTATCTAAACTAGCCTAAACACCGACCAACCCCGGCTAGCCATTCTTACAAAAACCTTTATTACAAAAAATATCACTCTAAAACACAAACCTTTGCAATAAATCCTTTTCCTTCTTTTCTCTTGACCATTTCACTATAAAGCATTCAAGTAATAAAGGGGAATGTGGTAACATAGTGATCAATAGGAAGGTTGAAATCCCTAAGGAAAGGAAGAAAGGCATTGATATGGCAATTGCCCTACGAACAAAAAATTGCTCTTCGGCCATGGCAAAGAAAATTCCAAAGACGGCAAATCAGTACAGCTAAGCTTGTTGATCAAGAAATAGGATGACGTTAAGGTACAACACCAAGAATACGCTCGAAGTTAAAGCACATCAGTTAAAACTTTCGAAATATTAAATGAAATAGATCATAGGATGCATATCATGAAGCATTACATGCATTAAAACATCAATGAATGGAGTCCCATCTTCTTTTCCATCAAAAAACTCAAAAAACCAGCATAAGAAGCTTGGGACGGCCGTCCCAATGTCCAGACGGCCGTCCCAAGTGCTAAAATTCATCTGGGACGTGCGTCCCAGGAGGGGGTCCCAGCCTGTGCGTTTGTGCCATTTGAGACGGCCGTCCCAACCCAGACGGCCGTCCCAAATTCCCTGCGCGACCTATATATGTGGGACGCGGTTTTTGGCTCCGACACCTCATTCCAAGCTTCCCATCTTGCCTTTCCTCCTCCTCCACACATTTTTAGCATTTCTAAGAGAGTATTACCTACAATGGAGCACGGAGAAGCCTCGTCCAGAAGAAAACGCACTAGGACTGCTGCTAGAAGAGCTCCTGCCGCCAGTATGATGATGACAGAAGCACACCAGCAAAGACTAGCAAATATCCAGCAATTTGCATGGTACCCAATGCTGCGATTAGACTTCGGGATCCTAGCTACATTCGGCTGGGAGCAAGACGTTAGGAGGTTCATCCACAACATAGGGTGGGATTTCCTACTGCACGAGCCACCCACTCGGATCCATCGCACCGCTACGATGGAATTTCTCGCCTCCGTCAACATGATGGAGATGCCATCCACCACTCTTGGGGTGCCACCAACACAAGCTGTCTCCTACTGGATGGATGGAGCCTACCGGACCACCGCCCTGGATGACTTCAACGTCATCATGGGATTCTGCCAGCGAGCCGAGACAAGAACGCCGGAATATCGGTCCGCATATCTGGAGAAACCTGCTGTTCTCACCACCACCAGTATGTGGAAGGATATTACTGGGGCTATCAATCTCCCATCTCATCTGAAGGGTGCAGCCTTCAATCCCCCTCTTCGCATATGCCACAAGTTGCTTGCTGGGACCATTCACAGCAGGAAGGAAAGCCAGGGGAAGGTCACGCTAGCTGATCTTTTCATAATTTATTGCATGCATCAGGGACACCGATGCAACCCAGGATACGCATTCCTGAAGGCTGTAAAGGAATGCGGCACTCGAGGACCAGCGGGAGCGATCATGGTGGCTCCCTTCCTTACCCCTCTTGCTGAATATTGGGGATGTACCGACGGAGAAGATCTCCCAGTTGATCTTCAACCAGAACCGATCAACGGAGGAGTGCTGACGAACATGAACATCCTCAGCAGGGAAGGAACTGGGTTCATCTTAAACCCTATCATCTCAATTTCATGGGATATGCGTGACTTCAACACGCCACAAGACATCCCTACTACTTCAGAGTCCCAGCAGCAGTCACGAGATTCTGATTTCTCCGGCTTATACCGACGCTTAGACGAGGAGCACGCCTATATGGAGGGAGAGTTCCAGTTTATACGCCAACAGTTCAGTCAGCTGACTGTTAGGCAGGATAGGACGGACCGCCAGATAGAGGGCCTGGCCCAGACTCAGGCGAGATTCCAGCGTCGCCTACTCCGCCGCTTCCCTTCGCCAGTACCATCTGCCCATTCCAGCCCAGAGGCAGACGAGTAGGATTTATTTTTATAGCTCTCTAGTATTTCAAATATGCTTAAGATGTACCCAACAAAAAACGGTAATAAATAAAAATCGTTATTTCTGTTTTTACACTTCGCATTCAAAAAGCCCATGTGTACAAAATAAAAGGCACACATGATCTACTAAAAAGCCAGATTTCAAAATAACTCGCGACAAAAACTAAATCGCGATGGAAAAAGGCGAAATCTAAACCACTTCAGCAAAATAAAGAGCTTCAAGGAAATTAGCCCCAACCATCAACCCTCTACACCAATAAAAGAGGGTACATCAAAAATAGAAAAGCCAATAAGAAGAGATTGGCTATCCACAAGAGAATCCTTGCCTACTCTAGAGGCAAAACAGAAAATACTCCATGACTCAGCATCATCACCACACGAGTCATTAAACATGATCATTCCAAGCTGCAATCAGCATCCTTCCATCCAAGAAAGAAGGACACCAACAAGAGGAGATACCTCAATAGAAAAGCCAAAGGAAAAGGCTTGACCATCCCCAAACGGATCATCGCCTACTCTAGAGGCAAAACAAAAAGATTACCTCATTATTTGAAAACATCATCACATGAGTCATCAAGCACACTCGTTAGAGAAGTCATTCCCCAATGGAGAATAAGGACTACATAAGAGTCCATCAAAGAAAAGTGGAGTCAGAATCCTCCACATCATTGGGGGGCAACAAAAAGAAAAGAAGAAAAATCTTCACCTCGATCAATAAGAAGCTTCACAAAAGCCAGGAGCCAAGACTCCATCATCAAATTTGGATCTCCAGGAAACCGACAGACTCCTCGGGGAATCCCAAAAAGAGAAAAGAGAAAAAAGATATCCTTTCACCCAAAAAGCCAATGTGCATAAAAGGAGCACATATGTAAAAAACCAACTCGCGAAAAAGAAGTTCAAAAACGCGAGGAAAAAAATACAAACCCATTCCCCAATAGGAATAAGAGCATAAGCAAAGCCAGCTCAAACAACAACATCCAACAAGGAGTCAAAAACTCCATTCCTCCCCTAGGGGGCAATCCAAAATAGATCCCCAAAAGACGATCAATTCCCCAGTGGATCATCAGAAAGAAAAACCCCCAGCAAGCCTACCAGTAAAGGAAAACTACAAATTCATATCCTCAGGGAGTTCTCCATCTGGATCACCCAATATGAATATCCCCAGCGAAGTGCAAAGCCTTCACTCCCAAGAAAGCCTCTGCCAAAGGCAAGCAGAAACCAATATCCCCAAGAAATGGGAAATCAACCTATGCAAGAGGCAATACGAGCATAAAGTTTTCAAAGAGCATCCACCTACTCAGAGGTATTATTAAGAGCAAATATCCTCAAGTAGAACATCAGCCTATTCAGAGGCGAAAAACAACAAGTAAAAAGCCTTCACCACTATTGAAGCATTTGCCTAATCAAGAGGCACAATCAAAAATCAACAAATCCCTAGTGGATCCCCGCCTAATCAAGAGGCACAACAAAATCCCCAAGTGAACCTTCGCCTAATCAAGAGGCACAATCAAAAAGAGAATTCAAAATCGCTAGAGGATTCCTGCCTAAAAAGAGGCAATCAACAAGAATCCCTGGCAAAAGCCGGATGGCTAAAAGAAAAGCCAAAAATCAAGAATCCCCGGCAAAAGCCGGATGGCTAAAAGAAAAAGCCAAAATAATGAAATCCCCGGTAAAAACCGGAAGACTAAAAAGTCAAAAAGAAAAATCAATTACTCCCCAGAGGTGCATGATCAAAGACAATAAGTCGCCAAACACATCTCTAAAACCAGATGACCATACATCCTAAAGAGTCCGTCAAAATGCAGACTCTCACAATAGAACCTTGTCAAGATGCAGGTTCGCACCCAGTGGGGGTGTAAAAACCATTAGAGTCAGTCAAGATGCAGACTCGCACAATAGAACCTTGTCAAGATGCAGGTTCGCACCCAGTGGGGGTGTAAAAACCATTAGAGTCCGTCAAGATGCAGACTCGCACAATAGAACCATGTCAAGATGCAGGTTCGCACCCAGTGGGGGTGTAAAAACCATTAGAGTCAGTCAAGATGCAGACTCGCACAATAGAACCTTGTCAAGATGCAGGTTCGCACCCAGTGGGGGTGTAAAAACCATTAGAGTCCGTCAAGATGCAGACTCGCACAATAGAACCATGTCAAGATGCAGGTTCGCACCCAGTGGGGGTGTAAAAACCATTAGAGTCCGTCAAGATGCAGACTCGCAGAATAGAGCCTTGTTAAGATGCAGGTTCGCACCTAGTGGGGGTGTAAAAACCATTAGAGTCCGTCAAGATGCAGACTCGCACAATAGAACCATGTCAAGATGCAGGTTCGCACCCAGTAGGGGTGTAAAAACCATTAGAGTCCGTCAAGATACAGACTCGCAGAATAGAGCCTTGTCAAGATGCAGGTTCGCACCTAGTGGAGGTATAAAAACCATTAGAGTCCAGCAAAATGCAGACTCATACCAGGCGGGGGTAGGTGCCCATCAGAATCTTGCAGAACGGGATTCGGACCAGGTGGGGGTAGGTACCCATCAGAATCTTGCAGAACGGGATTCGGACCAGGTGGGGGTAGGTACCCATCAGAGCCTTGCAGAACAAGATTCAAACCTGGGGGAGGTAGATACCCACCAGAACCTTGCATAACGGGGTTCAGACCGGATGAGGGTAAGTACTCATCAAAAACTTTGCAGAAGGCATTAGGTGGAGTAAAAAAATACTCACCTAAAGTATTTCAAAGATGGGTTGCAAAGACCTTACTTCTATTAGGGGATAGTTCAGTGTTGAGCACCTCGGAAGTAAGTACCCACAAGAGTTTAGCAAAATGCAAATTCATACCGGGTGAGGGTAGGTACTCACCAAAACCTTGCAGAACAAGGTTCATACCTAATGGGGGTAGGTACCCACAAAAGTCTAATAAAATACAGACTCATACCGGGTGAGGGTAAGTACTCACCAGAGCTTTATAAAAGGAGGCTCAAACCAGATAGGGGTTGGTACCTATCAAAATATTTATCATCCAGAGGATCGGCAAAGGAGCAGCATCCGAAGGAAGACCGGGCAAAAGGGTTAACTCCTTCCCCTACCTACTAATTTTGTCGGCATATCTAGCCAACGAATTAGCTAGGCAGGTGAAGGGGGGGCAGCTGTAGACCCCTAATTTTGCCCGGCCTCTCAAAATAAAAGCTAGAGTTTCATCCGGCTTCCCAAAACCGAGAAGGACCTCCCGCAACAAAAGACGGAGTTCACGATAAAAGCCAGAAGAGACTTCCTACACAAAGACAAAGCTCGCTCGACATCTTAATGAAGGCCAAGAGGACTTCCTATATGAAGATAAGGCTTCAACGGACACACATCGGCATCAATCTATGTCCGAAAAAGGAAAGGAAAGCTTCCCGGGGTCCCAGAACGCGAAAACTGGACAAAACAGGCCGGGACCACCTTCCCAGGGTTGGGACGGCCGTCCCAACTGAAATTTAGCAGTTGGGACGCGCGTCCCACATGTGGGACGGCTGTCCCAAACCCATTTTCTTCCCTTTGTACTTTGACCCTTTCTTGCCAAGCTATGTAGGCCTTCTTCCCTTTGTACTTTGACCCTTTCTTGTTCTGATTCTTGGTTTTTTCTGGACAATCACTCCTTATGTGTCCCTGCTTACCACAAGAATAACAAGTAACAGTATTTTGAATAGATTCAGTCTTTTTATCAGTGTACCTTTTAACTTGGCCAGTTCTGTTCTTCCTTCTAAGAAATTTCCCAAACTTCTTGACCAACAAAGTCAGATTCTCGGATTCATCTTCTTCAGACTCACTGTTTTCTTCAATCGTCTTGAGAACAATGTTTCTACTTTTCTTCTCTGCATTCTCTTGTTCTTTGAACCGATTGATTTCCAACTCATGTTCCCTTAACTTACCAAATAGTGAAGCAGTAGTCATTTCAGTCAAGTCTCTTGATTCTGATATAGCTGTCACCTTTGGTTGCCAAGTTCTGTCCAAACACTTCAAGATTTTGATATTCAACTCTTCCTTGTCAAAAGTCTTTCCTAACCCAATTAAATGATTGACTATATGCGTGAATCTTTTCTGTACATCTGCAATTGTTTCTCCTTGCTGCATTTTAAACAATTCATAGTCTCTAATTAACTCATGCTTTCTTGCCCTTTTCACGTCAGATGTACCCTCATGAGTGACCTCTAGAATTTCCCACATCTCTTTAGCAGAGGCACATTGAGACACCCTGAAAAACTCATCAAGATTTAAAGCAGAGGTAATAATATTTTTAGCAGTATAATCATATTGGACTCTCCTATTTTCTGCATCAGTTACCTCAGCCCAATTTTTCTCAACAATTTTACCATCTACTGTATGAGTTGGTTTGAAAGGCCCATTGACAATTGTTTCCCAAATACCTCTATCAAGAGATTCAATAAAGATTTTCATTCTAACCTTCCAGAAAGAATAATTCACACCAGAAAAAAGAGGAGGCCTGTTTATGGAGGCTCCTTCCGAAAAATTCATCTTTCCCTCAGCCATTCTTGGACCGAATTCTTGAGTAACTTACAAGAACCAGCTCTGGTACCAATTGAAAGAATTAATGGTTGAGTTCAAGAGGGGGGGTGAATTGAACTTTAGAAAATTTTTCGCAAAACACACTTTCTTTGGGAAGAATGATTTATCTTTATTCAATTCTTCTATAGGTAGATTTGATTTTAATCATAGCAAAAAAAAATAGACAAGAAATAAAAGAGATGAAAGTAGAAATTCAACACACAAGTTTATACTGGTTCACTCTTTACTAGAGCTACGTCCAGTTCTTGACAAATCTGCCAAGTTCCACTAATACCAAGTGAAAATTACAACCAGTAGATACTCACCAATCTACCCCAAGAACTATCTCACAAATCCCACAAGATAGACTCTTGAAACCTCCCAGTAACCAAATCCAGTTACTGTAACCAGTGTAGATCAAAAACCAATCTACACAACCACACTTTATACAAGAATATGAAAAGAAAAAACCTGGACTGCAGCTTTTTCAGTACAAATGTCCAGAAGCAATTCTAACTCAGAACTTTCTCTCTTTGATTAACAACAATCTTGATCAAAGCACCTTATGATATGAAAATTTCTTGAATGCACAGAGAAAGTCACGGATATGATAGCTCAAAGATTGCTTTCAAATGTTTTCTCAAATTGTATATCTTAAAAGACAGATTAAAACTGTATTTATAGAATAAAAGAGAGAACCAGAACGTTTGATCTGTTAAAAACTGATTCAGAGTTACTGATGATCGATCAGAGTTATAATATGACAGGTTAGAATCAGTTATGATCGATCAGAATCAAATTGTGATCGATCAGAATGCTTTTCAATCGATTAAAACGACATTTCAATCGATTGATTTTATTTAAAATTTCATTTAATCGATTAATTCGTGTTTTCAATGGATTGAAATAGCTTAGAAAAAAATGATAGCTTTCTGTTTCAACAGATTAAAAAATATTTCAACAGATTGAAATCTTGTAAACTCTTAGACTGAAAAATGGTCTCTCTGTTTCAACAGATTAAAAAATATTTCAACAGATTGAAAATGTGAAACCTTTAATACATGAAAAATCATTAAGACATTTTAACCTGTTGATTTTTCGTTTCAACCAATTGAAAATTTTGACTATATATGACCACTTCTTATGTTAAGTGATTTTAACAGATTGAAATTTCTTTTCAACAGATTGAAAAACTTAGTTTATTCTTTTAATGCTTAAATGTTAGTTTTTCATGCAGAAAAATGATTTCAATGAGATGCATCATTTTAAGGCGCTTATCACAAGATTTATTGGCCTATCAAGAGATTAAGTTCTAAACTTCTAACCTATTCATCTACACACCCACAAACTAAACTATATCAACTCAATATGTCTTCATCAAATCCAACAAGTGCTTCATCAGGTTGAGACGGCGGTCTCGACTGGCAAGGTCGAGACGGCCGTCTCGCCATTCGGTACGACAGTCTCATCTTGAATCAATGGCGAGACGACGATCTCGTTTAGCGAGATGGCGGTCTCGACTTGCCAAGTGGCGAGAAGGCCTTCTCGCCAAACGGGAGGGGAGGTCTCATCTTTGGCAAGTGGCGAGACGGCCGGCTCGCCAAACGAGACGGCGGCCTCGACTTGCCCTTCGCTGAGACGGCGGTCCCATAAAGCGAGACGGAGACCTCGACTCCTGTAGGCAAAAATCCTTATTTTTGTACAAAAAATCCTTCCTACTCTAATATGGGGCCTAATAGTCTCTCCTAGTGGCTTTTTAGGCTTCGTCCATCTTCGAATAGGAGGTCTGCTGCTCTTATTTTGAGGCCGGGCAAGATTTAGGGTCTACACTCATCAACCAAGGGGTCAGCTATCGCATTGAAGGAGCATCCCGAAGTTCTTTATGTGTCAGCCGAAGGGTTAGCTACCGCACTGAGGGAGCATCCTGAAGCCTCATAGCATATCGTCCGAAGGGTCAGCCTCCACAGCAAGAGGAGCATCTAGAAGACAACCGGGCAAGAGGGTTAACTCCTTCACCCGCCAATTGACTTCATGGTACGTTAAATCCATAGTCAATTGGTCGGGTAAAGGGGGGGGGCAGCTGTAGACCCCAAATCTTGCTCGGCTCTCTAATAAAGCTGAAGATTGCCCGTTTCGAAGATGGTCAAGACTTTAGTAAGTCCCTAGTAGCTTGTTCTAGGTTCCATTTAAGATAGGAAGGGTTTTTAGAGGCATTAAAAATCGGTAAATCTGCCGGAGACGAGTGGATGGCCGTCCGGGACAAGCGGATGGCCGTCCATGGCAGCTTTAAGGCCATGGACGGTCGTCCACTTAGCTTGGACGGTCGTCCATGGCAACTTTTGGCCATGGAAGACCGTCCACACTACATGGACGACCGTCCATGGTTACTTTTTGCCATTGACGGCTGTCCACTAAGTCCAGACGACCATCCACCTTTTCCAGGCCCGGTTCCCTATAAATAGGAGCTCCCATTCTCTGAATTTTCACACCTTTTCACTCCTACCACTCTCTAGGAATCCTTTTGGCACTTTAGAGTGACTCCGAGCATTATTCCGGGGTTCGAGTGAGCTTTCCGATTTCCGTTAAAGTTGAAATCGGTTAAGGAAGTCTCCTTTTGAGACGTCCGACCCTTAGTAGAGTGACTTTTCTTTATTTTGCGGGAGGAGCGTGCTTGTAGAGTGCGGGGACTGCCAAAAAGCGTCCTCAAGTTTTCGAAGAGTTAATATAAAGCTTGCTTCGGAGGTTCCTTCTCTATTCTCTGCCTCTTTTACTGCTTTCTTTATCGCTTTCTTTGTATGCATCAGATAATAGGGCCATGTAGACATTTAAATTCTGCAAGTAGATAAAATAATAGGGTAAAAGCATAATTTCTTTAAGTGTTTATTTTCTAAGTTAGTTTATCATAGGGAACCCGAAAGGGGCGTTGTGGGGGTGCTAACACCTTCCCCACACGTAACTAACTCCTTGACACGACTCTGGTTGTAATGGTCAAAGTTGGTTTTTTCTAAAACCATTGCCTTCTTTTTTTCTTTACCTTTTTCAGTGTTTAAGGTTAAAACACTGATGGCGACTCCTCGAACCTTTTCGAAAACCTCGCATTTAGGTCCAGCCTGGTTATCGGACAGCCTAAAGGCGTTGAACCACTTCTTTAAAAAAACACGAGTCATATCAAAACCATTGCGTTGCTCCGACCGCCTCTTCTGATGGTGGCGACAAGGTAGTCACCACTTTTCTAGTCACGTGTGCGTATGATGCCGCCTATACCCATTTAGTAAAATAGTTAATAACCACCAAGATAAAACGGTGACCATTAGATGCTTTGGGCTCGATGGGTTCGATGACGTCCATGCCCCACATGGAGAATGGCCATGGTGTAGCCAAGATGTTGAGAGGCGCGGGCGGAACATGGATGTAGACCCCTAATTTTGCCCGGCCTCTCAAAATAAAAGCTAGAGTTTCATCCGGCTTCCCAAAACCGAGAAGGACCTCCCGCAACAAAAGACGGAGTTCACGATAAAAGCCAGAAGAGACTTCCTACACAAAGACAAAGCTCGCTCGACATCTTAATGAAGGCCAAGAGGACTTCCTATATGAAGATAAGGCTTCAACGGACACACATCGGCATCAATCTATGTCCGAAAAAGGAAAGGAAAGCTTCCCGGGGTCCCAGAACGCGAAAACTGGACAAAACAGGCCGGGACCACCTTCCCAGGGTTGGCACGGCCGTCCCAACTGAAATTTAGCAGTTGGGACGCGCGTCCCACATGTGGGACGGCCGTCCCAAACCCATTTTAAGTGGGACGGCCGTCCCGGCCTTCCTGGGGGTCCCGCTCTGTGTAAATTTGTCATTTGGGACGGCCATCCCAGTCCAGACGGCCGTCCCAACCCAGACGGCCGTCCCAAAGTGCGCCAGCTGCGAAAAACTATAAATAGGAGGCTCATTTGCCACTTTTTCACACCACAGACACTCCAGAGAGCTCTGAAACACTTTAGAGCACTTGTCTACTTCTCTCTCTCTCTCGAATGATCTTTCCGATTGCCTTAAATAGGTAACAATCGGTTAAGGAATTATATTCCGGCATTTGATTCTTCTTTAAATTTTTAGTAGAGTCGATCTTGTATTGGTAAGGAGAGACTGTGTAGAGAGAGGGGTTGCCAAAACGCATCCTCACAGTTCGAGATTCTCAATATAAAGCTTGCTACGGAGGTTCTTTTCAATTCCCTTCTCTTTTATTGTTTTATTTATTGTTTTATTTAGCTTTATTATGTCATGTAGAATAAGATCATGTAGATAGCTATTTTAATATCTCTTTTATTGCTTTATTTAGCTTTATTCATCATTTTATGCATGCAACGTAGAATAAAATCATGTAGCTAGTCATTTAATATTATGTAATAAAATAGGGTAATCGCGTAATTTCTCGTAGTCTTTATTTAAATGAATTAATCTGTCATAGGGAACCCGAAAGGGGCGTTGTGGGGTGCTAACACCTTCCCCACACGTAACTAACTCCCTTACCCAACTCTGGTTATAATGGCCAAGTGCGGTTTTTCTTGAAATCAACATTTTTCCCTTTTCCAATGTTTAAGGTCAAAACATTGGTGGCGACTCCATAAGAACCCCTTTTTCGAAAACCTTTTAAAATAAAAACTCGAGTCTAAACCATCTTTTCGCAACCGCTCGCATAAACGTTTCTAAGACGTCCCTCCGGACGTCGGAAAGGGACGGCGTTGAACCACTTCTTTAAAAAAACACGAGTCATATCAAAACCATTGCGTTGCTCCGACCGCCTCTTCTGATGGTGGCGACAAGGTAGTCACCACTTTTCTAGTCACGTGTGCGTATGATGCCGCCTATACCCATTTAGTAAAATAGTTAATAACCACCAAGATAAAACGGTGACCATTAGATGCTTTGGGCTCGATGGGTTCGATGACGTCCATGCCCCACATGGAGAATGGCCATGGTGTAGCCAAGATGTTGAGAGGCGCGGGCGGAACATGGACATTATCGGCGTAGGTTTGGCACTTGTGACATCTTTTAGCATATTGGCAACAGTCGCCTTCCATTGTGGACCAGAAATACCCTGCCCTTAGGATCTTCTTTACCATGACATGCCTAGGTGCATGGGTCCCAAAAACTCCTTTATGAATCTCCTTTATCAGAGTTTGAGCCTCCTTGTGATCCACACATCTTAACAAAGTGGAGTCGAAATTCTTCTTATAGAGGGTTTCTCTGATCAGTGCAAACCCGGTGGCCCTCTTCTGAATGGTCCTTTTGTCATTATCACTGATTCCTTCGGGATATTCACCCTTCGTGAGGTATCACTTAATGTCGTGATACCAAGGGTTTCTGTCTTGCTCGCTATTTACTGTCATGCAAAAAGCTTGTTTGTCATGCAGCTTAATTTGAATAGTCGGCATCTCATGCTCTTGATCTAAACAGAACATGGATGATAAAGTAGCAAGGACGTCTGCAAATTGATTATCTTCCCAAGGGATATACTTGAAAGTGACGCTTTTCAGCCTCGAAATCAAATCGCAAATATGTTCTAGATATGGGATTAATTTGGAATTTCGGGTTTCCCATTCACCCTTGAGTTGATATATGACAAGGGATGAATTACCGAAAACTCTGAGTTTGGTCACCCCATGATCTAGAGCTGCTTGGATTCCCAATGCACAGGCTTCGTATTCGACCATATTATTTGTACAGTCAAAATTTAACCTGGCCGTTACCGAGATATATTTCTTTCCTGGGGATATCAAGATGGCTCTGATCCCATGTCCAAGCATGTTTGAGGCTCCATTGAAAAACGTAGTCCATGCATCTTCTTTGGTCTCTTTGTGTTGGCATGATATGTTCGTCGGGAAAGTCGTCCTGCAGGGATTGGTACTCGTTTGTTGATCCATGTACTAGATAGTCCGCTAGGGGACTACCCTTGATAGCTTTCTGGGTGACATGAATGATATCGAATTCTGAGAGGAGCACTTGCCACCTAGCTATTCTTCCGGTCAAGATGGGCTTTTCAAAGAGGTATTTGATTGGATCCATTTTTGAGACCAACCATGTTGTGTGTCGAGCCATATACTGTCTGAGACGTTGAGTTACCCACACCAATGCACAACATGTTTTTTCGAATGGCGTGTAGTGGGTCTCATAGTCTAGGAACTTTTTGCTGAGATAATATATGGCTGGCTCCTTTTTCCCTGTTTCATCTTGTTGACCAAGCACACATCCCATGGATTCTTTGAGTACTGATAAATATAAGATCAGAGGTTTCCCTTCGATGGGTGGCACCAATATCGGTGGGTTGGTTAAGCACATCTTGATCTTATCGAATGCTTGTTGACATTCTTCGTTCCACACTGTCGGTTGATTCTTACACAACAGCTTGAAGATGGGTATACATTTTTCTGTCAGCTGTGCGATGAATCTGGCAATATAGTTGATCTGACCCAAATATCCTCCGACCTCCTTTTCTGTTCTTGGTGGGGGGAATTTCCAGAATTGCCTTTGTTTTATCGGGGTCTACCTCGATTACCCTTTGGCTGACAATGAACCCTAGGAGTTTGCCTGACCATACTTCGAAAGTACATTTTACTGGGTTCAGTTTAAGCTTATACTTTCGAAGTCGATCAAACAACTTCTTAAGATATTGAATATGGTCCACCTCGTTTATGGACTTGGCAATCATGTCATCCACATATACTTCTATTTCTTTGTGGATTATGTCGTGGAATAATGTGACCATAGCCCTCTGATAGGTAGTCCCTACGTTTTTTAGCCCAAAAGGCATTACCCTATAGCAAAAGGTACCCCACAGTGTGATGAAGGAAGTTTTTTCCCTATCTTCGACGACCAACTTGATTTGATTATACCCCGCATATCCGTCCATGAAGCACTACTACAGATATGCCTTTCAACGTCGGTTATATAAGGCTTTCAACGTCTGTTATATAACCGACGTTGTATCAAGCGACGTTGAAAGTATACACTTTCAACGTCGGTTCTCTACACCCGACGTTGAAAGTTTGGCTTTCAACGTCGGGTATTCATAAGCAACGTTGAAAGTGTATACTCGTCGCTCAAGCGAGTACAGTCGTCGCTCAAGCGAGTACAGTCGTCGCTCAAGCGAGATGAAACCCGAGAGTCCCCATTGTTTGAAGCTTTCGTCGCTTAAGCGAGTACACTCGTCGCTCAAGCGAGATGGAACCCGAGAGTCCCGTTTGTTTGAAGCTGTCGTCGCTTAAGCGATTAAACTCGTCGCTCAAGCGAGATGGAACCCGAGAGTCCCCTTTGTTTGAAGCTTTCGTCGCTTAAGCGAGTCCACTCTTCGCTCAAGCGAGATGGAACCCGAGAGTCCCCTTTGTTTGAAGCTGTCGTCGCTCAAGCGAGTACAGACGTCGCTCAAGCGAATACGGGTTTACTACGTCGGTTATGGTATGAACCGACGTAGAAAGTCTATTTTTTTTTTAAATGGACGATTTGTTTATACAGGGTACCCAATGTTTGTATATATACATACCTGCAAATTTGAATACAACCCAGGCAGACAATGTACAAGATATAAACAATTGAATGTGCATCCAAAAATAAAATTGTATCCAAAATTATTGTGTATCCAACTACTTATCTACCAAATACACTAACTACTAATCTAACTAATAAACTAACTAGTAAACTAACTAGTAAAGTAACTAAACTAACTACTAAACTAACAACTAAACTAACTACTAAACTAAGTACTAAATTAATAACTAAACTTGCCTACTTCTAACTTTAACAAACTTATCGGCCCATGTGTTTCTAATATCGTCAATGGTCTCTATGGGCAATGCTTCCCTGTCTGAAAATACCTGTTACAAGAAAAAAGATAATTTAACAGAGTATCCAATGACACAATAATGGGTCTTTTATTGAATACTAAATTTAAGCAAACCTGATTCCATGTATCCTCAATCTTGCTAACAACAATCAGCCACATCCAGTGCATAACATAATATCCGCACTCATAAGATCCTGGTTGCCTATTACACTACAAAAAATAATATATTAATTTGACATATAAAATGAATGATATAATACATAAATATAAAAGGACTTACATTAACAAAAATCCAATCTGGAGTCGTGCTTTTGCTTGTGTGTACTCCATCAATTGTATTGCAAACCTTAAATGCACTCGTGCAATACAAGATATAATGAAACAATTAAGTAACAAAACAATTAATAATTGTTTAAATTATTATAAGAATGTGTACCTGTTTACAATGTTTTTAAGATCTGCATCAGGTTTCTTGCCCAGTGAGCAGAACCAAGCCACAACATTCTTCTTTGGGCAAACAACCAACAACTGCCAATGATTTCTGCTTACATTACAAAAAGTTAGGATAATACAATACACTATAAAATTTAATACGAATAATTTCATACGCTTAAATACTTACTGATGGTGGTAAGCACCCAAGTAAACTTTCTTCCTTGACTTCATCATCCAATTTTGGATGTATCTTTGAACTTCTTCTCTCTTGTTTCCTGATTTTTGTATGGATTGGGGCTCAAAAAATCCATACACATCTTGGGTGCGTTGCTCCTCCGACAATTCATTCATCATCCTAAAGTAGCCAGTTCAATGTACATTAAATATGACGATAACTTCAAATAACATAATTAGTAAATAAAAATAAATACTTACATTGTCCAAAATTGTAACACTGCTATGTTTAGACACCGATTGCCAACCGATATCTCCACAGACATCGGTGTGCTCAATGTAAAGGGGAAAGTTCTTATTGTCTACCCCTAACTTATCAACATCCCACTTCACTTGAAAAGATTGAATATACAACTATGGGACAACAGATAGTAGTTGAAAAATTGGATTTTCTGGGACATCTACTTCCTTACCTTTACTAGTATGGGAAGTAGGAACCAGCTTTAGGCAACTGGGGTGGCTTCTGAACATCCTACATAAAATAACATTGACTTGAGAAGTAATAAAAAACAGTACCAGACTACATATGATAATTAACAGAAAGTATATGCAAACCTTTTTCAAAATAGGCCCGATTAGATGTCTAGGCCATGCAATGAAGGTCTGCAGGGCCTGTCCCACTGTCATCACCTCGTCCGTGGGCACAGGTACAAGAGCATAAGCATCTCGAACCTCTTCAATGACCACTTTGGCCAAGTTAGGTGCTAAAGGCACACTATGAATTGTAGAGGCCCCCTCTTCAATTGAACCAACCGCCACCAATCGTGGTTCGAGATCCATCCTCATCAACATAAAATTCACACTCGACTCGATTACACAAAAATAAGACATTAATTATTTAATATGCACATGAATTTTTGTCATTAAGATATCATCCACACATACCCGAGTGGTCGATGTCCGCAACAACAACAACAACCTCCTCATTAGTAGCAGGAAGGTCTTGATCAGCAGTATTTGGCTCAAGCACAACTACCCTTAGTGCTAACTCGTGCGCGAGATGGAGGAGGAACATCCATAGGTGGGTGGGTAGGCTGTGTGATACCTATGGATGCTAGACTTGAACCAAATACACGCATCATCTCCTCCTGAACTCGTGCGGTAATGGCTGGTGTCAGCGTCGCTGTCAGCTCTTCAACCATCGCTGGTCTCAGCTTCGCTGTTAGACTCTCCTCCAATCTGGCCATCTCCTGCAGGCTCAATGATGTGGTGTGGGTATGGTCTCGATGATGGAGCTCTAAAATATGCTCGAATACCCACACCAGCTCCAACAGCACGAACACGCCCTGGGTGTTCGGGCGTCCAATAGCGAGTAGTTAATATATCTTCACGACCACGGGAACGAATGTTCCCCGTGTATACCGCTCCTCTAAAGAATCCTACAATTGAGCATTATATATTGTAAAAAAAAAATTGATGGATGACAAAGCATGGTTAATGAGGTTGAAAGAAAGTAATTTGACTTACAATCCGCTCAGCAATCAAGCGGGCCTCCTCTGATGTCATTTCACCAGAGGGCTTTTGCCGAGCCCTCTTCCATTTTTCATGACGTTTTGGAGGAGATGGTGGGGAAATTTCTTCCTGGCTTACACCAGAAGAGGCTAACTCAGCTTCTCGGAGTTTAGCCTTCTCCTTCATCATGCGTTGCGTCAACAAATCATACCCCCCACGAGACAGACAGTGGGGGCCACATTCAGCCTCTGAATCTCCTTTCCTTTTATTCGCTTCTCCTGCAACATAATATCATATTACAATGTGCTAAATTAATAAGACAATATGGAAACATACCAAAGTTTTTAAATAGTAACATACCTCCCATTGTGGACCAGTCCTACTCCTGACAAACTGCTTCCAAGTTTCCTCATCTATGCCATAACGCTGACAAGGAGTTAATCCTTTGCTAATGGCTTGGTCATTAAAAATCCATTTTGAAGTCAATGTCGACTTGAATTGCCTCCACATTTTGGCAATAGATGACATGACTTTTCTCCTAACTTGTTCAGAGTTAACAATATCAAAGTGATTCTGCAAAAACAACAAAATAAATTAGGATAACAAATTTTAGGATCTAACTTAACTTAACATAATTTAACGAGTTAACAAAACTCACCAAAATATCTTGCCAAATTAAATTTTTGCAAGTCTCCTCCACATAATCCCAAGATGGATGCAAAATAGATACCTAATTATGAACTTAAAACGTTAGATATCAATCCATTTACATATGCTGACCATATATGCATAACAAGTTAAAGACTCTAAAAAATTACATACCTTTTCTCTAGCAAGAGTACCCAAGTAGGACCTAAATTGAGTGTGATGTGGCCCTGATATTTTGCCAGTCTGTGGATCCACACTCACAACCAATTTATCTCCTGCCATATGACGAACGGTCAACTTTTTCAACCGTGTGGTTTGTCGAGTCCTCTTTACAGATGGGGGGGGGTGGACATGCCGGAGGAGATGTGGCGCGAGATGCTGGAGGAGATGGTGGAGGAGATGCCATTTGCCTGTTAAAAAAAAATTAAGTTAAGTTTTTGCATAATTTGGAATATAAACACAATTTATCACATATTTGAAATATAAACACAATTTATCACATTTTTTAAATATAAACACAAATTAGCTATGAACACATAACTTAAATAGTTAAGTTTTCCCATATGCCTTCATCATGATCTTTACGAATAGCATGAACCAAATCTTCTTGCATATCATCAATACTACTAGGCATCCGTGATGGAGTGGGGATGTTAATAATATCATCTAATTCATCATCTTCTTCATGCACAACATCATTCCCTTTTGCTTGGAGTACCACTGACCATCTGTCATTACATGGATCAGTTACATAGAAAACTTGTTTTGCATGGTACGCCATTATGAATGGTTCCTCCTTATGTCCTATCTTCTTAAGGTCTATCAAAGTGAATCCCATTTCATCAGTTTGAACACCAAGTATTAATATCAATCCATTTACATTTGAATATAGGAACTCTGAATTGAATGTAGTCAACCTCCCAAATCTCCTCAATCACTCCAAAGTAACTCATAGATGCCATAATTGGGTTCTTATCCTTTGAACTAGAAAAGTGCATGGATGTCGCCTCAATAGATACTCCACTATTTTGGACTGTACTTTTTTCATCTTGTAACTTTGTGTAGAATGAGTATTTGTTAATGTCATACCCAGTCCAAGTCACGACGTTCGTTTAGGACCATGTGCTAGCCATTTCAAAGTACCAGATGCATTGTCCTCGGAAAAGATTTTTGTTTTAAACCAGCTAACAAAAGTATTATTATGTTCATTAACCAACCACCGCTCACTCATTTTGGGGTTGAGGGTCTTCAATATTGATTGATGAGCAGATATGTAAGGAAGAACTTCATCTGTGTTGTTTAGAATATACAAGTGTGCCCTGGTCAACTCACTAGCATTTTTTGATTGTATTTTGACCCCACGAGTGCCCTTACCATTTATTCTATGATCATGTCGTTGAGTAGGTCAAAACCAAATTTGTATAAATTGAAATTATAGAGTTTTCGTTGTTACAACCATCACTTATATAACTACATTGTTATATGTAGTTTTCAGAATTCACACTTCATGATTAATTTCTAACAAAAATCCGGCAGAGTTTCCTTTGTTTTTTGGCAACAATTTTAAATGACACAGTGAAACCTGACAATAAAAAGCCCCACGGGCATATTCAAGCAGTTCAAGTATAATTGTACACATCATCAATACATTGAAAAAAACTATAATATGACTAAGAATTGAATCAACAGTTAACGGCAAATGACTAACAATCTCTACCTATTAAATGTAGTAAGTAAAATTGTATGACTTTGCCCAACAAATATAACTGCAACAACATCGTACCTGTGGTTTAAGGCAGCGATGAAGGTTCGCACCACAGAGAAACAGAGCAGCTGCACTGGGGTGGAGGTGGAGGATGCAATGCGGCGTTAGGGTCGAGGCTGTGGTGAGCGGACAATGCAATGTGGTTGGAGGCTAATGCAATGCAATGGGGTGGTGGCGTTAGGATGCAATGCAATGTGGGTGGAGGGTGCTAGCGTCGCGGTGGAGGGTGGCGACTAGCGTCGCGGTGGGCGACTAGCGTCGCGGTGGGGTGGAAGCTGCAGTGGGGTGGAGGTGCTGCGGCGGGGGTGTCACGCGGTGCGCGGTGGCGACGTGAGGCAGGGCGTCCTGAGACTCCAAATCACGGTGGTAGGTGGTGGTCGCGATGCTGGAGAGTAAGGGGAGTGGGGCGCGATGTTGGAGAGTAAGGAGATACCAAAATGGTAACCTATTAATGGGAAAACAAGGTTTCAACGTCGGTTATCACCACACCCGACGTTGAAACTCGTTTTATCTCCAGTAGTCATATATTTCAATCGATTGAAACGAGATTTAATTGATTAAAACAGTTCTGATCGGTCATAACTGGATTCTGATCGATCATCCAGACCCTGGAAGAGATTTTAATCGATTGAAACGTGTTTTTAATCGATTGAAAAACTTCTGATCTGATCGCTCATAACTAAAATCTGATCGATCACATTTGGTTCTGATCGGTCATAATGAGTTCAGAAGGGTTTTCAACGTCGGGTTAGGGCATAACCGACGTTGAAAGCCTACTTCACGTGGAATCCTGGCACTTAAAGAGATTTTAATCGATTGAAACATGTTTTTAATCGATTGAAAAGCTTCTGATCGCTCATAATTAAAATCTGATCGATCACATCTTATTCTGATCGGTCATATTTGTATCCTGATCGGTCATAATGAGTTCAGAAGGGTTTTCAACGTCGGGTGAGGGTATAACCGACGTTGAAAGCCTATTTTCAACGTCGGGCATGCTAAAACGACGTCAAATGTGTCAAAATTCGACTTTCGACGTCGGTTTTTTACCAACCGACGTTGAAATCATGTTCAACGTCGAGTAAGAGGTAACCGACGTTAAACAGCGACGTTGAAAGTATATTTTCTAGTAGTGAAGGAATAAAGCGTGTTTGTAGTGGTGTGATCCACTAATGTGTCAATGTGTGGTAGGGGGAAGTCGTCCTTTGGACTCGCTCGATTTAGGTCCCTATAGTCCACACATACTCTAATTTTACTACTTTTCTTTGATGATGGGCACTATGTTTGCTATCCATTTGGGATATTTGGATATGATTAGGAAGTTAGCGTCTAACTGTCTCTGCACTTCCTCCTTAATCATTAAGGACCAATCCAGTTTTACTCTTCTGAGTTTCTGTTTTATGGGCCAAAATCCCTCTTTTAATGGCAACTGATGCTCTACTATACTGGTGTCGAGGCTAGGCATGTCATGATAAGACCAGGAAAACACATCCACATACTCTTTCAAAAGGTGTATTAGCCTTTCCTTGATGTCACTGTCAATTTGGGTACCAATGTTTATTTCTTTCTTATCGTCTCCTCGTCCCAAATTGATAGTTTCTGTTTCCTCTTGATGAGGTTGTATGGAGCGAGCTTCTTTTTCTAGCATTCTTTGCATGTCCGGGAAATGGTCACTTGCTCACTATCGGATTAGACCCATTCGCCTTCGGCTTTCGGATCCCACAGAGATTCATCAGTCACATACATGATTGTTTTCTTTTAGGTTCTGTTTTAGGCATAGATTTTATTATTCAATTATTTTTGGAAGAATAAAAAATAGAAGAGGGAAGAGAATGAAAATGAATATGATATGACGAAAATACCTCATGTATTAAAAAAAGATGTATATACATGCCCTTTTAACCAGTGATCCTACGGTCACGGGCGGGGACCGTAGGAAATACAAGAAAAGCTTAAAAATAGAAAAAGAGCCCTAACAGCTGATCCTCCTAATCCAACCCTCTTCTACTCTAGTTTTGACAGAGGCTTGATATCCACATCGGTGGCAGGAGCGTCAAAAGTTATCCACCCAGCGTCTATTAGCTCTTGGACCTTATATTTCAAGGTCAAGCATTTATCCGTTGAGTGCCCAGGTGCATCCGAGTGGTAGTTACATTTTTCATTAGGTTTATACCACTCGGGGTAAGGAGGCTCCATTTTCTTGGGAGGAACGCGCGCCAAGAGGTTGGCTTCCAGCAATTGGGGCAGCAATTTCCCATAGGAGGTCGAAAGAGGGGTGAATTTTCTTTCCTTTCTTTGTGGCTGCCGGGCTGGAGCAGAGGAGGGAGTAGCGAAATTGGTTGCATGTACAACCTCTTCCGTCTTTTTAAAGGGCTTTTTGAATGAGACACTGGAGGAGGAAGATCGCGCTATCTTCCTGCTTCTTAGCCCTTGCTCCACCCTTTCCCCTATGGTGACCACGTCTGAGAAGAGGTTGGACGTGCTTGCTATCGCCTTGTCATAATAAGGCCCCGTTAGTGAATCGATGAACATGGCCACCGTTTCCTTGTCCGTCAGCGGAGGCTCTATCTGGGCAGCCATTTTCCTCCACCTCTGGGCATATGCCTTGAAGGACTCATCGTTCTTCTTGCTAAGTGTCCTAAGATCTGACCTATCTGGGGTCAGATCGATGTTATATCGGTAACGATGGAGGAAGGCATCCGCCAGCTGCTTCCAATTTTGGACTTGCCCCTTCTCCAGTTGCATGTACTAGTTGAGGGCTGAGTCAGCCAGGCTCTCCTGGAAGTAGTGGATCAAGAGTTTCTCATTTTCAGCATGTGCAGCCATCTTACGACAGTACATCGTAAGATGATTCTTAGGGCAAGTCAGTCCAACATACTTGGGGAAGTCTGGGACCTTGAATTTTGGTGGGAACTGGATGTTCTTGACCAGACACATGTATGCTGCCTCCTTGACGTCGAAGCTATGTCCCTCGACTGCTTTCAGCCTTTCCTCCAAGGTAGAGAATGTTGCTTGGACACCTCAGGGGTGTGAATATGCATTGCCCTGGCTTCAGACTGCACAGGGGCTTCTTGCTCAAAGAAGAACTCCTCTTCTTCTTCTTCCTCATGGCGAGAGGCGCGGTCGCCATGATTTTCCCCTTTGTTGAGGTTTTGCTGGCGCATGACCTCCATTAATGGCACCATTTGCTCTCTTAGGGTGCTAACCTCAGCAGCAAGCTTGCGGTTCTGTTCCTCTAGATGCTCCATAGCTCTAGCCTTCTGTGCACGGGGTCGGATGGGAAGAGGACCAACCACTTTCTAAGATACCCAAGAATGAATTTTATTAATGGAAATGATAGGTGTGGGATTAGTATCTTATAAGATAATGACTTTGGTATCATCCTTAAAGCTTACGCTTTGCGGAGTGCCATATCCACTTTGGTGTAATGGTTCCTTCCCCGTCATGGATTTGACAAGTATAACGAAGGTCACCATATACCTTAGCACATTTGTCCCTTCCTTGTGGATGGTTACAAATGTGCTCAGGGCCTCTTTCGTCTTTGTCTTAGAGATATCTAATGCCCCCTAGCATGAATGCATTTATACACGAGAGATTTTATTAAAATGATGTGTATTTATTTTCTCTCTTGGTTTTTCCACTTATGACATGATGTGATATGAATGATTTGACTTTGTCAAAAATTGTTTTATTCAAATTCATTATTTTGCCTTTTTATTTATTTATTTGGTTTATTTGATTTATTTGATTTTTATAACCTTTTATCTCTTCTGTCGGACTGTGTGACTACTTAGCTTACAAAGAACCTGAAACCAGGCTAGCTAAAAGGCAGGTTATCCGAGATAAAAATGGTTTATTGCAAAAGAATAGTTTTAGCGTCCCTTATCTCTTTTGTCAGACTGCGTGGCTACTTAGCTTACAAAGAACCTGAAACCAGGCTAGCTAAAAGGCAGACTGTCCAAGATAAGGGTGTTTATTGTGAAAAGATTTTTTTGAGGTTTTTCTATTTTTCTGTTGTATATTTATGTTATGCAACAATTAAATGCAATAAACAAATGCACACACAATTCACTCATCCGCGAACAAGTAGGACGAAGTTTTTAATCACGAGGTAGGGGTATCCTGCAGAAGAGTGCATATTCAGGGTAGTTCTAAATTTCCTCACCAAGGCCAGACCCCCAAGGTGCCCCCATTATAGGGTCCCCACTCTCCCAGCCTTCAGACCATGCATGTCACTAAGGCCTTAGTCAGTCTTTGGGCCAAAAGAGGAAGGTTATCACCTTGAATGGTGGTTTTCGACCATACCGGTGGGTGTTGAACATTCAAGGACTTGATGTTGCACTTGATAGACATGAAGATTGTTGATTTTGATGATGATTCAAGAACACAAAGACTTAGAGTATTGAAGACTTGTTTTGTATTGTAATAACTCTGTTTCAATTAGATTGAGTCTGTAATATTAGAGTTTAAGATAGCCGGTACATAGTCTGCACCTTAGAAGCTTCAAAAAGCTCAAATTTATCATCCAGGCTCGGCTTTAATCGATTAAATAGGGAAATAATCGATTAAAACAGTGAGAAAAATCATTTTCTGTAACAACTCACTGGTTTAATCGATTAAACCAACTATTAATCGATTAACAAGCGGTTTAATCGATTAAAACCCCTTTTAATCGATTAAAACAGAGAGTTTTGGGTTCTGTTGATTTTTGGCTCTATTTTAATCGATTAATGAAAGAATTAATGGTTGAGTTCAAGAGGGGGGGTGAATTGAACTTAAAAACTTTTTCGCAAAACTTTACTTTCTTTTGGAAGAATGAGTTATCTTTATTCAATTCTTGAAAAGATGATTTGATTTAAAACACAGCAAGATTATATTCAGAATTTAAAAGAGATGAAAGAAAGAAATCAACACACAAATTTATACTGGTTCACTCTAATCCAGAGCTACGTCCAGTTCTTGACAAAACCTGTCAAGTTTTCACTAATACCAAGTGACAATTACAACCCGTAGATTCTCACCAATCTACACCAAGAACTATCTTTTCAACCTATAAGATAGAATCTTGAAAAACACCCAGTAACCAAATCCAGTTACTGTACCAAGTGCAGATCACAATCCAATCTACACAATTCACACGATACAAAAGAATAAGGAAAGAAGAAACCTGGACTTAAAGTTCTAATTGCCCAGCACCAATTCGAAAGCACTCTCTCTCTCTGTGATTGACCACAATGTTGATCAAAGCACCTTATGATATGACAAAATCTTGAATGCCGAGAGAATCACGTAATAAAAGTTTTCACAGATTGATTTCACAAGTTTGCTCAAGTAGTGTGTTGTATTGTATATACAAAAGATAGATCAAATCTGTATATATAGAGTAAATCAGAAAAACAAATCGTTTCATCTGTTAAAAACTGTTTTAGAGAGTCAAAAGATAAGTTGGTTAGCAGTAAAGCAGGTTTAGAATAGACTCTGATCGATTAAAACAGAAGTATGATTGATTAGACTAAGTTATGATCGATCAGAATAAAACTATGATCGATCAGACTGAGTTATGATCGATCAGAATAAAACTATGATCGATCAGAATGAGTTATGATCGATCAGAATAAAACTATGATCGATCAGAATGAGTTATGATCGATTAAAACAAAACTATGATCGATCAGACGATTATTTCAATCGATTAAAAGATCGATTCAATCGATTGATTTCATTTAAAGTTCCATTTAATCGATTAAGACATCGATTCAATCGATTGATTTCATTTAAAGTTTCATTTAATCGATTGATTCGAGTTTTAATGGATTAAAACAACTTAATGAGAAATGACAGCTCTCTGTTTCAATCGATTAAAAGTCATTTCAACAGATTAAAATCCTGCATACTTTTAAGACTCGAAAATAACTTTCTGTTTCAACAGATTGAAAAACATTACAACAGATTGTTTTTCTGAAAAACATTTAGACTGAAAACATCTTTATTTTTCAACAGATTAAAAAACATTTCAACTGATTGTTTTTCCGAAAACTTCATATTGAGAAATTTACAAGTTATTTTAACTTGTTGATTCTGCGAATCAATCAATTGAAAAATACGATTATATAGAACCACTTATTCTGTTAAGTGATTTTAACCGATTGAAAATCTTTTTCAACAGATTGAAAAAAAACTTAGTTTGTGCTTTTAATGCAGAAAATGATTTTCAATGCTATGTAGAAAATTAAGGCGCTTTACCACAACATATAATGGCCTATCAAGGGATTAAGTGCTCAAGTTAAAAACCTAATCATCTACACACCCACAACCTAAACTAAATTTATGTCTTCATCAAATTATATCTAAGTCTTCATCAAATCCACCAAGTCCACCAAGTGCTTCAATTAACACTTCATTTAATCGATTATTTCAGTCAGATTTTGATTTTTAACTTCAAATCAAACCTATTTTCGAAAACCCTATTTCCAAGAACCCTAGTTTCGAAATCCCCAATTCCTAAACCCTAATTTCTCTACTTAAACTCTTCTATGGCACTCAGAAAACAAGAACAACCTTTTTCATACAAAAGTTAAGTGCTGTAAGTGCCAGAGAACTGTTTGTTGCAAGAAAAAGGGGCTTTTGGAACCTGGTGTGGGCTAGAAGCAATAAGAATCACTAAGTGGAGTTCTTAGTGGATTGTGTGATGTGCCGTCTCTGGGGAAAGCTGTTCTTCATCTCTTGTGGGTTTCAAGAGAGGTGTTATCTTTAACTTTATCTTTTCCATTGTAATTTGTATTGTAACAATTTGATTATAGTGACAACGTTAATCCTCTGTTTGAGTGATTAGCAACTGGACGTAGGGTCTTTTGATCCGAACTAGTATAAATTTCCTGTGTAAGACTCTATCCCTTTCTCTATTTACATTTACACAGTTTTTAATCGGTAAAATTTGGGGAAAATTTTGAAAACCTAATTTTTATTAAGAAACCAATTCACCCCCCCCCCCCTCTTGGTTTTTGTCCGACCACGCGATCATTCCGCTGCGCGATTCTAACAGTGGGCTCATGACCCTCACTACGGAAAATTGTACAATGCCACCCACTCCCTATGGATATCCCACTTGCCCCCGTATATAGGGGGAACTGTTGTGTGCAAGGGTTTGTGTACAGTTTGTATTTCAAACAATTGCATAAAATAAACATACAACAGTTATTAAAGTCAAACAATTAAAACATGTTATCAAACAAGGAAGGGTAAAGGCGCAATTTTAAGTCTTATTTCTTAAAACTAGTCAATCACTAAATGGAATCAACTCTCTAGCTTCCCCCAGTGGAGTCGCCATTTGTCGCTGCCGTCAAAAGAGGTGGTTAGAGCGAAACGATGGTTTCGTTCGACTCGTGTTTTTTAAAGTGTGGTACAACGCCTCTAGGTTGTCCGATAATCAGGCTGGACCTAAAAGCGAGGTTTTCGAAAGGTTCGAGGAGTCGCCACCAATGTTTTTACCATAAACATTGGAAAAGGAAAAAAGAAGGCAGTGGTTTTTTTAAGAAAAACCAACTTTGGTCATTACAACCAGAGTTAGGTAAGGGAGTTAGTTACGTGTAGGGAAGGTATTAGCTTCCCTATAACACCCCTTTCGGGTTCCCTATGATGGACTATTTTTATAAAGAAATAATAACTCTAAATTGCGCTTTTACCCTTATTTATTTATTGCGGAAATTAAATTATTGACTACATGGCCCTAAGTGATTAATGCACAACAATACTATCTAAAAAAGCAGTAAAGTAGATGATCGATGTCGTACTCGGTCAAATAATTAAAACAGATAAATGTAGTACTAGGAAGCTTTCCTAGGTCGTCTCCCAAAGACCACGAATTTCTATCAAAGATTATCAATTTTTAGTAACAAAAAATTGAAAGGGGAGTTTTTCAAAATTAAAATATTAGATGAAACAGAACAAAAGCAGATTATAAAAATGTGGATTAAAAACAGATTAAAATGCAATTGATTTCCTGATTCTAATGCAGTGTCACTTATCCTAGATTACGAAATTAATTCGAAATTTACCAACTAAGCGATTTTGGTCTCCTTTGAAAGTCTTTTGAGCTAGCTTTAAAACGCCACTGTTTTTACTATTTTCGGAGCTCTAATGAATTTAGGAGACTTAAATTACTGAAGCATGTCCATTGGGCCGGCCTGGTGCGCTTGACCCGTTTTGGATAATTTATGTAAAATCCAATTTAGCTCCGAATTGAATGATTTTGGATCCTGTGGAAAGCTCAATGTGTCTAGTTTATAATTATTTTAGAATCATGTTATTTGGAGATCTGTAGAAAAAATGATAAATAAAACAATAAACTAATGTCAGTACCCGTATAAAATAAAATATGACATTTGGCCCAATTTTTCAAGTCCAAAATTGCTTTAAACTGTCCTAAAATTAATAATGAGTAAAAATTAGATCAAATAGATTCAAATTAATTAAAATCTAAATTATTGGCCCAATGAAGCCCAATCAATGAAAATGCACTAATAATAGACAATTAAACACAATGCACAATTAAGATAAGTATATAAAGATAAGAAAATGCGGGAAAATAATGACTCATCAAATTCCCCCACACTTAGCCTTTTGCACTCCGGGCAAAATCAAGAAGCAAAGCAAGGAGTAATTCCAAAGACATCGAAGAGAGTGACATAACAAAAAGGAGCAAGAACAAGAAGACACACAAAACACAAACAAATTTACACAATCCTTAATGAATCCTGGGAAAAGAAAGGAGTAGACAACATCCAACACACAAAGAGTCAGAGGAACCAGATACTCATGGAAATCATCCAAGCATTTCAAAACCTGGCAAGAGGTCAATCAGGTCAAAAGGTGACTCAAAGTGACAAAACCTCACAAGATTGCACTGTATCTCTCATGTGTCTAGGCTACTGTATACTCTCAAAATACTCAAGAAAAGCAAACAACAGATAGACTTGGCAAGCCTCTAAACTCAACACCCAACGCACATGCACAAAAAGATCAAAAGGTCTTTTTAGGTTGTAATGGGGGTAGGGACAAGGTAGAGGATATCATATGGGATAAGTAGCTGTGAACCAGAGGAACTAGAGGAGCAATGGGGAATAAGTTAAAAATAAGCACAAGATGCATGCCCAAAAACCTCTAATATCAAACCTCCACTACTGCCTTTACCTCAACCACAACTTTCCTTTTTTTTTTTTTTTTTAACTACATGAAATACACTGAAAGGAAAACACAAAAACTATAAACTATATAGCAGAGATAACCAACTAGCCAGTACATCATCAAATGAAATACAAAATGCACCCCCACACTTATTCAATAACTTATTCCCAAAACAATTCCAAAGCTCCAAAAATCCCTAAGGTTAAGGTAATCATGGTTTTTCACTTAAGGCTTTTAATGAGCTTCAAAAGAAATAAAGGGAAACATAGGCTCAAAGGGGCTATCAAAGGAATTAATTCAAGGTAGGCTAATGAGTCATTATTTTCCCGCATTTTCTTATCTTTATATACTTATCTTAATTGGTGCATTGTGTTTAATTGTCTATTATTAGTGCATTTTCATTGATTGGGCTTCATTGGGCCAATAATTTAGATTTTAATTAATTTGAATCTATTTGATCTAATTTTTACTCATTATTAATTTTAGGACAGTTTAAAGCAATTTTGGACTTGAAAAATTGGGCCAAATGTCATATTTTATTTTATACGGGTACTGACATTAGTTTATTGTTTTATTTATCATTTTTTCTACAGATCTCCAAATAACATGATTCTAAAATAATTATAAACTAGACACATTGAGCTTTCCACAGGATCCAAAATCATTCAATTCGGAGCTAAATTGGATTTTACATAAATTATCCAAAACGGGTCAAGTGCACCAGGCCGGCCCAATGGACATGCTTCAGTAATTTAAGTCTCCTAAATTCATTAGAGCTCCGAAAATAGTAAAACCAGTGGCGTTTTAAAGCTAGCTCAAAAGACTTTCAAAGGAGACCAAAATAGCTTAATTTGGATAAGTATTGAAAATACTGCACGTGTTTGAAGTTCATGGACCTGCACTGAAGCCAATTTATGATGTGTTTCATGGACTAGTTGAGCCCAAACCTCGATTAAGATTAGGGTTAGGGTTATTTATATAAGAGAGGCACATCACACGAAAAACACACAATCACACAAGGACTAGGCAGCCACCACACTTCCGTCTTTCATCTTCTGCAATTTACATTCAAGTTTGTTACTCTTCTGTCATTATTTTTAAATTCTTGTTTCAATTTTAATTATGTTTCTTCTATTGCGTTTTCAACTCTCTATGGATAGCTAAATCTTTGTATTGATTTTCTGAGAAGAATGCAAGTAGATCTTTGAGGTTTTGTTCTTCAATTTCATATTGTTTGTTCTCTTAACTCTTCATCTTCTAATCTCAGTATTGAATTATAATCTGTTTATGCTTAATAAACCGAAACTTATATCACAGTTTGCTTAATTCTGTGTTAGATATGAGATTATGTGATGTATGCAATGCTTAATTGTATAAGGATAATTTGTGGTTAATCTTCGCTTAGTTGGTTAATTTCATGTTGGAATAAGGGTTAAGGAAAATTTGGGATTAATCTTCGCTTAGTTGGTTAATTTCATATTGGAACAAGGGTTAAAGCTAATTTGAGATTAATCTTCGCTTAGTTGATTAATTTTGGATTAGAATATAATTTGGGATTTATCTTCGCTTAGTTGGTTAATTTCGAATTAATTTCGTAATATAGGATAAGTGACGCTGCATTAGAATCAGAAAATCAATTGCATTTTAATCTGTTTTTAATCCGCATTTTTATAATCTGTTTTTGTTCTGTTTCATCTAATATTTTAATTTTGAAAAACTCCCCTTTTAATTTTTTGTTACTAAAAATTGATAAACTTTGATAGAAATTTGTGGTCTTTGGGAGACGACCTAGGAAAGCTTCCTAGTACTACATTTATTTGTTTTAATTATTTGATCGAGTACGACATCGATCAAATTTG